>JASAUF010000321.1:1200000-1800000 GCA_030180095.1 Magnolia changhungtana | reverse complement strand
AAAAGAACAACAATGGAAGAATGGGCATCAGTAGGCACGAAACAAGTAATGATGATGAGCCTTGCTAAGTCCACACACTTGTGCAATAAAGCTCATGTACACACCACACACACTACACATCAAGCTTGTCGCGTTTGAAGGTTATATATATAGTCCCGTGTAGGTTAGCCTTACATATAATCACGTACCTGTTTGCTTACTGTAGTCTACTTGGATTTTTTTTAATTTTATTTTTATTTATAGAAGTAAGCATTGAAAAAATTAATAAAAAATTGGGCATGTTGTGTATTGATGAAATGGGCTTGTCAAGTTTAGTTGTTTGGATGATGCTTGTTAGATATTTGATGAATGCCCAAGAGAAATATTGTTTGGGTAAGTAATTCCATAGTTTGTGTATGAAATAAGTATTCTTTTATTCAGTTATTCTATGTAATTTGTCTATGAACTTATGCACTGGTAAGGTTTTGCATCAAGTGTGAAGAAGAAAGTTGATAAAGTAATGTCTGCATTGAAGGAATGGACTCAAATTTCTTATGGTTTCAAAAAGAAAACAAATGTGTATATCTGAACTGTTGTATTGTTGCCTCTTTGATTTGTTAGAAAGGCACTACAATAGGCATTAGGTGATTCTTTAAAATAAAACTCAATGACACATTTGAGTTTCAAGAATGGTTAAATGGGAGTAATGAGAAATATGAATATGTCCAAAAGAAAATACTAGATGGTCCAAACAGTGGACCTAGACTCTGGATGCTAATATATCTAAAGAGTCACTTTGATCTAAGGATAGGTGTGATATAAATTTCCACTGTCTGAACTGTATGTCTCAAACTCAAGTGTGTTCCTAGCAAGTCTTTAAAGGTGTTTTGTTCTCTATGGTGTCCTAATGCTTTGTTTCTTTATTATTATTTTTTTTTTTGGTTTCATTTTGTTTTATTTTATTTATTTATTTTTGCATCAGGTGTGAAGAAGAAAGTTGATAAAGTAATAGTACTTGTGGGGAAAAGATAGGAGAAAATAACCGTAGACTTATAGTTATGGATTATAACCGTAGCCATAGATTGTCGATAATATTAACCATAATTCAATAATATCGAAAATGAATACTAAATTGTCCAGCAACAAAACTCGAAAAATGGATGAATTTTCGATATTATTGAGAATGTTTCGATAGTATCGAGCATAAGTCATCGATAATATCGAGACATGATAGATAGTATCGATAACTAATATCAAGTAATGACCGTAGACCTATGACTACGGATAATAACCGTAGCCATAGGTAGTGTAGCCGATCTAGCAGCCAACCCCGATAGTAGGACAAGACATACAAAGGGTTGGCTGCCATATCAGTTATACATATAACTACGGTTATAATCCGTAGCCATAGGTCTACAGCCATTACTCAATATTAATTATCGATACTATTGAAACATTCTCGATAATATCAAAAATTCATCCATTTTTCAAGTTTCGTTGCTGGAAAATTGGCATTCATTTTCAATATTATCAAATTATGGTCAATATTATTGACAATGTATGGCTACGGTTATAATACGTAGCCATAGGTCTATAGTTATTTTCTCAACTTACTTCTTCACACCTAATGTAAAAATAAATAAATAAATAAAATAAAACAAAATTAAAAAAAAAAAAGAAACAAAGATACAAAGCATTAGGACACCATAGAGAATGTAACCTTTAATATGAAAAGTTCCAAATTTATGCCATAGAGATTTCCAATATGGAGTTTGAAGCTCTAGTTGCCTATGCAAATGGAAGAATGCCAAAAAATTACCTTTACAACAACTTTTTTGCCATCATGCATGTGAGCAACATGAACCTTTGCGAGGGAAGCACTTGCTAGTGGAACAAGATCAAACTCAACAAAATTTTGTTTCATAAAAAGATTGCTTCATTCAGTTGGCAAGTTTTGCACTAATTGAGCATTTAATCAATCTATAAAACTACTCTTCACAACAAAAAAGAAGGAAAAAAAAAAATCAAAGACAAGAACATAGAAGTTTTGGCTATGTATTTTGGTGAGAAAAAAATATTAACGATGAAAATCTCATGTACCCAAGATGATATGAACAAAGAATTTAACAAACAATGAAAGAAAAATAACATAATTCATGTGGCATACTTCCAAGCTCTTTCATGAATACTTCACAAACTTGATCGTAAGAAGAAACTGGGCATCAATTTAGCATGGACTGTCTCATCGTCTGTATGTATTCTTGAGGAACCAAGTATTCCTACAAGAGAGACCAGCAACCAGAAAAGAAAATTGAAGAACGTTGCACAGATTGAACAGTTAACCACATTAAACACACATTGAGCAATTAACCACATTAAACATTTACAGAAGATACAAAGTACACAGCTCAATAGAAGATCAGTTCATCAATTGTATGATTGCACTCATCACAAGAGGTGGGCAGCAGTGGATCATGTAACTTTCTACAACACCAAAGCTGAACTTGATGCTAGTTGAAAGTCTATCCATGGTTGAGTCTCATATGACATTTGTAAATTTGGGTCCACCTCCCTACTCAAAATTAGTGCCTGCTTATATCGCTGATACATCCTATTGAAAATTTGTTCGTTGATATGTTGACAAATAAATATCAAACAAGGAACTGTATAGTTGCACAATTGGAACATCTGAAATTCAAAGGAATGACAAAAACAACTAATTCACTAATCATTGTAATTTTTCTCTTCAGATTTCACAATTGATATGTTGGGTCTTCTAGAGGTCATGTTGGGCTTAGGTTGCCCTCAACCCAACCCAACCTGCCTCTCACTACAACTTGGGTTTGGGTTTGGATCAACTGGCCCAACTTGAGATGGGGTCAGGTTCACTTAGGTTGTCACGGTCTTGAGCCGGGCAAACATGAAATTCAGCGGGGGAAACAATCTATCGTGCTTCTTCACTCCACCCTTCACCTTGTCAAACCACCATGTCAGTGTACACCTAGATGTTAGGTTGGGGATTACGACAAAAAATTCGTCACCTGCAAAGATTAATTGAAAAACATATCAAACATAAAATTCACAAGATATTTTCAGTGTGCATAATCAGACATAATTGAAAACAATGTAGCATATTATGAATTTGAACAAGCTTAATATGAAATAGAGATAGAAATTGAGCGAGGATATCTATACAAACTAGATATTTAGTGGGGCAAATTGGAATTTGAGTTAAGCGGGGTAAACTGGATATTGAGCGGGGCAAACTACATATTCAGCTGGGCAAGCATGAAATTGAGCGAGGCAAACTAGCAATTGAGTGGGGCAAACATGAAATTTAGCAAGGCAAACTGAAAATTCAGCGGGGGAAAGTAGAAAATCAGCGGGGCAAACTGCAAATTGAGTTGGGTAAACATGGAATTGAGCGGGGTAAACTAGAAAATTCAACGGGTCAAACATGAAATTCAGCGGGGCAAAATGGAAATTGAGTGGGGAAAACAAGAAAATGAGCGGGGCAAACTAAAAATTGAGTGGGGCAAACATGGGATTGAGCGGGGTAAATATGAAAATAAGCGAGGCAGACAGGAAATTTAGCGGGGCAAGCATGAAATTCAGCAGGGGAAAGTAGAAAATCAGCAGGGAAAACTGAAAATTGAGCGAGGCAAACATGAAATTGAGAGGGGCAAACTAGAAATTGAGCGAGGAAAACATGAAATTGAGCGGGGCAAATTAGAAATTCAGCGGTCCAATCATCTCTATCAAGAGATGCCTTAGCTTTAATCGTAGTCATTCACAACTGTTCATTTCACCTTATGCATGCATAATGAGCATATCTTAATAAATAAAAATCGAAACTTAAATCAGCGGTTAAATCTTAATTTACTGAAATGCGTACGCCAACTTAATATTTGTACTCGCATTAAACATGAGCATCCTACGATATAATTATTAGATAGGGTTTACAAACAATATTTGACAATTACAAATCATCTTTCTTTAAAAGAATCTTAGTGTATGCTCATTTGCACTGCATTAACAATTCGAAGACCCATGAGAAAAACCCTATCTTTCTTTCTTCAAAAATCCTTTCAAACCCTCCTTTTTCTGGGGGGGTACAATCCACTGTCAGTGCACACTCCACTATTAGCCACCCCCACTAGGGAATCGATACCAAGACCTCAATGTTGAAACGAGGTATCCTCACTTAGTCTACCACTTGAGATATGCTCCAGGGTGTAATCCTTTCAAACCCTTAAGCATGGCTAGCAGTAACCTTAATATCGATTACACCAGTATATATAATTAAAACTAGAAATAGAAACAAATTGCATAAAAACACTCAAAACTGTGTAACCTATCTATCCATCGAGTCAACCGGTCGAAACGCTTTGATTGATCGGGTCGACATGTTAACTAAAGTTTTCGATATGTCGAAAACTCCAAAAATTGTCTAAATTTTTTTGCCAAAAATTTAAATTTCTTTGATAACCTTCAACCTTCATGTTTGCCCCACTGAAATTCCTGTTTGCCACACTGAATTTCTAGTTTGCCTCGCTCAATTTCATATTTGCCCTACTGAAGTTAATGTTTGCCCCGCTCAATTCATGTTTGCTCCGCTCATGTTTCTAGTTCATGTTTGCCCCGCTTCTTTCATGTTTTCAATTTTATTTCTAGTTTGCCCCGCTTTCTTCATGTTTGCCGAAATTCATGTTTGCCCCGCAATTTCATGTTTGCCCCGCTCAATTTCATGTTTGGCCCGCTAAAATTTCAGTTTGCCCAGCTCAATTTCTAGAAGGGAATTTGCCTTCATGTTTTCACTTTCAATGTCTAGTTGCCCCTTTCGATGCAATGTCATGTTTGCCCCGTGCAATGTCATGTTTGCCCAGCTGAATTTCATGTTTGCTCTGCTCAATTTCATGTTTGCCCCGCTCAATTTCTAGTTTGCCCCGCTCAATTTCTGTTTGACCGTGAAATGAAGGGAATTGACTATGAAGTGCACGGAATTGACCATGAAGTGAAGGGAATTGACCGTGAAATGCATGGAATTGACCGTGAAGTAAAGGGGAATTGTCGGGATTGACCGTGAAATGCATGGAATTGATCGCGAAGTAAATGAAATGAATGAAATTGACCGCGAAGTGAATGAAATGGATTTTCGACCATCGACCTGACGGAATCTTGAAAAATAACCAGGTTGGTTGGCTAAAGTAGCTTCTCCTACCCCAAAATCATATAGGGTACGTCAAGTAACTAATTTTGGTTTAGAAGATATTCTTGTTAAATGAATAAAGAAAGAAATGAAAAAAATAAATAAATTATATGCTTATATATACATATTTATATAAATATGTATTAAAGAAAATTGTAGGTATAATAAATTTCTCCATGTAAAAAATTTTTGCATTGATTGGCACAGACTACAGTTATGGCTACGGTTATAATCCATAGCTATAGGTAAAATACCTTCTATACATATCGAATACTCTTCGATATGTATCGTAAATGGTAGGATTTTTGAGGCAAACTCGCTGGACATTTCTGGACCTTTTTCGGTATATCGAAAGGTCTTCAATATATATCGAAGTACATATTGAAATACGGTTATGGCTACGGTTATAATCCGTAGCAATAGGGTACCCCAGCTTTTAGAAATCACATTTCTTTTGTGGGTCCTATCATGAGGTCTGTGTTATATCCAAACCGTCCATCTATTTGGCGAGCTCATATTAAGGCTTGAGAAGAAAAATAAGATAGATCTAACTCTCAAGTAGACCACACTGTAAAAGGCAACGGGGAATTGAACGTCTACCATCGAAACCCTTTTAAGGGTTATAGAAGTTTTGGATCATTATGAAATTTGTTTTTACTCTTCATCCAGGTCTTTGTGATACTATGAATGAACTTAGACAGGGAGGATTTCTCACAAACATCACAGTGGGCCCCCAAAAAGTTTTTAATAGTTGACACTCATTCAACACTGTTTCCTGTAATGTGGTACAGTTGAGATTTGTATATTCCTCATTTTTGGTCTCGTACCATAAAATGATGTGGAAAAATATATGGACGGCATGGATGAGAAGCATACATCATGGTGGGGCCCGCAGACCACCGACCATCTGCCATTGGCTGGTGGCAAGGGGAGTACCCAATCCTTTCCATGAAAGGAGGGGTATTTTCGTCCTCAAAATTGCTGTCCGTACGAGCAGGTCTAAGTACCCAAACTAAGTTTGTATTGCTTCATAAAAACAGCTGGATAAAAGGTGGGGTCTACAGTCCCAAAATTTCCCCTAGAAGAAACAGTAGGCATTTAAAGGAAGCGTGGGGGTCCTTACTCTCGGGTGGTAGACTCTTGGGAGTTTCAACTCCCAGTCCATAGGTGGTGAAATTCCACTAGCGTGAGGCTGTGTGTGCGTGTGTAAAAAAAAAAAAAAAGGACGCGTGGATTCAGTGGCTCGTTGGATAATGACTGTGGGGCCCACCTTAATGTATATATTTTATATCCATCCTATACATCGGCTTTGAAACATTGTTTCATGGTATAATACGAAAAATGAAACAGATCCAAATGTCAAGTGGACCACACCACAAGAAATAGTGGCGATTGAAAGTGTATTGATAAAAACTTCCTAGGGCCCACCATAATGTTTATTTTCCATCCAACCTATTGATAACGTCCCTCATACCTGTATGATGGAAAACAAAAATTTTATATATATATATATATATATATCGGCCTGTTCCAAAACTTGTGTGGGCCCTAATAAGTTTTTAATGGTGGCCGTTCGATCACTACCGTTTCCTGTGGTGTGGTCTGCTTGAGTTTCAGATGTGCTTCATTTTTGAGTTCATGCACTGAAATAAAGAGGGCAAAACGGATGAACGGCGTGGATATAAAATACATGCATTACGTTGGGCCCACAGTGCCAACACATCAACACACCAACACCACCTGATCCGTGTCCAGGTCTATCAAATGCATCGCGGTGGGCCCCACATAGCAGGGGGCTGCTGGTAATCCGCATCCCTTCTTTTTAGATGCTTTTTGTCTTCTCTTTCATTTTGTCCATGGATAGTTTGGGTTTTATTAGTAAGCTACTGTCCTGTGATTTATTATTTCTTAAAGATGGAAGGTTCCAATTTCGTATATCAGGCGTATCAACTTACCCACCCAGTAAGAATAATTAAAATCTTTAAATGGAATCCGACGAAACTGGAAGGTATCATTTAGAAATATAAAACAGAAATGGATGTTTTCTTATATGGATGAAAATGAACCAATTAAGCTATCGAACAAAATAATTGAGATCCTGTGAACACTGGTAGAAGGTTTCCCCTCCACGAGTTACCCCTCTGTTAGTTATACATCTGACGGCATATATATATATATATATATATATATATATATATATATATATATATATATATATATATGAAGGCATAAATTTTGAAGTCTATTTAGATCCAGCAAAATTTATATATAAGACTTCCATACTTGAACTTTGCTGAGGAATTGAGAAAAGAAGGTTAACAATTTTTTTTTTATATATATATATATATATATATATATATATATATATATATATATATATATATATATATATATAAGAAGGTTAACAATTATAATTATACCGTTGGAAATACCTCGTGCAACTTACTCGTGTACATGTATTGATCAGAGTTGCCATTAAAAGTGAAAGCTCCAGATTACATGGTTAGAATCCGTGGAATTACGTAGAGATTGGGAAAAATCGTAGAATTCCAACTCAAGTGACTCTTAGATAGATTTGCAACATAGATTTTGGGTAAGGACATCGGTTACGAAATAGGAAGAGGTTAGACACCATTTTACAGCCCGTGTGAAACATAGTTTTTACTTTGTTGGACTGTACACTTTTAAATGGGATTAAAGGAATTTACATTATAATACTAAGATTTAGATGTCTAAATTACATGATATAAACTGAAAATGGAATGATAATAGTAGAAAAATGGTTTTTCAATAAAAGTATGGAAAAAAAAAAAAACATAGAGTTTTTAGTTACTCATTTAAGTCATGTTTTCTGATACAAAAGATCCTTAAAAGAGACAACTGTAGAGCATATTTTACGTGATGTTAGAGTAGAGATTACTATCTTAGGTGTTTAAAGCAGGGGAGTTGGAATGTACAGACTGAAAAATGGTATATTGAAAATACGTGGTTGGCTTTGAAAGTAGAAATAATAAGATTGGGCTTTGAAAGAGTCATTCAGAGAAGAACTTGATTAGAAAATCAAAGTCTTACAGAACTTTGACTCTGGACGCTTGCCCTCTTGGCTCTAGCCTCTCACCCTCTCACTCTTCCTTTTTTTTTTTTCCCTCTCTGAATGCTCATCCCTTTTAAAAAATTCTCTCTCTAGCTCTCCCTTCACTCTCTTCGGCCCTCCCCCAATTGGTGTTTGGAGGGGCAAACTTGCCCCTCACAAGCCTCAAGGTTGGATGCAAAGTTAGGTTCATGTGAACCATGCCATCTCATGAGTCATAGATGGGCATGGTTCATTGCAACGATCATGACATAGATGGTGGTATGGACGACCACATGGGTCATGGCATGGGTGACGCTCGTGCGAGTGTGAGCAAAGCCACATGTCAGTGAGCGGTTAGGGGGCCAGAACTTAAGAAAAATTGCCAAATTTTGGTTTTTCAGGAAAAACGGTGGCGACGGCAAAAAACCGACACTCAACAAAGCCAACACTCAACACGATGTTGGGCTAACCCTAACTCAATCCAGACTGTTGGTTGCTTTTTTTTGCGATGATTTTAATTAGCCGTTCAAATCGATGGCACACTCAAGTTACAAAGCAAAGTGGTCATGTTTTGATTATATGGTTTGTATAGATCTACGAATGTAGTAGCTTTTTGGTGACCTCCCAAATTCATTATTGCCCAATAGGTCAACGGTCTAGATCAACAAGCCATGTGGCATGTGCACTATATGCACTAAATCATGTGTTTCAACTTTTAGACCTTGTCAAATCAATCAAAATTTTCCACTAATGAAGGGTAAACATGTAATTTAATAGTTTAATGACCTTACTTAAGCATCAACATTTGCGTACGGCCTAGAAAAATAAAATGTGTTATTTAGAAAAAATTGGGTATATATATCAAAAGTTAAATGTGTTTACATGGATATGATCAATAAATCTCCCAAAACAGATGATGGTAGCCTTCAGATCTTTGTCCTAAGTTTTGGACCATGCTGGATCATTTATTAACCATTGTTTGCAGGCTATTGATGAAAACGGTTGGGATCTATGGCTGTGGTAGCTTTTTGTGACAATACAAATTCTGTGTTGATCGCTTAGTTTGTTTTTTATTGTGCGACAGTGCAAGTGTGCCAGAATCGATACAGTGGCTCGATCCAAACTAATTGACTTTAACCCCAAGCACCAAATAAAAAACAAACTAAGCGATCAATACAGAATTTGCAAGCCTCAAGGTTGGATGCAAAGTTAGGTTCATGTGAACCATGCCATCTCATGAGTCATAGATGGGCATGGTTCATTGCAACGATCATGACATAGATGGTGGTATGGACGACCGCATGGGTCATGGCATGGGTGACGCTCGTGCGAGTGTGAGCGAAGCCACATGTCAGTGAGCGGTTAGGGGGCCAAAACTCAAGAAAAATTGCCAAAATTCGGTTTTTCAGGAAAAACGGTGGCGACGGCAAAAAACCGACACTCAACAAAGCCAACACTCAACACGATGTTGGGCTAACCCTAACTCAATCCAGACTGTTGGCTGCTTTTTTTTGCGATGATTTTAATTAGTCGTTCAAATCGATTGCACACTCAAGTTACAAAGCAAAGTGGTCATGTTTTGATTATATGGTGTGTATAGATCTACGAATGTAGTAGCTTTTTGGTGACCTCCCAAATTCATTATTCGCCCAATAGGTCAACGGTCTAGATCAACAAGCCATGTGGCATGTGCACTATATGTACTGAATCATGTGTTTCAACTTTTAGACCTTGTCAAATCAATCAAAATTTTCCACTAATGAAGGGTAAACATGTAATTCAATAGTTTAATGACCTTTACTTAAGCATCAACATTTGCGTACGGCCTAGAAAAATAAAATGTGTTATTTAGAAAAAAAGGGGTATATATATCAAAAGTTAAATGTGTTTACATGGATATGATCAATAAATCTCCCAAAATAGATGATGGTAGCCTTCAGATTTTTGTCCTAAGTTTTGGACCATGCTGGATCATTTATTAACCATTGTTTGCAGGCCATTGATGAAAACGGTTGGGATCTATGGCTGTGGTAGCTTTTTGTGACAATACAAATTCTATGTTGATCGCTTAGTTTGTTTTTTATTGTGCGACAGTGCAAGCGTGCCAGAATCGATACAATGGCTCGATCCAAACTAATTGACTTTAACCCCAAGCGCCAAATAAGCAGATACATCCAATATGAACGTATATGGCCAGATTTTGAGAAGATCGGTCACTTACTTAGCCATATGTAGAATTCGATAATGATCAGTCGATAATCAGAGGGTGAGGTTCTTCCTCCTTTATGACTTCCCCAAGAACTTTCAAAATACCGATACAAATCAAGCAAAAGTAAAAACTCACAATCGATCACTAGGAACAATCATAAGAATACGTCTCTTAAAGGAACTTCTTGATATTGGATAAAGAACAAATCTAACATATGAGTATAAAATTAGATTACAACTAAAGATTATGGCTAAGATGTCACGCTCCAAACTCAGAAATCGGCGCGCGAGACGTGGCATTTGCACGCACGACGTTTTCCTCAAACTGAACGCGGGCCCACATCTTCTGGACTGGGTATCGGACTGGCGCGTGAGACGCGGCATCAAAACCGCGGCGATGATGCGGTCGCATGGATACAAGTTTCGAGTCGAGCCGACTCTAATATACGGGACACGATTCAGGATCGCACGCAAATACCGATAACAGATCACGGGTCACCGAAATTTGACCAGGGGGACTATAGAAGCTTATGGAACAGTATGGGCTAGGATACGGGCCTCACATCTCTCCCATCATAATAAAAATTCCATCCTCAAAATTTACAGAACAGACAAGGGAAGAGGAAACATCATCAAGTATATAAGTCAAGGCACAATCAATATACCAAAGGATGAAGATAGCGCTCTCTAATCTCAACCTTACCCTCCCAAGACGCATCATCAACACTATGGTGGCCCTACTAATCTTCGGATCCCAGATCAGAGACGATCGAAACTGGAATACTATGCCGCCTCACAATCTCAATGATAGGGAGCTATATCAGAAAATGTTTAAGTTATTCGAGCGCGTGGATTTAATCATTCTAAGTTATCAACAATCATAAGGTGCAGGGTAGCTATCAACAGATATGTGATATTATATTCAGGTATTCCCAAGTTATGCTCTGATACCAACTTTTGTCACCCCCCAAACTCAGAAACCGGGCTCACAAAATTCCTGATTGCCGAATCCAGTGCCGACAGCCTCTGTAGTACCCCATTATCGGCTCCCAACGTCCATACGCCAGATTCCGATCCTGGGATCCTACAAGGAGGATTTTTCAATGTACATTTAACTAGTAATAAGCATAATCACAAGTTTACCCAAATCACAAGGCAACATCATCATCACATATTTACTAATATAAACATTTGAATACAATGCTGAAAGAAAAATACATATGTCAAAAATCAAAGCTCCAGAAGACCGCTGCACACTCCAAGTTCAACGCTGCTGCAACCTAACGCCACCTGCACACATCTATCGTGCATAAGCTTATAGAAAGCTTAAAGGGTGGTGTAAGTGTGGCACAAGATAAATGTCAAGT
This sequence comes from Magnolia changhungtana, assembly GCA_030180095.1. NCBI lineage: Eukaryota > Viridiplantae > Streptophyta > Magnoliopsida > Magnoliales > Magnoliaceae > Magnolia > Magnolia changhungtana. Next base: position 1,788,164 of record JASAUF010000321.1, on the reverse strand, counting down.
ATTCAATGCAATGCCATAATTATACAATATCGAAAATATTTTCAAGATCATGAATCATACAATAACAGAGTAAGCGAAAATACTGATAAGTCCATGAGTCACACAATATCAGAGTACGCAATACAAATCAACTATGCAAATAAAGAGTCATAGAGAGTCAAATATCATATGCCCTGGGTACCATGCAATATGTAAATCCTGATAGGTCTGTCTAGGCCATATAAGTACAAAAAACATAACAACCTAAAATGTCATACGCCTGCGGATGTAATGCAATATGCTATGCGATTGAAATGACTAAGCTAAAGTGTGAAGTCGAGATGGTAGTACGTAGTATCGCAGGCTACGGGGTCCATCACAAGGAAATTCTATTCAAACCAGTCCCATACCTAAATTTGGATAGTCAGACTCAATGTGGTAAACTCCTGATCTCAAGTTAGTCGCGCGCCCAACCGAAATCCTGACCATGCGAAGGTACATGTAATGAATAGTTGCGCACCACCAGCCTGAGTGGATAGTGAATAAATGAATGAGTATGCAACTCCTACTCAATAAGTCCACATATCAGTACGGTTCCTCTCTGGAAAAATTATTGGGGTTTATTACACTCCAAACTAGATTGTCACCCCATCACGCACAACAAGGTGAGTGGAAGAGACCTTACTATCTGCCTCCAATATTGGGCCTGGTTCGTCAATAGCGGATCCATTTCTTGAGCTAGTTAGACTCAGCCTAGATTGCCCCCTCCTCTCGAGAAGGTAAGGTCGTACCCCTTCCAACCGACCACGATACAGTGGGAGATGCGGCCTAATGATATACGGCCTTCATACGCTCATGCATCCACTCGGTCTAGACGTTGGAGTAACCTCTGGAACTAAGAGGGTTTAAGGACTTTCACCCAGCGATATCTATAGCACCTCATGTAGAATAGATTTTCGGTGTCCCATCTGGCCATCGACTATATGCCTGTGGAAGCTACGACCCTGATGTCGCTAGGGCGTGCGGAAATCATAATCACACAATACGAGATGTATGAGTCACACAGTCCATTCATGCATCAATCATGCACATACCGTGCGCTCATGCGGGGCAAGTTCGCTTATCAGGGAGCCCATAAACAATTTGTCCGAAGGCATATGCTATGATCAGTCACTCATCATATCAAGCATACATATGATGCGTATGAGCATGAATTATGGAACTATACTAAACATGTTAATTATATGGTGATGGATTCTGTTCATAACAAAGATGGGCCTAGACGGCCTACACACTACAAGTATTGGCCTAACGATGGGCCCTAAGGAGAGTTACAATGCGGACATTTAACTATCATTGCTCTTACAATGTGGACGTCAAACCATCATTGCTCCCAAGGCATGGCCGCCAAAAACATCATCACATATATCATGGTGGAATCTCACATCGAATGGGCCTCACATACATCACATTCGGCCCACACAAAGGCCTCACATACGTCTCATTGGGCCTCATATACATCAAATGGGCCACATCATATGAGCTGTACCAATGGGCCGAATCAAATGGGCGGAATCAAATGGGTTGAATCAATGGGCCGAATCAAATGGGCCAAATCAAATAGGCCAAGTTGAATGGGCCGAGTTAAATGGGCCGATCAAATGGGCTGAGTCAGTAGGCTTCATGTATATCAAATAAGCTGCACCGATGGGCCTCATGTATCTCAAATTGGGCACACCCTTATGTATTTTTGAGATCCGAACTATTCATAAGTTAACATGGAGATATATGAAGTGAAAACAAATATCAGCTTAATTGGAAACTACTGTTGCCCTTAGAAGTTTGAACGGTGGATGTCATTGTCCACTATTTAAATGGTGGGGGTCCACTTGAACTTTGGATCTGGCTCACTCATCATTCCCATGCCGTAAAAAGATCTTACAAATGGTTGGACGGTATGGATACAACACATGATTCATGGTGGGCCCCACCACAAAAACAGTGGACCGTGTAGATAAAACACATACATCATTGTGGGGCTCACAACTAGTGACATCGAACAAATGGGAGCCACAAATGACGGTGTGGATCAGATCCACACGTGTAGTAGGTCCCACATACCTTGCTGACGCCAGAAGATCATTTATATAGCTGTTGCACGTGTAGCCTAGCTGCAGAAGGAGGGCAGAGGTGGGACCCACGTAGGGCCCACCACACCATTATATTTATAATATATATGTATATAATTTAATATTAAATTGATAAATCATCAACGTCCAAGCCCTGGATGGCCTGGACGATGCATCTCAATGTGGCCTCACACGTGGGCCACCAATGGAGGGATGGTTTGGATTTAACCCACGTACCCTAGAAGGTGGGCCCCACCTGCCCACTGACGTCAACAACAGTAGTTGCTGCCGTTGCAAAAAGGGAGGGGTGCACGACAATGGAAAAACACATATCATGGTGGAGACCCACCGTTCTTAAATGGACGAACAGTTAGGATGTAACATATACATCACGGTGGGCCCCAGAATTTGCTGCTGTCCACGGTAGCTCCCAGTTGCAACGACCCCACCATCCAGATGGACGGTGGGATGAAACACATGCCACGGTGGGGCCCTCAGTGCTGGTGGCATCAGTACTCTACAGGAAGAGGCACATCAGGCAATCGGTTCAAACAGGTGGGTCCCACATGGGGGCCCACACGCACAAATGCATATATACATGCCTTATGTGTGTGTGTGTGTGTGTGTGTATATATATATATATATATATATATATATATATAATATTATATTACATCATATTATAATATAATATAATATTAAAATATATATACGTACTACATATATACAAATATTATAATAAAATATATCTAGCATCCAACCACCGTCCAGCAAGCTGGACGGTGCTGGATGATGCTCATACATCATGGTGGTCTCACGCAGTGGGCCACTAATCATAGAGAAAGAAAGAGAGGGAGAGAGAGATCGGTGATGATGGAGGGGCCCCGCCACTATGGGCCCCTCTTGGATACAAGCATACATCAAGGTGGGCCCCACCATATGTGGGCCCTTAAATCACAAAAAAAATAAAGAAGAAAAATGTGGGTCCAAGATCATCCACCGTCTACTTCTTCTTGGTTCCTTGAAAAGGTAATCACCTTAACTTTGATTTCAACGAAAGATGATAAAGTTTTGATAGTTGAGATGGGAGATTAGAGAGTAGGAAGTGTGCCACATTAAAGCTTCTCCATGAGAGCTTGGGAAGCTCATACGTTAGAGCTTGGTTTGCTTGGGAATGGGTTTGAGAAATGAGAGAGAGAGGGTTGTAAGGAGAGAGAGAGATAGGTGATGGAGTGATGAGTGAGGTGAGTGATGGGTGTGTAAGAGCTTGTTGACTTTTGGGGTTGTCGTGTAAGAGGGGTATGGGTTGTGTAAGGAATTGTTGACTTGTGGGGTTGCTTGGGGATGAGGTGTGAGGTGATGTGTACTTGGTGAGGTGATTGATTGATTGATGTGACATGTTGTAGAGATTCTCTTGGAATTCGCACCCACGACGTTTTCCTCAAACTGAACACGGGCTTACATCTCCTGGCCTGGGTATCGGATCGCCACGCGAGATGCGACATCGGAACCGCGACGATGGCGCGGTCGCAAGGGTACAAGTTTTGAATCGAGCCAACTCTAATATACGGGACACGACTCATGATCGCGTGTAAACGTAGATAACAGTTCGTGGGTCGCTGGAATTCGACCGGGAGGACCACGGAAGTTTATGGAACAGTACGGGCTAGGATATGGGCCTCACATAAGACTTATTGCTACTCTTAGAATAAGCTGAGATAAAGTAAATTGATATATTTGATTGATATGTTATGTTGGATTGGTTGTGTTTTTCTCTATCACACTCATCTCCTATTTATAGAGTTATGTTCAAGCTTGTTTTTCTAGATTCCTCTTCTATTACTCCAACGGTTACAGTAGTTGAAAAACCTCTATATATTATTCTCTTTTATAGATCATTTTAGTACATTTCTCTTTGTTGATTGTTCCTCTTCTGAATGTCTACTAACCGCTTATTTCATTTTGTCGGCCAAGGTTTTGTTTTGGTTGCCCTCGGTAGCCTTTTATATCTTAAACAACTTGATTGCACTCCATGTCTTTCCATGTCGACCACAGTACTTTCTCGACCAACCAGTGACTTATAGAACTAGCTTTATGCTAATTGTAATTCATAAAAAGTGCTCCAAATCTTTGAAGTCCACTTCCTATTCCTCATGCAATGCCAACTTTCTCAAAATAGCTATAAATAAATAGGGTACACCACTTTGTTCACCCACTTGCATCAACAGTCTACATTAGCAAACTGTGTGGTGTGTGCACTACATGCACTGAATCATGCGTATCAACTTTCCAACTGCCAGAGTAGTAAACATTTTCTAACTCAGGAGTAAGGAGGGGTAAAAATGTAATCTGGAGATTTGTAAACGGCGGACAAAAATGGAAAGCGTTATTTATGAGCATAAAAAGAAAAGGGGTTTTTCTTGTATAGACAAAAGGGAATCCATATCAAAAACTCAAAACCAAAAAAACTCAAAACCAGCCGCACGACTCGGTACATATTCAAGCCTTACGTATGAATGAGGCCAACGGTTCGAATGATCTAGACCATTAATTGAATGGGCTTACCAAAGGTGGGATCTATAAATCTTCCAAATCAGATAATGTTTTAGCCTTTAGATCTTCGCCTAATTTTTTGGACCAAGCTGAATCATTTCTTAACCGTTAATTGTAGGCCATTGATGAAAATGTACCAACATAGTAGAATTTTTTGATCTCTCCATTTCATTGTTCACCCACTTAGATCAACGGTCTAGATGTGCAAACCATATGGGCAGTGCCCCACATGCACTGTATCATACACCTCCAGACACTGTAGTCTGTACATTTGCTGGAGCCTGAGGACCCGATCATTTCTCATTTTTATAACTCAAATCTCCACCTCGTGGCGCACCTGAAAAGCCAATTTGGGTTTTCACGTGCAAGTGTGGCCTACCTGACTAGTGGAGGAGCATTATTCACGGCCACTTGTACCATACACGTGCTCCGCCTCCACGTCATGGAGCTTACAACTACTTTAACACACGCAAGCTTAGCCATCTGAATAAGACAGCCCATGCACCACGTGTGTGTGAGAGATCTGGACCGTTCATGAAGTGGTCCCGCCATGCATGTGCTCTGTCGAGAAATCGGATTGCGTACTTAGTTACGCAGTACACTCCTATTGTACTGAGTAAACTCGTTTGGGCCCACCGTGAATGTATGTGGTTTATCCACGCCGTCCATCCACTTTTTCATCTCATTTAAGGGGTTGAACCCAAAATTTAAGCATATCTAAATCTCAAGTGGATTATACCACAGGAAAACAATTGGAATAATGATTTCCACCGTTGAAACCTTGATAGGCCCCACAGTGATGTTTACTTGTCATCCAACCGGTTTATAAGATCATATAGATACAGATGAAGGGAAAACACAAATATAAGCTTGATCCAAAACTTAGGTGGCCCATAAGAATTTTTCAACGGTAGACGTTTAATTTCCGATGGTGTGGTTAAGATTTGGATATTCTTCATTTTTTGGCCCAGGAGCTAAAATTATCTGTTAAAATGGATGGACGGATGGATAAAATACATAAATCATGATGAACCTCACAAAAGTATGGCCGGAAGACCAATGGTCAGTTTTTTCCAACCGACCATTTATGTCACACGTGCTTGGTGAAAAATAAGGTTGACCAAGGAGCGAATAATGGTCGTTTGTTTGTGGAATTCGGGGCATGGAGTACTTCAAATTTCAACCGTCCATTAAATGTCTAGCAATCTTACATTTGAAATTTCAAATTGCCGGTAATCTTAATTGCCGGTAATCTTTTGCTTATGATCTTTCTAAAGAGGGATCCACTATGTTGACAGTTTGATTTTAGTTACTATTACTGAAAGTGTATAAATCCTTTGCGTGTTTGTATGGGAAGCGGATTGTGTACTGAGTAAACTCGGTGGGGTTCACCATGATCTATGTATTTTATCCACTCCGTCCATCTATTTTATTTGATAATTTTATTTAGATAATTTTATGACATGGGTCCAAAATTTAAGGATATCCAAATTTCAAATGCACCACACCACATGAAACAGTGTGAATTGAACTTATACCGTTGCAAAATTCTTGAGTGTGTCACAGAAATTTTGTATTAAGCTTATATTTGTTTTTTGCCCCTTCATCCATGTCTTTGTGATATTATTAACAGCTTGGATGACAAATAGACATCACTGTAGGGCCTAGGAAGGTTTCAACGGTGGAAATCATTATTCCCATTGTTTCCTGTGGTATGATGCACTTGAGAGTTGGATATGCTTCAACTTTGGGCTCAACCCCTTAAATGAGCTGAAAAAACGTATGGACGGTGTGGATAAACCACTTATTTTCACGGTGGGCCCAACTGAGTTTACTCAGTACGATGAGAAGCTATGAATCATCCCACACAGCGGGAGTACAGAGTTTTTCATATATTACTAGAGGTGGGCATCTGAGACCCGATCCGGTGGATCCGACCCGAACAGACCCGACTCGGTACCGTTCCGAACAGATCCGACGGCTGAGATCTATCTGATCGGGTCTGGTCACCCAGATCCGTTCGTCTTTCGGATCGGGTGCGGATAGAGGTATATCCGGACCGCCCCGACCCGGATACCCGACCCGAATGGACTCGACCCGAATCGATCAGACCCGACCGAGCGGGTACTATAAATGTAATTTTTTTTACCCTAAACCTTCCCCTCTCTTATTTCTTACCCTACCCGGCGACCCTTTTTCGTTTTTACCCTAACCCCACCCTTTTTCTTACCCTACCCGGCGAAAAACGAGCGATCTTCTTCTGTTTTTCACCCAATCTTCTTCCTCTTCTTCTTCGCCCGTAAATCGGTGTCCGCCTGTCCGTCAGTCGTCATCCGCCTTGAAACGAACGCATACGATCCGAAGATTCAACCCGCAATCTGTCACGCAGTGCCTTCCACAATACGCTCGACGGTGGCACTGAAAGTATTTATACCTCTCTCTCTCTTATGCAAAATTCCAATTTCATTTTTATAATTTTTTTTCTCCCCATTTTATTTGATGCTGGAATTTGGTTCGATTTGGATGTGGTTTTTCCTGATAGCCAAGGCAATGTGTATTCAACATGCTTTCCTAACATGTTGCAGAAGCAGATGTGTTTCATGCACTAAAATGATCTGTCAAAATGGATGGACGGCATGGGTAAAACATATACAACAAGGTTTAAACATGAGATTCGGGGACATGTCCATGCGATTAAATAAGAAAATGTTACAGAGAAGGTCTCAGGTCCAACCTGTTAAACCTCAAGTTATGGTCCACCTAGAGGATGACACATGCAACATCCAACTGGTCCAAAAGGTTGGCCCCCTCATGAGGATCACCTTGTGCAAAAATCAGCCGCATCCACTCATTGAGTGAATAATGTGTGTATTTTTCTATTTATCAATGGCAAGATATTGTTTCCCATGCAAATAACTTCGAACCCATTAAGTGCATGCCATGTCCAACCATTCCAATAGGTGGCCCACCATATGCATCACTTAGTGAAAAAATCAGCCCCTTCCACTCATCGGGCAGGCCACACCATAGAAAAAAAAAATATAGCCATTGATAACTATAAAAAATACAAGCATTGTCTGCTCGATGAGAGGATGTGGCTGATATTTGCAAAATGCGATCCTCATGATGTGGCCAACCTATTGGACGGGTTGGATGTTGCACACGCATGAAAGGTTGAAGGTTATTCGCTGGGAGGACTGTAACTGGTGGTCCAACCAGATGGACTTAGACTTTCTCTTTAATAGTATATAGCAATTGTTATTTACGAGGGTTCATATAGCAATTATTTACATGTACAAATCCAACAAATAAAAAGTAAACCCACAACCAACTATATTATGCAAAAAATTTATAAATAAATAAATCTGAAAGCTTAAAGATGGCAATAACTAAGCACAAAAAGTTCTTTCTGATTTGACCCATGTCTAGGAGTGTAACATGCAGACAAGGACAGAGTAACACATCAGCTCCATGCAATTTCAAATATGTATCATGTCCTTGTTTGAATGTGTAGAGAAAATATTGAAATGAGAGACTACAGATCTGCTCTTATTCAGTGTCGCCAGTAAGTAATATCCATGAAAATGGGCACAGAGCATACCTTTTCCTCTTTTAACAGTGCCTGGAGTAATCTTCACCCGGTATTTGTATGTCTGGAGTGCACTATAGGGACCACAGACAGGCACAGCGTACAGTAGAATGTCATTTGGCAGTGGATTCCCAGTCAAATAATCTACATCATTTAACTTTTCCTTCTCTTCTTCGCCTATCTCATGAATATCTTCCTCCTCAAAAGTCATTCTATCCTCATCACCAGTGGTTTTATCCAAATCTGCATCTCGAAGACCTTCAGGAGCATTCCCATTTACTTGCTTGTTTGCAGCCACCTTACTGTGATCAGCTCCATCTAGATGTTCTGGGCAATCCCGAGAAAGGTGGCCCGCCTTCTTACATTTATAGCATATTTTTGAGGAATCAACCTGGTCTCTCAACTCTGGAAAATACATGTAGATAACTCAAATATGATTTCCAAGTAATAATTTGTAGCAAAATAAATTTGGAGAAACACTTTGATACTCTGGCAGTGATGGATGAAATGCAGGAAGTTCGGAATTACTAAGAAATTGCATACATGGACATATAAAACATATACAACGAGGTTTAACAGGTTATAGTCCACCCAACAGATAACTTTAAACCTTTCATGTACTTCCAAAATTCAACCTGTGCAGTAGGTTTGCCCCATTGTGAGGATTTCCTTGTGCAAAAATCAGCTACATTCAACGGTGAACTTTCAACCTTTCATAACATCCAATCTGTGCAATAGGTTGGCCCATCATGAGGATTTCCTTATGCAAAAATCAGCTACATTCACTAATTGAGCAGGCAACGTTTCTATTTTGGTATTTATCTACGTGATGAGTAGATGGGCTGATTTTGTTGAGCAGAGCTGTTTTTTCTGCTGGCGCATCTACTTCCTGATTTGGAGCCAGGCTCTGTTTTTGCAAATGTTGTGGTTATAGTTTGTGGCTCTATAAAATAGGTGAGTTTGAATTTTACATGAAGCCCACCCAAATGTCTGTACAATCTGTTTTCTCATCAACACACTTATAGATGGTGAGCTCCCACCTTTTATTTATTTTTTATTAAAAGGAGAAATGGGCTGATTTTTGCACTAGGTTGATCTTCATAGTTGGCCCAACCTTTAGAAGGTTTTGATGTTACATTCACTTAATAAGTTGTAAGTTATCTGTTGGGTGAAACATAACTTGTGGTCCAACTGATTGAACTTTCAAACCATCTTTCTCTATATCCACACACACACATACCACACAGAGAGCAAAAGGTAAGAGCACACCCTTTAACTGTACCAAGAGATGAAACATGTTACAGCTTTTGGGAGGGGAGAAGTTGTCAATTATTTCCAAAAGGTATTTTAGCCCCAAACATACCTTTACACATGCCTACTTGAGTATGTGGGACAAGGTAGCCCCCAGCATGAAGATAATCATTTGCAAAAGTAAGGCTGGTCCACTCATTTGGGAAGTTTTAAGAGGCATGCCCAATATACTCATTCAAGGCACACATCTGGCCTGCACATTGAGTGGACTGTATGACTTTTGCATACTGTTTACTTCAAAAGCATTTCAAAATTACATCTCTTACAAATTTACCATGCTAGTGCTATATATTTTGCCTGCATGGTAAACTTCTTATTTTTATCAGTTAGGAAACTATTCGAAGGCTTCAACTAGCATAGATATCAATTAATATAGTGAATATATATTTATTTAGATGAGCCTAGGGCCTAAAAAGGTGGTGGGACACAACAAAGTGGGAGGAGATGCCTACCCTTAATACGTACATTGCTTTCTTTGCTTATATCATCTCATTATTGCTTTCTTTACTTAGATTATTATTGTGACTTGTGATTTGTAAATTGTAAGTTAGATAATTAGTTACCCGTTTGAGGATTTCTATGTGGCCATACATAGATATAGTGTGTTTTTGGTGGCATAGAAATCGCTCAAATTGTCCCTTTTTGGACAGTTCAAGGTTAGATGGATAGTATGCTTTCATATAACCTATTTAAATGTTCATGCCTGATCCGCGGTCCATCTCCTCGTTTCTCTCTGGATATGTTTCTTTCGTTTCGTATCTAATGCCGAATATCTTTACATTGCTTTAGATATTTGGCATTGGAATGTAACGTAAGATCAACTTATCTGGAGAGGCATGGGGAGATGCTGCCGAATTTTCGGTGTGGACGTTTAAATGGGAATATGAAAGTATTACAATCTATCCAACCTTGGATGGGTAACTAATTTAGGATTTAGTATAACTCTGTTAGCATTAGATTGCTAATGCTAATATGATTTAGTATATTTCAACTATCAGATGGAAAGCGAGGGTCTTTCTAATACCCTGTCTCCGACCCGTGGTGGTCGATCAATTACATCGCCTCTGATCCTTGAAGATGAAGGATTAGGTCTTGAACATAGAGAGGTGCCCGTCGACGTGGTTGATACTAGTACCACACAGTCACAAGTTGTGGGAACTACGAAAAAAAGGTCGGCAGTGTGGGACGATTTTGAAGAAGTAACCCTGAAGAACAGCCAGGTAAAGATACAATGTAAGCACTGCAAGAATCAGTACACTAAGCAAGCAGATGGTTCGACCACAACATTGAAGAAACATCTAACAAAGTGTCTTAAAAAAGCGAGAAGTGGGCTAAGGCAACAAACACTTGCATTTTCGCAATCTGCAGGGGGTCCGTCAGTGTCCATCTACAAGTATGAGAAAGAGTTGGTGAATGAATGGACGGCCAAGTTAATTATTTCAGATGAAAGACCATTTCAGATGGTAGAGAGTCCTGCTTTTGTTGGACTAGCCAAATGCCTTAACCCCAAATACGAGAAGGTCTCTCGTACAACAATCAAGAGGGTGTGTATGAAGATGTATGAAGGCGAGAAGGTCAAGTTGAAAGGAGAGTTGGCCACAATTTCCCGAATTAGCCTGACATCAGATTTGTGGACTGCATCCAATCAACGAAAGGGTTATATGTCCCTAACTGCTCACTACGTTGATGCTGAATGGAGGCTTTGCAAAGAATAATAAACTTCCGTTATCTTGCGCCTCCTCATAGTGGTTTGATGATTTCGATCGCAATACACGATGTCTAATGGAGTGGGGAATTGAGAAGAAGATCTCGACAATTACACTAGACAATGCGTCCGCAAATGATAGCGTGATATTGAATTTGCGCAGCCAGTTTAAGGCCACCGGTGACTTATATTTTGGTGGAAAAATATTTCATGTTAGGTGTTGTGCCCACATCCTAAACTTGATTGTACAAGAAGGCCTTAAAACAATAGATCCCACGATCGAATACATAAGAGAGAGTGTGAAGTACATACGAGGGTCACCTTCACGATTACATGCATGGAATGAGATCGTGCAGCGGTTAAATTTGTCAACTCAGAGAACGATGAAGTTGGATGTTATGACACGTTGGAATTCAACTTTTGAAATGTTGGATTCAGCGATAGATTTGAAACCTGCCTTCTCTCACTATGCGGAGCGTGATAGTGCGTATATTTGGCTGCCTTCTGAAGATGATTGGTCAAGAGTCACGTCGGTTCGTAAGTTCCTTTCTGTTTTTACAACTGCACAAAGAAATTTTCGGGCTATAAGTATCCAACAAAAATATATTTTTGCCTGAACTTTGGAAGGTAAAAGATGCCTTGCGTAAAAGCGATTAGTGGACAAGACTTTTTACAATTCATGACCATGGGTATGCAGGTAAAGTTTGATAAGTATTGGTCTGAGTGTAGTTTGGTAATGGGTGTTGCGGTCGTTCTTGATCCCCGGTACAAGATGTTTATGGTTAGCTTCATATGTAATAGGTTGTATGGTGTGACGGGTGTTGGTGAGGCTGAAAAGATTTCTGGTGCAGTCAATGAATTATACAATTTGTATGCGTGTCTTTATGCAAAGAACAATCTCCTCATGTGGGTTCCATTCTGCTGTTGATAAATTGCAAGAAGACACGACGATGATTTCATGTCTTACTATACACAGCTGAAAGGGACTCAATTTCAGTGTGCATAGATCAGAACTTGAAGAGTATCTCAAGGAGGATATTCTAGTTCTAAACAAAGGCGAAGATTTTGATATTTTGGAGTGGTGGAGGTCGAGATCTGGTAAGTTGCAGTACCCTGTGCTTTCGTTAATGGCACGCGACATATTATCAATTCCAATTTCAACTGTGGCTTCAGAATCCGCTTTCAGTACGGGGAGTAGGGTCGTAAGCAAGTATAGAAGCTCACTTACACCTGAATCGGTTGAAGCGCTCATTTGTACCCAGGATTGGCTGCGTCCGATGTGGGGGAAAGAGACCTCTATTGATGAGGAGTTCGATGAAGAGGAGAGTGACAAGATTGAAGAGACAGTGCCTGCAGCTGCAATATGATTTTGATGCCTTCTAATTTTGTTATATCATGTTATTTGTAATTTTGTTAAAACAGTTACATTGAAGTTTTATGGTTATGTTTTATGGGTGGATGAATATTTATCTTTTTTCTTTAGTAATATTCAATTAGATAATGTTTTTTAAATCTCTTATTATATTGTTAGGTACTTACGTTCATTCATAACTTTAATTTCTTTTTTTTTGTCCTAAGCTAACTAGGTATACAGTAGATATGTCATCGGAAGATGATTTATCGGCAGATATTTGGGATTATGGAGTCCAAACCTACTCCCAGGATGGAAAGATAAAGTTGAAATGTAAGTTGTGTGGAAAACAGTTTGTCAACAACACAAATCGACTCAAATTACATTTGGCTTGTCGGGGAGGAGACGCTGCACCTTGTAGCAAAGCTTCTCAGGAGGTCCGAGATTTATTTGGAGCCATTCTCGATTCTAATGCAAAGACTTTCCACACCCCTCACCCTGCAACTACAACCAATACAACTAACCAAAGAATATATAAAAGTAGGCCTGTAATAAATGAAGAAGGGTTTAGCAGAGGAACTGCAACTAGATCTAGTTCCAGGCCTTCCACAACCACAATTAGTGGAGAAGAAGAACAAGAGAGAATTTTAAGGGAGCAAGAAGAACGGGATTTTAAAGAGGCCGTCAAAGAAAGCATGCAAATGGCATACAAATCAAGAAGTACCAGACAACAACATCCACCTCCGAGACAACATGATGCTGAAGCAGGCACAAGTAAACCATCAAAGTTTGTTAAAAGTCTTGCAGCATTTTATAGGCTATTGGGAATTCCGTACAAATCGATCATAAAAGCTTCGAAAAAAGTTCTTGCATCTGTGAATGACGACGATGGGAAGAGATCCCCACCATCCGATTCAAGCAGAGGTGAACGACCATTTGTTGGACACATCTAGCTCGGAGTCGCCCAAGAGTTCTCCTCGCAGTTGAATCGTAAAAAGAGAACCGAAGGATGAATCTGGCGACGAAGGTGGAGGTGGAGGAGGGGTTACTATCACGGAGACAAGGTTCATATAGTTACATGCCACAAAGGCATTCATCATATAGAGGGTATTGAATGTATGAAAGTTTTACCTAATCTACATGTCAGTATATTCATGTTAGGTTTTTTTACTTTTGATTTTGGACATGATGTTGGACATGGTTTACGTCAGTATGTGCATGTTACTTAATCTTTTTCTTTTTCGTTCTTTCTTTCTTTCTATATTTCTCTTTTTAAATTTTAGCTTAAAGTGTGTTTGGTACCAAATTTCATGAAAATCTGTACCAAATTAGACTGATTAGTCATGAAATCTCGGCTTGACTTATGTACAGCTCTAGTCATTAATTGGATGTGTGGGATTTGTGCAATCTTTGCGAATTTTAGTTGCCATTATATTTTTTTTTGTAAGGGTGAACTTTTGAGAGCATGGATATGACACATACATCATGGTGGGATGTGCCTGTCTATCCCCATATATGATGGTTATTTAGTTTTGTTTTGCCATGTATTGTTTTTTGCAAATTGTTTGGAGTATTAATTCAAGCAATTTCCTAAGACATCTCACTGTTGACCATCGACCCAAGTCGCTAGTCATGCCCAAAAAAATTTCCTAAGACAGATTAGCCTCAACAAGAAGAAGCGTCGATCACCTCTTCGACAAGGTAATAGTCATATTAATTCAATTCCAGTTTCTCATCATCTACAAAGCGTTGATTGATTTCTTTTTCTTTTTCTTTTTTAATCTCTTTTGTAGGTTGGTAACAACAGCATTTCAGTTCCAATTATTAATGATTCGAAGCCCAAAGATTCTCTCTCGACTGAATTTCTGTTCGACTCTGTCTTCTTACGTAACATCTTTGTGAGTTCATGAAAATATCCCTCAGGTCGATCTTATTTCATTCAAACAAGAAACCAAATTGGGAAACCAACAAACCAAGCATCTTCAATTTACATAAATTCTTTATACACTAAAATGTTTATCTTTTTAGTTGTGAATGAGCAGGAGCTTTGAGTGGCCCTGTTTTGGTATTATTTTAGGGTAGAACTTAAAATATTAGGCATATCTAAGGCTCAAGTGGACTGCAAAATGAAGATTGAAAACTTCTTAAGGGCTGTGAAACCTTTGGTTGGAATTGATACTTGTGTTTTCTCTTCATTCATGTCCATGTGACTTTATGAATAGGTTGGAGGGCAAATAAACATTACAGTAGCCCTTAAAAGAAGTTACAATGGTGAGAATCATCATATCCGCTGCTTCCTATGGTATGGTTCACTTGAACCTTTGATATGTCTCTTTTTTGCCTTATAACCTAAAATGCTACGAAAAAAATAAATGAATGGTGTGGTCGTGTGGATAAGACCCATACATTACAATGGCCACTCAAAGCTCCTGCCCACTCCCAGTGGGCAGGGATAGGACTCAATGCATGTCAGACCACAACACAATGAAAAAAAGGAAGTGATTGAATGCTTACATTAGGAAATAGTGGGGATTAACACCTACCATTAAAACTTGTCTTAAGAGGCTACGAAGGTTTCAGATCAAGCTAATATTTATGTTTATGATAGCAAATAAATATAACAGTGGGTGTTAAAATGACTTTAATGGTATGTATTCAATTGCCATTATTTCCTATGATGTGGTCTACTTGAAGTTTGAATTCGTCTCATTATTTCTATGAATTAGAGCGAACAGACCGCCCAAAGAAATATTTTCCAACCTCTTGTGTATTTATACATAAATTCTTTATACATAAATTAGAGCGAACAGGCTTTTCTATGAATTTATACATAAATTCTTTATACACTAAAATTCTTTAGTCATAATACCCAACAAGTTTCAAACAAGATGTTGGCTAGATTGCTTGCCCTTGTCGCTCCCCTTGTTGTTCACCTCTTGTGTCTCACCACCTGGAATTATGCGAATGTAAAGACAATTTACCCTTATCAAAATTTAGGCCAGGGCCTAGGAGTCTGATTGAATCTTGCTCTTTAACAACAAGAGATAATAATCGCTGAGAGGCCTGTATGGCAAATTTAAAACATCTTGGAATACAGTGTGCTTTGACAATTTGTATGAAATTTTCCTAACGATGACAGAACAATGAGAAGATTTCTCTCCAATATCTTCTGCTTCCAAGAACCACACCTCGAATAGGAATCTTATAGCTGAGGTGTCACTCCTGCTCCTGTTTCTGGACCCATTCTAGCTACAATCACTTCCACTCTGTGATTCTATCAAGACTTCATTGTCAAATCAATTTAGTGATTGCTATATACAGTGTTGTGATTTGTGAATATACCATCTCTAACATGATGCATCCCAGAGTGGACCTCAGAATCGATCCAATCAGTGGACTTGCCTTTCAATATCCCACAACCATATTGTCTCTAGCTGCTGTTTTGGGTGTGTTTGGTTGCACCAAATTAGACTGATTAATCGGAAATTTGGGGTAGACAAACACACCCTTAGAAAACATGTAACTGGTAAAATTCAAAAATCAGAAATTCAGCAAAGTGGGGAGTTTCTTTTAATCATAAAATTTCTTTCAGATGAAAGAATTTAAAGAGTAGAAATTTGGTTTGTGGAAAACTTGACATGGGCATGTGCATATACACATGTGCAAGCATGGCACATGCATGCTAGATCTAATCCATCCATTAGGTTGGTCAGACAATGTACATGTTTTCCCAGAAACAAAATCTGCATGATCAGCATGCAGGCCACTATATTGGAAACATGTGGATGGGTTAGAAAACTTCTACCAAGTTTTTCAGAGTTGTACATTTGTTTAACAAATCGTGGCCCACCCGACCGATGATTCAACTCGATTCTTTGTGGCTGAACATGAGTTTTATTGCACAGACATCAAAGCTCCTATGCATTATCAACAAACTGTCCAATGAAAGGGGTGTGAAAACCACCTCAATTCATAGGATTAGCAATAACTGAGAACTTCATATCAACATCTACCCATCATGTCTTTGCTTTTTCAAGTAGCAGCCAATCCTTCAAAGAGGCATTTCCATTTGCATAGCATTATTAAACAATGCACATGATCTGGTAATTTGGAAGGAGTGGGAAAAAGAAACCACATTTTTCGAATGTAGCTTTCCTGCCTTTTCCACCCCAAATTAGATATTCCTTTCAGCTATTGATTTAGGCAAAGCATATTTCATCTGAAATAGGATATGCATGTGGTCATTCATTCTTCTGGAATTTAACAGATGCCCTTGATTTCCAGAATGACCATTATATAGGTTTTTCTTCTGGGCATTATCTAATGCTTAGGTAAAATAACATGATATATAGCCCTTGCGTTGGCTTGGTTTTCATTGTTGTTTGGCAAAAGTTCAATGAATGGCTGCCTGCCTGACATCAACCCTCATTTACCTGGGCTTACCTAGTGGATCCTGGACTGTTATGCTAAAGTTATAGCTTTGAACATTTGTTGTGAGCTTTTTTAACTTTTGGGTTATGCCATGCGAGAAAGGATGTTGAATTTGAGCAAATTATTATCGAGGAAAACATAAGAAGTCCGATTTGGTGACTCCATCATCATCAAAATTGATGAGAATCTGGCTGGTTTCTGGGAATTGTCTAGAGTGCCCGAATTTGCAAAGGTGAAAACGGTTCTGTAGAACCCGAGAAATCCACGAAAATGCAAATGAGAGCGGCAAAAAATCACAGAAGTCTCAGGCAGAAGCATCCAAGCCTGCAAAGCGGAATGAATGGAAGCCTGAAGAGATTAAGAGATTAATTGAAATGCGTGGTGAGATGGATAGCAGATTCCAGACCGTGAAGGCACGCATGGTTCTTTGGGAAGAGATATCTGCTACCCTGATGGAACATGGAATCAAGCAAACTCCAGGGCAATGCAAATCACTTTGGTCATCGCTGGTTAAAAAATACAAGGTATGTCCTCTTCTTTATCTTGGAACACTAATGAAAGATTATCCGAATGTGTTCTGAACCCGATTTTTTTTTTTGGATCGGATCCGAACCTGGGCCAATCCGATCCGACTCGGTTTTCTGACAGTCCGACTCGGATCGGTCCAGGGCCACATGGGTTAGGATCGGATTGGGTCAGAGGTCCAGGACTCGGTCCCTTCTGACCGAGTTTGGGTCAGGCCATGCTGAACTCGGATCTGGTCGAGTTGGGCCCAATCCGATTCGACTCGGTCCGATGCCCAGCTCTATATATTACTAACTAGGGTTTTTAGTTCATATGACCCCATACTGTGACTTGATTGTTGGAGGAGCTGGTATGAATCATATTTAAGATTTGTAGTATGGTAATCACCTTTTTTTTTTTTTTGGAGGATGAGAATGCTCCTTGCATCTGCAACTGTAGCTACCACTTGTATGCGGGCTCTCATCTCGAAAAATGAAAGGTCCTTTAAAAATGGACATACGCATCACCAAAAAATGAAATTCAACCCACCCATTAGTCGATCTGATTGTTTCATTTTAATTAGACAGTTGCGAACCCACGTAGATGATTTTTCAGTTTTTTATTTGAAGATCTCTGTGGCTCCTACACAAATATTTTGCATTAATTTTGAATTATTTTCTCTTGTGTGGTCCATCTATGATAAGTATTACACTCAAACTTGGATTGAATACATAAAATTAAAACTCCTTACATGTGGACATGATAGATTTACTTCACAATAATCCAGTGGGCCCCACATAAGATGTGAATGGTTTGAAAAGGTGAAGCCCAAGCCGCACAAAGCCATTTGATCGTTTCCTCTTCCTTTTTTCTTCTTGTTTTTCACTTCCTAGGACCACACGAAGCCGAAGAAGCATCTGGGACATTTGGTAGTTATATGGTCGACATATGTATTATGGGTAAAAATGGTCAGACCACTCATGGGGTTAGCTCGGACTTATCACCTCTGCAAATCCTGCGTAACAATTGAGAAACGTACACAAAGATTGCGCCTATGATCAAGAATCGTCTCTAGCTCCAACAATGACCCCTCTACACTATAAATAGGGGACACGTCTACACTGAAAGGTATGCAGAATCTCTCACCCAAAAACCCCTCGATACCACTAGACCCAGATTCCTAGCTTGACTTTGGCATCGGAGGGTCCCCTGCTTTAGCCAAGGTCTCCTTTGTCTCCTTCCTATGCAAGTATCCGAAGGTCTAGAGAGGGCGGACTGGATTTTTGCATCAACATTTTGGCGTCGTCTGTGGGAACGACGTTAAAGTCGTTCTTAACCGTCTACATACCAACTATGGCCAAAGGAATGAAGAAAGCCCCTCCCGCCATCGTCACCGCTGATCCCACGCTTGCAGAACAGCCTGCTCATCGGGATTCATCTTCCTAACTCCACGCTGAGTCCGCTCCCACGGGTCCAACACAGCAATCTTGGAACCGAGGAGGCCGCCTTCTTTCCCTATAACACCATGTCGAAATGTTGGCTAGCAACCTTGACCAAATACGACATATGTTGGAGAAGGACAAAACCAAGCCACCACAGTGATCAACTTCTTGGTGGTCGACTGTCCCTTCGCCTACAATGTCATCCTCAGATGACCTTCCCTCAATTCCCTGACAGCCGTGGTGTCCACTTACCACCTCATGATGAAGTTTCCTGTCGATCATGGGGTCGGTCAAATCCAAGGGGACCAACACGAAGCTCGTCAATGCTACTCCACAACTTTGAAAGCAAGGACCCCGGTCTATGCCTTGACGGTCACTTCCATCTACCTCAGAAAAGAATTGCTCTATAACATCCCAGATTTTTACTATTTTGGATTTCTAAAAATCCTTAAATTATTTTTTTTATGTAATTAACTTATATTATCACTTACTGACCATTGACACTCAATGTTAGCTTATACATGGGTGATTGTAATGTCCCGTCCAACCAGCACAGTGTCCTGGGGCGTCCACATCGGATTTACCGCAGGATCGTTCGTTTAAACTGCTCAGGGTGAGGTATCACAAGTAAATTAAATCCAAGATTAGCCCATTAGACCAGACCATCTGGTTATGATTGAACTAAGTGTGGGCCGCCAAGCCAGATGGCTTGTTTACACTTAACAGCAGCCTGTGTGGGCCATCCAGCGACCAAGGAGGGTCAGAAAAATCTAAAAGTTTAGGAAATCATAGATTTCACTGGGCTTGTAGTCCATCGCGGACTGCGGACCCAGTGGACATCCAGAACTGGGATCTGGCACTAGCCGAATGCACCCCACCAATGCCAGAATTGGAATCTGACACTTACAAATGAAACCGGGATACCAGGCATTCCAGCCGTCGGATTTCTTCCAATTTTGCGGTGAATGTTTGATATATTTTTCAACGCCAGTTCACCAGATCTGGGACCCGATTGTGGCACGGTGACCATTGATCGCAAATCAGACCTGTACGACCAAACCCCACATCCGATCGTTCCTAAATTTTGCGCAGCCCTTCATCGGGCCATGGAGTACCTATTCTATAAGTTTTATGGCTAGAGGGCCGCCAGAACTGCTCCAATCACTAGAATGGCATCCCCGGGGCCATTTAAGGGTCGAAAACGCTTACTCAGATCATATATCCGTTCATCCGTTCATCCTCAATTTTTGCATGGACCCTAGTTGGGTCATAAGGCTCCTACACGCCGAATTTGGTGGCCAGAGGGGTGTTAGGGCCACCCCAACACCAATAGGAGTCCCATAAGTCTATTTTAGAAAATTGTGGAAGGTTGGCGCCATTTGCACCAAAATTGGCATTATAAAAAGAGTTTCTTTTGGGCACCCCTCTCCCCATACGAATTTGCCCTAAGGAAGGAAAGAGAGAACAGAGAAAAGGGAGAGTAAGAGAGAATGGAGAGAAGAAAGAGAGTGAAGAAAGAGCTTGGGTGGACCCTAGATCAAGGTGTGGCTCAACCCTTGCAACTTCATACCTCTCCTCAAGGAGAATCCCTCCACCACTACCACAACAATCGTCCGTTGGTCGTCTAGGTAAGATCTCTCACTTCTTCTTCTTGGAATCCATGTATTGAGAAGAGATTGGCTTGGATTTCTCACATGTAAGAGTTTGTTTTTAGGAATTTCGACCGATCGAGCTAAAGCCCTCTTTCATATGACGTTTTCCCAATCTCTAATGATCCATAGGTGCAGACTATTAATCTTAGGTGGCCTAGCACCAATTATATCATGAGTTTAATGATTTTGTTTGCTTGGGTGAAACATATGTAGAATCTAAAGAGACCTTAGGACTTGGGTGCTTGTTGAGATATATGGAATTGTATGTTGCTTACCCTTTCTTACGATGTTGTTGGTGCCTCACTTGTTTGAGATATTGTGGATGACTATATGCTCACGCGTTGCGTGATTTTATCATATGTTGTTGCCTATGATGTGTTTGATGTTTGTCCATGTGCATTGATTCCTTGAAATGTTGGAAGCGCTCAACTTCCTCACCAACCCACACACTCACATGTAGAGCTGTACATGAGCAGACTAAGGCTCGAGTACTCGCTCGACTCGACTTGGAATACTCGACTCGTACTCGACTCGTCTGAGTTAGAGCCGAGTACGAGCGGGTTTCCACGACTCGTTTACATAACGAGTAGAGTTCGAGTCTAGAGGTACTTGACTCGATACTCGACTCGTACTTGACTCGTTCCTCTGTATATAAGCCAGCCCCAAAAAACCCTACCCACCCATTTTTCAACCAGCGAGTAGCCGAGCGCCCAAAAAACCCTACCCACCCACCCGTCATTTTCAACCAGCGAGTAGCCGAGCGCCCAAACCCTTTTTCCCGCCCGTTTGAAAAAAAAAACTCTCTCCCCTCCAAGGTGCTCGTCCAGGACTCGGCCGTCCCTCTTCTTCCCTCTCTCTCTCTCTCTCTCACTCGCCCGTCGCCCATGTCCCAAAAAAATCCTACCCCACCCACCCGTCATTTTCAACCACGGGCACCCAAACCCTTCTTCACTTTGTTTGAAAAAAAAACCCCCCTCTCCCTCTCCCTCTCCCTCTTCCAGCGCTCGTCCGAACTACGGCTGTCCCTCTTCTTCCGTCTCTCTCTCTCACACTCGCCCCTGTCCCCTGTCCGGCGGTCTTAGACCACTCGCCGCTCGTCTATCTGACTTTGTCCGGTGAACTCGAGCTCCCCCCGTCGGTCGTCCGGTTTAAAATCGTCCCCGCTGCTGCCAGCCGCCACTGTCATCGCCCGCTTTCGTTCCTCGCCCGCCTACTTCCTGTAATGTGTGGATTTTTATTTTTAGAAATTGTTTAATATATATTAATATAGAATTTGTTTAACATAATTTTGAGATTAACCTCGAGTTTGTGTTTTCCTAAATATTCGGTGGATAATTAGTTGTTAATATAGAATTTGTTTACTATAATTTTGTTAATCAATTGTTAATATATTTGATTTGTGTTAATAGAGAATTTGTTAATCAGTTGTTAATATATTTGTGTTAACTTGATATTTGTTAATACATTTGTATTAATATATTTGTGTTAACCTGATATTTGTTAATATAGTTGTTAATATATTTGTGTTAACCTGATATTTGTTAATATATTTGTGTTAGCCTGATATTTGTGTTAATATATTTGTGTTAACCTTGATATCGATTGTTAATATAAATTTGTTTAATATAATTTTAGAATTAACCTGATATTTGTATTTTCCCTAAATATTTGGCATAGATATGAATTATTTGTATTATTCTACTTGTAGACTTGTAGTATAGGATAATCAGTTGCCCATTTGAGGATTTCTATGTTACCAGACATAGATTCAGTGTGTTCTTGGATGCATAGAAATTGCTCAAATTGTCCCCTTTTGGACAGTTCAGGGTTAGATTGTAATGTCTTCATTTATTCCAATTTAAATGCATATGTCTGTTCTGGTTTCGTCTCTCTTTTTTCTCTCTGGATATATTTCATGTATTTATTTCCATCGTCAAATGTCCACACTTTGTGTTGATGATTGACATGGGAATCAAATACAAGATTAATATATTCGGAGAGATAAGGAGATCTTTATTTAATTTCGGCGTAGCATTTAAATTGGAAAATGAAGTATTACAATCCATCTAACTTTGAATGGGTGACTGATTTAGACAGTTAAGTAATTACGCCCGTCTAGCGGTCTAGCCATCTAGGATCCTATCCCCTAGGTATAGCTGTATTAACATATCGAGAACTTTATTTTATAGATGACTAGTCAAGACGAAAGCCCAAATACCCCTGGAATGGGTGCATCGGCCACATCTCCTCTAATAGTAGAGGGAGACATAGACACGTCAACCGCATGCAAAGGGAAGAAGAAGAGATCAGCAGTGTGAGATGATTTCGAAGATGTGACAGTTAATGGTGTACAGAAGATAAAGTGTAATCACTGCAAATGGTTATTCAGCAAGATTCTAGGAGGATCTACGACACATTTAATTAGACATTTGAAAACGTATCCTAAGAAAGCAAGACTCCCTCCTCCCGGCCAACAGACGCTGTCATTTACGAAGTCAGAAGGGGACGACTCCCAAGGCGTAGTGTCCACTCATAAGTTTGACAAGGAGAAGTTGAATGAGTGGTTTGCTAGATTAGTGATTTTGGAAGAAAAACCTTTCAGAATGATTGAAAGTAAAGGGTTTAGGGCTTTCTGTCAATTCCTTAACCCTCGGGCCGAGAATGTCTCCCGCGTCACAGTGCAGAGAGAAAGCATGAAGATGTACGCAAAGGAGAAGATGAAACTGAAAGAAGTTTTAGCTTCAATGACTAGAATAGCTTTGACCTCTGATTTATGGACGGCGTTCAATCAAAGAAAATGATACATTTCATTAACCGTTCACTATGTCGATAAGGATTGAAAACTATGCAAGAGAATTTTGAACTTCAAACACCTTCCTCCTCCACATACTGGTTTACTTATTTCAGATTGCATCTACAGTTGTCTAGAAGGCTGGGGCATTGAGAAGAAAATTTCAGCAATAACTTTAGACAATGCTTGAAAAATGACAGTGTCATTTCATGCTTACGTAACTCAGTCGGTGGCTACAGAAATTTATTTTTTGAAGAAAAAATATTTCAGGTTAGATGTTGTGCCCATATTGTAAATTTGATTGTACAAGAAGGGCTGAAAGCAATCGACGACACTATAGAGAACATAAGAGAAAGTATGAAATATATAAGGGGGTCGCCATCGAGACTGAGTGTATGGAATGACATCATCCAATGTTTAAATGTGCCATCTAAAAAAACGTTGAAGTTGGATGTCTGTACACGTTGGAACTCGACCTATGAAATGTTAGATGCGGCAATGGAATTATAGCTTGCATTTCTTGAATACGCGGTGCGTGACAGAACGTATTCTTGGTTGCCGAGCACAGATGATTGGGCCAAAGCACAACAAGTTCACACATTTCTCCAAGTTTTCTACGAGTGCACGAAGATTTTTTCTGGGAATCAATATCCAACCGCGAATCTGTTTCTTCCATCTCTTTGGAAGATTAAGGATGCTCTAGAGAAAAATGCCAGTGCGGGTCCAGTTTCATACGCCCGGATGAAAGTTGGTATGAAGACGAAGTTCGATAAATCTTGGGACGAATGTCATCCGTTGATGTCCTTAGCGCTTGTTCTTGATCCCCATTGTAATATGGGATTGGTTAGCTTTATTTTCATGAAGCTTTATTCTCTTGAAAGAGTGGCGTGAGAGATGTCTAAGGTTCGTGAAGCCCTTGAAGATCTGTATAAATCGTATGTTAATACTTTACCCGCAATGTGTGTTGAAGAAAGTAGAGATGCGGATATTTACGTACTGTAATCCTGATGTGCTAAATGAATACATATCATATTTGGCACAAGCACAAATAGGAGTTGATACTAAGGAATCAGAGTTAGAAATGTACCTCAAGGAGCCAATCGTAGTGCGAGCTGAATTTGATGTGTTGGAATGGTGGAAGATGAGGGTTAGTGAATCAAAATACCCTACATTATCTGTGATGGCATGGGACATTTATCAATACCAATTTCAACAGTGGCATCAGAATCCGCATTCAGCACAGGGAGCAGGGTTGTGAGCAAGTATCGAAGCTCACTTTCTCCAAACACAGTTGAAGCGTTGATTTGTACGCAAGATTGGTTGCGCCCGATATGGGGAGGAGATATGAATGATGATGATGAAGAAGAGGAGATTGAGATTCATGACGAGTCTCTACCTATAGATCAGTAATTATTTTCGATTTTTCAAATTTTTTTGGCTGAATGTTGAATGATCTGTAATATTATTTCACTGCAACTGCACACACAAAAGTATTGGTTCTTTTGGAATGTGGTTTGAAAGACTTTGAATCATTGATATTTATTTACATATGTCTGTTCATTTGCTTTTATTTTTAAATTTTGATGCATTTATATTGCTTTCTTTTGTTGCTATATCAAGTTCAATTTATTTATCAATATTCTGATTTTTTTTATTTAAAAATTAAATGTAGAAATGTCGTCATCTGAGCCATCGACAAACATTTGGGACTATGCTTCCCTAGTTGAATCACTGCCACGGTCTGGAAAAATAAAGATTAAGTGTGGTTTGTGTGGCGCAAAGTTTGTAAACAAGACCAATCGCTTTCGCCTACACTTGTCATGTCAAGGTGGTGATGCAAAATCATGCCCCAATACGCCTAAGGATGTCCAAATTCTTTTTCAAGCCCTGTTAGATTCGAATAGAAAGTCTTCCACTCCATCCAAACCTTCATTTCGGATCTGGTACACAAATGACATCCACAAAAGATGTAGAGGAGGAAGCCGATTAAAAGCTTTGGAGGAAGAACAATTTCAAATCGCCATAAAACGCAGATATGGAAGATGCTTCTAGACTTCAAATGATATTCGAGTCAAAGACAACACGATGTTGAAGCAGGATCGAGTTACTCGTCGAGTACGACAAACAAGAACAAGAAAAAGAGTAACAAATTGAAATTCTGACTGTCTCGGTGAATTTTATAGGGCATTGGGTACTACATACAATTCTTCACATAAAGCAAGTTTGAAAAATCTAGTTGAAAGTGTAGAAGAGCACGAAGGAAAAATCTCTTCGCCTTCTGACTCAGAGGAAGTGAATCAATTTGTATATAAAAATAGATAGCAGATGGATCAGATGACAATACAGGAACAAGAAGGCACTCATCTTATAGAGGTTATTATTTATAAATTGTCATTTTGAACAATGTAATGTAATTATGTAAAGACGTTAATGTAATTATGTAAAAATGTTAATGTAATTATGTGCAATTTATATATTTTATTGGCCTCAAATTCAGACTCGGACTCGAACTCGCCTCGAAAACTCACACTCGGTACTCAACTCGTGTGCTCGTACTCGAACTCGACTCGAAAACTCGGACTCGACTCGACTTGTTTACTACTCGTACTCGGCTCGTACTCGGGCGAGTAGAGTACGAGCAGGGGTCATGCTACTCAGCCGAGTAGAGCCCGAGTACGAGCAGCGGTCGGTCGTTAAGAGTCGAGTACGAGTAGGGCAATACTCGACTCGACTCGACTCGTGTACAGCTCTACTCACATGCACCTTGCTCCTCATAACGTAGTATGCTTGCTAGGAATATTTGACTCGTAGGTTATGATGTATGTGAACATGTCATTTTTATGCTAGTTGAAAATCTTGATGGTTGGCATGCTATGAATCAACTTTGAACCCTCGGGTTGGTTGGAAAAATGAGGAGAGACGGCAGTTCCATCGGTAGGACTATGCTCGGGCTAAACCCATGAGTTTGGACGGGTGTATACGGGTGGTTGTAGTTCGACTACATGGGTCCCTTGTACCCGACGCCGCTCGTCGCATGCTCGCCCGACTTGTGCGATTTAGCCTACTATCTGACCAACCTTATTTGTTAACCATGTTTGCTCACCTATTTATGGAACCTGGAACACTTTACAATCATTGTAGCCCATTGATAACTAGATTACAACTGGTCCACTGTCTCGTGAGCCGGGCATGGTGGAATGAGACACTGTGTCCAAGCTGTCGGCCTACGCTGGGGTACCGCGCCTCCCCGTAGTGATCGCAAGCGATCCCTTTCTCTCAGCACTCCTCATGTGCTTGAAGTCGGGGATGAGGAACCCGACGGAATCATGGAGCACGGGGTCTCAGCCTCACGCGTTGATGGGGCTTTGGCCTTGCAACCAGTTTAGGGCATTGATACGTGAGGTGTACCAGGTTCCCAAACTTGCTGGATGAATGGACTTAACTAAGAACCTGGTTAACATTATCATTGCATTGCACTAGCTAGGTTGGCGACTCGGCAGTCGAGGTTGCTCCGAGGGAGTGTTGACATACGCGATCGTTAGACGGAGTCGCTCGAGGGAGTGTTGTGGCGAGGGCATGCATCATTTCATCCATCATGCATGCACATTAATAAGATTAGTTTAGTGACTGTGATTGATTGCTTTTCATTAAATCCGTAATATAACTAATGCTTGTGATAACTTGAGACTAATAGTTCACACTGAGTTGATCACTCACTCCCACTCTGGGATGGTGTTTTAAAACACCAACCAAACTCTCTCATAAATGCAAGGGATGCGGAGTAGGTGGAGCATGGCAATGGTACTCTCGACGAGGAGGAGAAGTGTTATACCGTCAGCTGATGAGCAGCCCTCCATCAGCTTGATCGGGCTGGACTTGGATTTGCTGATCCACGAGATTAGCTTTATTCCTTAAGACATAGTATTCTTTTGTTGTTTAGTTGGGTAACGCCTTGGGCGACCCTTATTTATTTTGGACCTGTACATATATGGGATATCCTTCAGTTCAGTAGACTAGTTGTGGATGTGCCTCATGTTTCAATTAATTCTATGTTGCGCATTTAAACTTGATAAATCATAAAACCATTAAATTAATGATAAGTGATACTCGGGGACTCGGGAGTCAAGCATATGCACGACCCCCAATTTTCCGGGGCATTACATGCTCAAAAGAGGATCTCCAATGGAAGACCTCTTGACCATTCCCCTCGATGAGTTCGATTTGACCTGAGCTGTTCAGGTCAGCTCATCATTAACTCCTAATCTGCGGAGCCAAGTGATGGATCTCCTCGATGTAATGCTAACGTATTTTCCTGGTCCCATTAAGACATGCCCGACATCAGTCCCGAGGTGATGGTCCACAAACTGAACGTAGACCCTGAACACAGACTAGTGAAACAGAAGATGCGATCTTTCGAGCCAGTGGTACGCCATTATTGCAGAAGAGGTTGACCAACTCTTGGAAGCTGGATTCAATGAAGAAATCTATTATTCTGACTGGATCACCAATGTCGTCTTAGTGAAAAAGCCTAATGGGAAGTGGAGGTTTGTATTGATTATACTGACTTAAACAAAGCCTACCTTAAGGACAACTTCCCTCTTCCTAGAATCGACCAGCTGGTCGACAGTACAGTGGGGCATGAACTCCTAAGCTTCATGGATGCATACTAAGGCTATAATCAGTAGCCATGCACCAGCACGACAAACAGAAGATGACCTTTGTCACAGATAAATGACTCTATTGCTACAAGGTCATGCCCTTTGGTCCAGAGAATGTTGGGGCCACATATCAGTGACTTGTGAACGAAATGTTCACTCGACAGATTAGACGCTCTATGATGTTTACGTCGACGACATACTTATGAAGAGCGTTAGGGCTTCCCACCACATCACCGACCTCGAGGAAATGTTCTCAATCTTGCGACAATACCGGATGAAGCTAAATCCGACCAAGTGTGCATTTGGGATCAGCTCGGGTAAATTCCTCAATTTCCTAGTAAGCTAGAGGGGGATCGAAGCGAATCCCGATAAGATTAGAGCTTTGGTGGATATGAGCTCACCTCGAACTGTTAAAGAAATCTAATGCTTCATCAGAAGGGTTGCCGCCCTCAATCGCGTTGTGTCCAGAGCAACTGACAAGTGCCTCTCCTTTTTTCAGCAACTGAATGGTAATAAGAAGGCAGAATGGACTGAGGAATGCGAATAAGGATTCCAACAGCTAAAGAAATACCTGGGATCACCTCCATTTCTCTCGAAGCCTGAGCACGGGGAACCCATGCCACTATACTTGGCAGTTTCAGTGGCGGCGATCAGTTTGGCCCTAATCTAAGAATTCGGAGGAAAACAGCTTCCTGTGTATTACATCAGTAGAGCCCTGCTTCCAACCGAGACCAGGTATCTGGATGTAGAAAAGCTCGCCTTAGTTTTGGTGATCTCATCCCGTCGTCTTCGCCCATACTTCCAATCCCACACAATAGTGGTCCCAACTAATCAACCCCTTCGCCAAGTACCCTAGAGGCCCGAGGTGTACGGAAGACTCACCAAATGGGTAGTCGAACTCAGCGAGTTCGACATCAGATACCAGTTGAGGAGTGCAATCAAGGGATAGGTGGTGGCTGAATTCATCCCCGAATTCACTGATCACGGAGACCAAGTTGCCTCAGATGAACCAAATAAGAGTACCGACCCTGCGATCGACCCGATGGACGAGTCTAATCAACCGACCAACATGGGTTCGTTAGTGACAACATTAAGTAGCTTGGAGCCTGACCAGCTGGTCAAGGATGCCCAGAAGAGCAAAGCCGACCACCACACCTGGACACTGTACGTCGACGGGTCTTCCAACCCCAACTGCAAGCGGGACATCATTGTTCTCACGAACGGATGAAGTGGGAGTCGGAGTCCGCACTGGATAACAACGACGAAAATGACCACTTCTCCAGCTGGGTCCCCGGGGACTTCATGAGGGATAAGAAATCAGATCCGCGTAGAGTCCGGTATTTGGTAATTTGAGAGGATCCTGACCAGGGCCGCTTCCTTCAGAATCGACCCCCCAAGGCCAACCTCGACAAAGCTGCCGCAACAATGTACGGCTCCTCATGCGTACTAGGCCATCATTGCAGATTTTTCTTGATCCTCACACCTTTCGCTCGTCAGCAATAAAGGCAAGACAACTTGTTCGCCCAATCACATTTCACCAACTTACTCCTCGAGCTCGCATGGCAAACTCATGAGTAGGGGGCTTCTGTTATGGGTAAAAATGGTCTGACCACTCATGGGATCAGCTCGGACTTACAAACACACTTCTTGGTCTAAGATTGGGAGATGACCATGATTGATCATGACCAAGGAGCTCCTAAACGACCATCTGTTTCAGATCAATCTAAAGAAAAGCATGCGCCGAACTCCCGAGCTTAGGCCTCCGTACCATACATTTCCGAGCTTGTACCAAGCTTATTTGATCTATGAGGAATGTCCAGATTTGTATGACCAGAAATGATCGGGAGACCAATCAATTCGATGAGATCAAGGGGATGAAAGAAAAAGTATTAGATTAAAAAAAATCATATTTATAAAGGACCATGGATATTAACAGAGGTACACTGATATCGATATAGGACCACTAATATTCATTATGGATCGTTGATCCTAACGGTGGCCCGTTAATATTATCTACAGTCCACAATGAATATTAATGGAATTCATCGTGGACTGCAGATATTAATTATTAACATTGGCCCGCTGATATTCATTACGAACCGTGGATATTAACAGTAGCCTGTTGATATTATTTGCGGTTCGTAGTGAATATCAGCGGGCCATTGTTAATATTCATGGTCCATAATGAATTCCACTGATATGAATTCATTGTGGACCATAGATAATATCTGCAGACCACTATTAATATCCGTGGGCTATTGTTAATATCCACAGTACACAATGAATATTAACGGGCCGGTGTTACTATCTGCTGTCCACAATGATTCCACTGATGTTCACTATGGACTGCATATATTAACAATGACCCATTAATGTTATTCGTGCTCCATAGTGAATATCAACGGGCCACTATTAATATCCACAGTCCAAAGTGAACATCACTGGTTTATCGTGATATATTCGGGATCTATGTGGTCCAACCATTTATACAATAAAAAGGGGACCCACACCTCCTCCATTTCATAAACACTCACCATTCATATTATAAGAAAAATCCACATCATCTATGAATGAACCACCACACCCTCCTATCTTTCACAAACTCCCACTGCACCCTCTTCTCTTTCACAAACTCTCACCATTCATACAATAAGAAAAACTGACAACATATATAAAGGAACCACCACACACCCTCCCTTTCACAAACTCTCACCACACCCTCCTCTATTTCACAAACTCCCACCATTCACGCACACCAACAAAAAAAAAACAAAGAAACACAAAAAACTTATATTTGCTCACCATAGCTTCCATTTCAGAGTTTGGGATGGAAAACTTTTCAGAATTTTTTATTAGAGAGTTGTATGAACTTTGTTAAAGCTTAATCAGAATTTTTTTGTCGTTGCCTGAAGAATATGGACTCCGTCGGTACAACTACCAACTATCGCAGAAGCTTTGGCTTTTAGGAAGTAAAAAAGAAAAAAAGAAGAAAAAAGGAAGAGGAAAAGACCAAATGGCCTCGTCCACTTAGGTCCCATGTTTTCAACCCATCCATATCTTATGTGAGGCCCACTAAGTTGTTGTGAAGTAATCTATCCCAATCCAATGTAAGGGATTTTAATTTTATGTCATCATCCCAAGTTTGAGGGCAAAGCTCATCACAAATGAACCACACAGGAGAAAACATTTATAATTAACATAGAAAATTGGTTTAGTTGTGGGTCATAGAGATCGTAAAAAAAATTGAAAATTTTCTTTTGTGGGTTCCTAATTATCTAATTAAAATAAACAGATTAGATCGACTAAAGGGTAGGCCAAATTTCAATTTTTGCTAAGGCCATATTCCTTCCTTTTGAACGGACGAGCGGTAGATGTGGCAAATGGGCATCCTCGTCCTTCCAAAAATGAAAAAGCAGTTTTAGACTTATAAATCCTTAGTATACCTGTATGACCCTTGTAACAGCCAAGTCATGGGACAACGCCATATGAACCAAAAAATCTTGTTTTTTCTGGGTTGGTAAGTTCAGTTTGACGATCCGCATCTTTCAACGGTGCATAATTGTTTCCCATTTCTTACATTTGCAAACAATATTGTTCTAATCCAGACCGTTGATACGAGGTGACCCACCGTGGATAGCCCAAAACAGTATTCTAATTTTGTTTTCTCTTCATACAACATGAAGATTTAAAAGATTAAAAACCAAAATATACCAACTGTCCATATTCAACTGAATAGATCCTAATGTTTTAAGATCATAACCTTCAATTTTAAATAATTTATTTTATTGGTATAAACAGACCAACGGTCTGGATTACATAATCAGGAGGCCCACTTATGAGAATTCAAAACCCGGGTACGCAGGCCACGTATCAGAAGTTTCCGCTAGTGGGTTTGGCGGTCAGGTATCTTTCTCCGTCTCTCTTCCAACTCTCTCTCATTATAAATAATCCCCTCAAATGAATTAGGGCAATCTCTCTCTGCACGAGAAAAAGAAGGAGAGATTTTCAGATCTTTCCATCTCTGAGATCTCGTTCTTGCTCGGTAAGATTCATCCCTCTCTCTTGAATTTCTTTCTTCATCCTCTTTACGTGTTTCTGCCATATTTCCTTTCCGATCCGGCGTTTTTTGATCGTTTTCTAGCGATCTTTATAGAGTTGTGTGGAATTTCTATTGTGGAAACTGTTTTTGTCCGTTGATAATCTGATTGATATTTTGATTGATCACAAGAGCTGTAGATTTGTAATTTTTAGGGATTTTTTTGATTGAATCTCTCTGCTTTGTTGATGCGATTGATGTGAAAAATGCTTGAAATCGTTTTATGCATGCATGCAGTTACTGCAAGAAACAAATGAAAAATTCGATTTGAGTATGTGTGCATAGATGATAGGTTTTAGAACTGTTTGATTCTTGAATCTCGAAATGAAGTCAATTTCGTGAAAAGGTTATTTGTACGATTCCTGTTTTCCGAAGCTTTGTGGGCCCACAGAGATGTCTGTGACAGATCCACTCCGCCTGTCAGTTTTGGAAGACTACTACAAGACAGGAACAGAAAAATCAGTAAGATCCAAAACTCAGGTGAGCGACACCAAGCACAAAAGTGGGAACGAAAACATCCACCATTTAAACCTTTCTTGGAGGTGACCTTGATGTTTATATGTCATCCAAACCGTTCATACGGTTAACTGCAAATATGCATTAGATTCATAATTTTGATAAATGATTGTTTGATGAAATCATTTTATACGTATATTTAAAAATTTTAAATTATTTATTAATTTATAATAAACATTTTTTAAAAGATTTTATTTTCGGTGGGCATCATTGTCTCCGCTCCTTTTGTGATGTGGTCCACTTGAGCTCTGGGTCTGCCTATTTTTTGACACGGGTCATAAAATGAATTGCAAAATGGATGGACGGTGTGGATATAACACATACTTCATGGTGAGGTCCACAGGACTGGGTGACGTCAACACACCACTGAGGGGGATGGTGTGACACACCACGCAATCCGTCTCCGCATGAAACAGGTGTCGTACACGATTCTGGTCCATTTCAAACGGACGCGGATTTCCTGCGAAAGCCTTTCGCAGGAAGTTCCTGCGCAAGATTCTGTGTGGGGCCCACTACTATGTTTGTGAGAAAGCCACTCCGTCCATCCGTTTTTCGAGTTCATTTTAGTACATGCAACCAAAAATGAGGAGGATCAAAAACTCAAGTGGGCCACACGAGAGGAAACAGTGGGGATTTAGTGACCACCGTTGAAACATTTATATGGCCACAAAAATTTTGTATCGGTTTAATTTCTTGACTTTTTCACTTCATCTCGGTGAAAATGACCTTATAAACGGTTTGGATGGAATATAAACATCAAGGTGGATCCTAGGAAGGTTTCAATGGTAGGAATTCCTTTCCCGCTGTTTCATCTAGTATGGCCCACTTGAGTTTTGGATCCTAATCATTTTCGGTCTCATGTCCTAAAATGAGCTCAAAAAACGGATGGACGGGTTGGATTTCTAACAAACATCACAGTGGGCCCCATCCAAAATCCTTGCGCAGGAACTTCCTGCGAAAGGCTTTCGCAGGAAATCCGCGTCCATTTCAAACACACCGAAAACGGTGATTCTGGTAAATTTCAATCGTACTGAAAACGTGAAAAACGGAGTCAGACTCAATCGAGCCCAACGTGATGTAAGTGTTTTATCCACGCTGTTAATCGTTTTTCTCATATTATTTTAAGATATGAGCCAAAAAAATTAGGCAGGTACAAGTCTTATGTGGACCACAAAGTGGGGATTGAACGTCCACCAGTAAAAACTTCTTGGGAGGTGGAATGACCTTATTAATAGGTTGGATGGTAAAAAAACACATCACGGTCGCCCTTAAAAAGGTTTCAACAGTGGATGTCTTCCTTTGGTGTGATCCACTGGGGTTGTTGACCTGCTTCATTTCTTAATTGTAACTTAAAATGATCTGAGAAAAGCGATGAACGGTGTGGATAAAACACTTACGGATTACACGTCCGGGCGGGGTAGGACGCCATCCGCGTCCAATCGGAGGCAGTCTGATTAGCACATTTTTCTGTGGAGCCCACAGAGAAAAGAAGAGATAGCTGCATCATATTCATGCGCCCCACATAAATGCCAATCAGTTTACTTTGTACATAGTGGCCCACCTGATGAGTAAAAGTGACTGATTTTTTCGCTAAAGATTTAAGCGTTGTTTACCACCAGATGGACGGTTCAGATCTTGAACACGTGTGTCGTATTAGTAAAACTGGACCAGCTGAGAGATGAACACCGCAAAGTTTTGAAAAAATGATCTAGACGGTGGACCCTAGCTGATACACGGCTCAGATGTCCTACACGCATGCTAGGGTGGTTGTGGCGCGTGGAGGTGAAAGTGGAGCATGCGAGTGAGAAGCGGATTAGCTAGTGTACCACACATCAGCAATATATAGGGGGTGTAGATACGGGTCGTGCGAAGACGAGCGCTGACGCTCCTCGAGCTCCGAGTTGCACGAACGGTTGAAAGGAGATCAAAATTACATGGCCTATTTTTTATTTTTTTATTTCACCCTCACACACACTCACGCCACACGCACTCAACACCCCCACACACGCACACCGTGGGACTTCACCACCATGGGTACTCGAACCGTTGACCCGGTGTTGAAACTCCGAGGAGTCTACTACCCGGGTAAGAGCAAAGACCCATGGCCTATTATATCCACACGGTTCATCCATTTTTTGAGATCATTTTAGAGCATTTTACAAAAAAAAGAATCGTATCCAAGGTTCAAATGGACCACACCAAAAATAGCAGCAAGGGTAATGATTTTCACCTTTAAAAATTTGGTAGGGCTACCATAACGTTGGTTTCCCATCCAATCTGTTAATAAGGTCACAAATACATGAATGAAGAGGAAAAACAAATTTCATATTGACTCCCAAAAGGGGTTCAATGGTAGACGTTTAATCCTTTACTGTTTTTTTTTTTTTTTCATTCAGTATGGTCTAGTTGATCTTTAGATCTATCCTAATTTTTGGCTCAAGCCTTAAGACAAACTCGCCAAATGGATGGACGGTTTGGATATAACACATATCTCATGATAGGACCCACAGAACTAGCTGACATCAATACACCACTTATATAGCTAGTGTGTTGTACACCACCCAATCCAGCTTCCGTGCATGTGGGATTAGCAGGGTGTACATCGAGCCAAATCGAGTCGAGATGGGCTCAACTTGGCTCGGCTTGGTCACCAGGCACAGCCAGCTTGAACTCGGCTCGACTCGGCTCGGTCACCAGGGAAACCCAGCTCAAACTCGACTTGGCTCGGTCAGCAATCGAATGAGTTCGAGCTTTCGAGCTTTCAAGCCGAGTTCGAGCTCGAGCATTTGAAATATGTGTTGTGCCTAGTGAACGGCCTATATCATACAAATAGACTGTCCAAGTCTCCCAATGCAAGCAGGAGCATAACAGAAATCATGATTTTAGATTTCTACTATGGATTTTTTTTAGAGAAAGATGGATTGTTACTTACCATCATAAGGAGCTTGGCCAAGAGTGCGATGGCGACAGTAGTGAGAACCATCGGCATCGTAGTCGTGTCGAGAAATGAGGTGGATTCGGGGACACGAACAATGCAATTGTCCTTTCTAATGGTTTACCAGTCTTTCGAATCTTCTCCAATTTCACTAATTTTCTCTTCAGGGTTTCAAAAGGAGGGTTTTGGGATAAAGAAAAGGAGGTCATGTGTAATGCCCTATGGTACAATATTCATATCGTACGGACACCCACAAACATCTCTCTCTCTCTCTCTCTCTCTTTCTCTCTCTGAGCTATGAGCTCTAGGAATGAGAAATGGGAAGAGCACGAGAGGCCACGTGGCACACGTTCCTGCTTACACACATGTGAGTCACATGTATTTAGGACATGGATTGCATCCTACTGTGATGTATGTGCTACGTGGGTTAGGTTTTTTTGAGAGAGGATTTTTTTTTTTTTTTTTTTTGAAAGGGGACGAGTGGTTGTAAAAAACGGGATGAGTGTTAGGGTTTTGATTTTTAAAGGGTATATATACCTTGCACCGAGTCGAGCCGAGTCGAGTCGAGTCGGGGCAAGCTCGAGCTCGGCTCGAATTCATTTTCGAGCCATAAAAAACGGCTCGACTTGGATTGAACTCAGTTTCGAGTTGAATCGATTCAAGCTTTTTTGGGCTGAGTCGAGTGAGATAACTGAGCTAGCTCGGTTCATGTACACCCCTAGGGATTAGCTAACCTATTGGTTAGGAATCACACGGAAGAAATAACTTTTCTAAGGAGGAATGCGGATCCTCCGTTTGCGCCAAGCAGCGAAATTGTAGTTGTTGCAATTTAATTGGACCGTGTGATTGTGTAATTACATTGGTGATTGAGATGGACCAATCACTATCCAGTAAACGAGGAAAAAAGCAAGACAGTCGTGCTCTTGGCAAACAGAGGATGCAGACTCACAAGTTGCAATGATGTATGTCGGATCATCTTTTCAATAACATAAACGTTAAAATGATGTTAGTCACATTCGATGAATTATCCAAAAAGAAGAAGAGAGA
Source organism: Magnolia changhungtana (assembly GCA_030180095.1). Taxonomy (NCBI): domain Eukaryota; kingdom Viridiplantae; phylum Streptophyta; class Magnoliopsida; order Magnoliales; family Magnoliaceae; genus Magnolia; species Magnolia changhungtana. The sequence goes on along the minus strand of JASAUF010000321.1, from coordinate 1,751,475 downwards.
AATATTTACTCCCTCTCATGATTTCAATGGAAGATGTTAGATGATAAAAAAGTAAGAAAATTCCATTTTCAATGGAAGATGTTAGATGATAAAGAAAAATCTCTCCATATACCTCTTTTCAACAACTTGTGAAAATTAGAAAAGTTCAATTGAAAAAGTAATGTCAAATGGGATTTTGGTGGACATCCAGTCCATGGACCTGACATTTAGACCTTTTCATTCAATCAGGTGAGGCCCATCATATAAACGGTAGAGATAATCAGAAGAGGAGACTAAATCTCTCCATATACCTCTTTTCAACAACTTGTGAAAATTAGAAAAGTTAAAAAAATCTATTACTATAAGTATAAAAAGTAATGCATTTGGTGGTATCCAAATGACCCTCACAGGAGGGATTTTGGTGGACATTTTAAGGATCCAGTCCATGGACCTGACATTTAGACCTTTTCATTCTTGAGATCATGCCCTAAAATAAGCTGAAAAAATGGATGGACGACATCAAGGCATGACTTATGGATGAGAATGATCTAGACCATCAATCGAATGGGTTTATCAATAGGTGGGGATGTATAAATCTTCTAAATCAGATGATGTTAGCCTTCACATCTTTGCCCTAATTTGTGGACCACGCAGAATCATTTCCTAACCGTTATTTGTAGGCCATTCATGAAAATGGATGGAATCCCCCAATGTCGAATTTTTTCCTCTGTTTGCCGCTTTTTTCCTCCTTTGCTGTATATAGTGCTTGGTCCATCTTAGTCAGCGATGCATCATTTAATGCATTACACGATCACACTGTCCAATTAGATTGCAAAAACCACAATTTTGCTTCTTGACGCAAACAGAGGATCCGTATTCGCAACCGAAAAGCCAATTTGGGTTTTCACGTGCAAGTGTGGCCCACCCTAGTACTGGAGGGGCGTGATTCTCGACAACTTGTACGGTACACGTGTTCCACGTCATGGAGCTTCTCAAACTTTGAGGACAGTTCCATTGCAACACGCAAGCGTAGCCATCCGAATCCGACAACCCATACGGCACGTGTGTGTGAGAGATCTGGCCCGTTCAGCAAGTGGTCCTTCCATGCATGTGTTATGTCGGAAAGTCCGGCGGGATCGCTCATCAATTCCTCACATTTCTACGTTATTTGGACTACTGGGTAGTTATTTTTCCAACCGTCCATTTATGTCACACCTGATTGGTCAAAAATAAGATCCACTGACCGGTGTTTAATGGTCGTTTGTTTGTTGAATTCGGGCCACGGAGTACTTCAAATTTTAACCGTCCATTAAATATCTAGCAATCTTGCGTTTGAAAATTCAAATACGTGTAACTTTTGGATTACGGTCTTTCTAAATAGTGGCCCACTATTTGGACGGTTTGATTTTAGTTAATTATATTAAAATTATACAATTCCATAGTGCCTCCGTATGAATAATCATACTCTGCCAGAGTACAAAGTTTTTCTCTTGTTACTACTTACAACTTTGGGGTATCAATGGGCCGGGCTCGGGCCTGAAAGTTTAAATTTGAATACGGCCGAGACCTACCCCAGGTCCGGCCCATTGACAGCCTGAGGTCATATGATACTCAAGAAGCGTATGTTCCTTGATATGCAGGCACTTAGAATTTATATGGAACTGAGTGTCTTTTATGTCATATTCCCAAAATCAGTTTCTTTGAACCATTATCACCACTGATTCTTGGGCCCTTTTTCGTTAAAGTATACCTATTCATTTTTAAACGGGCCGAGCTTGGATTACATTTTATCGTTTGCAGAATTCGTTTTTCTATCTATCTCAATCCAATCTAGTTTAGACGTTCATGTTCTTATCATGTGTGGAGGGTTATTTTTGGGCTCGGTCCAGGCCCTATATAAAAATTCCAGGTTAGATTATTTTGACATGGGTCCATGTCGAGCCTGGGCTTAGGTTTAAAAATGCAGACCGAGTCGCTTTTTTAAAAAAAATAAAAAATAAAAAATAAAAAATTTCCCTTTATGGTGCATGATTTGGGAATATTATTCTTGTAATCCAGACCGTTGATACATGGTGACCCACAGTGGATGGACCAAAATGGTATTCTAATTTTGTTGTTTCTTCTTAAAAAATGACGATTAAAAGTTGAAATATACCAACCGTCCATATTCGACTGAATTATATTCTAGTATTGTTAAATCAAAACCCCTAATTTTAAATAATATATTTTTATTGGTATAAATAGACCAACGGTCTGGATTACATAATCAGGGGGCCCACTAATGAGGAACGCGGATTAGCTACTGACGGCTTCAGTAGTAAGACTGAAATGACGACACTAATTTATGTGGGCTACCATGATGTGTTATATCCACACCTCCATTTGGAGACATCATTTTAGGGCATGAGCCCAAACATGAAGCAGACCCAAACTCAAGTAGACCCAATTAAAGAACACGGTGGGACAGTGACGCCCACCGTTGAAACCTTACTAGGTCTCCCATGATGTTTATTTGAGCTCCAGCCTGTTTATAAGTTCAAGCAGACATGGAGGAAGGTAAAACACAGATATCAGCTGGATCGAAAACTTCTTTCGGGCCCATGGAGTTTTTAACGGTGGGCGTCACTGTCCCCACTGTTTTCTGTGGTGTGAACCACTTGAGCTTTCGATCTGCCTCATTCTTTGATTCATGTCCTAAAATAATCTCACCAAATAGATGGACGGTGTGGATACAACTCACACATCATGGTGGGGCCCACAGAACTTGGTGACGTCACTTCAAATTGCTGTTGAACCCGTCAGTAGTTAATCCGCATCAGTGGGTTTGGCGGTCAGGTTTCTCTCTCGGTTTCGCTTCCCCCTCTCTCTCGGTATAAATAATCCCTTCAAATGAATTAGGGCAATCTCCCTCTCTCTCCCTCGCTCTCTTTGCGAGAGAAAAAGAAGAAGAGATTTTTCGTTTTTGCTCGGTAAGATCTTGTCTCCATCTCTTGAATCTCTTTCTTCATGCTATTTACGTGTTTCTGCCATCTTTCCTTTCTGATCTGGTGTTTTTTGATCGTTTTCTAGCAATCTTTGCGGAGTTCTGTGGAATTCTAACCTGGAATCAGATTTTGTTAGCTGATCTTCTGATTAATTTCTTGATTGATCATAAGAGCTGTAGGTTTGTAATTTTTAGGGGTTTCTTTTGTTGAATCTCTCTGCTTTGTTGATGTGATTGATGTGAAAAATGCCTGAAATCGTTTCATGCATCTATTTATGTGTGCGTGCAGTTGCTGCAAGAAACAAAAGAAAAATGTGATATGAGTATGTGTGCGGCGGGGATGATAGATTTTAGAACTGTGTGACTTTTAATTCAAATTAATTTGAAAGATTATTCGTACCACCGTCAATTCGATTCTATAGGGCCCTGTTTAGTTGCCACTTAGACAAAAAAAGAAGAAGAAGAAAAAAAGCGACATGGTGGTAGTGTGGAGTACCTGGCGGGAACGAAATTGGAGATGCTTCCTCAACAAACAAAGTCTGTGTGATCAAATAGTAAGTGAAACTAAGAGGGAGGTCTTAGAGTGGGTAGCTGGGAATCAAGATGTAAATATGGATTTTGTGGTCTCTATGTTTGGATTGTCAGGATCAGAATCCATAATCTTTTTGTAGTTCTGGATCCTTTAGGGCTGATTGTAGTGATGGTTGTTGGGTTGTATTCTTGCTGAAATTTTCAGCTGCTACTTAATAAAATGATATTAGTCACTCTTAAAAATAAAGTATTGGAGATTGGAAAATGCTTGCCTACCGCACGTAGGTATGTATTGGGGTTACTTTCTCTAACACGGGGAGAATGACTTAACATGCAAGAAATCCAAAAATCAGGTTGATTCAGCATTCAATTCAGCTTCCTTATAAAATTTATAACTCAAAACCTCTAAATTCACGTGGTATGGCCCACCTATGTTTTGTAATGGTTTGATTTTTGCATAATTGTTTCATCCTGATGAAGCACATCAGATGAATGGATTGGACGGTGTGTAAACACTATGGTGGCTCCTACACAAAAGCTAATATTCGGCATCCCATCCCAACTTTTTGCTACTGCATGGACAACCAAAGTTCTGGGTGGTCATGATTTTTGGGTTCCATTTGGAGCATGTTTTATGTTTGGGTTGGATCTCATGAAAGTTTCACTCACATGGCTCTTAGTGTGCGAGGTACCCAGCGCCGCACTTAGAGATTTTGGTAAGGATTAAAAATAATTTTGATAACCCGTAATTTATCTAAGGGTGTTTTTGGCTGCACTTGATGTCAATAAATTCCACAATATTTTTCACCAAATTAGATTGATTAGTCATGAAATGTTGTGAAATAAAGGTAGATGCAACCTGGTGCCTTAAGCTATGATTTCTAATACACAATTTCTTTTAACTAAAATGAGATGAAATCATTCTCAAGTGCAACCAAACAGGGCCTAAGCATTTACAGGCTGATGCAAACTTATTCTGTGGGATTGGGCCAATTGTGTTTATGGGGTTGAAGATATTTGAATTTGAAGGATAAGATGCCATCTTAGTATAGGGTTACAAAGCTTGACTGAAATGTTGAAAATGAGTGGTTTTGTTCCTGATTAATTTTTTGTTTATATTCTTTTTTTTTTTTTTTGGTTAGCTTGTTAGTACACTCCACTGTCAGTTCACACTTCACTGTTAGCCACCCCCACTAGGGAATCGATACCAAGACCTCAGTGTTGAAACGAGGTATCTTCACTCAATCTGTTGTTTATATTCTCATTTCTACTTATCTTTGCCTCGTCAAATAACAATTTTTTTTTTTTTTTTTTTTTACACACACACAACCACCTACACACCACAATGGGTACTCGAACCCATGACCTCTTTGTTGAAACTCTTGTGAGTCTACCACTGAGCCTTGTCAGATTACTAGGTTGCAAGAAATTGTTTATATCAGAGATTTGCTTTGTTATCATTTTCCGAGGTTGGACACATTTATCAGCCTTATCAGATTTATATCAGAGATTTGCTTTGTTATCATTTTCCGAGGTTGGACGCATTTATCTCATGCATTCAATAATGAGGAATTATGTGATTCTCGGCCCCAGGGATATGTATTGGTTTCTCTGGCCTTGAGGGTATTATACAAGTGGGGCCTGCCCGAGGTTTTGTGCCACTGATCTAATTAACCCTACAGTGGATAGTCCATCCCTAAAAATCTTCTAGATGAAAGATCCTAGCCACCAACCTCTGACATTTTCTTCAATTGAAAGTAGACCACTGGTGATGCAGTTAACTTGAAAGAGGAGAGTTTGAACTAGCCAAGTACTTTTCCTTGACCATCACTGGTATGCATCAACCGTTTTATATTTTTCTTAACCATCTATTTGTTGAAGTGAGTCAACTTGGTTTTGGTGGGCAATGGTAAAAGAAAGTGTTTTAGTGGTCAAAGAAACAAGTCGCTGTGTAATTCATGTTCCAAACCAGACTGTGTTGGAAGTTGGAACAAGTATTAGTGAATTATACTGATAGGGCTGTCAACAGGCCAGGCCTAATGTTGTCTTTGGCTTGGATTTTGAGATGGTTGGGCTGGATCTATTCAAATTTTTTACTCTGTCTTGCCAGGCCCCAGCTCCTGTTCAAAATTGAGAGGGCTAGCTTTATTCAAAATTTGCTTATGCCTGGCTGGCACCTGGTCCCTAATCAAAATTTTGATGTTGCCTAGCCTAGGCCCCTTCCCTTTTCAAAATCTTGATTTTGCTTGGCCTAGGCCCAGCCCTTATTTGAAAATTTGATTTTGTATGGCCCTGGCCCAGCTGGCCTGCCCTTACTGTAAATTTTGATTTTATGTGGCCTAGGTCTGGCCCATTGACAAGCCTATGTACTGGTTTCAATCTCCAGGCAAGTCACCCTACAAAACTGCTATTTTATACCATGATTTGTGGGCAAATAATTGGAATAAGATTGTGTATGGGAAAAATTCTTAGGCATAGACTGAAGGTCAATGTACATATGCTTGTTAGTGGGCTTTGCTTTTGAAGAAATCGGCTTGATAGCCTCTCTTATTTCTTGTATTCTTTCCTTGCTGGTTTTTGCCAGTGGGCCTTTAATAAAAATTCCATTAATCTTCAAAAAGAAAAAAATTTCATGTATTGTATGGAATGAATGCATAATATACCTAAATGTTGTGGAATTTAGGTATAATATCCCTTTTTACCAATGGTTAGTTTTGGCACCTCAATCATATTCTAGCTGCAAATTTAATTCTGCACTGTTCTGAATGATGGCTTTAAAGGTTGAATACAACTTGATTATAGTACTCATTTCAATCTACACTGGCTATTTGCAAACATACATAGACATGTACGATCCCATATAGCTTTGACATGAACACATGTCAGTGGCGAGACGAATTCTAGGTGTTGGACACAGTGAGCCCCAGCTATTTGGGGCCAGCTCCCAAGGTCTCGGAAGATATATCATCATATGAATATTTTAGTTTGAAAAGGTAGGAAAGATGGGAAAAATCTGTCTTTGCAGATGAGACTGTACGCTAAAGTTACGTGGAATGTAAATGATGCTTAAAAGTACAAACCAAAAAAATATACTGGCCTTTCCTACTTGTTGTTTTTTTCCCCCTCGTAGGCTGCATTTGGTGGCAACAAATATCATGAAATTATATGATATTTCTTGATTAATCAGTCTAATTTGGTGCAAAATATCATGATTTGTTGCAACCAAATGCATCCTAGCAGCACTGCAGCCGTCTTTTATTCAACATTTATTTTACATGTTCCCAACATTGGTAAGTTTTTAGAATATCATGAGTTCTTTCATATAGCCAAAGCTGGATGGAATCTGCAAGTCAGGGTTTATTGTAAGAGCACCATCCAAATATGGATGTGGCTCACACAATGCATTTTTATCCATGTTGCTTCCCTTTAACTGTTTTTAAGCCTTCATTGTAATTATCTGATTGGTTCATGCACAAGTAGAGATTTCATATTTTCACCTCTTTTATTTTTATTTTTATTTTTATTTTTTCCAAATTCAATGAATAGGCTGAAGAATAGTTCAAAGGACTCAAAAATTCAACTCGACTCAAATATCCAGTTGGGTCATGCCAAAAAGACTCATTTGAGGCTTAACTGGAATCGATCCAGCATTTAATAAAGAATTGGAAATATCTGAAAGCTCTTTTGAATATTAAAAATTCAAAATACTTGGAATGAACAGAGAAGTAGCAATGGTTTCATACTCAAAGTCATACCTTCTAGTCTCATTTATCAAGAATACAATCGAAACAACCAATGGATGCGTGTTTTCATTTAAATCATTGACTCAGTTTGAGACTTTGCAAGTCAATTTAAGCAGTCAGTGAGCTCTTGATGAGTCCAACTCTGGATTGAGTCAGATGATCTTTCAAAAAAAGAAAAAAAGAAAAAAAAAAAAAAGAAAAAAGAAAAAGAAAAAAAAAAGGGTAAGACTTATTATTATGAGCAAGATTCCCAGTGACTTGGGTCGTGTTATCAACAAGTTGACTTCTCTGAGTTTTGAGTCAAGTCACTGAGTTTTAGATCTATGAATTGTAGTGAACTCAATCAGTATTTCAAATTGATATTCATGGATCTAGCTTATGTTGAAAAATTCTTTGATTTGAACTTTTTCCTGATTAGAGTGTGTGAATTATGTGTAATTGGAATCAAAGAATGCATAGGACAATAATCATGTCATCTGCTTGTGGACCTGACCTAGGTCATTGGATAAAATGTTCATGGAAGGGAAAGTAATGGATGCTCTTTGATGCTGTGTGTTTAACTTGTTTACCAATGAGAATTTCTGCAATGTTTGGATGCTTAATTGAACTGACTTGCAATATTTCAATTTTGTAAAGACACAAGATGACCAAAATGGAGCTAATCCCACTCCATAATCAGGAAGTAGCCCCTAAACTGGAAGTTTTTGGTCCAACTCAAATCACACATGGAATTGCAATTAGATGTTTGGCTGTCATTATTATTGAGAAGATTACCACTCAAAAATTTTCATTACTCATGTGATGAATTGCAATTCAGTTTGACGAATCGACCAAATGCATCTTTAGATACTGATGGACGGATGATGATCATCCACTACTGTTTATTTTGAAAATCCTTAGGCCCATTTATTTATTCACCCTACTGTTTAACGGGGTGTCAAGTGAAGGGCAGAGAGCCATCTGCTTGCCTCTTCTCATAAACCCCCGAACATCAAGCTTTTGCCTTTTATGGGTGAGAAACGGATGCATCCGTTGCGTTTCTTTATCTAACCCGAACATGGCATATATTTTAGAGTCATTTCACACAGTTTGCATTCTATTGTGTACTTACAAAAGGGATTCCTCCCAGCTGATATCCTGTTTTGAGCGTGTGTTGGGATACTTTCTATCCATCAGTGGGCGGTGGGAAATTTCTATTATACCAATCGGTATACCCCATCTTTTCCCTATTAATTTATGGGCGCATGCACCTGTTTGCATTCCAGGCATTTCCACAATGGCGACTGTCAGCCTCCCTACAACCTGCACATTCAGGAGCAGAAGTGCTGTCCCCAGCAGAAGTGCTGCCCCGCTGATCCACATCCCTTCTTCTTTGGGCTCTGTGAAGCATGTCTCCAAGGTGTTTGGCTTGAAGACATCTTCCTGCTTCCGGGCATCTGCAATGGCAGTGTACAAGGTGAAGCTGATCGGGCCAGAAGGCGAGGAGTGTGAATTTGAGGCTCCGGACGACTGCTACATTCTGGATTCAGCCGAGCATGCAGGCATGGAGCTGCCCTACTCCTGCAGGGCCGGGGCTTGCTCCACGTGTGCGGGGAAGATCGTGCAGGGGTCCGTCGACCAGTCGGACGGGTCCTTCCTCGATGACAAGATGATGGAGGATGGGTACGTCCTGACGTGCGTGTCGTATCCCACATCGGACTGCGTTATTCACACGCACAAGGAAGGGGAACTCTACTGAAAAATCTGTGGTTTGTTTGGAGAGAAAAACTGGGTTATGGATATTTTGTTATAGAAGAGTGTGTGGAGGAGACTCCTGGACTCTTTTTGTTCTTTTGTTTCTATAGATCTTGCTCAGTTTCTCACCACTGGTTGAAAGTTTAGGATTTTATTTGCTGTTTTGGTGGCCCGCTTGCTGGACGTCAGGCATGACACGAATGGTTCAACTGATGGACATCCTCCATGGGGATGCTGCAGCTCAACGATTGCACCAACCACGCAATCCTATCAGTTTTAATGGTGATATGGATTTCAACTGCTACACTTTTTTTTAAATCCAGGGTCCGTCCAATTTCAGGTAATTTGATTGAATGGTCTGATTGATGCTCGACTTTGGCATCTTCACGGTGGAGGCTTGATGAATAGTCCATTACATGATGACATTGCCCAGGTATGATCCAAGGGCCTAGATGTGCTGACCAATATTTGTCTTGTGGATAGCTAATTGTAGCGCTCTTGTGAATCCATTCCCGGAGAAATTCCAAGTCCCGTTTGTTTGACGGCTAATATCTCGTTTGTTTGGATGCCTCTCCAAATATTCATCTGAGCCCTAAATGCAGTTTTGATGTAAATGGCAGTTGATGACTTACATTTGGATGCAGCAGAGCTGTTTCATCTTCAGCACGACAAGCTTATTGATTTTCGGAAACTCCCCTTTGCGGAAGTGCATCCAAACAGGCTCTATGAATGACTTCCATCTCATTTTAGTTGATTCCGGTTGTGTTAAGGGGTGATCTTTCTCTGGTAAGGATTCAAATGATCTCTCTAATGTACAAGCTTGATCAACTAAAATGAGAGAAGATGATGCCAATAGGAGGATAATAATAAAAAAAAGTTCACAGTAGAACCGTTGATATCAAGATCATAAACTTGATGAGAGCTCGTGTGTGTGGGTGTGTTGAGATTTAGAGAATTTATAATTTATGGCTGATTATTTTTTTCTCAGTTTGATGAAGATTGTTCCAAACTAGTCTTTTTGTATTTGTCATTCGACTAGTGATTAGAATGAATTGCAATGTGAAAAATTCGCACTTGTAATATTGTAATGAAAGAAGGCACCTGAAAGACTGATGAATAATGTACTTGGCTGGGTGGAGTGATAATTTCTTTGAGATAATTGGTACCCCTTTGCTATGTTGGCGCGTGGTATTTGCTAACATACAACCACTAAATTATAACTGTCTTCATGGTGTACAAATTACGAGCTGTCCAACACCAATTTTTTTGAGATAAAGCAAATGAATATTAAAAGAAAGAAAAAAATAAATTAATTAAAACAGGGGATTATTGCCTGCCGGATATTGTCATCTACACTCCTTGCAAACGACTATCATGTAAGATAGGTGGGCCCCATGACAAGGGCCGCACCGTCGTCTCACCTAATCGGTTCCCATTCAATGTCGGGTTCACAAGCCCAACCCATATGGTAAATAGGTCAATTTAAACCCTGATAAATAACAAAATGCATATGCTGCACTTGACGAGTTTATAGGGTTGATTTTTGTGTAAGTGTTCCTTATGGTGGGGCCAATCAATTGTACCATGTACCTAATAAGTTAGAAGTTATCCACTAGGTGGACCATAACCTATGGTCCAACTGGTTAGACTTGAGAGAGAGAGAGATTCATCATCCAGAAAGATGCACCTTACTCCAGACCAAACAATACCTGCCAAAGATTGAGCTCCACTCAGAGAGATGGAGACATAAAGGTACAATAAAGCCTTTGGTGGGTGTCTCTCTCAATATTGAGAAGCCTCAGATCCCTACAACCGATGGACGACTGTAACAGCAGCTAAGGCATTAGGCCCAGATCCCTACAATTAATTTATCTACAGCCGATGAGCCCCGACCATCTTAAAGTCTGATTTTGCAATGAATTTGAACACTGTTTGATCATGTGTCTATTAAATACTGTTTATACTTCATATTGTAAGGGACCCACCACAACTTGGATGGTCCTGATTAACATGTGCGCATGCTGGATCAGGTCAGGCCAACTTGGTCCGACCCTGGGCCCCAGTGATTCAATTATCATGCTTTTAATTTCAGGCCCGAAATGCCGTGTGGTCTGGTCTCAATAGAGAATTTTACAAAATCTAGGCCTGGGCCAGACCTGTGTTGTTAATTGGGATTCAGGCCCAATCATGACCCGAAAACCCGATGGGCCATCGGTGGATGAAGCTGATTTTTACATAACTGTTTCTCATGGTGGGGCCAATCTATTGAATTGGTTAGCAAGTTAGAAGTTATCTGCTGGGTGGACCATAACATGTGGTTCAACTAGGGGTGTACACGAACTGAGTTAGCTCGGTTAGCTCGCTCGTCTCAACTCGAAAAAGCTTGATTCGACTCGGTTCGAAGCTGAGTTTGATCCGATTTGAGCTGATTTTTTTACCTCAAAAAATTTTGAACCGAGTTTGAGCTTGCCCGAGCTCGACTCGATTCGGATCAAACCCCAACTCAAATCGAACTAGATCTGTGACTCGGTTACTCTGATATTGATGTTGCTCACCAAGTGTTTGATGAAATAACTCAAGGAAGTGTCAGCTAGTGGCAAGGAAGGTATGTATATGAAACAAATACCATTTTTTCTTGATTTTGATGTTGCCCATAAGGTATTTGATGAAATACTTGTAAACAGCCACTGCTGTTTTACATACCGTGAGAAATTGGAAGTGCACTACATGTGTTTGTGAAAATGTCACATAGGCTCGATTTTGGCTCGAACCGGCCTGAGCTGCTGACCGAACCGAGCCAAGCTTGCCAGTCAGGCTCGAGGACCGAGTTCCAGCTGGGGTCAGCTAGTGGCCGAGCTGAGCCGAGATGAGGCCAGCTCGCTCAGCTTGACTCGATGTACACCCCTAGGTTCAACTTGTTGGAACACATACACAATGTATGGTCCACCTGGCGGATAACTTTCCAGTTATCCAGTGAACGTGAAATCCAACCCTTTCAAAGGTTGGCCCCACAACGAGGATCATTATTTGAAAAATCAATCCTATATACACATCAGGTGGACCACATCATAGAAAACATTGTTCAACCATTGGTAAATAGCAAAATACAAGTGCAGTCCTCTGGATCAGTGGACATGGTGATTTTTTCACAAGATGATTCTCAAGATAAGGCCCACCTATTGGAGTGGATGGACATCGCACTCAAATGAAAGGTTGGAAGTTATCCACTGGGTGGACTATAGCTCAGGTCGAGCTCTATGAGCTCCACTGTGATGTGTGACAGACATCCATCCCATTAATCAGATGATCCTTCCATGGTGAGCCATGGGCCTAAAAATCAGGTCAATATATGATACAGGTAGGCCACACCAACGATAACAGTTGAGAGTGGATGCCCACCCATTGAAACCTTCCTTATTATATATAGGGCCAGTGAGATGTGGTTTAGACATCCGGCCCATCCATTGCATGTGTCCCACTTGGATGAGGGATCGCCAAATTTTAAACCATTCCAAAACTCAAGTGGGCCCCACTAAGTGCTTTACGATTTTTAGGCATGATTTTCCATCATTTCAAATGCAACGGTGTAAATGTCCATCGCACATCATGGTGGAGCCCACTGAATTAAATGCTAATTAATGTTAATAAATGATGCGTATGGAAAAGTTAATTATAGAGGGAGAGGAATTGCTGACTTGGTATGGCCCCATCATGGTGTTTATGTAAAATCCACCTCACCCATTAGATAAGTCACCCCATGTTACACCCTGAACTGGAAAATCAACTCTATTTGTGCTTCAGGTAGACCACACGATCAAAAATAGTGTGTAGAGAAAGCTAACCCTCGAAACTGTTTTCTATGGTATGGCCCACTTGAATCATGTATGGGCTGTATTTTAGGCATCAGGCCTAGCATTTGGTGTGGGTCGTGTGGCGTCTAATGGTTGGAATGGATTTCACATGCTCATCATGTTGAGCCAGTAACAATCAAGGGTAGATATCTCTCCCAATTGTTTTCATCGGTATGGCCCACTTGAATCACAAATCAGCTTGATTTTTTTTTGGTTGCTCTGAGCCCTAAGTGGAATTACACATCCAATGATTCGAGTGGATCTCATGGTACACATCACGGTGGGCCCAGTAAGAAATATAGGATGGGCATTGCTCTTGACTGTTAGTTCTCATAAATGCAGGACGCCATCGAAGAGGGACTAGATCGTGTTATCTGAATTTCAACTGTCCATATTCTACTTGCAAGTGTGGCAGAAGTGATGAGAATTATTTACTAATTTTTTGTAAATAAATTTTAATTAGTGGACTCTATTTGATAAACGGAGTAGATCTTTGATAAGTAATTCCCATCACACTTATGTAAAACTTAATGTCACACATCCTTGTGTGATGCATTACATTCAATTGAAAGAAGAATTTGTGGTATTTAATACACGGCTAGTTGGACCAATTTGAATAGTCCAACTAGTTGTAATGCTCACACACAATTAGTTGGACTATTCAAATTGGATTGCTCAATTGTACACCGGTTCGCATGAAGCTCGTCCAAACTTTTTTCCTTGAGCCGAATTTTTAATTTGATCCAAAACTTTAGTGGGCCATGAAAAATGAAAACAGTTTCCTCCCTTGATTTGCATTTCTCTTTGCTATGGCCTACCAGAATTTTAGATAGGGTGAAAATTTGTCCTTTGGGGTCAGATTAGACGCCCATGACATGTGTGCAAAGGTGCGCACGTGCGTAGGTGTGCAAGGGGTCAGATTAGATGCCCATGACACGTGTGCAAAGGTGCGCACGTGCGTAGGTGTGCAAGGGGTCAAATTAGATGCCCATGACATGTGTGCAAAGGTGTGCATGTGCGTAGGTGTGCAAGGGGTCTCTCTCTCTCTCTCTCTCTCTCTCTCTCTCTCTCTCTCTCTCTCTCTCTCTCTCTCTCTATATATATATATATATATATATATATATATATATATATATATATATATATAACCATACTTGACCTGACTTAATTTTAAAAGGGTCCAAGATATGGGGCTAGACCCAACCATACCCATTTTAAATCAGGTTATGAAATGAACCTGACTGGATTTCTGAACATGTTCTAGTTGAATGCCAACCTTTCAAAATCGGGTCAGATTCACTGGGTTTGCTATGGGCCCACTACCATATTCACATCCCTACTTTTATTACAAGATGAGCATGACCCCATATCTGGACCCAAGAACCTGATAAGTAGAGTAGAGGGTGTGAGGATAAAGGAAGAACATCAATATCCTCTTCTAAAGAATAGCCCTTGATATTAAAAAAAAAGAAGATAGAATCTCTAAAATGTGAATAGAAAGTGACATTATTATTAATTGAGAATGCGTACTCATGCCCTTATATGATCAAAATAGGTCCTAAATACTTGTTTAACTCAAATTAGGAAATTTACCTAAAATATAAAAATTTACTAAAAATAGTAAAAGATGTCGAATTCTACTTAAACTTCTGAAAATGCCGCCTATGAACCACAATCGTACTTTTAAAACCCCAAAGGAAGCAAAATTATTATTAAAAGTAATAAATTTTCATTTAAAACTTAAATTTGACCATCCAAACAATTGAATTTTGTTAAGACATTTAGGGCCTGTTTGGATGGTAAGTTGTGTAAAATAAGTTACTTATGCTACTAGTAACTTATCTTAGTTTCTACTTATTAAGCACATAAGTATATTTGGTAAACAATTTACTTGTCACCTGCTCCTCTCTTTCTTCTCTCTTATACTTCTATTCAACAACTTATGAAAAGTAAAAAAGATACTAAAAATTAACTGAAATGATTAAGTACTTTTAAGTAAAAAAATTGCTTATTATTAATCACAAATCAAACTTACTTATCTACTGCTGTAAGTAGAACAGTAACTTAATCGGTGGTATCCAAACGGGTCTTTAGAGGCCAATGAACCTCGCTGGATTGACCAAGACATGGAACTTGGTATAGCTTTTCAAGATCATATTATATGCACACAAAAAATATCTGGCAATCAAGTTATGGTTGTCGAAAGCTATAATATGCATTTATGCTATATTTAATCCAAAATTGAACTTTTTAATCAATTTACGAAGCGACGATTATCAGCTAATTTCAAAAAGCAAGGCATTCAACTATTTACGGTATTGCTGTCAACTATCTACGACAGATAAGGAAGGATATCTTTCCCAAAAAAGAGTAAGAGCCCGATCGAATCAAAGAAAATAAAGAAGACTCCGAGCAAGTCCAGTCCTAGTCTAACTATTTTCGGCCATAGTAACCATGGTTTGCTAACCTAGCAGGTCAACCTAAGGTTTGGATGAGTCAACTCGGCCGAGTTACCAACTAGGTGACTAGGTCTAGGAGGAGTTGCACCCTGATTCATGCAACTCGGGCCTACAAGACACGGTCACCAACAAGTAGGGTAGGGGTGTCAATGGGCTGGGCTCGGGCCTGCAAAATCAGAATTTTGAATAGAGCCGGCCTCACGACCCGGCCGAAACAGTTTAAAATCCAAGCCAAGGCCAACCCCAGGCCCGGCCCGTTGACAGCCCTACCAGTAAATCATGGGCCCACCAGGTAAACAGGATCAGTGACAGCTCATGAAGAATTGTAGAATACATCCCACTGTATTGCTATGTGATACGCTGTACTCCTCACCGCTGCATCTGCAGTCATTTTTGGTGATCCAAACCGTTCATTTGGCGAGATGCATAGATGACAGTGCCTACCTCAAAAATCTTCAAGATCGGAGGACTATAAACTTTAGATCAACGGCCCAAAACATTGGCTAAGGAGAGGACAATCTATGTCCAAATCCAATGGAAAAGAATTAAATGATCAAAGCATTGAAATATCTATAATACTAGATTTTCACAATTAGTTAACACCATCCCCACATCCAACGGATAAGTCCATATTTTTGAATTCATGGGTAAGAATCAACGGTCATAATGCCATAATAACTGTCGGCCATCCATGACAATTTTGAATGTTTCAGGGGCATTATTTGGCAATCATGAGATCCAGCTAACATTGCCGGGACTAATCCTGATAACTTGAACTTTACACAAGAGACCAACCAAACAAGGACATGGGAAGAATAAAGTGCCTTTAGATAGATGATGAAAAGAAAAAAGAATATATATATATATATATATATATATATATATATATATATATATATATATATGAAAACAAAGATCAAATCACAAAAAGTGGGGCCCAGAGAATTAGAATCTCTCCCTTTCCCAATTGAAAAAACAGGTGGGCCACACCTAGTGATAGTTGACCACTACTTTTAGAAGAGAACCTATCAACTACAGCTCAGCTGTATGTTAACTTATCATGCAATCCTATCTTTTCCACCAACATGTAAATAAATTGTGGTCCATTTGGGACATTATTATTGGGCCCACCATGAACATTACCTAACAAAAAATCCGACCGTCGGTTTGAGTCATCAAAAGATCATCATTTCAAAACTTAAAAAGTTCAACCTAGAGTCGAAAAGTTGATAATTTTTCGGTAATATAAATATTTAAAAAGTATAAATGATGTCGAGTAGTCGACCGGGGATTTTCGAAAATTGAGTTTTAGTCGAGTCGTCTCGGTGAAATATGATCGAGTTGACTCGAGCGAGTTAATGGAATTTTCCTTGAGTTTCTAAACTAGGCAATGAGCTTGGGTGAGTCAAATTGAGTTCTCTTTGAGTTTTTAAGTTATGTAATGAAAATCCGGTAGTGTGATTCAATGAACAAGTGTGGCCTACCCATAGCAAAAATTTCATTCATCAAATAAATAAATAAATAAGAAAAGAATAAAAATGTACAAAAAAATGAAAATGAAAATGAAAGAAAGGCTATATATTCCGCCATATAAATTTTACATGGATAAGATAAGTGGACCCAATCAATTGAGATAAAGTTTAAATGATGATGATAATGTATATAAAAATGGATAGAGATAAGTTATCAGTAGGCTCATTGTATGGAAACCTTATGATGCACCTAGTTGTATTTGGAGTCATTGGCATCATCATCACTCATCCAGACCGTCCATTAGGTTAAGTTGACGCTTCCTAAGCATCTGTGATGAGATTTATCTTCCCCAAGCAATCCCAAGCAATCTTGTTCATCAAAATTTCTAAATTTATAGTTTTGGGTCATGCAAATCAATATGATTTTTTCAAGGAAGCTTGTAATTAGTGCATGGAAATGTTCCAATATTCCTATCCCACTATATAAGGATAAGGCATGTGTAACGCACGTGGAGAGAGGAGGGGAGAAAAGTAGAAGTACGATTCAATACATTCCGACATATTATAATAAGATAAGCTGGAAACCTAGACATTAGATTTCGGTATTCTTCCATGAGACAAACCGTTTCGTGATAGGGCTTCCCTTGGATGGGGGATGCCCATAAAAACTCTAAGATTGAATAATTTAATACTATGATTATACAAAGGTTATGCTTAAAGTAACATAGCTTGATCAAGAGTATCAATGGGCCAAGCTCGAAACAGTTCAAAATCCAGGTTGAGACCCACCCAAGAGGTCATATTATAATTAGGGGTGTACAAGAACCAAGCTAGCTTGACTTGACTCGAAAAAGCTTGATTCGACTCAGTCTGAAGCTAAGTTGAGTTGATTTTTTGAGCTCGAAAATGAGTTCGAGGCGAGTTTGAGCTGGCCCCAGCTCGACTTGACTTGGATCGAACCCAACTCGAATCGAACTCGGATCGAACTAGTTCGGTGACTCAGTTACTTTGATATTGATGTTGCTCACAAAGTGTTTGATGAAATGACTCAACGAAGTGTGGCTGGTGGCAAGGAAGATATGTATATGAAACAAATATATATATATATATATATATATATATATATATATATATATATATATATGATTTTTTTTGTTGTTTAAAGGTGTTTGATAAAATACCTGTAAAACTACTGCCGCTGTTTTACATGCAGTGAGATTTTGAAGGCGCAGTCCATGTGTTTGTGAAAATGCTGCACAGGAGAACTCGGCTTGAACTGGCCCAAGCGGCTGACCGAATCGAGCCGAGCTGGCCAGTCAGGCTCAAGGATCGAGCTAAGCTGAGTTCGAGGTGGGGTCAGCGAGTGGCCGAGCCGAGTCGAGTTGAGGCCAGCCCAACTCAGTTCGGCTTGGTGTGCACCCCTAATCATAATAAATTGAGAAACGAAAGAAAAAGATGGCATAGAAAAATAGTAAGAAAGAAGGATGCCAAAATAGTTACAATGGTAAGTGATACATTTTTACGTTTTCTAGAGATATGGCCCGCTTGAGCCTTATACCTTCTTGGTTTTTAAATATGACACAGTAAATTTCAGAAAGGCATCACAGTGGACCCGCAAAGTTTTCACTGCACGGGCTCCCTAATAAAACGTGCAACTTGCACATGGTAGAGCGGATAGTGGGCTACTTGTGCATAGGATTGAAATGTAAAAAATGATCTCAGATGAGCAAGTACAATTCTTCATCTGTTCTTTTAAATCTTAGTGTTGTGAACTCTCTGACAAAATTAAAAAAGAAACAAAAATTCACGCGCCCTCTACATGGGCACTCGAACTCATGACTTCAGTGTTGAAATCCAGTGTCTCTATTGCGTAGCTGTGCAATCCGAACCCTCCAACAAAATAATTACGTGGGCAGAATTGTCCAAAATTGAGTATTACACTATATATAATAGTAGAGATAATGGTAATTAAATAGTAAGATCCTTTATTTTTAAGTAATCCTTAAATGGTCGGAAGTCATTGGATGGCCTGGATTTCCTTGATTGTTTGCTACCATGGATGAGTGAATGAAGATTGTGTCCTACCTGTCTAGACGAATTAGGCACAGGCAAGGGCTCTATGGGGCCCACCGTGATGTATGTGTTTGTCCATATGTCCATCCATTTTGCAAGATCATTTTAGATACATGCACAAAAATGTAGGAGATCCAAGGCTCAAGTGTTCCACACAGGAGGGATTGAACTTCCACTGTTGAAAACTTCCCAGGACCTTAGAAGTTTTGATCAAGCCTTCACTAGGGTTTATGTGATCTTATGAATAGGTTAGATGACAAATAAATATCATGGTGGGCCCTATGAAGGTTTCAACTGTGGCATCATTATTGCAACTGTTTTTTTTTTTTTTTAAACTACGTAGACACCCACTAGTAAGGAGAAAATATACTCTCGAGTCTTTAACAAGATTTCAATGAATGGCCTCTGAATAACTCGGAAAATCATTAAAAATCCAAATGGGTCAAGTTAGAAGGGCTCTCGGCACTTTTCGAGAAAAACCAACATACCCAGTCGGTTAGTGGATCTGGAACTCAACAAAATCAAATTCTAGCTGATTGTCTAAATTCCTTATGAGCTTGGATTGTGCCCTGCTTCTATAAACGGTCTCTAATCTACCTAAAATAGTAGAATAAAAATAAAAATGAAAAAAATCTGAACTGGTTAGAATGGAAAGGATTCTTAGAACCTCCCCAAATTAACTGGTGAATCCATCAACATATCCAAAATCCAACAAATCATATCTAAGCAACCCAAAACACTGAATACTCGCTGTACATGGCAAATCATATGAAAAAAATTAAAAAGACAAAGTAGAACCTAGGTCATAAAATGACCAACGGTCCAAAAAAATGATTTCATTTAAAAATAAAAATAAAAATTTGCACCTAACATCTGCCAACCATGAAAACACAAAAGGGAGCATATCACCTAACCGTTGGTCTACATGGCACATTTTCAACTTTCCTACTCTACACTTGATACCTGCCCGAAAAACAAAAGTAAATCTAACATCCAACCGTTAGTTATAAAATAACCAATAGCGGGTCGGCAAAGGCTAGTGCCTAGGGCATCCAAGGTAATCCAGCTTCGACAAGCAAATCAATCTCGGAGAGAGAAAAAAGAGAAAAAATAATCAATAAATGTAGAGTAGGGTTGGAATTAAGGATATTCAATTATTCCTTTTACAGAGAAAAAAATATATATAACCTCCCATTTTCCTTCTTACATCTCGATCCAAATTATACTGTACTCCATATATCTTATATGCTCCCGCAACATTTTCTTTTTCTTGTGTCTTTACAGTATAATATTTTCATTTCTTTTACTTTTACTTTGCAGCCTACTTTAACCATTGATTATGTGAAAAAAGGCTAAGTTACATTTATATTTTACTTGCCATGAGCTATCAAACAAGACTAGCTTACCTTTTCTTTAAGCTTGCTCTCAGCGACCACCGAATATATGAAGTAAGGTTAGGTTACATTTCTTTTACCTATCCTAAGCCATTAGGTCTTACATAAGAACACTACTTTATTTAATTTTCTTTAACTCTGTCGGATCTCATAATTACAATGAAACAAGGCTAAATGTAATAATATCAAAATTCCACGAACTTTTTAAAAATACTTTACAATCCCATGAAACAAAGACATTAACAAAAAATGATACTTAATTCCTTCATTTAATTTATTTATTTATTTATTTATTTATCACTAAGGCCTTTATTTATAATTTACACTTGAGTTAGAAAGTCTTACAAATTTTCAGTTTTTAAATGATTTTATAATTTTTAGCCAATCATACAAGTTAAGGTTATTTAGTTAAGAATATTTAAATAATTTTATAATTTATAGTCTACTATACTATTTAAGCTTTATTTAGGTAGTGGGGACTTCAAATAGTACATACAGGGTGTCACTTCAACTAAATAGAGAAAAAATGAAAAAAAATTAAGAAAGTATATATATATATATATATGAGAAATGCCCACACACAACTATTTGGTCCAACTAGCTGTGTCATTTAATGAGCAGTTAATGTTAATAAATCTTTCCACGTAATTGATGAAAAAGTTGATGAAAAGAAGTTGCTTGTTTGGGTGGGCCCCATTGTAGCATTATTGTGAAATCCACCAAATCATTAGGTGAGTCACCGCATGTTACAACCAGTGCAAAAAGAACAGCCCTATCCCTGGTTCATGTGAACCACACAATTGGAACAAGTGTAGATAGAAAGCTTGATTTCCAAACTCTTTCTTTTGGTGTGACCCACTTGAATTATTTATGAGACTGATTTTTGGGTACGATGCCTAACATTTAGTGTGGTAGCTAATGGTTGGAGTAGATTTTACATTTTCATCACGACGGGCCTTGTAAAAATTAAGGTTGGATGTCTCTTCCAACTGTTTCACTTGGTGTGACGCCCCACTTAAATCATTAACTAGCTTGACCTTTTTTTTTGGTTTTGAACCCAACATGACATTACACATCTAATGATTGGAGTAGATCTATTGAACACATCACGGTGGGCCATTTGAAAAATTGAAAGGGGTGTACACCCATCAAACCCTTATTGTTTCCATAAAATTGATAATAACAGTAAGAAGTGGATTAGGTGTTACCTAGGCCGCGTGTGTTTCTCAAACCATATGGCTCACCATGATATATATGCTATATATCCAGGCCGTACATCAGTTTTTACATGTCATTTTAGTGTAACTTACTAAAAATATAACAGATTCAAATCTCAAGTGGACCACGCTATAAGAAATAATAGATATTGAATACCCACCGTTGAAACATTCTCAGGCCTACAATGATGTTTATTTTCCATCCAACATGTTCACAAGGTCATATAGGCACTAATGTCATTCATGTCGTTTGTATAATTTTCATCCATATCGTTCATGAGATCATTCCTACTGGGATGAACTGAAATTATAACAAAAAAAAACAAAAAAAAAATAAAAATAGAAAGATCCAAAACTTTTGTTGCCGCGTGAATATTTCAACGGTGGAAGTTCAATCCTCACCTTTTCTTGTCGTGTGGCCCACTAGAGTTTTGGATCTATATCATTGTTGAGTCCATGTTCTAATATGATCTAGCAAAACTGATGGGAGGGATAAATTTATAACAAACATCGTGGTGGGCCCCACCTAGCTTCTAGCTGCGGATGCTTTGGGCTTCGTTTCCAGTAATACAGGCGAGAGAGAGCATTAACAAAGGAGGGAGGGATTAAATGAAGAGAGAGAAAAAATGAGATTGAGGAAGCTTGTTTAAAAAAAAAAATGGAATATTTAGAAAAGTTGTACACTTATAATTTACCCTGGTGATCTATCATGTGTAACAAATCTTGTCAGTAAAACATTTTGGATCACTTATAAGCATATAAGCATGTGAAATATATAAAATATTTTTTTTTATAATTAACAATAAGATATTCTCCTACAAGAAAATTGGGTGGTTAGAAATTCAATCTAACATTCCATATTTAACTTGCATGTGCAGCTAAAGCAATTAGAATCATTTACCAATTTTTTGCCGATAAAATTAAATTAGTATGTCTTATTTGATAAATGGATTGGATATGTGACACATATTCCTACGGTACCTATATAAAACTTGATACCATGTGCTCTCTTAAGAGGAGGCATTACGTAAGAATAAACAGAGGTTTTTTTTTTAATTATCTTTTATTTTTTATTTTTTTAAATAAAAATATTTAGGGCGTGTTTTGGACAGGCAGATTCCATGAGATTGGATTGTATTAGGGTGGATGACAACATTTTCAATGTAATGATGGCTGCGTCAGTGGATTGCTGGCAATCCCATGGGATTGGTATATCCCATGGTCCAGTATGTGGCATGTTTGGCCGGGCGGACCGAAGTTGGAATTACAACACAAGGCTTGTTTAGCTGGGCATGGGATTGCTGCAATCCCATGGGATTGAATCCAAAGGTTGCAAAGGGTTAGGACCTGATGGTAGTTCTTATAACCCCATTTTGCGCCGAAAATATATACTCCTACTACCATCTCTCCCGCCAAAGCACCACCATTTGTAAACCCATCCCACAATCTCTGTACGATGGATTGCAGATAGGCATAAGATGGTAGCGAGAAGGGATCCTAATTCAGCATTGTATCCGCGAGATTTCTCAAGTACCAGAGGAAGTCTTCCGAATCCAGCGAAAAATCCCATTCGTCTTCAATCTATAACTGCCCAAACGGACCTGCATACGGACGGGAGTGGATTTGAGAATCCTATCCCACCTACTCCAACCAACTCTAGCGTAATCCAGCCGGCCAAACACGTCATTAATGCACAACTAGTTGGACCAATTTGAATAGTCCAGCTAGTTGTGTGTGAGCATCTCTCTCTCTCTCTCTCTCTCTCTCTATATATATATATATATATATATATATATATATATATATATCTATATATATATATATATGAGAGGCGCTCACCTGCGAACCAGTTCGTACGTATTTACGTACGAACTTTTTTGAGAACCCATCATATATGATGTTGATCCAAAATCTGAACCGTTCATGTGAAGCAGCACCTAGTGAAACCCCCTAGGACCAAGTTTTACTTTTATCTAGAACTTTTATCCATGCCATCCATAGCAAAGAGAAATTAAAATCAAGGAAAGAAGCTGTTTACATTTTTCACGGTCCACCAAAGCTTCGGATCAAAGTAAAAATTTATACCATAGGGTTTCATGAGGTTCTGCTTCATGTGAACCGTTCAGATTTGCGAGATTCATCACGTATGATGGGTCATCAAAAAAGTTCGTACGTAAATACGTACGAACTGGTTCGCAGGTGAGCGTTTTCCTATATATATATATATATATATATATATATATATATATATATATATATATATATATATATATATGGAAAAGGTACTATGCGCTTGAGCGTAAAGCGGTCGTCCGTGAGGTCGAGCTGGGTGAGCCCCACCGTGATGCCTTTCGAACATCGACACCGTCCACCAGATGTACCATTCTATGTGACCCTGGGCGGCCCAAAATCAAGTCAATCCGTGACTTTAGTGGGCCACACTACATACAGAAGTACAAAGGGGCCGTGCACCATTAAAACATTCATAACCATTTTTGAGGGCCCACAGAGATGTGGTTTGAAAATCCAGCCCATCCATTATGTGTGTCCCACTTGAATGAGGGTTCAGACCAAGTTTCAGGTGTATGGAAAACTCAGGTGGGTCCCACCAGTGCTTTTATATGTTTTTGGCATGTATACTTATGGTTTTAGATGGTGTGACCCACCTGAGTCACAGATTGACCTGATTTTGGGCCGTCCAGGCCCACCATGGAATGTTACATCTGGTGGACGGTGTTGATTTTCAAAAGCATCACGGTGGGGCCCACCCAGCTCGACCTCACGGACGACCGCTTTACGCTCGAGCGCATAGTACCTTTTCCCATATATATATATGGGAAAAGGTACTATGCGCTCGAGCGTAAAGCGGTCGTCCGTGAGATCGAGCTGGGGTGGGCCCCACCGTGATTCTGTTCAAAGATCCACACCGTCCACCAGATGTACCGTCCCATTTTGTACCTGTACGGCATATAATTGTCTATCCAACGTGATTAGGTGGGCCATAACATCTGAAAACATAAGTATACAAGCAAAAACATGTAAAAGTACTTGGTGGGCCCCATCTGAGATGTGGATACCATCTAAAATATGGTTTAAATTACTTTCAAGTGGTACACACATGATGGACGGTTTTGATCATGAATAAACCACTTGAAAGGCCCCTACAACTGGTTTTGAATGTTTCAATGGTGCACGGCCCCTCTCCACTTCTGTACGTGGTGTGGCCCACAAAAGTCACGGATTGAGGTTATTTTCATCCGTATGGGCCCCACCTGGGATGGTGCATCTGACTGAGGGGGTAGATGTTCGAACGGCATCACGGTGGGCCCCACACCAACTCGACCTCATGGACGACCGTATGCGCTCGAGCGCATAGTACCTTTTCCCTATATATATATATATATTGGACGGCATGGATTGGGTACAAGCCCCACTGGTCTACTCTCCCCACATGCTGGGGTTAAGAAGGGCCATCAGATGGGTTGTATCCGCACCGTCATAAATTTTGCCATCCCATTATATCATGTCAGCCCAAAGGCGAAGTATATCCACGGCTCAAGATGGCTACATGAGCTTTGGATGCTTGTGTGGTCCCTTCGTCCAGGTCTTCCTGACCTTATCAACCGGTTAGATTCCACATACATCTCGATGGGCCCCACAGTCGGCGATCCACCGACCCACCGTCTGTTATCTTGTTCCCAAATCGAAGTAGCAATTAATAACACCGCTAACATTAAGACAAATTTTCTTAAATAATTACAACTCTGCCGTCCTGTATCTTCAATCTTTCATAAGCCCACACGCGTGTATAACTCCATCCATCTACATGCCATCGCACGTGACACCTGGCACCCGGAAATGAGATCCAAGCCATCCACTCAGGTGATCCCCATCATTCCATTTTCTTAATAAAATCAGACCGATCCACTCATCATTTGGGCCACATTTTACAAAAGAACTGAACGGATGAAAATAAATTTAGCCAGGTTTTTTCTAAGCCGTCGGACCGTTTTAAATATTGTGGCCCACCAAATGAGTGGACCGTATTGAATTCAGTTCCAGAAAATCTACATGGATGGACGACTTAGATGTAATTCCTACTTGGTAGAATATAATACCAAAAATGAGAGTCGTGGACCACAGACTGAAGATTAAAATCCCACCATTAAAAACATTTTGGGAGCCGCATAAGTTTTGGATAAATCTGATATTTGTGTTTGCTATCATACATGTCTATCTGATCATATGAACAAGTTGGATGGTAAAGAAACATATGGTGGGCCTTAGAAAGGTTTCAACGGTGAGCATTATTATCACCTCTACTTCATGTGGTGTGATTCATTTAAGATTTAGATCTGCCTCATTTTCTAATATTATTTCTAAAATGATATGAAAAAATGGATGGACGGGGTTGATAAACCGATGCATGAAAGTGGGACCCTCAGAGCCCCAGAATGTTCTGAAATTAGTGCAGGCTGTGTAGTACCTAATCCACTACCTCTTCTCGCAAGGGCCACATTTGTCTTTTTGTCTATTCGTTAGTGGATTCTGGCGTGGAATGCTGACCAATCACCGACCTTTTCATGTGGTGTCGGACACGTGTGGCCAACTCAGAAATGCGTCAGCACTGAAAGGTGTCCCTCTTCGAGGATTTCAACGGTGCGCCTCCTTATCCCCACCATTTTATGTGGACTCGGATTCGGCCGCCCTTTACGGTACCAACATATGATGGTCTGTGCTAGAAAACCTCGGTGGCCCCACGGTGTTGTACGTGTTTCATCTACGCCGTTCATCATTTTTACAGCTAATTTTTAGACATGAGGCCAAAAGCGAAGTGAACTGGAATTTCAGGTGGACCACACATAGGATATATCCTATAGTGGTGATTAAACGTGCAACATTACAGTTAGCCTCAGGAAGTTTATAATGGTTGGAGTTCGATTACCAATGTTTCCTACAGTATATATAGGGAAATGGTACAATGCGCTCGAGCTCACGGCTCCGTCGCATGAGGTCGAGCTGTGTGGGCCTCACCGTGATGCGTTTCGAACATCTATCCCATCAGTCAGATGAACCATTCCATCGTGGGTCTATGTCCCAAAAATCAAGTTAATCCGTTACTTTTGTGGGCCACACTACGTACAGAAGTGGAGAGGGGGCCGTACACCATTAAAACATTTATAACCATTTTTGAGGGCCCACCGAGATGTGGTTTGCAAATCCAGCACATCCATTATGTGTGTCCCACTTGAATGAGGGTTCTGACCAAGTTTCAGGTGCAGGAAAAACTCATGTGGGCCCCACCAAGTGCTTTTATATGTTTTAACGGTGTCTTCACATAATTTCAGATGGTATGGCCCACCTGAGTTCCGTATACAGTTGATTTTTGGGATATCCTATCATCTAAAGGGTACCCATCAAATGCACGGTGTTGATGGTCGACACGCATCACGGTGGAGCCCACACAGCTCGAACTCATGATAAGCTTATGGTCAGCTAGAGGGCATTTTACCTTTTCCCCGGTATATATATATGCTCACCTGCGGACTAGTTGGTACCTACTACATATGAACTTTTTTGAGAACTCATCATATCTGATGAATCTCAAAAATCTGAACGGTCCACGTGAAGTAGAACTTCATGAAACCTCATGGTACGAATTTTTACTATGATTCAAAACTTCGATGGGCCATGAAAAATGTAAACAGTTTCTTTCCTTGATTTGAATTTCTCTTTGCTATGGCCCACCAGAATCTTAGATCAGGGTGAAAATTTACCTCTTAAGGTTTCATGGGATTCTGCATCTTATGGACCGTTCGGATTCGACACCTATGACACGTGTGCAAAGGTACGCACATGCATAAGTGCATAGGTGATCATGCCTAGTGTATATATATATATATATATATATATATATATATATATATATATATATATATATATATATATATATAGTGAGGTTGAGTCCGTCCCATGAGGTCGAGCTGTGTGGGCCCCACCGTGATGCGTTTCGAAAATCTATCCCATCAGTCAGATGCACCATTCCATCGTGGGCCTAGGTCTCAAAAATCAAGTCAATCCGTGACTTGTGTGGGCCACACCACATACAGAAGTGGAGAGGGGCCGTGCACTATTAAAACATTCATAACCATTTTTGATGGCCCACCGAGATGTGGTTTGTAAATCCAGCCCATACATTATGTGTGTCCCACTTGAATGAGGGTTCAGACCAAGTTTCAGGCGCATGAAAAACTCAGGTGGGCCCCACCAAGTGCTTTTATATGTTTTAACGGTGTCTTCACAGCACTTTAGATGGTATGGCCCACCTGAGCTCCGTTACAGCTGAATTTTGGGATATCCCATAATTTAAAGGGAACCCATCAAATGCACGATATTGATGGTCAACACGCATCACGGTGGGGCCCACACAGCTCAAAACTCACGGGAGCTTATAGCCAACTCCAGCGCATTGAACCTTTTCCATATAGCCAACTCCAGCGCATTGAACCTTTTCCATATATATATATATATATATATATATATATATATATGCTCACACACAACTAGCTGGACATTACGTCTTAGTCCAACTAGCTTGGCATTCAATGAAAAATTTCTTCATAATTAATGTAAGTATATGCTTTCATTACAAGGCTAATTTCTTTTTAGCATGGAAAAGCAGTAATAGCTTATGTGGGCCCATTATGGTGTTAATGTAAAATCAATCCATCACTATATGACACTCCATCTTAGATCAAGGTCTTAAAATTCAATGTAAAATCAATCCATCACGATGTGTCACTCCATCTTAGATCAAGGTCTCAAAATTCATCGGCATCATTAGTCCAAGAGGACTACATTATTGGAATTAGTGTACATGGAAAGGTTAACCCTCCAAACAGTTTTGCTTAGTGTGGCTCACATGAATTATTTATAAGCCTAATTTTCAAGACCTAAGCTTAATTTTGGTCTGACATCTAATGGTTGGAATAGATTTCACAATTTCATCATGATGGTCCCTGTAAAAATCAAGGGTGGATGTCTCTCTTCTAGTTATTCTCATTGGTGTGGCCCATTTGAATAACAGATTAGCCTGATTTATTGGCACTAGGTCTATTACTTGATTATATATCTGATGGTCGGAGTGGATCTCGCATACATACAAGGTTAAGCTTTTATATATATATATATATATATATATATATATATATATATATATATATATATATATATATATATATCAGCGGTGGGATTACATGTAGTATCTGTTTCAAACACGCTACTATCAGGCGTAATTTAAGGCGGTGGTTAATGCCCGTAATGCTGGCGGTCAAGGAGTAGATGCCAACGTAATGTCACCACGTTTTGTGGGCCCCACCATGACTTGTGGGCCCCACCATGACTTATGTGTTGTATCCACACCGTTCATCCATTTGGAGAGATCATTTTAAGGCATAAATCAAAGAATGATGTAGATCCAAAGCTCAAGTGTTCCCCACCATAGAAAACAGTGGGAACAATGATGCCCACTGTTGAAACCTTTACAGGGCCCATCATGGTGTCGATTTGAGATCCAACATGTTTATAAGTTAAGACAGACATGGAATAAGAAAAAACACAAATATCAGCTTCATCAAAAACTTTTGTAGCCCTAATATGTTTTCAAGGGTAGGCGTTAAATCCCTAATATTTTCTGTGGTGGGGTATACTTGAGCTTTGCATCTGCCTCATTCTTTGTCTCATGCCATAAAATGATCTCTCTAAATGAGCCAATGATGGGCATTATCCCATAAATGAAGCCGATCCAATTATTAGGCGGACCATAACATAAGAAACAGTGGTGATTAACCGCCCCACCATTAAAAACTTCTTAGGGCTTACCTTAGTGTTTCCGTGGTGTTTATTCACCATCCAATCGGTTGATAAATTCACGTAAGCCTGGATGAGGGGAAAAAATAGATATCAGTTTGATCTAAAACTTTTGTGGCCCATTAATGGTCAATCACCACCGTTTCTTATGGTATGGTCCACCTGATAATTGGATCTGCTTCATTTTTGCTTTGGATATGATTCAATTTTGGGATCATGTCCTAAAATGATATGTAAAAATGGATGGACAGCGTGGATAATATACATGAATGCACAGTGTTTCCTGTGGTTTGGTCCACTTGAACTCTGCATATGATTCAATATTGGATCATGTCCTCAAATGATATCTAAAAATAGATGGACTGCGTGGATAATACATATACATGACAGTGGGCCCACAAAGTTTACTCAGTATGCGGAAGCAGGATTCGAATTAGTTGGTGACCTCAACACCCACCACATACATGGTGTCAAAGCTTTGTGGGCCCCACCATGATATATGTGTTTTATCCAGCTGTCCATCAAAATTTCCAGCTCATTTTTTCTACGAGACCAAAAATAAGGAAGATCCAAACCTCATCCACATCGCTCAAGTAGATTCAAATATCACGTCGGCCATGCCACATGAAACATTGATCCTTGAATGATTGCCATTGAAACCATCATAGTGTCAATATTAGCTTGATCCAAAACTTTTGTGTCCCACCCAAAGTATTTCATGGTCACTAAGGGCCCGTTGGCCAGGTGGATCGGAAGGGATTGAATGATATTAGGGTGGATGGCCCAGATTTCAAGGTAATGATGGCTGCGGATTGGTGCAAGATCCACGGGATTGCTACATCGAGTCTGTTTGGCACGTCCGGCCCATCTCGGGATTAAACCTTCCCAACCCGGCCCTTCCAATTCCTCAAACCAAACACGTCCCAGGCAAATTTGAACGCATGAGGGTGGATTGGATGGGATTTAAAGATAATGATGGTGTTGTTAGTGGATTGTCTTAAGATCCATGGGATTGTTATATCCTCGGATCAGATCACCCAGTCTGTTTGGCATGCCCGGCCAATCCCGGGATTTCACTTCCCATCCCTTCCAATCTGCACGGCCAAACGGGCCCTAAACATTATGATAGACCCTAGGAAAGTTGTAATGGTGATCATCCAAGTATCACTATGTCCTATGGTATATGGTCCACCTGAGATTTAGAATAGCTTCCTTTTTGGGGCCATGTCCTAAAATGATCTGGAAAAATGGATGGGCAGCGTGGATATACAACACATATATTTAGGTGGGCCCCACAGAAAAATTCAGATGGAACTAGTCCTTCAAGCGGTCTTGGATTCATTGGTCGGTGATGGAAAAGTTGTGTGGCCCCATCTTGATGTATATGTTTTATCGACTTTGTCCATTCACCTTAGGACATCATTTTTGGGATTGATCCCAAAATTGAGACAGATCCGAGTCTCTGGTGGACCACACCAGAGGATAGTAGTGATTGAAGAACGCCCGACATTAAAAACTTTTTGGGGCCCACTTTAATTTTTATTTGCCATCCAACCTGTTGATTAGGACACACAGACCTAGAAGAAGGGAAAACACAAATATCAATTGGATCCAGAACCTTTGTAGCCCCCAAACAACTTTTAATGGTAGGCGTTCAATTGCCATTATGTCCCGTGGTGTTGTCCACTTAAGATTTGGATTTGGTTCATGTACTATAACTATGTTGTAAAGTGGATGGACGGAGTGGATGAAACATATACATCATCGTATTATGTGAATTTTTTTGTTCACATAACACTCCATTTTCAATCATGCCTGTTTTCAAAAGAATGTGCTTTGCTGTCATGTGCCAATGAAAAAGGGACTCTGTTGACTTCAATAGGTCATGCATATTTATGTTTTCTTAGGAAATCACCTTTTAAAAATTACTTGCTTTAGAATAGCAGATTTTATTTATTTATTTATTTTTTAAATGGAGAAGAAATGGTCTTATAATGTGTAGCTATTTTTAGTAGATGTGTAGCTATTTGGATTTTTGCCTTTCTGTTATTTGGGTATTAATTCCATTTGAATTTTTGCATTTTTCATTTTGTTCTTCTCCATACGCCTTCTTTGGTCAGGGTATTGTTAATGTGGTCGGATTGGCACTTGCGGAGAAGCACTAGCTGTCCATTACACCAAACTCAACAATGAAATTATCAACCACTACACATAACACTCTTTATATTACCCGTATCGATGTCAATTCCTTTCTTAGTTAGTATAAGATTACCTTTGATTTATAATTAAAATGAATACCTTACATTTGCTTTACCATTCAACATAATTTGTATTTAAATGTCCTTACTTTACTTCACTTTAGATGAATAGATAGCTAGCAAGGACGTCCAAACCCTAGTCCCAGTGTATCAGATACCTCTCCTCTTGATGTGGAAGGAGGGGAGACACAATTACAAATAATGTGACTAAAGATTAAAAAAAGAAAAGAAAAGAAAAAAGAGTAAAACTGCAGAGAAAAGATCATCTGCATGGTTAGATTTTGAGGAAGTCATCATTCAGGGTGTTATGAAGATCAAATGTTTACATTACAAAAGTTTATATGCAAAGAATTCAGATGGGACAACAAGTCATTTAATTAGGCATCTTAAGATTTATAAAATAAACCTAAGAACCTGAGAAAAAGGCTAAAAAATACTTTTCTTTTCGTCATCTGAAGGGGACGTGTCTCAAGCCAAATTCTCTAATTACAAATTATTAGGGGCCTTGCACAAAACCTTAGGATCTAGCCCTCCAGAACAAACCAAAATTATGGAATAATAATGCAATGAAATAAATCAAAGCATCAACCACATACCACACAAGAGATTTTTACGTGGAAAACCCTTAAAGAGGTAAAAAACCATGGGACCTCGTCCAGATCAACAATCCACTATGAAGTAGAACGTTACAACCTTCTTCACTCACGCAGGAGTGGATAAACAATAAGAGAAACAAAGAAAATGGAGAGATCTCACCGATTACGAGGGCATAAAAGCGCTGAGATATAGATTGCGCAGTAGATAACCTCCACGAGCATAATCTCCCTTCTATAAGCTTCCTCTCTCTCTCTCTCACTTTTGATAGCCCTAAACCCTTTAGCAAATCCCTTATAAAGCTTTAGGAAACCCTTTTGCATTGCCTAGAAAAACCCTAGGCACCCCCTTTTATTGTTTTGGAAAACTCATTTCCACATCCCAGTTGCAAAAGGACTTGCGACACGAAATCCGCGCAAAATCGCGGAACGAATCTGCGTAACTACGACTGGTCGTGTCGAGTCCATGACCAGTTGAGCATACCCACGATCATACGCAACAAATGATGAGCGAATGATAGTGAAGGTTATTTACCATGAGGCACAATTAGCGGATCATCATTTCGCGTCAGGGCATTATGTAGGACCCTTGCATCCGACGCTGAACCTTCTCATCCGGCTAACACGTATAATATTAACATATCAAATGAACAAGCAGCAAGTACATTCTAAGATAAGATGCCCTTTTGGTTGTGGAAGCTTGCATGTTCTGATGTTGGTATATGTGCAGGAATATGTGTCCCGTCAATTGCGCCTACACAATCCTTTATTGGAGGAGATTTTGAGCCCATAAGATTAATAAGAATGATGCAAATATTATCATCAGTTACATTCACGAATGAACCATTGGTCGTGAATCGTACTTGGAAATAGCTAGCCCAATGTGTATTTAATTGAATCTCAGTCGGGGTTTCTGTGCCAACTTGTTAACATAATCAGGGTATAGGGAGACAACCGTATCTAGAACTCGGTGAAAGTGACGGTTTATAGTTTCACCTAAACGACAAAATCTATGTCCAGCCACTCGATTACACACATTGTGTCTAATTGTATGTAGGAACACGACTAGTTGTTCCTCCAAACAAACATTATGTGTATCGCGTAGGGTCGTCTTCTCACGCACTACTTCACAGAGATGAAAAAATGCATCCTATTTTATTCTAAGTTGAGCAATGCAGTCCTTATCACCTGTGCGAATAATAGAATTGATAAAGCTGGCCGGCACATCATCCCCCATTCGAGCTGACTCTCTGAACATGTAGTGTCGACAGTATTTCCCAACAGCTACAATGCATGCAACCATTGCAAGAACAACAATGGAGTCGGCCACATCTTCCTCGTATTCATCTTTCATCGTCTATATTACACCTATGTATACAAGTGGAAGCACAAGACTTTAACATTAATGGAAGAATGGACTTAAAAAAGCCAACATTATAACAACCAGATGCTATCTTGAGTTGAGTATTGTATTGAAATTGTTCTGTATCTAATCCAGTTCTTCTATCGAACAAGTCTTTTTCCCGTTTAGGGAAGCACATTATAAAATGAAAGTCTGCAGTTTTATTATCCCTTCCGTACACTCTCTTATATAATAACAACATCAAAACTCAATATCCAAGAAAACAAGTACACCAACATCATGTCGCAGGTTCTATGGCGTATCAATGTGTCTGAATAAGAATTCGTTGTTATTTGTCAGCCTTCTTCCCTCACCCTCAGTGCTTTGCAAATCATTAAGCTTCGTGCTTATGGTTGAAGAAATTTTAAGTGATCTGATGCATCTACTTACAATTCTTTTCTTCCTATCGTTTTGTTTCTCTATTCGCAACAAGTTCACATAAGCTCATAAACTTAACTCATAAGTCTTTGTACATTATATGCATCCAGAAATTTATTCATGCGATTTCTTAACTAACAATACAATGAAAAAACATGAGTAATATACAACTATAGAAGTACAAGAATAAAATGTTTAGAACATACCTGGGACTTGGTGTAGTAGTTATATGAACACTCTAAATGTGGGAGGCAAATGTCCACACAGAATCTACAGAATGAAGAAGCAAATGACCCATAATCACAAATTATAAGTAAGATAGGAGGCAGGATGGAAACATAGAAATAGAAATGCCACTATATCAGTGACACATTAGTCACGCTGCATAGAGTGTGGCCCTTTACATAAATGGAGTACATGTGTAAGGTTGTTGGATGATTGGAGGAACTACTATATGAATGGGCCAACATACCTTTTCTATCACCTGAGATTTGTATTCATGCAACAACCATACTTCTGATACATGTTCAACCATAGTTCTAATTTGTATTCATTTGATCGACATGACTATTGTTATTAATTTCCAACGTCCTTAGAAAAACCAATTATTAATGAAAAATAAAAGCAATACTATTGTTGGATAAACCAGAATTTGATGTTATATAAGCAGTTTGATTCACGAATCCCAAATAAAATAGAAGCAGATTCCAAGCATATGAAGCTTGAAATTCTTCAATGGCCATACTACAGAGCCAGGAATCTCTGTACATTCCTTTATCCCCTGTCTATTTTATTTTGATTCCATACTAAGTACCTGCAACTATATAAATAAGTTGCTCACCAATTTTCAAATATTTCAGTCTTTACGACAATCAAATATAAGGTATCAGCAGTTCCATGAACTATTCACATATAAAATAACCGGTTGTTATGGAAGGAGATAGGAATAAGAGATATGAACATTTGTAATAACTTTCAACAGTGGCTCATATAAAAATCAAACAGATTTATCTCTACTGCAGATAACAACAAATATCAATATGCAAGGATTGCATATCCAACAACATGACTGTTGTTATTAATTTCCTGTCCTTTTTGAAAACCAATTAAAAATGAAAATAGAAGCAATATTGTTGTTGGACGTTCCAAAATTTAATGTTATTTTGATTCCTTGCTAAGTACCTGCAACTACATAAATTAGTTGCTCACCAACTTCCAAATATTTCAGTCTTCACGACGATCAGATATAAGGTATTAGTAGTTCCATGAACTTGTAGACACCCCACCCAGGCTAATATCTTGATTTTGTTAAGACAATCCGAGAACCATGATCATGTCCTTAACCCTAACCTGAGCCATTACTCAATCCAGACCATGTCCAAAACCGATTTATTTCTCGAATCATTCTCGGGCAACAATCGAGCCGATTTCAAGCCATTTTGAGCCAAATATCCAAAACGGATTTTGTTTCACTCTAAGGACCCAAAAAAGGACCCACCGGATGAATTTCGAGGAAAGATGTACCGAAGTGGTAGTTTGACTACCGCCGGCGGTAGTCAAACTACCGCTTCCTCTCAAGAATGTGCACGGAGCCAGTCACACGAGTTCCGGACTCAACTAGGTCCGGGCGGTAGTCGGACTACCGCCGGCGGTAGTCGGATTACCGCCGGCAGTATTCGCCGCGTGCGGTCTGAGCAGGGACAGCTGTCTCAGCGTCCAAAGTCAACTCTTCCTGGAATTTACCCCTCCCATCTCCACTATTTACAGTTTTACCAGCCTTCATAGCCAATGAGAGCACGCCACGTGGCATCTCTCTCCTCTCTACCAATCACCATGTGCCACATCAGCATTTACCCCCCTCTTGTCCCTTATTTACCAAAAAACTATTGGAGAGGGCTATAAATAGCCCTCTCCCCTTTCATTTTCAGGGATATGGTATGAGCCACCAAGGAGAGGGAGAGAAAGAGAAAAAGAGTAAGTGAGGAAGAGAGTGAGGGAAAGGGAAGGAGCTCCCAAACCCTCAAAGATCTGATTTTTCCAGCCACCCCCTAGCCCTCATCTCAGCCCTTCCAACATATAAGCGTAGCCCAGAATGATCATGGTTCAACCTACATCCTAGTCTATTCAAGAATCAAGCCAAAGATCCATCGCCCTACAAGCATTCATCATGACATCTACTCTCTTCTCAACCCCCCTGCTTCTCTAGATCTCTAGTGGATGTATGTTCTCAGTGACTGCCGTACATCGGATCCTGTCACATCGAAATTCCTAGTGACCTAGTCCACTTTTCTTATCTCTTTGCATAAGCATCATCACATCCGCCCTCTAGACGCATTGTTGGACGTATGCTCTGTAGCCTGCCGAAATACTCGGATCTTGCTACATCGAAATCCATGTGTGACTAGCCCCATCATGACCACAAGATCATCATCATCCCTTGAGATTATTTTACCACACTAAGTCGAGACCGTACACTTGTACGGGCAGAGAGGGTGCCTAACACCTTCCCTCTTTGTAACCGAGGTCCCTTACCCGGAATCCCGGATCGTAGACCAGGAGTCAATCTAAGGTCGGAGAATCTTCAGATTTTTCCAACCTTACGTATTCCGTGGTTCTAGCCGACCGCGGGATTTTGAAATCATTCGGCTAGTGGCGACTCCAACAATCAAAATCAGCTTAATCACCTCCACCATCATCACCCCACAACGCCACATTTTTCACAACAACGTGGACGCCCGATTTTTCAGTGTCTACAGAATGGCGACTCCACTGGGGATGTGCTAGCTCGCACTAGCTGAGACCCGACTCGAAAGAGTGTGGTACTATAATCTCAAGGGACATCATCACTGCATTCACAAAAAAAAAAAACATCTTTGGCTTACACTTGTTTGGGCATCAATCCTAGCCACGACCACTCAATCCCATGCAGTTATGGCTACCCATGAAAAAGAGCCGGCAGCTCTACCAGCTCCTGAAGCACCGGCACCAGTACCGCCACCGTCACCGACACCTCCAGCAGCTCCAAACTCACAGGCCAATACAACCACGCAAGAGTTACTACTTCGAGCAATGCAAGAACTATTGCTTCACCTAGTGCCAGGCGCCATACCGGACATACAGACAACACAACATAGTGCTCAAAACAGTTTAACCCCACAACCTCCTTTTGCTTCCTCCCTTCCTCCTCCAGCAAATCTCATTCTACCATTCCCTACAGAATCAGCATAAGATCACCAACATCCTCTTCCTAGTAGGAGATCTGGTCAATTTCAAGGGAAAAAACCCCTCTCATATGATCCTTCTGAACTCACAGAACTCCGAGAGCAATTGTGCGATATACAAAGGAAATTACAAAGGCAACAAGGAGTGGATCATCCATCCACCAAATTCAGGGACTTATGTCCCTTTCCCGATGCCAAGATACCTCAAAACTTTGAGGTTCCAAAATTCAAAAGGTATGATAGTACGGGGTGTCCTATGGACCATTTAAGAGCATTCTGTGGAGAGCTTAATACTCTGGCAGGTAATAATGGAGCGTTGATCCGTTTATTTCAAAAATCCTTAAAAGGCGATGCGTTAGATTGGTACACGTCATTAGACTACCATCGAATTAAGACTTGGGAACAACTTTCCCAAGCTTTCCTTGATCGTTTCGTGTACAATCTTAATGCAGCACCCAAAAGGGTGGATCTTGTTGCCTTAAGGCAGAGGGACGATGAGTCATTATCAGCTTACGTTGGACGATGGCGGGCTATGGCTGCCAGAATGAAAACACCCATTGATGACGAGGAGCAAATGTACATGATCATCCACTCGGCAAACCCGAGTATCTCTAGATACCTCGTCTTATATCCATATGCCAACTTTACCCAACTCATCCGCGCTGGGGAACAAGTTGAAGCCGAAATAAGGACTGGGACAATCTCTCCCTGGTGGCCTCATCAGGCCTCCCCAGTACAACAGAATGTGGAAAGAAGGCCTACTGGATATGAGAATGGTAACAGAAGTGTTCCTGACCTTCATCCAACAGAAGAAGACAATCTTGTCGCCTCCACCCAAGGTGCTCAATTCGTTCCTGAAGAAGGACAATGGCGACAACAACAGCAGAGAGAGATTCCTCAGTACCCCAATCATGGTCAGCAGATGAGGATGACCCGGGAACCTAGGCAGTTTACACCGATAGCCCAAACGTACAGTGAGGTACTAGCCACGCTAGTCCAAAGGCAAATACTTACACCTCTACTGCCTAGGCTCCCACCAAACCCTCTGCCACCAAACTATAATGAGAATGAGTACTGTGCATACCACCAATCCCGAGGCCACACAACGGACCGTTGTTTCACCCTGAAACATGTAGTCCAAGATTTGATTGACAACCAAACGATTGTGGTTACCTCTCCTGTTGTTGTCACCACCAATTACACCCCCTAGAATCCTCTGCCGCTATATCAAGCAAGCCCCACCTCATTGGGCACCCCTGCCATTAATATCATTCAGGGAGAATCACCTTGCCATCCAGTCCAATGCATCCATTCAATCACTGTCATCCCAACAACAATACCCCTAAGTCTACAAGGGGGACACCCTGCCAATCCAATCTCTTCGCTCTCAAATAAGCAAGGGGCATCTCCAGCTGGTCCGGTCTCCATTCCCTCAAATATGCAAGGGGCATGCCCATCCAATCCAATCTTTGCTCCCTTAAATATGCAAGGGGCATCTCCAGCCGGTCCAATCTCCATACCCTCGGAGCCACCCTCAATCAATTCAATCCATACATCCTCCGTCTCGCAAGGGGCACCATTTGTTTATCCAATCCTTGCTCCAACCCTCGTGCTCCAAGAAAATGCTCCTTCTTCGATCAACATACCGCATGCCCTAGTAAAATCAGGGCCCAACTTCAATCATGTGGTAACTTTTCAAGAAGGACATTCTGCTACTCAAAGGGATTTGTCTAGCTCTGCTCAGTCTTCGAACCTTCAAAAGAAGAGTCTGGGACAAGTAGTTCCCGCCTCTAGGAGAAAGGTCGAGGAAGAGATTAATGTCGAGATCTTGATTAGCCCCAAAACATCAACCCTTTTCAGGTCTTTGACATCACAGCTTCATTTCATCTCCTCCCTGATCGGTCTTGGATCCATAGAGTCAAGGCTCTCTCTTCGACTCTTAATCAAAAGGCCAAATACATTTTCGGAGACAAGGCGCTGACCGTTTTGGACGATCCCGAACAAATCTTTCCGATAGAAGCGGTCAACCATCAAGAGCTAGATATTCCGATCATAGACATACAATGCTCTGAGGAGGACATACCATGCCATAATCTTGAGTTTAAAACAGCGAATTGCATACCTCTTGCATGTCCCATCGGATCAAACTATGTCTTCCCTTCAGTCGAGCACCAACATTTTTATTATCAGCTCGAATATCAAGAAAATGCAGGCATGATAGGACTGGGAGATCAGCCTCCTAAGGATGAGATAGCAAAGCACAAATGTATCAGAGGAGAACAAACTCGGCAAGAGGAAGTTGATCCCTTCATCCACACATCAATCAGATCCATTAGAGAAGGGATCATTCATCTGACTGGTAGACGGAGATCCATCGTGGAGGATCAAATGAGCGAAATGAGTCTAACTGAGCAATTTGAAAATGACTCGGGCAAGGGGCAAGAATTGCCCCTAATTGACTGGACCACAATCTGGGTCCCGCTTGAGCAGGAAGAATGCAAAGACTCACAATGCATTGGGGATGAACTGAGGAAAGGGACATCCAACACCAACTCGGAGCCCAATCTCAAACTCATCACGACATTTGGGTACAACAATGAGGGCCCACCTACTGATCTGTTTGGCCCTGCCTCCTGAGGGGAGGGAGTGCAGGGCAATAGCTGGTTCACAATCCCCAGGACGGCGCAATAAAAGAAAATAATGTTTGATTCCTCGAACAGAATCAGGCAATCCCTGATTCACATTGCCGTCTTTCTTTAAAAAAAAAAAGAAAAAAAAATCAGAAAATTCTCGAAAAGCCAAAAACATTAGTTATTTCCGAAACACCAAAAAAAAAAAATCATATACTTGTCAAAATCCCAAAAAAAAAAAAAAATCAGAAAATTCCAAAAGGCCAAAAACATTAGATATTTTCAAAATGCCAAAAAATTCAGATACTTGTCAAAATCCAAAAAAAAAAATAGAAATTTCTCAAAACACAAAAACAATATAAAATCTTTCAAAACTCACAAGCAATAATGTGTCAAATGCGTCTGTTACAACACCCGAGTTTAAAGTCGACTCATATGATTTCGATCTAGAGTTGAACTTCAAACTCATGGGTTTGAACGAAGCCCAGGATGTGGGAAAATGATGATTCGACTCTCGAGCTTGAGGATTCACTCAGAAAGCTCGAAACAAAGGTCAATGTCGTAACATGCGATTTTGAAATTATAAGCTTGGGATCTCCTGACTCCCTAGAAAAGTACGCATTAAGAGATCCTCGTTTCGTGAATACAAGTAGAGGATCACAGAATTCTTAAGGCCAGGGCTATCCAACCTTACGTTCTCCTATGAAGCCTTACCTAAATCGAATGAAGAGCTAATCATACACCATCTCTTATGAAGCCAGAAGTCAAGCCCATCAAGCAAAGCGGTCAAGATCATGTTTGAAGTCCACAATGGAGTCCTACTAATGAACGATGGAGATAAGCTATTGCAGCATGTTAGGAAGTGCTTCAAGTATCAAAGCTTGCATAACGGATCCATGTGCATGCTTCGAGTCTTTATAACCTGTCAACACTCTAGCCCTTCTTCATTATGGGGTGTGGACATCATCGAAAGAATGAACCCAAAGGCATCCAATGGTCATGAGTATATTCTCGTATCAGGCAAAAGCGGACGGTGACAACATCCTACATCATCAGTACGAATGAAAAAGAAGTCAATGATTGGTGGTAAGCTCGATGCAACCAACTACATCTCGCAAACATAACGATCGCCATGACCGACGACAAACAAGTCTGAAAGAAAGGTTAGCAACATGGTAACATGTACATCTTATCATTGCACCTACTAGATCCAGGGGGTAACTCCAGGCCATCTTGAGACGATCCGCTGATCATCAACGAAGTTCTTCCGAGAGGTTTCCTTCATCTCAACATCATTAGGGGCAAAAATCTTCCAGAGCCCATCAACTCCGACAACGTGAATATCTATCATGGGTAATCCTACCTAACTATGTCAACAACCACAATCGTAAAGCTAAAGTTAAAAGGTTAGCATCCTGAGGTACATTCCATCATCATTCCTTCCCTCCAATAAGCGTTCCAAAAAAAAAGAGGTTCAAAAAAAAAAAGGAGAAGGACAAAAAAGAGAGATAAAGAAATGGACGAATAAAGCGCACGTACCAAAAAAAAAAAAAAAAAAAAAAAAAAAAAAAAAAAAAAAAAAAAAAAAAAAGGAAAAGAAAGAGTCGAACCCAATGAGTGAGAACACAATTCACCAACCCATTTTCCCTCAAGATAGTTTAACCCAATGTCAATGACTTCATGATCGTGATTGAAAACAAAGTCAGCGACTCACTAGTCGGCCGGCAATGAATGGAGTCTAGCCTCCTGCCTCTGTACAAGAAAAGAGAAATCAAAAGAAAAGTAACATGCCTAAGCAAAACGGGCGAGGTGAAAATCCAAAAGGGCGCCTCGAGTAAAAACAGCGGGCATGTAGCGGACTTGGTGAAAACCTGAAAAGGCACCAAGGGTAAAAAGAGCACAGCTGCCAAGGGGCAGGCAAGAGCAAAAACTCGGGACATGGTGAAAATCTGAAAGGACGCCATGGGCAAAAATGACGAGAAAGCCGGTCGTGGTGAAAACCTGAAAAGGCGCTACGGGCAAAAATGGCTAGAAAAGAAAAGAAAAAACAAAAATAAAAGTGCAGGTACAGGAGAAGCCAAGGCAACAAGCAAAGTAAGGAAGCACAAGGAAAAGATAGGTCCCGGATCAGAATTCTGTTGGACTCTACCCAAATCCAAGGGGCATGATCCTAGTATGTGCTACTCTCAGGAAATCAGGATCCCTTGTAAATGACTCAGAATACCGGATTCGACGTGGGCTAAGTTCAAGATTCTGATCCCAATCATCCAAAGCATAAATCTAAAAGCAAACACTGGTCAATTTGGCACAAACAAAATTTTATTTTCTGTGAAAATCTTTTTACAAGTACTTTGTTTTCTTTCTTCATAAAAACAAAAACAAAATAAAATTTTCTCATGCATACGGGACAAGCAGATGATCAACATCGAGAACTACAGGTAAGCCCCAACCTCTCATGTAGCGATAATCTCTGCCGAGCCCCTCTACCTTCATGCGCAGGTAGAAGATCTCATCCTTCTCTCCACACGGTGTGCCGCGAACATGCTATCATCATACCGCCGTCCCATTACTAGGCGACGAGCCATATCCTCACAAGTATGGCAAAGGACAGTGATCTTGGAGATCAGGTGACCATGTGTGGTCAGCAAGAAGGATGGATCGACGAAAGGGC
The DNA here is from genome assembly GCA_030180095.1 of Magnolia changhungtana. NCBI lineage: Eukaryota > Viridiplantae > Streptophyta > Magnoliopsida > Magnoliales > Magnoliaceae > Magnolia > Magnolia changhungtana. The sequence continues at coordinate 1,709,017 of JASAUF010000321.1, read as the reverse complement.
GCTCCCAAAGGCCTCAAAAGAATCAATAACACAAGAGGAAGACGAAGCAGTGCCACCCACCCAAATTTGATCCATCAAGCCATTCACACCATCCATAGTCATCCTCCCATCCATCAAAGCATCCACACCATCCATAGCCCTCCTCCCATCCATCAAGCCATCCACACCATCCATAGCCATCCTCCCATCCATCAAGCCATCCACACCATCCATAGCCATCCTCCCATCCATCAAGCCATTCACGCCATCCATAGCCATCCTCCCATCCATCAAGGCATCCACACCGCCCATAGCCATCCTCCCATCCATCAAGCCATCCATACCATCCATAGCCATCCTCCCATCCATCAAAGCATCCACACCATCCATAGCCATCCTCCCATCCATCAAGCCATCCACACCACCTATAGCCATCCTCCCATCAATCAAGCCATCCCCACCATCCATAGCCATCCCTCCATCAATCAAACCATCCAATCCCATCAGCCCATTAGTAAGAAAAGGATCCAAGCTATAAATGGTGTTCATTCCTTCAAGAGGGCCCATCACTTCTCCATCTACCCCCATCAATCCACCCATAAATCCCTCATCATTTATGGAGCTACCCACCTTTTCACCATCAATAGACCCACCTAACCCATCATCATGATTGGCCATGATGAATCAGAAAAGGAGAAAGGAACAAGGGATGGATGAGACAAAGAAGAAAGGACAAAATAGAGACAAAAGGGACGATCAGAGAGCGGACGGACGAGAATATCGGAGGAAGGGACAAAGGGAATGAACAGAGAAGAACAGGGCTTGCTGGAAGAAAAGATGGACGGGGGCGGTAATCCGATTACCGTTAGCGGTACTTCGAGTACCGTTTCAGAACAGATGTGTCATCACTGAATCACTGCGGCACCTGACAGAAGGAGCAGAATGGGCAAATGTCAACGGGCCGTAGTCCAACTACCGCCGGCGGTAGTCCGACTACCGCCCGGGCCCACTTTCAGGCAAAATTCGGACAGGACCCACTTCAGAAGGCTGGAACTACAGAACGTACCTCCATATACCAGAATGGGATCGCATAAATGATCAAAAGAGGGTTCAAGAAGGCAACAGCCCGGACCCATCTTCCAAGGCCCATTTCCCAAGCTCACTTCAAAAAACCCATCTCAAGGCCCAAGCCCATTCTTAGGCCTAGGCCCATATTCCAAGGCCCATTACCAAAAGACTCATTTCTAAGGTCCACTTCAAAGAGCCTATCTCAAAGCCCAAGCCCATTCCAAGGCCCAGGCTCATTTCCAAGCCCATGTCATAAAGTCTATCTCAAGGCTCAAGTCCATCCTAAGCCCATTTCAAAAGTCCAGGCCCATCTTCCAAGGCCCATTTCCAAAAATTCCAAAAAATCCCAAAAAATTCCAAAAAATTCCAAAAATCCCAAAAAACCCAAAAATCCCAAAATTCCAAAAAAAATCCCAAAAAATTCCCAAAAATCCCAAAAAAAAAAATCTCAAAAAATCTCAAAAATTTCAAAAAATCCCCAAAATCCCAAAAATTCCAAAAAATCCCAAAAGTTTTCAAAAACAAAAATTCCACAAAACATCTGAATTTTCCAAAAATCTCAAAATCTTCAAAAAAATATAAAAAATACCAAGTAACTCTAAAATAAATCCCCAGTAAGTATAGGCCCAAAAGGTTTGCTTCTTCTAAAAAACGTTAGCCCCATTGATTTATTAGTGGAGGCCATCTGACCCTTTTTGTAAATAAAAAATCATTAGCCCCATTAATTTATTAGTGGAGGCCATCTGACTTTTAAATAAAAACTGTTAGCCCTGCCAACTCATTAGTGGAGACAATGCGGCTGTTTACTTAACTTGCGAAAATAAAAACCGAACGACGACGCCCACCCGCGAAATCAAACGGATATATTTTTCAAAAAATCTAAAAATAGTTTCAAATAAAATCCTCAAAGAGTTTAGCTCCAAAGAGGATAGTTTTCCAAAACGCACGCGTCGCGCAGTACACTGAGGAATCTTCCATAATCTCCAGTTGCGGTCAGTGCAAACAGTTAAATAAGACCCGATCTCTTCCGGTTTCCCCGAAGGACGATCGAGTCCGTACATGATACATGTACGATTGGCCAGATCTCTATAACTGGGCAGTCGTACAAATGCTAGTAAGATGAGTGGATCTATCTCTGGAAAGAATAATCAAACTCGAAGTGAAGACAATCCATTGTAACCGAAGTGTCAGACTCAGTAGATTGCATGGCAAACAGATTACCTGCACATACCTAGTCCGGAATGTTCGCAAAATTTGATCGAGTCCAAGTCGGCGTAGTGAGTTCCCCGTAAGGCCGCACCAACGCGCAGGGCAGCTAACCACTTTGACGATCAAATGGAACGAACATTCCTAGGGTGATTACATAGCAAAGGAACGACAGACCTAACAGTACGGAAATGATCGTAAAGCCGCGACAAATGCGCAGAGGCCCTTACTTTTCAGACTTACCCTCCAATGCTGTAAACAATCCGATGTGAAGAGGTTGTGATTGGTGATCCGTAAAGCCGCGATAAATGCGCAGGAGACAATCACAACGTTTTCCTCAACCCTCGTGATATGTGCAAGTCATCTTTTTCCAAACAGTCAATTGACAATGATACAATGGTAGGCAATAGATTTGAATCGCTACCCTTCATTCTGACCAGAAGGGTGGGGTGTCCACTTGCTTTGACCTTCGGTTGCTCGTAACCTCGGTCAAAGAGGGGCATCTGTAGACACCCCACCCAGGCTAATATCTTGATTTTGTTAAGACAATCCGAGAACCATGATCATGTCCTTAACCCTAACCTGAGCCATTACTCAATCCAGACCATGTCCAAAACCGATTTATTTCTCGAATCATTCTCGGGCAACAATCGAGCCGATTTCAAGCCATTTTGAGCCAAATATCCAAAACGGATTTTGTTTCACTCTAAGGACCCAAAAAAGGACCCACCGGATGAATTTCGAGGAAAGATGTACCGAAGCGGTAGTTTGATTACTGCCGGCGGTAGTCAAACTACCGCTTCCTCTCAAGAATGTGCACGGAGCCAGTCACACGAGTTTCAGACTCAACCAGGTCCGGGCGGTAGTCGGACTACCGCCGGCGGTAGTCGGATTACCGCCGGCGGTACTCGGAATTCTGCCGCGTGCGGTCTGAGCAGGGACAGCTGTCTCAGCATCCAAAGTCAACTCTTCCTGGAATTTACCCCTCCCATCTCCACTATTTACAGTTTTACCAGCCTCCATAGCCAATGAGAGCACGCCACGTGGCATCTCTCTCCTCTCTACCAATCACCATGTGCCACATCAGCATTTACCCCCTCTTGTCCCTTATTTACCAAAAAACTATTAGAGAGGGCTATAAATAGCCCTCTCCCCTTTCATTTTCAGGGATATGGTATGAGCCACCAAGGAGAGGGAGAGAAAGAGAAAAAGAGTAAGTGAGGAAGAGAGTGAGGGAAAGAGAAGGAGCTCCCAAACCCTCAAAGATTTGATTTTTCCAGCCACCCCCTAGCCCTCATCTCAGCCCTTCCAACATATAAGTGTAGCCCAGAATGATCATGGTTCAACCTACATCCTAGTCTATTCAAGAATCAAGCCAAAGATCCATCGCCCTACAAGCATTCATCATGACATCTACTCTCTTCTCAACCCCCCTGCTTCTCTAGATCTCTAGTGGATGTATGCTCTGTGACCTGCCGTACATCGGATCCTGTCACATCAGAAATTCCTAGTGACCTAGTCCACTTTTCTTATCTCTTTGCATAAGCATCATCACATCCGCCCTCTAGACGCATTGTTGGACGTATGCTCTGTAGCCTGCCGAAATACTCGGATCTTGCTACATCAGAAATCCATGTGTGACTAGCCCCATCATGACCACAGCATCATCATCATCCCTTGAGATTATTTTACCACACTAAGTCGAGACCGTACACTTGTACGGCAGAGAGGGTGCCTAACACCTTCCCTCTTTGTAACCGAGGTCCCTTACCCTAAATCCCGGATCGTAGACCAGAGTCAATCTAAGGTCGGAGAATCTTCAGATTTTTCCAACCTTACGTATTCCGTGGTTCTAGCCGACCGCGGGATTTTGAAATCATTCGGCTAGTGGCGACTCCAACAATCAAAATCAGCTTAATCACCTCCACCATCATCACCCCACAACGCCACATTTTTCACAACAACGTGGATGCCCGATTTTTCAGTGTCTATAGAACTAAATGATCTATAAAGTTACTGGTTGCAATGGAAGGAGATAGGAAAAAGAGATATGAACATTTATTATTACTTTCAAACGTAGATCATATACAAACCAAATAGATTTCTCTCTACTGCAGATAACAACGATGATCAATATGCATGGATTACACGGTTATTTTAGCAAAGAGTCTAAGCATGCAACAACGGTTAATGATTAGGAATGTTTACGTTAACAGATGGATGAGACTCAGTGAAATTAACAAAGGTCCAAAAGAGAGGTGATGGCATTTACAGAAATATAACAATATTATTTACACATATATTGATGGACGGAAGAAAGTGTAATGCCAAGGATAAAGTAAATGTTACATTGAATGAGATGGCAGAGAGCATTAGGAAATCACGGGAAAAGTATTTTAGCAATGTTTAAAGAGAAAATCCAATCATATACAACTTGGTAATGAAATGATGATGTACCAAAAGCGATTAAAAGAAAGTTGGTCATGTTTCAAAGCCTGCAAGGCAACAATTTGCCATGGAAATTTTGAAGATATGGACATGCCAAAAAGATCATACGACCCATTTCGTTTCCTCTTTTGCAGCTTTAAAATTTGTATCAGCAGAAGGAAACCTCTGTTTTAGGTACCATTTTGGAATATCCTTACCTTCAAATCCCGTATACATCGTCCGACCAACCATGCCTTGGAAAGGAAAATGAAGAAACATTTGCAATTTCTTCCCCAAATTTATTAATGTCAACCTAGCTTCAATTACAGAAAAAATGTGAAAATGATCACAGCGTAACAAACAATGAAGCAGTTGGCAGCAATGACTCAAACAGAAGAAACCTAATGTTTAGGGTACCCTTTTTAGCTAATGAAACCCCTTTATCATATACCAACATACCAAACATCCATGGCAGCTATATTGGGGAAGAAATTAGAAATGATAAAAACTACAAGTGGTACATACTTGCTTGTTGCCAACACACTCACAACGAGCCAACGATTAACTGCTTCTCTTTCTTCGATCAAAATATATAATGTCAACCCAACTTGAAGTTCCACATAAATACTGAAAATGATCAAAGTGCAACAAAGGAGAAGCAATTAGCAGCAACGACTCAAACAGAAGAAACCAAAAATTGCTGTCCATCCCACGTACATATGGCAGATGCTGATTTAGCACAATCCCAATTTCACAATGAACAAACAAGATCAACCTACTAGAAAATGAATTTTCAATCCTTAATTAATACACTCTGCTGTCGCCATCTGCAGCGAATTAAGAAATATAAAAATAAAAAATATACATGCAAACATTCATCTCTCCAACATGCATTAAGGCATCTGACCCATTTCAAACCCACGGTAGCATTTTAAAAATAAACCATCAGGAGATAGAAACCCCTGTTTCGAGTACCCTTTTTGGAGAACAAAACTACTATATCATTTTCCTCTATACTCAACATCCATGAGAGCATTTAAGATAGACAATAGAATCCGAAAAAACGTCTTGGCTACATACCTACTCAATGTGAACCCACACACAAGGAGCGAGCGATTACCTTCGAAAATACATAATGTCGCACCATTACCGGAAGCCATCTTTAAATAGATGATATCAGAGGGACTGTAGAAGACACGACCATTCCATGGTAGGACCCTTGCGTATGGTCACTGCGACGGCCTCCACTGCAGAGACGCCATTACCAAGCAAGCAAAGAAATCCCACATGGGATTTGGTGGATGGCTCGAGATAGTCGGCTGATGAATGATGGTTTGCAATATCCCGTACCTAATGTCATCTAAAGACCGCGGGATACTACGATTCTGCCTATGACCGCACCTCCAAACGCCCGCATGGGATAGACGGGCGGATTCATGCCATCCCATCCCTTCAATTCCCTCTTAATCTGCCCGCCTAAACAGGGCCTTAACTGTTAAAGGACTAGTTGTCCTATATTTTAGTTTATTTGTTTAAAAAAGTGAAGTTTTTTTTATAATAAATAACTATATATATATAGGGAAAAGGTACTATGCGCTCGAGCTGATGGGAACGTCCCATGAGGTCGAGCTGTGTGGGCCCCACCGTGATGTGTTTCGAACATCTACCCCATCAGTCAGATGCACCATTCCATCGTGGGCCTAGGTCTCAAAAATCAAGTTAATACGTTACTTGTGTGGGCCACACCATATACAAAAGTTGAGAGGGGCCGTGCACCATTAAAACATTCATAATCATTTTTTGGGCCCACCGAGATGTGGTTTGCAAATCCAGCCCATCCATTATGTGTGTCCCACTTGGATGAGGGTTCAAACCAAGTTTCAGACGCATGCAAATTTCAGGCGGACCCCACCAAGTGCTTTTATATGTTTTTGGCATGTCTTCACATGATTTTAGATGGTATGGCCCACCTGAGTTCTGTATACGGCTAATTTTTGGGATATCCCATAATTTAAAGGGGGCCCATTAAATGCACAGTGTTGATGGTCGACATGCATCACGGTGGGGCCCACACAGCTCGACCTCATGGGAGCTTATTGTCAGCTCGAGCGCATAGTACCTTTTCCCATATATATATATATATATATATATATATATATATATATATATATATATATATATAGTTAATAAAATTATAAATACAAAAAATAAGATGTATTTTAATAGACTAATGTAATAGCCAAACCAACTCAACCGATCCAGCTTGGCATGGACTAAAATTATAGGTACAAAAAAATAAGATGTATTAAAATTATAGTTACAAAAAATAAGATGTATATTGAATATAATATACTAATGTAATAATGAAACCAATACGACCTAGCTCGTTTGATTGAACTTGGGTTGAAAATTCCAACCTAAAGTTGAGTTGAATTGGGTTAATGTTCATGGATTGGAATCTTGTGTTGGGCTAGGTTTGACGACCAACCCGACCACTAATGTAATAACGAAACCAATACGACCTAGCTCGTTTGGTTGAACTTGGGTTGAAAATTCCAACCTAAAGTTGGGTTGAATTGGGTTAATGTTCATGGATTGGAATCTTGTGTTGGGCTAGGTTTGACGACCAACCCGACCACTAATATAATAACGAAACCAATACGACCTAGCTCGTTTGGTTGAACTTGGGTTGAAAATTCCAACCTAAAGTTGAGTTGAATTGGGTTAATGTTCATGGATTGGAATCTTGTGTTGGGCTAGGTTTGACGACCAACCCGACCACTAATGTAATAACGAAACCAATACGACCTAGCTCGTTTGGTTGAACTTGGGCTGAAAATTCCAACCTAAAGTTGAGTTGAATTGGGTTAATGTTCATGGATTGGAATCTCGTGTTGGGCTAGGTTTGACGACCAACCCGACCACTAATATAATAACGAAACCAATACGACCTAGCTCGTTTGGTTGAACTTGGGTTGAAAATTCCAACCAAAAGTTGAGTTGAATTGGGTTAATGTTCATGGATTGGAATCTTGTGTTGGGCTAGGTTTGACGACCAACCCGACCACTAATATAATAACGAAACCAATACGACCTAGCTCGTTTGGTTGAACTTGGGTTGAAAATTCCAACCTAAAGTTGAGTTGAATTGGGTTAATGTTCATGGATTGGAATCTTGTGTTGGGCTAGGTTTGACGACCAACCCGACCAACATTCAGCCCTAACCTAATCCACTCTCCCCATATACAGCGTAGCAAGTTGTTAATGATGAGTATTAAATCATCACATTTTTCTATAATGCGGTCCACCCGATATTTTGATCTGCCGATTTTTTGGTCTCATGCTTTAAAATGAGCTGTAAAAATGGATGGACGGAGAGGATAAAACACATATATCATGGTAAGAACCACTGAGCACCAGCGAGTAGCTTAGGGGGGGAAGCGGATCGGCTGGTGTACCACACACCACCAACTTAGCTGGTGTGTCAACGTCACCAAGTTCTGTGGGTCCCATCATGAACTATAAGTTATATCCAAACCGTTTGTCCACTTTCTAAGCTAGTGGTAACGTTTGAACTGAAAATTAAGATTGATCCAAAAATCAAGTGGACCACACTGTAAAAAGCAGTGGGGATTGAACGCCGCAGTTGAAATCCTTATGGGTTAGGAGAAATTTAAATTTTGGATCAATATAATATTTGTTTTTTCTTTTAATCCAAGTCTTTGTGCCATTATTAATAGATTGGGTGGAAATTAAACGTTACGGTGGGCCCTACGAATGTTTTAACGGTGAGAATCATTGTCCCACTGCTATTTTTGGTGTGGTCTACTTGAACGTTGGAAATTACTCATTTTGGGGATCAGGACCTAAAATAATCTTTCCAAATAGATGAACGGTGTAGATATGATAAATACATCATTGGGCCCATGCAACTTTGATCTCCTTTGAACCGTTTCTACAACTCGGAGTTGGAGCAGCGTCAGCTCTCATCTTCGCATGACACGTACCCACATCAGCTAGGTTGCTGGTGTGTGATACACCAGCCAATCCGCTTCCCTACAGTGGTGCTGCCAGCGATGCGCAATCCGCGTCTAGTGGGATCGGATCGGACGCGGATTTTCTGCGAAAGCCTTTCGCAGGAAGTTCCTCCGCTGGAAACTTCGGTGGGCCCAACGTGATGTTTTTGAGAAATTTATACCGTGAATCTGTTTTCTGAGCACATTTTTGGACTTGATACCAAAAGTGAGAAGGATCTGAGACTCAAGTGGGACGCACGGGAGGAAAAGGTGGGTAGGAAAATTCCTACCATTGAAAACTTTCTGGGGTCGAAAGTGATGTTTACATGTCATCCATACCGTTAATAATGTCATTCCTACTGGGATGAACTGAAAACACAAATATTAGCCTGATTCGAAGCTTCTGTGGCCCGCGAATATTTTAACTGTGTACATTCAATACTCACATTTTAGGCCCCCTTGAGTATTGGATACGGTTCATCTTTACCCTCTTATGCTAAAAATATCTCAGAAAACGGATGGACGGAGTGGATTTCTCATAAACATCACAGTGGGCCCCACCTAAGTTTTCAGCGCAGGAAGTTCCTGTGAAAAGCTTCAGCAGGCGGATTGCGTAGTACCCCGGCCCCGCCCGTCCCTACCTCCGAACGGGCAGGTCTGTGGACAGACCCACCATGATGTATCTTTACATCCAAGCCGTCTATCCTTTTTCTCAAATTATTTGAAGTCATGAACACAAAAATAAGGTATATCAAATGCTCAAGACCATACCATTGATGACTCTTGCATTTAACGCAACTGACACTTAATGCTGTGCATTTTAATACAACCTAGCTTATTATTTGGTGTGGTCCACTTGAGCATTGGATATGCATCATTTTTTTGTTCATGTCTTAAAACAATCCGATAAAAGGGATAGACGGCGTGGATGTACCGATACATTACAATGGGCGCACCCACAGACTTGCCCGTTCAGATCTAGGGACGGGCTAGCACGCCGTCCGCCTCCGAATCCGCTTGGGAAGGGATACGGATTGGCTACTCCCCCTGACACCAGCCGTGGAGCTTGTGGTTGGTGCTCTGTGGGCCCTACTATGTATATGTTTCATTTATTCCGTTCATCCATTTTTAAATATCATTTTAGGTAATTATTCCAAAAATGAAAGGGATATAAATCTCAGCTGGATCACACCACAGGAAAACAATAGTGATTGGATATCCATCATTTAAATCCTCCTAAGGCCCGCTGTACTGTTTATTTGAAATCCAATCTGTTGATTAGGTCATAAAGACCCAGGTGAAGGGAAAAAACAAAGATTAACTTGATCCAATACTTTTATGGCCCTTAAAAAGTTTTTAACAATCAAAGTTCATTCAACACTGTTTCCTGTAAATTAGTCCACTTGAGATTGGATATACCTCAATTTTTTTTTATATTACCATAAATTGATATAGAAAGATAGATGGACGGAATGAATGAAATACATACATCATGGTGGGTCTCACAGATCAGAGCTATGGGGGAGTAGCGTTGCTTGTGCCTGTGTGTGATGACGTGGCAAAGTTGTCCACACCGTTTATTCATTTTTCGAGAGGATTGGCTAGTGACACCATGGATAGTGGTGGGTGCTCTGGGCACATCATAATCTATGTGTTTTATCTACACCGTCCATCCATTTTTACACATCATTTTAACCCTTTATGTTACAAATGAGGCAGATCAAAATCTCATGTGGTCCATACCATGAGAAAACAGTATTGATTGAATGTCTACCGTTAAAAATCCCCTGGTGCTCACTGTAATGTTTATTTGGCATTCAACCTGCACAAGGTAAAAAACAAAAACCAGCTTGATCCAAAAAATTTGTAGGCCAAGAAGTTCGTAAAGGTGAGAGTTCAATTAGCACTTTGTGGCCCACTTGAGATTTTTATCTATCTTAATTTTGAATTCATAAAATAAAATTATTTTTAAAATAAAAATAAAAATTGATAGACTGCATGCATGTTACACATACATCTTGTTGGGGCTCACATGGTACTGACCACTAACCATTGGCTCTCAAAAAATATAGAAGTAGCCAAAACTCAAGTGGACCACAAAACTCAGCGGTGATTGAATTCATACAATTGATCCAAATGATATTTGTATTTTTCCTTCATCCAGGTCCGTGTGACCTTACAACAGATTGGATATCAAATAAATATCATGGTGGGGCTTGGAAGGTTGCAACGGTGGGCCTCACTGTCACTGTGTCAGGGTCAACTTGAGGTTTGGATCCAATGAACTCGAAAAATGGATAGACGGTGTGGATATAATCCATTCATCATGGTGGAGAACACAGCACGCTCCCCTTCGCGTTGCGCCAAAAAGGCATTTAGGTAAAAACGGACGCGGATTAGCTACTGACAAGACAAGTTGAAGAGCGAGACTCGCTACTGAATTGACGTCACTAAGTTACGTGGAGCCACTACTATGTACGTGTTGTATCTATACGGTTCATACATTTTGAGATATCATTTTAGGGCATTAGCCAAAGGGAAACGGATTGGCTACTCCCCCTGACACCAGCCCTGGAGCTGGTGGTCGGTACTCTGTGGGCCCCACCATGATGTATGTGTTTCATCCCTTCCGTTCATCCATTTTAAAATATCATTTTATATCTTCATCCCAAAAATGAGAGGGATATAAATCTCAAGTGGATCACACCACAGAAAAACAATAGTGATTGGATATCCATCATTTAAATCCTCCTAAGGCCTGCTGTACTGTTTATTTGACATCCAATCCGTTGATTAGGTCATAAATACCCAGATGAAGAGAGAAAACAAAGATCAACTTGATCCAATACTTTTATGGCCCCCAAAAAGTTTTTAACGGTTGAAGTTCATTCAACACTGTTTCCTATAATGTGTTCCGATTGAGACTGGGATATACCCCATTTTTTGTGTATTATCATAAATTGATCTAGAAAAATAAATTGACGGAATGGATGAAACACATACATTATGGTGGGCCCACAGAGTACCGACCATCAGCTCCGGGGCTGGTGTTAGGGGGAGTAGCCAATCCGTTTCCTAGCCCAAGAATGAGGTATATAAAAATCTGTAGTGGACCTCACCATGGAAAACAGTGGGGAGAGCGATTTCCACGGTTGAAACTATTCTAAGGCTCACCATGATGTTTTTTTGAAATCCAGCCTGTTCAAAAGTTAAAAAATATATTAAATAAGGGAAAACACAGATATCAGCTTGATCTGAAACTTTTGTGGCCTTTAGTATTTTTTAATGGTGAGCGTCACTGTCCTCACTGTTTTCTGTGCTGTGGTCCACTAGAGCTTTGAATTTAACTCATTCTGTAGATCTTGCCCTAAAATAATCTCTCAAAATGTATGGACGGCGTGGATACAAAACACACATCATGGTGGGGCCCACGGAACTTGTTGACGTCACTCCAGTAGCCAGTCTCGCTACTCAACCTATCAGTAGCTAATCCGCGCCCGGTAAAAACCCCGGTCGATTGGTACGTCGGAGAAGTAACGGGTGAAGGATCATAACCGTATGCCGCGATGAACCAGAGATTACCGCAAAAATGCAGTTCTTCACCAGCTGGAGAATGCTATATAAAGAACGCAGCAGCAGCGATCCGTCATCGATATTGGGGTTGGTAGAGAGAGAGGAAGAGCGGAGGAGGAGATCAGATGAAGAGATCTATCTTTTCTTTGTCGTTTTCGCTTCTGCTCCTCCTTTCAGGTAATTTCAGTACATCTTCATAAAGCGTTTCTCCATTGCTGGAGCTCTGTATCAATCTGCAATTGAGTTCAATGCTCGAATTTCCTTTGAATGGCTACTTCTATAGCTGAAAATGGTGTAGGATTAGAGTTCGTCTTTTAAATGAGCTCTTAAACTTAGGTGAATCTGTGAGATTTTCGTCTTTGAGTAGGTTTTTCTAGAGATGAAAATAGTGTAGGATTCGAGTTGTTTTTTGTAAAGAGCTCTTGAACTGATTGGATCGGAAAATGGAGGTTTTCTTTGTTGTTTTCCAAGGCGATATTGAGAGGTTGTCACTGTTAATTCTAGAAATGCCTTTGAATTGCTTTATTTTAGAGCTGAAAAGGTGTTCGACTTTAATTCTACTTTTGGATTGCTCTTTTACTGTTCAGATCTGAAAATGGAGGTTTTACAGATTTTATTATTATTATTATTATTTTACTCTGAAACTGTCAGATTTTTTGTGTTCAATGCTAGAAATTTCTATGCCCTGTTTCTTCTAGAGCTGAAAAAGGTATCTTATCTTAATTGATCTTTTTAGAATTGGTAAGTCGACTTTTTAAATTTTTATTTATTTTTTATTTTTCGAGAGAGATTTTCATCTTTAAAGTTAGAAAGTCCTTTGAGATGCTTCCTTCATATCTGAAAAAGGTGTAGAATTCAAGTCCTTCTTTCAAATGAGCTCTTGAAATGATTAGATCAGAAAGTGTAGTTTTTCTTTTCCGCGAAGATTGAGAGAGTTTCATGTGTACGTTGCAAAGTTCCTTTCAATCACGAATCACTCTCTCGAACTGAAAATGGCGTACAATCTCATCAAGGAGGTTCTGTTTTGCGGGAATCTGAGAGAATTGCTTCTTTTATGTTGGAAATGTCTTTGAATTGATTATTCTAGAGTGGAAAATGGTGCAGAATTCAACATCTTCCATCAAGAGAGCTCCTGAATTGATTAGCTCTAGAAAAGGGTAGATTTTACCTTTTTGTTCTTACCGGGAATCCAAGAGATTCTCATCTCTCTGACGAATATTGCCGAGTTTTTAAAATCTTGCAATTTTTTTGTGGAATATTAAATTAAAAAATATTATCATGTCATTATCACGAGATTCCAAAATCTCGGCAGTTTTTAATTATCTGCTATTTTATAGCGAATTTATCATGATATTAAATGGAATTATTTGATTTTTTTTTCAAATAATCATTACATACATACATATATAAATATTTTAAAATTTTACGTTTTTAGTGAGAATTCCCCAATAAATACACTGAGAAAAACCTCAAAATCTGAAAATCTCTTGAGAAATTCCTACCCGAAAAATAGGTGAGAATGAGATTTGTCACTGTGATTTACATATGTGATGTTAAAAATTCTTTTGAATTGTTCCTAATGATTTTAATGGTGAAGAATTTGTGTTCTTTTAAAAGAGTGCTTGAAATCCACGAATCTGAGACATTTCTGGTAATGTTACAAATTTCTCGAAATAGCTTCGTTTGTAGCTGAAAATGATGTAGAGTTTGACTCCTTTTTCAAGAGCTCTAAGACTGATACATCCAAACTACGCCATCTTTGCCTCACTGAATTCGATGAACTTTCATGGTAAAATTAGATTATTATTTTTTTAAATCGCTTCTTCGGAAAGTGAAAATGGTCTATAATTCAACATTTTCTTCCCTCTAGAGTCTTGCATATATCTGAAAGTTGGTTTGTTGTGGTCTCTGTAACTGCAACAGATTGGAAAGTATTCCTCTGTCTGATTCCTTGATTTCTCCCTTGTTGATGGACTGGAAATAAAGGGCTCTCATGTCCTTTTGGTGAATGGCATATATTTTATCCTGTTATATATACAATTTCTTGAAAACTGCTTCTTTGGAGCTGAAAATGATGTAGAATTTGGTCTTGAATTTTAGTATCTTGCATTTGAGTTTCTGTAAAACTCTTGATTTTTTTTTCTTTTTTTCTTTTTTTTATGCCTTCGGCTTTGAGCTGCTTGGTGTTGATTTCTGATCTCTAGAGCTTGAAGTGGAGGGTTTCATCTACGATGTAGGGAATTCTTTGAAACTTCTTGTTTTGGAGCTTAATAAACGACAGAGAACATAGAATTTGATAATTTGATACAATACTATTTTTGTATAAAATCAGTGGTTCTGTTTGAACAAGTTTGAACTTCTGGAAATTCTCTTCTTCAAATGTTCGCTCTTTTGTGGGAGATCTGGACTTAGTCTTGAATTTCTGCACTTCATCTAAATCAAAGCTTATGTTATGGACATGTTCTTCATCTTTTGAACTCCTTTTTCCACACTGATTTATCTCAAATTTATTTATAGGCATCTTTTTAGTTCAGAAATGGATTTTTTTTTTATTTTTTTTTTCTTTTATTAGTGTGGGGAGATCTTCAGCCATTCTGGTCAAATTTGCTTAAATCTCTTCTTCCAAGAGCTGAAAATGGTCGAGTATTTGGATGTCTGTTCTGATTTTGAATTGCTGCACTTTTCAAGTCATTATGGAGATCCTCTGCAGCCTTGATTTGAGATTGCTTTAGCTTCCTTCTGATGGATAATGATAACAGAGAGGTTCTTCAGAAGTTCTTTTTTTATGAGTTGAAGAGATTTTCCTCTCTACTATTTTATAATTTGTTGAAATCAGTTCTAGGACTGACAGTTCTCCATAGAATTCCTGGCTCTCAAATAAAATACAATCGCTTCTATCTTGTTTACTTTTCAAAAGCTTATACTAGTATATTTAAATCCTAATTCACAGTCCTATCACTTAAAAATTTTTTTAAAAAAAAAAAAGAAAAGAAGAAGAAGAATTAAAGAAGAAATGCCTTTGAATTGCTTCTTTTAGAGCTGAAAATACAATCACTTCTTTTTTTCTTTTTACAGGTCCGGTTCTGCAAACCCTCAGTGTTGGAATTGGAATCAACTACGGGCAAATAGCCAACAATCTTCCTTCTCCCTTCCAAGTTGCACACCTCGTCCAATCCCTGAGCATCAACAAGGTGAAACTCTACGATGCTGATCCAAATGTCCTGCGCGCATTCTCCAATTCCAATGTTGAATTCATTGTTGGAGTCGGCAATGAATACCTTCCAAACATGACAGATGGTAACAAAGCCCTGGCCTGGCTCAAAGAACACATCCAGCCTTACCTTCCCCAAACCAGAATCACCTGCATCACTGTCGGAAACGAGATCTTATCTGGTAATGACACCTCTCTAATGACCTATCTCCTTCCTGCAATGCAAGCCATGCATGAGGCACTCGTATCCCTTGGATTGGACGACCAAGTGAATATATCCACCGCGCATTCCCTCGCCATCTTAGCTAACTCCTACCCTCCTTCCTCTGGGTCTTTCCGTCCGGATCTTGCCCAATACATCCAACCCATGCTCAATTTCCATTCTCAGATCAAGTCCCCTTTCCTCATAAACGCATATCCTTACTTTGCCTACAAGGCCAACCCAAAAGAGGTCCCCTTGGAATATGTTCTTTTCGAGCCCAACTCAGGGATGACTGACCCAAATACAAATCTGAAGTATGACAATATGTTGTATGCTCAAATCGATTCTGTTTATTATGCAATCAAAGCAATGGGGCATCCAGATATTGAAGTCCGGATTTCAGAAACGGGGTGGCCATCCCAAGGAGATTCTGATGAGGCAGGGGCTACACCACAGAATGCAGGGATTTATAATGGGAATTTGCTGCAGAGGATGGTGAAAAATGAAGGTACTCCAATGAAGCCTACGGTGCCCGTTGATATCTATGTTTTTGCATTGTTTAATGAGGATCTGAAGCCTGGGCCAGCTTCAGAGAGGAATTACGGGCTATTTTATCCAGATGGTACTCCAGTTTATGATATTGGTTTACGCGGATATCTTCCACTAATTTCATCGGCTTCTATGACTACAGTAAGAAACATCTCCAGAATTCTCTTTTATTTTCTTTTTGTATTCTTGCTTTTGCATCCTTCTTGAGAAACTTTCAGCCACCTCTAGTAAGAAACGTTCTGAAATATGTGTTATGTTTTCATGATTTAATACAATCATTGAATAATCATGGAATCAGCCTCACAAATTTTCATCTCCACTATCCATTGGTTGGTATTTGTTGAATGGACATGCTCCTGTGGGACCAGACAGAAGTGGGTCCGTGTGATGTAGTTTCTCAGTCCATCTGATGTGTGACCTCAATTACTTCTACTGCCCAAATATCAGTCCGATCCAGTACTCAGGTGGGCCGCACCACAGGGACTAAGTTGAGAGTGGACACCCACCTTGAATTAGGGGCCCACCGACCTGGCTTGGATGAAGGGTCAGGCCAAAAATCAAGCTGTTTTGGAGCTCAGGTGGGGCCCCCCTCTCATGCTCTTCCCTGCTGTGGCCTCTGCCTGAGTGTTGGATCCGGCTAATTTTTAATACCTTGAGGTAATATGAGCTCACACATCTGATGGACGGGTCAGATGTCCTGCATACATCATGTGGGCCCCACATTTGCCCGGTACCACTATAAGCTTACGATGGTACCAGTGCCACCGGAGAGCACCTCCTCTTCCTTGAAATGATCGAGCTCTCCTGTCTACTGTGAATAAGCAAAGTTGATCGCACTGAAAGAAATAGCAGATGGAAGAACTGGGACCATAAATTTCAGGATCCACTAATGCATATGATGGTTGGACTTAGATCCATTGCAGATACTGACACTGATTCAATCAGATTTTAATGTGGAAATATTATTTTCAGTTCCACACATATATAAAAAAAATAAAATAAAATAAAAAAAGAAAAGAAAAGAAAAGAAAGGACCGATCTAGTCATTTAGTTTATTTCCTGCAAATGTTTGTTATTGTGTTACTAATATTCTTCCAAGTGATGCCGCTGACTCAAGCTAATCCTTTCTCAAAATTGGATGCTCTGTTTTGCAGGCAATGTCGGTTCTGGTTTTTCTTTTCCCGTTTGTGACCTTAGTGATCTGAACTTCAATGAAGGGACCTACATTCTAACCATGGAAGATTGAACAGTAGGTCATCAACAGTAAAAAAAAATCAATCTGCCTGGGGTCTCAGTCGGAAACACTGGATCTAGATATCTCCTTTGATTTCACCGGGAAGAGATCTTTTAAAGGTGAGAGAGATTACTTTCACCTTCACCCTCTGCTATTCGATTTTTTTTTTATCTCGATGCAATCATGCATGCATCTTCTTCTCATGACAAGAAATAAAAGAAAAATATTCTCCCTGCCTACAATCGCGACAAAAGCAGCATTTGTCTTCTGCTCCATCTTTCGGCTTGCCACCGCTCTCTTTTTCGTTCTTTTCTTTTCATATATCTTCAAATTGCACAAAGTTCATGTGTCCAAAATTGTCATATTTTTTTCATGAAAGCATTCGATTCCCATTGCTTTCATCATCTTTTGTCACCATGGCTTCTGTAGTTCTCCAAAAGTACCCCATCCATTGTCGAATCTGTGAAAGAGTTGTTGAATAGGGTGACAGAGTATGACTCATCATATTCATGCACAGCCTTCAATCCAAACCATCCAAATTGTGGCCCTAACTGTTTCTGGGCCCCCTTCTTTCCTTATTTTCTCCTCTTTGGGCCCACTTCTTTCCTTTTTTTTTTTTGGTTTTCAGATATTCAAGTTGCACAAAGTTCACGTCTCCGAAAGTGCCTTTTTTCGAAGAACGGTTTTGATTCCCCATCACTTTCATTAGATGATATAATCGTCCTTAGCATTTCAGCATTGTGCAGCGTTATGATCATGCATATCTGGTGGTCACACACGCTACAAGTATACATGTAATCCAACCAGTCCAGATCATGGAACTGTAGATGTGGATGGCTCGTCAGATTGATTCGACATTCCTATAACTGTAACAAGGCATAACAGCTGGTGGCATGACTTTTACAATACAGACCTCAACAGTCATAATAGGACCTGTAATGGCCATGAAAATCCTATCCAATTTTTTTTTTTTTTTAAAAGAAAAGAAAAGTATTGGCCCTGTATCTGTCCATTATGGGCATATAACATCCCGTTACAGCCTTATAACCGGCCGTTACAGACCATTTTCATATCAGGCGTTACATCCCTGTATCACATTAAAAAAAAAAAAACTCCCACTCCTACCATTTCATACCGTTACATAACGGCCCATTTTTTTAATTCCTTGGTTTCGATCCTTTAATAATTATTAGACATTCATCCGTTGAATTTGGAGTGTTGACTATTCCTAATCAACTGTCCAGCTGACGGTCGCATTGTGTTTTACCCAGACATCACATCCTCTTTCCTTTTTTTTTCTGTTGCTCATGTAAAGTTGTTCTCCACACCGGACTAACGTGTTGTTTTTGTCTATTGTAATGCAGGCCATCATCAAGGGAAAAACTGGCATTGCAGCATATATCCGAATAGTACTACATCTACTAGGCTAGATACTAACTCCACTCTCTCATTGAGAATCCACAATTCATTTAATGGACCTAGAAGCCCCTCGTTAGAAAGGATTATTACAAATACACCCTACTCCCAACAAATTCCAAAATTTCATTCAGAGCATGGTTAATAAAAGGCGCCCTGCCGGGAGGGCTTTTCTTTCAGTGAGAAGGGTACTGACATTTTCGGTTACTCTCTCCATTCTAGAGAAGTATGTATTTTTAGTGCTCCTTTTTAAGTAGTAAACAATTATTCATTCGGTTTTATTTCATTTTTATTATTTTATATTAGTTTTTTATAAAATGTCTGCTTTCTTTTCGGTCTAATTAGATAGAACCAACAAAAAGTATTTTCTTTAGAACTGTTTTACCACCCTCCGTCAAATCTAAGTAATGGTTGTTAGCCTTATTCTAAAATAACAAAAATACCCTTAAGACACTATAACCTTGGACAGTGATGTAAACCATTCAAAAAGTTATTATCTGCTCGAAAGTATGCCAGTAGGTGGACAGCTATCTATACTGTTCAAAACTACATGGACAATAATCTGGACCATTCCAAGATGGTGGATAATGATCTAGATGTCCCGAGAGTAGGTAGACCATTCCAAGATGGCGGGCAGCAATGGACTGATCCTCCCATCAATATAGAGAAAGATATGATAATTTCTTAAGGGTATTTCTGTCATTTTTTAGATTAGGCTGGCAGCCATTACAGTTCTAATGAAAATGGTAAAATAAAGTATGACCCCTCAGCATGTGGGCATTGACATATAAAGAAAAATTTAGTGGGTGGTTCTACCTAATTAGGCAAAAAAAGTTGGTGGCATTTTATAGAAGTCTTTTGTATCTATTAGTGTTAGGTTTTTTTTTTTTTTTTTTTCCAAATTTTATGATAAAATAATGTTAGTGGGCCATCATTATTATTTTTAATGTTTGTCTATGTATTAGGGCACATAAATCAAACATGGAGATGGAAATGTATTTACAATTATTACAATTTTACATTATAATATTTCATGGTGAAGACAAGCAAAGAAAGGATCTCATTATTGTGGTTTAATGTAGCTCATGTTACCATAAAAGAAAATGACGCACGGGAGGACATGAGGTCGAGCGAGGTCGAGCACCGTCTTCCTCGAGAGGATAACTATTCTGAATCCACAAAACTTCTCTGGACTCTTCACAGAGATTTCTCAAATCCACGAGGAAAAAAAGCAAGAAAATTCTAATAAAGTTGAAATTGATTGATGAATGAAAAAAAAAAAAAAAACCGAGTTCACAACCCTTTAAATATGGATACCAAGCAATGGGAAAGAAATCAGAATCAAACTATGACTAAAACTCCTAGAATTCGCGACTTACTATAAATAGTAAACTTACTATTTATATACGGTCGTGATGTCTACTAGTGTGCAAGGTTTCTAGCCAAAATAGTAAGTATCCTATTTGGCTTAGCCAAGCTGTTCTCCTAATTTTTTTAAGCTCTTTTCGCATTGGGCGCAACTCCTAAAGCCCAACGGATAAAGAGTTATAATCAAACTAAAACTTACTATTTATAGTAAAAACAGAATTAAAATAGGAAAACGACCGTTGACCTGGTGGTATTTTGCAAATTCGGCTTCGGTAACAAGAAAATAGTAAGTATCATTCCATTTTGCAAATCCAATACGGAATTAAAGTAACTCGTTCTATCCCAAAATCATATATTTTACATCCGATAACTCATTCCAGATTAAGAGATACGTTTGACTTAAGGTCCGACAGTCCGGATCACTTCTGTCGTCGACCGGGCCTTTTCTGATCCATCTTGGCCATGTAACTGTCCGCGACCCTCTCTACATCAAAAAATTATTATTATTACCTTACTTGTACGGCATTTGTTTTGAGTAGTTTTTGGATATTCCACGAGTGAATTGAATTATGAAATTTTGAATATGGGAGTTGTTTAGCAACTTGGACTTGGATTGTTACCTAGCAGCATGTTTGGATTACGAGTAAACCACAGGAATGCAAGGGAAAGTAAAAATGTGCCATAAAAAGATGATAAAATAAATAAGGGAAGGAAACTTAGTCGCATTCCATTGCATTTTCTAGTGTTAGGATTAAATCTCACATAGATAAATCTCTTTTTCCTCTATTTTTACCATTTAAAATGTCACATGGTGGAAACTTTCTTTGGGGGCATTTTAATGAGAGAAAATGGGGGGGATTGCGAGTAAATGAATGCAAATGGAAGTAAATGACTTTTTTGATGCATTGGGTGGAAGTAAATGGAATGAAATGGGAATAAATGCGGCTACAAATGAAATTTTCCCTAGTAGGGAGATTTGCAAGTAAATGGAGGTAAATGCCTTTTTAAGCTCCTTGGAGAGTTGCAGAGTAAACAAAGGTGTCGCTACGCATGCATTCGCCCGCCATGCGCATGCTCATGATACTTCGAAACATGCCAATTATTAACTACATGACTCAAATCATACTGATAGAATGATCCAAACCATCCAAATATTGCCCATCTAAATGGACGGTTAAAAAGCATTGACAAGTTACTTGTTTGTGATCCTTACATTTGTGGCCCACCTAAGGCTTGAATTTTTTGCTAAAGTATATATTTCAAAGGCTTACTACAGTTATTCTATCAAATATCATATATGTATGCTGCTAATTCTGAATATTAAAGCTTATTTAGAATATCACATATGTTCCCGTGAATATGTAGAAATTTTTTAATGTATTTCAATTCCTCTCATTTTCTCCCATCCAAACATAATGTATTGGATTTCGATACATTTCATTTACTCATATTCAAACAAACTTTGAAAGTTATTTACTCTCAATTCATTTACCTCCAATTCCACTTCCCATTTACCTCCATTTTTAAGCTCCCAGACAACAGGCCATTTTACTTCATGACTGGCAAACAAATTGTTGTGGGGTCTGCTTTCCAAGCATGTGAAAACTATCTTTTATTTTATTTTATTTTTTATAATGCAAGCACACACACCCCACACACTGACACTTCAGTGGAATTTCACCACCTATGGATACTTGAACCCTTGATCGGGTGTTGAAACTCCTGAGAGTCCACCAACGGAGCAAGAGTAAGGATCCAAAACTATCTTGTTGTATTTGCCCGATTCAACTTCGATACTAACATGCCCTAAGAATCAAAATTCAGGATTCGAAATCCCTGAGATTTGCATTGCATTTTGTTGATTGTGTTTGGCAGCTTAGATTTCGAATTGTGGAATCCAAAAACTGTGTTTGGTTACCTGGATTTGGTGAGGAGAAACCAATTTGAAAAACATGACATTTATAGATGATTTCTGTCAAACACGATATTTTTTTAGCCTGGATACGGCAATTCCAAATACCCAGAATCCAAGCTGCCAAACAAAACAAATAATATTTATAAACGGAGAAATGGAAATGAAATTCAAGAAGTATAAACGAGTGATTCTAACTATGACTGGCCATACGTAATAAAAATTCAAAAGGCATAAAAAATAAAAACAAAAAGTGATTCTAGTGTACAACCAAGTGTAGGTAATTAGTTCTCTCCAACAGTATTTCAAAGTAAAAGATAGTTTAGGCATCTAACAAAAGGCACATTCTCTTTGAATACCTTGAAATTCCAAACTCACTTGATTTTCACATTTTGCAACTATGATATAAAAATAAAAAATAAATAAAAACGGGAATCATACTTTCTCCTTTTGAAAATCGTGAGGTCTAAGTCCAACCGGTTGGACCATGAGTTACTTTCCACGTGGCGAATAACTTCCAACCTTTATGTGTGTATGACATCCAACCGTACGTAGCGCTGTCAGTGCCAATGAAAAAGCATTGTGTGGGTGTGTTCAGGCGTGGGACCGGGATGTGTTCGGCATCTTGCCGGACAAGCAATCTATATTCCATCCAACTTGTACAATTGGTTGGCCCCACCATAAGGATTACCTTGTGAAAAAAAAAAAAAAAAAAAAATCATGCAAAGATGAATTCATTTTTAGGGCCTTACCAAATGTTGAGAATTTTATACAGATTGATGTAATTTCTGTATAATATGGAAACCGAAAAAATCACGATAATAAAAATTAAGGACAGGCTGAAGCACATCTGAAAAAATGTTGTCCTTAAAGCGTTATTTGCCCCTACTCAATTGAATTGAGTAAGCTGATAGGTTACAGGCAAATATTTTCTAAGATACGATGAGCCTGGTGTGGGTCTGCGTTCAGCAAACATGAAGGCCCACCTATTGAAACTCAGTTACACAATTTCTGCGTAAATACAAAGAAAAATCTCGAAGAAAAAGAAAAGAAGAAGAAAATTGTGATTTAGACTACTTTGCTTTAGTCAAGTCTTCACCACCGGTTCATTGAATCGTCTTAGACCACACCGTTGGTCTGTTCTTATTGCAAATGGTTAAACCCTTGCTGTCTTGTTGCTGGAATTACTGGAGTATAAGAGAGGATTAGTGGGCTTTCTCAATTCGTATGGTAGTGCTAGATTGGTTTGTGAGATAGTTTGGAAACCCATCCAGGCCCTCCTTTTATAGGCTATGGTGGCTAGGGGGTTATGGTCCAGAGACTTAAATTCCATTAAGCCATTTTTAGCTGTTGGAAAACTAGCCGATTTATGGCCGTTTTCTGACTGTTGTGCATGGACCATTAATCTGTACTTGATGTCTTGACTATTGTGAGACAATGACTAGCCGCTTTCGATCATGTTGGGCTGCCATGCGCGATTCTGGTGAGTCTGCACTAATGGCTCAGCACGCTTCGTTTCTTCAGCAATGACTCTTTTCGATCGGTCGATATATACTCTTGAGAGATCTCTCTCTCAGTTCTCTTGTCTCTCTGCCAACCAGCCACCCTCCTAAGCCACGTAGTCCCACTGTGACTCGCACACGTCTCGCTCCGGTTCGCTCAAGGTCGTGAAGGAGCGACCCTCTGCGACACGATGCGGACGTGCGAAGTACAAAGTGCGTCACTAGCGCCTCTACAGCCACACTGCCTCACATGCCCACGCCCTCGCACCGAGCCCGAGCCCGAGACCAAGACCAAGTCTGAGTCCGAGCCCGAGCCCGAGCCCGTGCCCGTGCCCGAGCCTGAGCGCGAGCGCGCGCGCGGGTGTTCCAGTGCTTCGCACTGGAACACGGAAGGTCCATAACCCACGGATTACGAAGGTAAATATTATAATACTCCACTGTTTTCATTTAAACCAATCTTCCTTCTCTTCCCTTTCTCATGTGGGACTATTCCCAAAAACCCACAAAAAGGTTTTTTTTCGAAACAACTTTTATATATTATATATTATTTTATTATTAAAATATATTTTTATTAAAATCAATATTTTGCAACAATCCCCCACTTGATTTTATAAAAATATTTTATCGGTTAAACAATACTGTCAGAATAATCAGCTTATATGCATAAAGAAAGATATCTTTCGATTTCAATCTTCCCTTAGTGTAAATATCTCAAAAGTCTCTGTCGAAATGACTGGTAGCCTTAGCTTTGAACAGTTATTCCTAGATAACAAAGTTGGAGAAACCACACACATATTTGCTATGTGTTTGTTAGAGTTCCCACAATCTTGCTCAGCACATTTAATGGCCATATGCTTATCCTAATTCATGAACGATCCCGAGAGAAAACTCGTAACTCTTATGAGAGACGGCACCATCTCTACGTTCATATAGGTGAAATCCTTCCAATGTCTTTGTTACTATAAGACACTTGTCCTATAGACCGGATTTCATTAAGAGTTCTCAGACTCAACCCTCTTTCGTAACTCTCAGCACTTATCTATTATGGATGATGTTTTTATAATTTAGTGCTGAAAAACTTTTCACATATCAGTGACTTGTTTTTACCCATTAAACCCAAATTTAGAGATTTTCTAACTTCAGATTAAGTTACCATCACTGGCGAAACTTTGGTTGAAGAGTTTCAACCCCATCCCTCTAGATGTAGCCTTTACTACCTCTCTCGGTAGAGGTTTAGTGAAAGGATCTGCCAGGTTGTTGCTTGATTTCACATAGGAAATAGCAATGATTCCATCTCGAATCAATTGTCTGACATAATCATGTCGTAGACTTATATGTCTAGATTTACCATTATAAGTGCCGCTATAGGCTCTAGCTAATGTGGCTTCACTATCACAATGTAATGACACAGCTGATATAGGCTTTACACATAAAGGAATTTCTAATAGAAGATCTCTTAGCCACTCAGCCTCTTTGCCTGTTGCAGTCAGGGCTATAAATTCAGACTCTATAGTCGAGTGCGTTATGCAGGTCTGTTTCTTAGATCCCCAAGATACAGCTGCACCTCCTAAGGTGAATACCCACCCTGTAGTAGACTTGTTGTCCCCTACACTCGATATCCAGCTCGCATCGGTATATCCTTCCAATACGGACGGAAATTCTGAATAAAACAGTCCTAAGTCTTTGGTTGCTTTTAAGTAACCAAGTACTCTACTAATTGCATTCCAGTGTTCAGTACTGGGGTTACTAGTAAACCTACTAAGTTTACTCACAGCATATGCGATATCTGGTCTAGTGCATTGCATAGCATACATAAGACTCCCTATAGCACTCGTATATTCTAATTGTGCAACGGTTCTTCCAGTATTTTCTTTTAGCTTAATACTTGGATCAAATGGGGTCTTTGCTTCTTTTATATTTAGATAGTTAAACTTGTTTAGTATCTTCTCAATATAATAAGATTGACACAAAGCATAACCCCCACAATGTTTTTTAACTTTGATACCTAGGATTGTATCAACTTGTCCAAGATCTTTCATTTTAAATACCGAAGATAGAAACCTCTTTATTTCAGTTACACCTTCCATTTTATTACTTATTATTAACATGTCATCAACATATAGACAAATAATAATGATACAACTACCATCTACTTTAGAATATATGCATTTGTCAGCTACATTATGCATGAAACCATAAGATAGTATTTTTGAATCAAACTTCTCATGTCATTGTTTTGGTGCTTGTTTTAATCCATACAATGATTTGACTAACCTACATACTTTGTTTTCATTTCCTGGTAGAACGAATCCTTCAGGTTGTTCCATGTATACCTCCTCATTGAGGTCACCATTCAGGAATGCGGTCTTTACATCCATTTGATGGATGTGAAGATGATGTATGGAAGCTAGTGCAAATAATATCATAATGGATGTTATCCTAGCTACAGGAGAGTATGTGTCAAAATAATATATCCCTTCTTTTTGTCTAAAACCCTTAGCTACTAGTCGAGCTTTAAAGGTTTGAATAGTTCCATCAGTGTGATATTTCTTCCTAAATACCCACTTACACCCTATGGGTCTAGAACCTGGAGGTAAGTTAACTAGTTCCCATATTTGATTTGACATTATGGATTCTATTTCATCGTTTATAGCTTCTTTCCAGAAAGTTGCGTCTCTAGAGGATATAACTTCTTTATATGATTTAGGATCATCTTCTATAGTCATCACTATAGGTATTTGTCTTATAACATTTTCTCTATCTGCTTCTACAAGATGAAAAATGATACGTTGTGAGTCTATGTAGTCATCTCTAAGACTCTTCTCTATTCTTGTTCTTTGACTCCTACAAGGTTCAATAGGAGCATCCACTATCTGTAGAGCTGTGCTATCTGGTTCTCTATTAGGAGTTTGGATTTCATTTTCCTTTGACTCCAAGGATAGTGAGTTCTCAAAGAACTCAACGTCTCTTGATTCTATTATTGTATTAGACTCCATGTCTAGAAGTCTATAAGCTTTACTATTTTGCGCGTATCCTACGAAGGCGCACTTAATAGCTCTTGGTCCTAACTTAGTTCTTTTTAGGTCAGGGGTTCTGCAGTATGCAAGACACCCCCACACTTTTAGATATCCTAGGTTAGGTTTTTTACCTCTTCATGTTTCATATGGAGATATTTTATACTTTTTAGACGGTATTCTATTTAAAATATGGCATGCTGCAAGCAATGCCTCACCCCATAGACTTAGTGGTAACTTTGCTCTTATCAGCATTGAGTTGACCATTTCTACTAATGTCCTATTCTTCCTTTCAGCTATTCCGTTTTGTTGAGGTGTGTATGGAGCAGTATATTGATGTATCAGTCCATGTTGTTCACAGAAGTTATCGAATTCATTTGAGAAGTATTCTCCTCCTCTATCGCTACGGAGAATTTTTATCTTCTTATTTAGTTGATTCTCTACTTCTGCTTTATATACTTTAAACATGTTCAATGCTTCATCTTTGCTCTTTAATAGGTACACATACACATATCTAGAGCAATCATCTATAAAGGTTATGAAGTACCTTTTACCTCCACGAGTAAGAATGCCGTTTAACTCACAGATATCACTGTGCACAAGATCCAATACTTGGGACGATCTTTCAACACTTGGAGAAGGTTTCTTCGTTATTTTGGATTATATGCACACTTCACATTTTTTTTGTTTCATTATCTGTATGTGAGATTAAACCATTCTTAGCCATGAACTTCAAGGTACTATACCCTATATGGGCTAGTCTATCATGCCACAGTCCAGCGGATTCAACCATATAAGCAGAAGTGCTTCTTTCATTCAGAGAAAACTTGATCATCCCGTTACAAGCATATCCATTTCCGACAAAATTTTTATTCTTAGACAGAATCAGTTTACCTGACTCGTACACCACCCTTATCCCTGGTTTTCCCAGAAGATCCCCAGAAACTAAGTTTCGCCTCATGTCTGGGACGTACAGTACATTAGTTAGAATCACTTTCTTCCCAGAGGTGAATATCAGTTCGACAGTTCCTTTGCCGACGACCTTCAATCGAACTTCATTACCCATTTGGACTTCTTGACCATCAGTCAATTCCTCATAGGTTTTGAAGGCAGATTTGTCGTAGACACATGTACAGTAGCGGCAGTATCATACCACCAATCTGGAACTTAGCCTTGGATGGCATTCACCTCAGTGATCATGGCTACTATATCGCCTTCTTCTACTGCACTTGCCTCTTGTTTAGACTTGCGATATCGGCATACTCGAGCACAGTGCCCGATTTTTCCACAGACATGGCATGGGCCTTTGAACTTTCCGTTCTTCTTTTGGGTGTTTTTCTTAAATTTCCCTTTATTAGGTTTCAGGGAATTGTCCTTCTCGGGATGTTTGTTATTAGAGTTCTCTACTGCATGTACCTTGGACGAGGTATTTCCGTTATTATTCTTTTTCTCACGGTTACGGGATTCTTCTTCAATTCTGAGGTGTTTCTGGATTTGTTCTAGTGTGTAGTCCTTAGTTTTATGCAGCAACTTCTTTTTATAGTCTTTCCACATCGGTGGCAATTTGGCGATTATAGCCCCGACTTGGAATGATTCAGGAAGATCTATCTTTATCGCTTTGATTTTATTTACTATTAGCTGCAATTTTTGGATTTGGGGTAGCAGCGGTTTGTTATCTACCATGTCGAAGTCAAAATACCTGACGATGAGAAACTTGTTGGTACCTTCTTCTTCAGCCTTATATTTGAATTCCAGAGCGGCCCAGATCTCCTTTGCTGATGACGTCTGTTGGTACAAATCATACAGACGGTCAGAGAGAGCGTTCAGAATGTGTCCTCGACACAAGAGTTCGTCTTCGGCTCATTTGGTGCGGGCGGCCACCTGTTCAGGTGTGTCGTCGTCGGTTGCTTCAGGTAGCGCTTGCAGATTTGGATCTAATATATAGTAGATCTTCAGCGCCGTTAGGAAAATTTTCAACTTGTCTTGCCATCTCGTAAAATTGGTTCCATCGAACCGATCAAGACGTATCAAGTCCTGATTCATCAACTTGATGGATGAAATATTGTCGGCTTCCATTATCAAATGACGCTTTAAGTTTGTTGAGAATTTTATACAGATTGATGTAATTTCTATATAATATGGAAACTGAAAAAATCACGATAATAAAAATTAAGGACAGACTGAAGCACGTCCGAAAAAACGCTGTCCTTAAAGCGTTATTTGCCCCTACTCAATTGAATTGAGTAAGCTGATAGGTTACAGGCAAATAGCTTCTAGGATACGATGAGCCTGGTGTGGGTCTGCGTTCAGCAAACACGAAGGCCCACCTATTGGAACTCAATTACACAATTTCTGGGAGAAATACAACAAAGAAAAATCCCAGAAGAAAGAAAAGAAAAAGAAAATTATGATTTAGACTACTCTTTAGTCAAGTCTTCAACCACTGGTTCTGTTGAACCGTCCTAGACCACACCGTTGGTCTGTTCTTATTGCAAATGGTTAAACCCTTGCTGTCTTGTTGCTGGAATTACTGGAGTATAAGAGAGGATTAGTGGGCTTTCTCAATTTGTATGGTAGTGCTAGATTAGTTTGTGAGATAGTTTGGAAACCCATCCAGGCCCTCCTTTTACATAGGGGGTTATGGTCCAGAGACTTAAATTCCATTAAGCCATTTCTGGCTGTTGGAAAACTAGCCATTTTCTGACTGTTGTGCATGGACCATTAATCTGTTGTATGCTGACTGTTGTGAGACAGCAGCTATCCGTTTTCTGCAGCCACACTGCCTCACACTGCTCACTGAGTGCAAAGTGTGCCACTAGCGCCTCTACAGCCACACTGCCTCACATGCCTACGCCCTCGCACCGAGCCCGAGACCAAGACCAAAACCAAGTCCGAGTCCGAGCCCGAGCCCGAGCCCGAGCGCAGCGCCGTGTGCTTCGCCTTTGGAACACGCGCAAGGTCTATAGTCCACGGACTACGAAGGTAAATATTATAATACTCCACTGTTTTCATTTAAACCAATCTTCCTTCTCTTCCCTTTCCCATGTGGGGCTATTCCCAAAAACCCACAAAAAGGTGTTTTTTCAAAACAACTTTTATATATTATATATTATTTTATTATTAAAATATATTTTTATTAAAATCAATATTTTGTAACACCAAATAGGCCGTATATTAATTTGTTGAACTTCCGAAAGGATGAATTACAAAACATTGATGGCCGAGATCAAGGCTCCTATATACCCCACTGCCTCATTTGCAAAAATTTACAAGAAATATTATCTTCTTTCTTGCTTACCTTCATCCAAAATCCGAGAAATTTCTTACTGCTCTTGTCTAAGCAAGCATCAGCCACGATACTCTATTCTCTGGTTCATATTTGCCTCAATCTTGTAGTGCAACCAATGGTTGGGATACACGTAAAGGTGGGCCATTTAAATTTTTAGGGCACCTTACATCGAGTACTAGTGTATACTTGAGTAGAGTAGAACTTGTCCTGAGGACAGCCATCGGATCTCATTCATCCTTGTTCGTTGTTACTTTCGACCTTTAGAGATAGAGCTACACAAAGGAAAAAAAAAAATGAGAAGTAAACAACACAGGGCGACTCATCTTCACTTCTTTTTAGTTCTATGTAAGCTAAGTTTTTTATTTGCCTTATGTTAAGCCAATGAGCGAACGTGAGCTGCCATAATAGTATAGAGTAAATTTCACACCGTCACTATAATAAGTTTCACTCATCTCTTTCCAATTTTATATCAAGCTCGAGTTTTTTATTTGCCTTATTTTGAGCCAACTGCTTGACATGAACTAACACAATAGTTGTATAGAGTGGATTTCACACCATCATTACAATTAGTCCCTTAAAACCTTTTTCATACAGGCTTCTAAGAATAAATACACATTGCCTGGATTACTTGCAAAGAGAAGGAGAAGTAGATTAAGGTTACTTGTAAGAAAGAATTGAAAGGATAAAAGTGTCAAAAAAAAATGAAAATTTATATTTCTATCTTATTAATTGCAAGGGTAAAATTAGCCAAACACTTTTTTGCTAGTAAAATTTAAATCATTGATGACGTTTGTATTGTAAAACAGATGTCTTAAATCTGGTTTCACCGTGCTACTCGACCAGTCGAGGGGTTGGCTCGACTAGTTGAGAATCCCTTCGACCAGTCGAAGCCTACTCGACTCGAAATCCAGCGACAAGGTTTCTGAAAATCCCGAGGTCTTCCACCAGTCGAAGGTTACGCAGATTGTGATTCTACGCGAACTGCGTAAATTTGAGGCGGTTTCAGAGAGGTGCGTAAGTGGAGTTTCCTAAATTATAAATAGGGATTCCTAGGGTCTTTCTAGGTAATGTTAAGGCTTCCTAAAGGTAGTTCAAGGGTTCCTAAAATGGTTTTAGGGTTTCTAAAGGGTGTAGCAAGGGTGAGATTCGAGGTTGTTCGAATCGGGTTATTCTTCTCTCTTTGTAATTTCTATTTTCGTAGTGGAGATCTGTCACTTTGTGCCGTGATTTTTTCCCGAAAGGGTTTTCCACGTAAAATCATTGTGTTCTCTTGTGTTTGCTTAGTGTCATTAGATTGTTATCCTAGATTCATATCTGTGTGATTCCGTAGCCCAAATCCCAACAAGTGGTATCAGAGTAATCGTTTGGACACAGATCTGAATCTGAGGGATTAACATTAATGGGAAGCAATAGGTATGAGATCGAGAAGTACACAGGGAAAAATAATTTTGAGTTATGGAATATCAAGATGATCAGTTCCTTAATCAAGCAAGGCGAAAATGGTGCTCTTGATGAACAAAAGTCTACTATGACTGATGATGATTGGAATACTCTTGATAAGAAGGCCTTATCATCAATCAATTTGTCTCATGGATGAGGTTCTCTATAACGTCATGAGGGAGAAAACTGCGGCTAAGTTACACGCGAAGTTAAAGGATGTTTATGCGAAAAAATCCTCTGAAAATCACCTACACTTGAAGCGGCAATGGTATAACTTCAAGATAGTAGAGGGTGGAGATCTGGAGGCTCACATCAACAACTTTAATAAATTGGTTTACAAATTGCTGGATATGGAGGAAGTAATGAAAGATAAAGAACAAGCATGTATGTTGCTGAATTCTCTTTCAGCGTCGTATGAGTCATTCAAGGACATGATGTGCACCACGAAAAAATCCTAAATGTCGACACCGTTATCTCAGCCCTTCAAGGGAAGGCTATGAGAAAGTTTAATGTTGACATGGGGATATCTTCTGATGCACTGTTTATAAGGGGTAGGAATTCTAAACAAGGTACAGGTTCTTCAGGTTCTAGATCCAAATCCAAGGACAAGGGCAAAGGAAAGGTAAAGTGCTAAAATTGTGGGATTGGAAGACATGTGAAGAAGGATTGTACAAATCTTAAATCTAAGAAAGAAGAATCTGATATTTCGTACAGGGAAGTCAATGCTGCCTCACGTCAGATAGATCGAGTGAACGTGATGGTGATGTTTTGTCTGTGTCTACGATCAGACGCCCATACAATGAGCGTAAGGGTAAGTGGATTCTAGACACAGGGGCATCCTTCACATGACTCATCATCAGAGTTGGTTCACCATCTATAGGGAGTGCGATGGTGGACAGGTATTTATGGGCAATGACAATGCTTGTCATGTTATGGTTGTTGATACGGTCCGTGTCAAAATGTTTGATGGGACAGAGCGTACCCTGACTGGGGTGAGGCACGTTCCTGACATGAAGAAGTAACTGATTTCTCTCAATGCACTCGAGGCTATAGGGTGCAGGTTCACAAGTATTGATGGTGTCCTTAAAGTATCTAAGGGGGCACGGGTAATCATGAAAGCACAACGACTCAATAATGTTTACACGTTAATCGAGAGCACTTCAAAAGGTGGAGCTGTAGTAGTTGTAGCGGATTCCACCTCTACACGTGTGTGGCATACTGGGCATGGCCACATGAGCGGGCAAGGCAAGAAGGCTGAGACGCGCGGACAAAGATATAGAGCAGGCGGAGTAGCCATATGTGAGAAGAATCACACGACATAATTGCAGGATATCAGCGAGGTACATGGACGACTCCAATATCACAGGAGATTCATCCTCTATTCAAATTGTAAGCCATGTATCCTAAACCGTACCGTTCCGTAGGCTTCCGCAATCTTCCCGGTCGAATTTTGGCAACTTCGACCTTTATCCGGCGTTTGCACGTGATCCTAAGCCAAGTCCTGTCAATCTGAGTCGGCTCAACCCGAGACTTGTACCCTAGTGATCGCGCCGTCGCCGCGGTTCCGATGTCGCGTCTCACGTGCCGAGGCGATACCCAGGCCAGAAGATGTGGGCCTGCGTTTAGTTCGAGAAAAATACTGCGCGTTGCAAAACCTAAGAGAATGTCACATCAAATCCTATCAATCTCATCAATCAAATACACATCACCTCACATGTCAAAGTACAACCCCATCCCCAAGCAACTCCAAAGTCAAACTCTCTCTTACACAAAGTACACTCACCACATCACTCACTCATCTCTCTCTTTCAACCTCTCTCTCTCTCATCTCTATCTCCCTCATTCTCTCCAAGCAACCGTTCATGGCTTCCATGAGAGAGAAACTAGTGTGGCCCACCTTCCTACCTTCCACGTCCACCATCCAATTCCGATCTCAACCGTTGAAGTCCATCCATTTGAGCTCTAGTCTGCATTAGCAGAAGAATGAAGAAGAGATTTAACCGTAGGTGCTTCTCTCTCTCTATCTATTTCTTTCCCATATTTTGTGGCCACCAGATGAATAGATTATACCCACACTGCCCCGACCTTGAGGATGTGTTGCTGTCCACCAGACGGTCCACGTTGCTGGACTGTTTGGACCTGTATGGCCGGACGACCACACGGCCCAGATCGGATGGAGAACACCAACATCAGCTTATTCCAGCCATTGATGGGCCACACGTGTGAACCCACCATATGTATGCGTTTCATCCATCTCATCCACAGTCCAGCTCTGGACGGTGGAGCCCACCTTGCCTGCATGTACCGTCCACACCGTTCAGATCCCTGGACGGTTGGACCCGCTATGATGTATGTGTTCTAGCCACTCCGTGCGTCCATTTGGTGGGGTGTGGACCCCACACGTGTGGTTCCACCTGAGGAATCCTCACCGCTCAGACTTTGGACGTGGGACCCACCTTGGTTCGTGTTATATATCCAGCCGTCCGTCATGTGGAGCTCCACCGTGACACGTGTGCACATCTGACCGTCCATCTTTGGGGCATGTAGACCCACCTTGATGATGGTTGTCATCCAGGCCGTCCGTCCGTCTGGACGTCCAGGACACCTGGTTGAATGGTAACACAAATACCCGCTGGACTCTACGTCAGCAAGGCCTGTGGTCTGATTTCATCCCAGCCGTCCACTGGACGGTGGGAATCAGCAGCACTACAGCTGCTGTGAACATGGCAGCAGTACGGGGGCCCTCCCGTGATGTATCTGTTATATCCCCACCGCCCATCTGATGGACGGTGGGACCCACCGTGATTTATGTGTTTTATACACACCGTGCATCCATTCAGCTCGTGTGGGCCCACCTTGATATATGTATTCCGTATCCAGCCATCCATCCACTTACCACCTTAGTATATCTGTTGTGTGCGTGGACCCCACCTTGATGGATGTATTGTACCCGCACCGTCCAGCAATATGGACGTGGGAGCCCACCATAAAGTGTCGTACTCACTCCGTCCGCTCATGGACCCCACATAATGTAGGTGTTTCATTCATACCGTCTAGCCATGGACAGTGGGCCCATCTGCTGTGTAAACGCAGGGCCCACCTACTGGATGATCTGGCCCCACCTGACCTATTCAGGCCCATCTTGATGTACGTGTTGTAAGCACACCGTCCATCCGATTTTTCTGGACTAAACCTATGGAGCTGGTCTGTAAGGCGGCCTTGATGTATATGTTGTACACGCTGCCCATCCAAAATTGCCGAATCATGGGCTGCCCCCTACAGGCCCAATATAGGTGGGTTAGGTGGTGAGCCCCATTAAGATGTATATTTGGCCCGTGCGATGAGGCCCATTTGATGTACTTAAGGTCATTGATGCGGCCCCTTGATGTATGTGGCTCATACAATGCGGCCCACTTGATTATATGAAGTCCATGTGCAGGGCCCACCTGTGGATATGTACGAGGCCCATTAGTGCGGCCCGATGTGATGTTTGTGTGGACCCTTGGTGTGGCCCATTGACGCGGCACACTTGATGTATATAAGGTCCATTGTGATGTATTTCCGGCCCATATGTCGTGGCCCACTATGATATATTTTCGGCACATACGATTAGGCCCATTGCGATGTAGATTAGGCCCTTGTATGAGGCCATGGGCCCACTTTATGTTTTGCTCTATATGGGCCACTGCTTGGGAGCGATGCTGGTTGAATGTCCACATTAATGTGCGATGTTGGTTAAATGTCCACAATGTGACCTTCCGTTAGGCCCTCTGTTAGGCCGATTCTGATTTATCGAGGCCGATTGTATAAGCCGATTTTGATTGCCGATTCCGAGTATCGAGGCCGATTGTATAAGCCGATTTTGATTGTCGATTCCGAGTATCAAGGCCGATTGTCGTGGCCGATTACCGATTCTGATTGACGTGACTGATTTGCCAATTTTGATTATCAATCGATCCCGATTGTTGTGACCGATTGCCGATTCCGATTGTCGTGACCGATTTGTCGATTCTGATTATCGATCGATCCCGATTGTCGTGGCCGATTGTCGATTCCAATTAACGTGACCAATTTGCTAATTCTGATTATCAATCGATCCCGATTGTCGTGGCTGATTGTCTATTATGATTGACGTGACCGATTTACCGATTCTGATTATCAATCGATCGCAATTGTCGTGGCCGATTACCGATTCCGATTGTCATGACCGATTTGCCGATTCTGATTATCGATCGATCCCAATTGTCGTGGCCGATTGTCGATTCCGATCTGCCAATTCTGATTATCGATCGATCCCAATTGTCATGGCCGATTGCCGATTCCGATTGTCATGGCCGATTGCCGGTTCTGATTGATGTGACTGATTTGCCGATTCTGATTATCAATCGATCCCAATTGTTGTGGCCGCTTGCCGATTCCGATTGTCGTGACCAATTTTACGATTCTGATTATCGATCGATCCCGATTGTCGTGGCCGATTGTCAATTTCGATTAACGTGACCGATTTGCCAATTCTGATTATCAATCGATCCCGATTGTCGTGGCCGATTGCTAATTCCGATTGTCGTGACCAATTTGCCAATTCTGATTATCGATCGATCCTGATTGTCGTGGCCGATTGTCGATTCCGATTGACGTGATTGATTTATCGATTCTGATTATCGATCGATCCCAATTGTCGTGGCCGATTGTCGATTCCGATTAACGTGACCGATTTGCTGATTCTGATTATCGATCGATTCCGATTGTCGTGGCCGATTGTCGATTTCAATTGTCGTGACCGATTTGTCAATTCTGATTATTGATCGATTCCAATTGTCATGGCCGATTGCCGATTCCAATTGATGTGACCGATTTGTCAATTCTGATTATCGATCGATCCCAATTGTCGTGGCCGATTGCCGATTCCGATTGACGTGACTGATTTGCCGATTCTGATTATCGATCGATCCCGATTGTCGTAACCGATTGCCGATTCCGATTGACGCCGATTTGTCGATTCTGATTGTCGATCGATTCCGATTATCGAGGCCGATTGTATAGGCCGATTCTAATTGTCGAGGCCGAGTATCGAAACCTATATGATGTATATGCAACCCGTAGTTGAGGCCCATTGTGGTATGTATTCGGCCTATGTAATACAGCCCGTATTTGAGGCCCATTGCGATGTGTATTCAGCCCGTGTGTAAGGCCCAATGTGATGAATATGAGGCCTATGTGATGAGGCCCATTGTAATGCATTTGAGGGTTAGGCGATGGAGCCCAGTAGGATGTATATTAGGCCCATGTGAGAGGCTCATCGTGATGTGTAGTAAGCTCTTGAGAGAGGCCCATGGTGTTGTATAATTGGCCCTTATGTGAGGTCATGGGTTCACTATATGTTAGGATCCATGAGGGCCATTCCTTGGGGGCAATGTTAGTTAAATGTCCACATTGTCGAGGTCGATTGTCGATGCCGGTTATTGATACCGATTATGAGTATGTGACAGCATAACATCATGATACATGCCCATACGCATCATCTGCATGTTTGTTATGAGACGTGGTTGATCATTGCATATTTCATTGAGCGTGTTGTTATGAGACTCCCTGATTGGCGGAGATTATCTCACATGAGCACACGGTATGCGCAAGATTGATGCATGACTGGATTGTATGACTCATGCATCTTGCATATGTGCTGTGATTACTATACGCTCTAGCGACATCAGGGCTGTAACCTCCACAGGCATATCGTGAATGGCCAGAGGGGACACCAAAAATGTTTAGTTCTAGCATACGGGCGCCATAGATGTCCCTGGGTGAAAATCCCTAAACCTCTGTGGCAAGAAAACGCCCCAACGTCGAGACCGAGTGAATACATGAGCGCCCGAGTTTCAAATACTAGGAGGCCGCGTCTCCCACTATGTCGTGGTCGGTTGGGAAGGGGTGTGGCCTTACCCGCCTTAGCGTAGGGGGCATTGCTAGGCTGAGTCTGACCAGCTCGAGGAATGGGTCCGCTATCGACGTGCCGGATAAGTATTGGCAGACTATTGGTTAGGCGGATAGTGAGGTTTCTTACGCTCACTTGGACTGTGTGGCTGGGAGAGCGGCAGTGCCATTTGAAGTGTATTAAACCCCGGTGATGATCTCAAAGATGAACAGTATTGATATGTAGACTTATAGAGCAGGAGTTGCATACTCATTTATTCACTATCCACTCGGACTGGTGGTGCTCAACTATTTGTTACGTGTACCTTCGCAATGGCCAGGATTTCGGTTAGGGTGCGCAACTAACCTGAGATCAAGAGTTTACCACATTGAGTCTAACTATCCAAATTTAGGTATGGGATTGGTTTGGATAGAAGTCCCTTGTGATGGACCCCATAGCCTGCGATACTACGTACTATCATCCCGACTTCATACTCTAGCATGTTCATTCCAGTCACACCGCATATTGCATTACATCTACGGCATACGACATTTAGGGTTGCTATATTTCTGTATTTATATGACTTAGATGAGATTGATGGTATTCGTAGCTCTTCCGAATTGCATATTGCATTGCATTGCATCCTCGGTTCCCGATATTTGTCTTATTATGTCTTCGCATTACATAAATCTACATTGCTTCCTTAGTATGTGATGATGGTTTATGTTTTTGAATTGTATAGCCTTGGTACAGTTGATGACACTCATGAACTTATCAGTATTTCTGCTCACTCTATTATCGTATGATTTATGATCTTGTCAGTATTTTTGTTTACTCTGATAATTCTTGATCGTGTCAGTATTTCTATTTACTCTGATAATTCTTGATCTTGTCAGTATTTCTGATTATTCTGATATTGTACAATTTATGGATTACCAGTATTTCTGGTATTGTATGATGATGGCATTATGTTGAGTACTTGGCACTTACCTTATGCACACACTTACACCACCCTCTAAGCTTTCTATAAGCTTATGCACGATAGATGTATGCATGTGACGTTAGGTTACAGTAGCGTTGAGCTTGGAGCATGCAGCGGACCTCTGGAATTTTGATTTTCGATATATGTATTTCCCTTTCAGCATTGTATTCAAATGATAATATTAGTGGATATGTAATGATGATGTCGCCTTTATGATTTGGGTATACTTGCGGTTATGCTTATTATG
Organism: Magnolia changhungtana; assembly: GCA_030180095.1. Taxonomy (NCBI): domain Eukaryota; kingdom Viridiplantae; phylum Streptophyta; class Magnoliopsida; order Magnoliales; family Magnoliaceae; genus Magnolia; species Magnolia changhungtana. The sequence continues at coordinate 1,670,471 of JASAUF010000321.1, read as the reverse complement.
AGATAAAAGTATATATATATATATATATATATATATATATATATATATATATATATATATAAAATCCTCCTTGTAGGATCCCAGGATCGGAATCTGACGTATAGACGCTAGGAGCCGAGATTGGGGTACTACGGAGGCTGTCGGCGCCGGATTCGGCGATCGAGATTCTTATGAATCCGATCTCCGGGTTTGGGGCGTGACACAAATGGCTCTAGGTGAGCTTGGTGCTGAGAAGTAGATGGTGACTATGGGCGATGTGATGGACTCATTGTACCAGATCGACACATGGGAGCTGGTTGAGCTTCTAGTGGGCTGGGAAGCGGTTGGATGCATGTGAATCTTCAGGAGGATACAGCATACATACAGAGCGAGGTTGGCAACGAATGGTTATGCTCAGAGAGAAGGGATAGGCTTCTCAAATATATTCGTGCCGATGGTATAACAAGTGTCTATTAGATTCGTGATTGGTGCTGGTTAGCCAATGCAATCTTAAGATGAAATGATGGATGTGGAGTCTGCACTTCTACAAGGGAAATTGGAAGAGCAGATCTACATGAAGCAACCAGAGCGGTTCGAAGTTAAAGGGGTTGAGAAAAAGAGTTTGCAGAAGGTCGTAGTACGACCTGTCGCATAGGCAGTAGTTTGATTCCTTCATGGTGAGTCAGGTATTGTATGTTGATGACATGTAGATCGCCAAATTATGACATGTCTAAAATCAATGTACTGAAGATATGGTTAAGTAGGACATTCAGGATGAAGGATCGGAGGATGCAAAGATGGTTCTCGGCATTAAGACTGAAAGAGGAGTAGGTTTTCGTTATCTCAGGCAGAATACCTTGGATGGGTATTGATCAAAGATGTGATGGACCAGGCAAAGCCGGAGAGCGTTCCCTACGCGTCTCTCCCCAAGTTTTCCTCAAGACATGTCCCAAAACAGATTAGGAAAAGCAGGATATATCTCATGAGCCTTATTCGAATGTGGTTGGTAGTGCATGTCATGGTCTGTATTAGACCCGTTATTTCACAGGCTATCAGTGTTGTGAGCAAATACCCCGGCAAGAAATATTGGGTAGTGGTGAGATATTAAGAAGACTACGTCTTTCCTTTTGAGAAGACGGGAGCAAAGGTGGTTGGGCATGTGGATTTAGATCCGGCAGACATGCTCACCTAGATAGTTCCTGTAGAGAAGTTCAAGTTTTGTGCAACTTCTCTAGGCTTGGTGATGGCGTAAAAGAAGGACGTAGTATGCACAATAAGCTATCATGTGATGCAGAGATAAGAGAAGAGGTCAAGAAGCTATATGGTTAAAGATTGAAGACATGGTGAAGATTGTTGTAAAACAGATGTCTTAAATTTGGTTTCATCGCGCTGCTCGACCAATCGAGGGGCTGGCTAAACTAGTCGACGATCCCTTCGACCAGTCGAAACCTGCTCCAGCGACAAGGTTTCTGAAAATCCCAAGGTCTTCGAACAGTCGAGGGACAGGCTCGACCAGTCAAAGGTGTCCTTCAACCAGTCGAAGGTTACGTAGATTCTACGCGAATTCTGCGCGAACTGCGTAAATTCGAGGCGGTTTCAGAGAGGCGCGTAAGTGGAGTTTCCTAAACTATAAATATGAGTCCCTAGGGTCTTTCTAGGTAATGATAAAGCTTCCTAAAGGTATTTCAAGGGTTTATAAAAGGGTTTTAGAGTTTTTAAAGGGTGTAGCAAGAGTGAGATTCGAGGTTGTTCGAATCGGGTAAGTCTTCTCTCTTTGTAATTTCTATTTTCATAGTGGAGATTTATTGCTTTGTGCCGTGATTTTTTTTGAAAGGATTTTCCACGTAAAATTGTTGTGTTCTCTTGTGTTTGCTTGGTGCCATTGGATTGCTATCCTAGATCCATATCTTTGTGATTCCGCAGCCCAAATCCCAACCGTTTGGTGGGTGCATCCCAACCATATGTTGGACAACAACATTTTTTAGTTTCCAAAAACACCCAGCGTTGTTTAAATATTTTTCCGTGTCCTTTAATGTTAGATGTTCAGCTCCTTAAGAAACTAACTATTGGGTAAAATTATCTACTGCTACTTGTATTATTCACAGTATACATGTAGATACAGATGTTGGTAGGCTGTTGCGTAATAAGTCAAATCCAATACGAAGTTTCTAAGATAAGTCTTACATATAAAATCAACATGTGGTTGCCCACTGTGATGTTTTAATAACTTCCACTATGTTCATTATGTCTGCCCCTCCTATTTTCCTTGGCCCCAAAATTCAAGTTTATTCAAAGCTTAGGTCAGCCATACCATTCAAAATCATGCCTTTACCCTAAAATCACGTATTGTGGCCCACTAGAGTTTCAAAATGGGAAGCTCTTTTGGGTGTCCATTCATCCTGGTGCAATGCATGGTGGGATGCATTTTTTTGATGGACTACTAATCATGTACAAAATATAATATATTTTAAGATGAGATTAATGTACAAATGGACATGTGGTGGCCCACTGTAATGTTTTGAGGACTTGTACTTTGTTCATCATGTTCATCCTTCGTATTTGTTATGCAATAACACCCGCAGACTATCTGCATATTTAAGTGGCACGGAACTCTTTTGAGTTACCCAAACTTTTATAATTTTACGATCTCTAAATACAGACATCTCAAGAATTTGATTAACGACAATCAAATTCTTCATATCGAATTCCTTAGCTAGATGAGCTTTTGATATTGTAATAACATATCTACCAGTACCTACAACTAGCATGACATTTACATACAATAACAAGATAATAAAGCTACTGTTACAATAAAGCTACCTTACTTGTACTGACACATTGACGCCTACTTTAAACTATAAAGTAATTTGTTCATCCAATAAACGATATTCTTCTCACTTTTTTCAGTAAAGCGTTCAGGTTGAATCACGTAAATTTCTTTTATCAAGAATCTCATATAGAAAAGTAATTTTTATATACGACTGCTCAAACTCTAAAATAAATACCATTATCATACTCAAGAAAGTACGAATAGTATTCAATTATTCTCAACAAAGTATGAATAATCTTCAATTGGATAACTAGAGAAAATTTTATTAAAGTCAATATCTAATTTTTTTTAGCACACCCTTTTACTACTAATCGGGCTTTGTATCTTTCAACGTTCCCATTAGCATCTTTTTTCAGCCTATAAAGCCATCTACAACTAGTAATCTTTTACCATTTGGGTAATTCGACTAATTCTCAATTCTTATTTTTATAGAGACTTTTATATCTTCTTCCGTGGATAGTTTTCATAGACTAGAATCTAATAGATTCATATATCTCTCAGTATGAACAAGGCTCACGCTTTTTTATCATACAAGCATTAGTCATGATATAATCCTTAAGCCAAACAGAAGGTTTTGTAACTCTCTTCAGTTGACCTTGATCACTTTAACTTTAATTACCGAATATCTCATATATATGCATGCTCTTCATTAGCTTTATCCTCAATAATATCATCAACTTGTTGATATTCTGAATCAGTAGATTGTTTTTTAACATTTTTTTAGAATTTTAATTCAATTACCTCTCGCGACTCTAAGCTTGTTTCTATATCTTTATACAATGAATCTTCATTAAAAACTCTATCTCGAGTGATAACTAACTTGTGGACGGCATGTTCTCACAATCTATATTTCTTTTATTCCATCTGCATAACCAAAAAAGATACACTTTCTGAACCTCATATCCATCTTAGTCATTTTCTATTTGAGAATCCACACATAGGTGTCACAACAAAAGTACTAAGGAAAATGAATAATTAATAGGTTTTTCAAACTATACATCTTTAGAGATCTTGCAATCTAAAACATTCATAAGATAACGATTTACCAAATAACAAATCATGGTAACGGCTTCCATCTAAAAGCACAGTTCGAGCCTAACCAAACTCAGCATGCTCTTAGCGTGATCTATAAGCGTAAGTTTATACGTTCAACGACTCCTGCTCTTGAATATTAGGTGTTAATGTGCTTATTTGTGCACCATTTATCAATCACGTGGGTCTGTGTGTCAGTAAGTCGATTGAGCCCTTGGAAGCTGGAGACCGAAGACACAAGAGGATTTGAAGCATCAATGTGTGAAGAACAGTTAAATCATAAGGTGCCTTATGACCCTAACCTTATACCCAAAACAACCTAATATCTAAATGATCATAATCTTAATAAGTAAACCTTCGTTTGATAAACCTTTAGCCTTGGGAGCCCCATATGAACATGCTTACATAGGCTATGGAAGTACCAGGTGTTGTAACCCAAGCTGTCCAAAACAGCAGACTATTTAAAGAGCTTGATCGAAGGTCGATCTTGATTGATCGAACATGGCCAAAACTATCCAGCGAGTTCACTGGCCTAAATCGATAAAGTTCGATCAATTGAGGATGTCATTTTTCTACCCGTTTTATAGCTGTTGCAAATTATTTTCTATATAAAGGGCATTCGGGCATTGGGCATTTTGATGGGGTTTTGGTACAAGTAGAGCCTAGGTGATTCTGAGGTTTGTCAATTAATGTGAGTGTTGAGTCAGTCAAACTGCAGAGCCTCATAAGAAGATTAATTCAAGCATCTGTCTCAACCGGATGTATGCAAGCTCGCCACAGGTAAATCTAGCTTCACATCCCTTGTCCCAAAATACCAAGTATATAAAACCCTTAAAACAACCAGCACATCATTGGATTTTTTAAGTTAAGAAAACTTTTTCAAAATAGGAAAATTTTTTAAGTTTTCTTGCTTTGTCAATTTTATCGATACACATCTCGATATGATCGACCTACACTGTTGATGTCCTCGATACCTAAATGATATCATTGATATAAAGACAAAATACATCTAGCAACAGCATACTCATCTGGATGGAATTATCGATACATCGATATACTATCGATATCATCGATATTTAAATCTCGAGTCCATCGAAGGTAACTCGATAATATCGACAGGCAGATCTCCGGTGCCCCTGTTTTTCCTTAAGAATATCATATGTGCATTGATATATCGAAGCCTCCTCGATACCATCAAAATTCAAATCTCGATGATATCAGAAGGCTCTCGATGATATCGTCATGGGCGCCATGTTCTTCTAGCAAAATATTTCAGGATTGTTTATCTATGATCTGGGGTCTCTCGATTGAATTGATATTCAAATATCGATGATATCAGTACTGTTTCGATGGCATCGAACAAGGATAGAAACTGTCCAGCAAGCTTAATGAGAAATCCGTTTGATTTATCGATGCCTAGACACAATGATTGATATCATCGACATTCAAATTCCGATGATCTTGAAGGTCCCTCGATCATTCTTGTAAACCTGAAATATTTCATGTCAAGTCCCTCTCATTTTCAAATGTCGATGAATCGACACTAGTATCGATAAAATCGGAGTTCGAAATCTGATGACATCGACACATGTTTCGATTCCATCGACTAGTTGGAAAGAGGTTTCAAAAGTGTATGACATTTGAATTTGTGTCATCGAGCGGACCATCGATGCTATCGAGAGTATACGCCCGATAATATCGAACCTGCTCGATGATATCGAACTCTATCATAAATGTGACCGTTTTATATCCGTTGGAACCTTTTGCCTATATATAGAGGACTTGTCTATTATTGTTGGTAAAGAAAGAAGAGAGTGCTTTTGAGTATTTTACCTTAGATCATATACCTAAAGCCCTTTCTCTCAAGGAAGTTCATCCTCCAATCCACCCTCATCATTGATATTCAATAGAGTGGATTGGGGAATGAAGTTCCACATTCAAGGATCCTCTAACTACTACCTTAATGGCAAATCATTAAGCTGGGATGCCTTGAATGCATAATCGGAATCACTCTCTCTTCCTTATAGGAAAACATTTTATAGAGTAGGATTCCGTCTTAACCTTGACCCAACCCGAAGCCTCGTATTGATACATCATCTGTGTTGTGGATCAAGGAAGCTGAAGATTCTTCATCAACAAGGAGGAGATCTTCGTCAACGTGCTGAATGGGACTCGTATATTTGTAAGTTACAAGAGTCTAGAGGACACTTGTGATCATTCATTTTTAGGATTAGGTCTTAGGTGTTTCTCACCCTTGCAAGTCCTCATAGGAGGCCTCCGGCAGGAGTGTACATGGTGAGTACATAGTGTTGACCCTTACTCTGTGGAGAGCATAAACTTCTGGTTGAAGGTGAACCTGTCTAAAACCTTAGGTTCGAGGTGATCCGAGTGAAACCTCTGTTAAGGTCTTATGGAAGATCCTTGGCCAGTGTGCCTAAAAGTGAGTGCGTTGTGTTGACCCTTGCTCGTGAGAGCATAAACAGTCAGCCTCAGTGTAGGTTGTAAAGGTTGAAGGTGAACCTGATTTAAAACCTTAGGTTTGAAGTGAACCGCTGTGAAACCTCCTTAGTGAAATCTGGTACATTTAAGGGTTGAGTGCGGTTACCAAGAGTGGAGTAGACAAGTAGTCGAACTACTATAAAAATGATTGTGTTTGAGATTGTTATTCTTCTATTTGTGTGATTTACTTTAATATTTTTATATCTGAATATCTGAGATCACACCTCACATACATACACAGTCATATCCATCATAAACTAGTTTGCATATTGTTCACTTTTTAAATAGTTTGTGATTGGATCCTCTACCGGGCTTGGAAGCCAGTAGAGTTACTTTTGAGTAATCCTAATATGTGCTTGTTGTTAGGATTAGTGAAATAGAATTTTAAATAAACCATAAAAACTTTAAAAAAACTATTCACCCCCCTCTAGGACATATTGGCATATTCCTACTTCAACTAAAGCGGTCTCCACCGCTATTTTAGATTCCTCACTTATATCCATCATCATAAACTCTATACCAAAGAGTTTCATGCCAATCTTCTTGTGATTATTCACTTTAATGAGCATTGCATTCTCCATTATGAATATATGAATGAACTCTTCCCTTTCTAGAGATTAGACACTAAGCCTACAGGTATATCATTGTCTAAATACTCTAGAACACCCATGTAGGTGAATCCCTACTAGGAATCAATTAAAACTTTTAGTTGTAAGAGATTCAACCCAACTCCCACAACCTTAGTCACCTTATAAGAGCATCATTTACAAGGCAGTTGATCGTATGAGATTATGGATTTGTGTCAACGATCGTGGGAGAAATTGAGAAGTTGATTGAAGCACAGGAAAGCATCGATCAAGCATATCAAGCATGGCGTCATAACGGGGCTTAATCCGACAAGTTGTCAATTATAGAGTCAACACACTCTTTCCTTGTGTAGGATTAAGTGTAAAGTTTGTAACCCAAACTCAAATAGGTTCTTGTGTAAGACCTTGGTTCTTGTGTAGGACCGAATTTAGTGGACAAAGGTGCGTACATGTTAATCTCTGTGGGGAGCCTTCGGTGGGAGTGTACTTAAGGCCTTGAATTAGGACCACATTCACCAGACACTAGTGCATATGTGTTAGTCTCCATAAGAAGCCTCTAACGAGAGTGCTAGTGGTCGTTGGCTAGCCAATAGAAAACCAACTAAGTCTTCGCGAAAGCCACCGACACGAGTGGAAATGTATTTCTCTAACATGTGAGTATACGTGTAGGTTAATGTTAAGCTTGGGAGAAATCATTATAAAGGTTTGAGGTGAACCTAATTTAAAACTTTTGATAGTGAAATACCAATACACTTAAAGAGAATGCGTTCGCCGAAAGTTGAGTAGGCAAGTAGCCAAACTACTATACATTATTATGTTTGTAATTTTTATTTGTGCACATTTTTATTTATGCTTATGAGTTTAATTTGTTGAATCCTACGAATGTATAATTAGATGTATGTTGGGTGTTAAATAGTTAACACATCTCACATAGAGGATCATTATCTTACCTTATAAATTATTTACTTATAGTGTTACATCTTTTGTAGTTTACATAATTGGACCCACTTTGGCTTGAAAGCCTAAGTATTAATTGTCTTATTAATTTAAATTGTTAAATTAATTTAATTAGAAAATTAGTTTTTAATTAATAAAATTTTAAGTGGTCTTATTCACCCCCCCCCCCCCCCCCCAAAAAAAAAAAAAAAAATCATCCAAGTCTTAGTCGTAATTCTAAGCTCCGCTAAGCTTTCGCATACCGTGATAGACAAGCCATGCAATTTCATTAGGTACCATGTATTATTTCTCAATGCATGCCCATTGCAAAAATTCTTTAATTCTTTAAAGGTGCACCCTCCTCTGTTATCAGTTCTCAAACACTTAATCTTTGTTTCCTTGTGTTTTTCAACAAATGCTTTAAGCTTGATAAAACAAGCAAAATTTCACTCTTCCTTTTCAACACGTAAAATCATACATTCCTAAAGAAATTGTAAAGAAAACAAACAAAATACTTCAAACCTATCAAGAATTCAACAGGAGCATCCCAAGTCTTAAAATAAGTTAAATTTAAAACATCCAAACTTTTAGTAATAAATAAGAAGGTATATTATGAATCATCTCATAAAAGGTAATGTGATAAAGCATCAATATTGATTCATCCATAATTAGATGAATGCATAGGAAAATTACCAATAATAAAGAACCTCAAGTCAATAGAGACTGAGGAGATTGACTTGGGAACAAATTTGAATTGAGGAGCTCCATTGCAAAGTTTAAGCCTATCCATTAATAGAGAACCTATGGGAACGACGGAACCTTTGACGATAGAATATTTTATTGAAAACGAATCCTAATGATTCATTAGGTGGGATGGTCGATTGCATATTGAAATCTGGATCATTATTGAGATTCATGATCAAATTATCCCAGGAATCTAACATTAAATAAAGTAGAAATGCGACATTTTCTTCGTCATCAATCTTCACATCAACCAATATGTTAAATTCATTCAAGTGTTCTTGCAAAGAAGACACAATATTCATTCATCTTCAAGTTGTAAAGCTATTGTCGAGAGAAAGATCTTATTTGACATTTATTTTCCTTCATATAAATTTCACAATTTGTCATACAAACCTTTTGTAGTGGTTTAATCAAACACGTTGAATAAAACCGAAACAACTAGTATAAAAAGAAAAACTCTCATGGCTAATTGATTTTTCTCCTCAAATACCTCATATTTCATCTCTACAAACTTTTTTTTCTTTTCCTTCAATCACAACTACATAACTTCCTTCATGAACACTACATTCATTCTCAATTTCTACAATACGTAATTGGATCCGTTGAACTTCGATACCTTGAATCTAATCCATCCATTTGAAACACAATTGCAACACAAACACTGACATTAATCTTGTTCTAAAAGGCTTTTCAACCTAAGGTTCTAATACCAATTATTATGGGGGAAAAACATCTACACAAGATATATGTGAGAAAAACAAAACCACAAAAGAAAATAAGGCACAAAGATTTGTTTGATTCGGCAATATGCCTATGTAGAAGGGGCAGTAACACAAAGCTTTCTTTTTCACTAAAACAAGAAAAATCAGAATTACAAGACTTACCTCTCTCCCTATTTTTACTTTACACAAGGACTTTCTAATAAGGAATACCCATAAAAATTATAAAATACATCTCTCTTCCTGAGGTCCCATTTATACAGATTACACACCTTGGAGATAGCAACCCTCCAAGCCCTAGAGAAACTAGGTAAGCGACGGGGGGGGGGAGGAGAGAGAGAGAGAGAGAGAGAGAGAGAGATTGGTATCCTAATAAAAGATGTGTCCGGAGGGTGTAGAGGCATGCCTCAACACGCTACCCCAACACTATTTTCTTAGGATCCTGAAACTCATGTTAATCCAAAACTCAAGTGAATCATACCATGCAAAATCCTGCCTAAGACCCTAAAATCAAATGTTGTGGCCAACTTGAGTTTCAAAATAGGAAGATCTTTTGGGTGTCCATCCATCTTGGTGTGAAGTGTCCTTTAAATAGACTAGTCTACATGTAGAAAATACAGTGTGCCCCATATACACTCATTTTCAATGGTGGGCATCCCATCCCACTTGTTCCCCATGGCGCAAATCATCTAAGTTTTGGATTGGCCAGATTTTTGGATACTAAGGAGAATATTATTGGACAAACACGATGGAATGATTCGATGAATAAAATGTAAGACCTGTACCCTAGTCCGTACTATTCCGTAGGCTTCTGCGATCCTACCGGTCGAATTCCGGCAACCCTCGACCCGTTACCGACGTTTACGCGCGATCCTAAGCCGAGTCCCGCATACCAAAGTCGGCTCGAATCGAAATCTGTACCTTGGCGACCGCGCCGTCGCCACGGTTCTAACGCCGTGACTCGCGCACCGACCAGATACCCAAGGTAGAAGATGTAGGACCACATTCAATTCGAAGAAAACACCGCACGTTGCGAATTACAAGGGAATCTCTACGAGATGTCCCATCAATCAATGTCAAGTACAAGCCTTACCCAAGTACATGCAACCCATCCCTCCCTTTTCAAAAGTCAACTCTCTCTCTCTCTCTCTCTCCTCTCACCATCCCTCTTTTACAAGTTTTTAAACAAACTCATCCTTCTTTACAAAAATTTCAAACTAAGCCCATGCCTCCCCATCACCCTTCCTTACAACAACCACTCCACCCATCCATATCATCTTATCCCATCTCTCTCTCTCTCTCTCTCTCTCTCTCTCTCTCTCATTTCTCAAACCTCCCAAGCACCACACGTCCAAGCATTTCCCAAGCTTTCCAAAATATCAAGTGTGGCTCACCCTCTCATCTCTCATCCCCACCATCAAAGCCTCATCAACCTCCATCAAAAGAGAGGGCAAGGAGCTAAGGAGGCTAAGGGACCAAGAAGAAGGAAGATAGGTGGGTGATCCACCGTTAATTTTAGTTTTAAGGGCCACTTGTTGTAGGACCCATAATGGCGGGGTCCCTCTCTCTCTCTCTCTCTCTTTGTCTCTCCTTTTTACTCTCCCTAAAATGTAGTGGGCCCCACCGAATTGTGTTAGATCTACTCCATCCATAAGATGGAGTGGCCCACCACATATCAGGAAAATCCCACCCACTAGACCAAAATATATGGAATATATTTATATTATATATATACATATATAATTTATATATACATCCATGGTGGGCCACGTCCATGTGGGACCCACCATGATACTTGTGTTATTTCACACCGTCCAGTGTCTCTGGACGCTGGACGTGGCTCAACAGAGAAGTGTGGACGTTGTGGGTGAGGAGTGGCTAACAATGCAGTATTGTAACAACCCCGATTCTAGTAGCTAGTGGTATACGTTCATACATACAAATAACTTTCATAGGAAAATGACGAATGTTTAAAATCACTGCAAATTACATTATAATTGTCCATAATCCTATTAGAAGCATTAAATCTCGAGGACGAGATTTCTTTAAGGGGGTAGATTGTAACACCCCGTACTTTTCAGAAGTGTCAGGTGTTACCATGTAACCTAACATAGTATCAATACTGGCCTAGCTTTTGTGAACGTTTATCCACATCTGTCCTAAGTCTAATCATGGTAAGTAATCTTTATCCATTAGTCAAGTTGTCCACACATTACTCTTCAAGACGAATTATCAATCCATCAGATCCACTGTTCATCGGGTTTACATCGGTCTATCCTTTAAAAACACACATCAGATTTTTTTGGCTTCATACTCAACTCACATATCTCACCTAAACATTCTTATAACCCTTAGGGTTATTGATGTTAAAAACGGGTCAATCTAACCGTTGGATCATTTGAACGGTTAAGAAGTTGAGATTGGTAGTTAGATGTCCGTGTGTAGTGGGCCACTAAAACAGTTAAAATACTTTAAGAATTAAACGCATGACTCATAGGCATTAATCTACTGTGAGAACAGCTCCGTTTAAAAGTAGACTCAACAATTTTAAAACTTTAAATAATAATAATAATAATAATAATAATAATAATAATAATAATAATAATGATAATATTGGTAATGATAATGATAATGGGATTGTAATAAATGATAATTAATAAATAATGAATGTGTATTGAGTCTGCTAAAGCCTAATCCAACAGTCGATTCCCAGCTAAGTGAACCCTAGAACTTTTTAACTGCTGATATGAAAATGGAGAATGATCTGACCGTCAGAACTTCAGGGATCGTCAAATGGTGCCATTTTTGCACATAAATCAAGCATTATGGTCCACCCAAGCACTTGATTAACCCCGCTCTTCATCTATTACCCTAACAGTACCACACAAAACTAATGAATGGATTAGATCTCATTCACATACGTCAGAGTGGGTCCCACCGCATTTGCGTGTGCACAAGCATGCAAATACTCGCAGCGCACCGCACCGGTCGACACGGCTTGACCGTGTTGACCCGACAAAAAAAAATTTTAAAAAAAAAAGAGGATTTTCCTCCCCTTTTTCTCTTTTCTGCCAGCAAACGGACAGCCATCCGTAATGCTGATCATGGCCCACAAATATGAGTCCACTTCCATCATCCAAACCGTCCATCATAGAGCTGGGAACCTCCTAACCAAAACCCAATTGATTTCACGAGCTTTCCTATAGTTTGGGCACACAAACTCGGCCCAAACTGGAGCTGCACATGACAATTTCCAAAAACAGAAATCGTTTTCACCTTGCCAGCGTGGCGATCCGCGTGATCTCCTCTCCCTGGATCCTAGCCGTCCGTCTCACACAATCCTAGCTCTTCAATGCTAGGGTTTTACAAAGAAAGAGATGGAGAGAGAAAGAGAGCAGCTGTGGGAAGAGGCATTAGTGCGCTGGCACGATCCCGGCCGTTTCACTGTTAAATGTCCCTCAAATCAATCTAAGCCATCCATTCATAGGCTTTTATGCATAGGAAAACCCTAGCTCCAGGAGAAAAACCACAGCCGCGATAGGTTCTTCTCAGTTTTTCCAAAAATCGAGCTGTGAGCTTCTAAGCTCTAACCCATCAAGAAATCTTCACTCAACCTTCGAAATCCTTTTTCCCCGAGCTCCTAGGGATGTAGAAAAACCATTCAATACAAAGCCTTCGAAGAAACAAAGCTCCTTTTGGAATCCGCCATTAACGTCGGAGCTTCTTCCTCATCCACTACATAGTGTCGCACCACCTTACAACTCGGCTCGAGGCACTGCAAATCAGGCTGAGTCTAGGTTCTCTCTGCTTGAATAGAGAGAGAGAGAGAGAGAACAAAGAAAGAGAAATGAAGAAGGAAGAGGAGAGAGGATGGAGCGTCGCCTGTCATTACCGCACCAACTGAACTCGGACCGAGCTCGGTTTAAGTTTAGCCGTCGACCCTATCTGGTCGTTAGAGAAGCAGCAAGAAGGAAGGAGTGGAGATAGATGTGCGCTTGCAACTGCCGCACCAAGCTGGCCCGGGGAAGTTACTGCCGAGTTCGAGCCTTACTTCGTTGCGAACTCGACTCAGCTCGACCGAGTGAAGACAGAATCTGGACGGGTCCAAATTACGGGACATTTTCAACAAGAAGAGAAGGAGAAAAAGGAAGCAGAGAATGAAGGGAAGTTAGAAGGAAGAAAAAGGAATGAGAAGAAGATGAGAGAAGAAAGAAAAGATGGTGTGGGGCTGTCGTCCGGTTGAAACCGAGTCGACTCAGTTGAAACTGAGTTTGATGGGGTCAAGTTGGGTCTGGTCTGGCTAGGTTTCCAGCAAGAAAGGTGATGTGAGGAGAGTGGAGTGAGGAAGAAAGAAGAAGAAGGAAGTTCTGTCGAGTCATTGTCGAGTCGATTCCTTGACTTGCTGATTTGAGTTGCTGCCGAGTTCACTCCAACAAGTTAAGTTCTGAGTCACAGACCTGCTTTAAATTTGGGCCTGTTGCAAGCCATTTAGGTAGAAAAGCAATGTAGATGACGGAAGAAGTAGGAGAAGGAGAAAGAAATCAGGGTGTCGAGTCAGCGACTCACCGTTGAGCTGACTCAATTCATCTCACCAGATTTTGGTGAGTTGGGTTGTATTCGGTTGAGTCAGGTAGCTGTTGGATGTTTTGGTAGGGTGAGAGAGAGAAACAAGAAAGGAAAGAGAAGAGAGAAGAAAGGAAAGAGAGTGAGAGAAGGAAAGAGAGTGAGAGAAAGAAAGAGGAAAAAGGGAAATGAAAAGACAAGAAGAATTGAGTAGGGGCGTGACTTCTGAGTCTAAGCGTGTCGACTCAGTGAATTACTGAGTCAGGCCACTTGGGGAATGTTTTTGGTCTAACAGGGCCGAGTTGAGTTCAATCGAGTCAACTAGGTCTCTCTCTCAAACCTTTGATTTGGTATCTCATTAAACTTTTAGTTGGCTAATTAAATTCTTAATATCATTTTAGATGTAGTGTAATATCACATTTTCTGTTTCTGTGTTTGAATTTGGAGTAGGCCGGAGTTGTGTTGACATCGAGTTCGATCGAGTTATATCTAATCCATCAATCATGGTTCAAATCTAAAATCCCAATTTCCCCTCAATCTCCTTACCTTTTAGCCAGGAAAATCGTAACTAGAGGTGAGGATCACCCTTCAAGCTTTTCTACATCTTGATAATTAGCGTAGCTTGCTTATCTCATCTATTGCCTAAAATAATACTTAGTGAAATTGTTGATAAATGCTAGTTTCTAATTAAGTAATTCTTGATAATGACTAATGTTTAGATTTGTATCCAAATATGAACATGCGATAGGTCTCAAATATTCTTCTTTACATGTGTAATTACTTTTGATAATGTGCTTGGCTTGTTTTGCCACTTGTGGTTATTTTACGGTGTTTGTGGAAGTCCTTGAACTAGTGGCCTTTTTGCCAAATAGATTAAATGGAATTTCCTTGTCGTGGACTTACCACCTTGCGTGTCATTTGTGCCTACATGGATCTTGGGGAATAACTTTTTTTATCACACCATTTTATGGAATATTTGGCCCTTGCAACTTTTATGGAATTACTGCCTCACGTGGCTTTAATGGATTATTTTGTTCAACCTTGCGATGGTAAGTTCCACTTGTTGGACTGCAATTGGCCCCTAGTTGAAGGGGTTACCCTTAAAACATCATAATTATTAGTCTCATGAGCCAGGGATTGTGGGATGGGACACTATGCCTGAGCTGTCAGCCTATGCTGGGTGACCAACCCCTCATAGTGACCCTTGAGCTTTCCTAAATTGATTGCTTGAAATTGGAATAATAATGGTTGGGCTAATCATGCATTTTCATGGCATATATTATGGTCTTTTCCGGGTGGTTAGTTCTCCTTGGGCGTACCTTTGTGTATTTTTTCGGGTAGCTAATTCTCCTTGGGCGATCTATATATTATCATGGTCTTTTTCAGGTAGCTAGTTTTCCTTGGATGTACTTTTGAGTACTTTTTCGGGTGGCTAGTTCTCCTTGGGTGATCTATATATTATTATGGTCTTTTCCGGGTAGCTAGTTCTCCTTGGGTGTACCTTTGAGTACTTTTCTGGGTGACTAGTTCTCCTTGGGCGTTCTATATATTATTACGGTCTTTTCCGGGTAGCTAGTTTTCCTCGAGCGTACCTTTGAGTATTTTTCGGGTGGCTAGTTCTCCTTGGATGACTTTTTACCAGCTGGATGTGCATCCCCAGGTCTGTGAGCATGTGCATGCATCCATGCATTTAAACAACATTATCTTGTATGATTTATTTAATGAATGCGTATTTGATTAACCTTATCTGATTCCTCTGATAATCATTGTGTAATATTTGTTATATACTGTCTCTGATAACTATGCTTAATTATCTCAATGCTGTGATAAATCTTGGGGGTTATACCTCACTGGATAGCCATTGACGCTATCAAACCGTACTCAGTGTGCAGGAGACCAGATGACGCACATGTTGGCGTCCATATGGGATGGGAGGAGCTAGATGATCTTACAACTCCTTATTCCTAATTTCATTTGTATTTAATTTGTATTGTCACGTTTGTAAAAGTTAAGACATTGATTTGTATAAGTTTTTAGGTAGCCAATTGAAACATTGGTTATGTATATTTGGACTCACTCTAATATCTGATTTAGATCCATCCCGCTATATTATTAACTCTGATAAAAGAAAAAAAAAAAGTACATGGAATTTGGGTGTTTTCAGAGGTTAACGCTCGGGTTTTGAAAAACGAGTAATGTATTCAAGTTTTGGGAACCGGGGTATTATAAGTATGTACTGACGTGTGTGGTGGGTAACAGTGAGGTGTACACTGCTCATGCAGGCCCCACCATGCTGCATGTATTTAATCCAAGCCGTCCATTTCATTCCTCAGCTCATTTCTGACGTTGAGCCGAAATTTGAGACCAATCCGATTCTCGAGCGGGCCATACCATAGAAAATAGCGGTATTACCATTAAAACCCATCTTGATCCTTCCATTCACAAAAAACACGTCACATATTGATCTCATTTTGTCAATCAGAGGCTGTAGAATCAAATGGTCGGGTTAGATTTTTCAGATGCGGGCCCCACATGGGAAAAACCGCGGAAATCTTGTTTTAAAAAAAAACTGCAAAGAGCAGTAGCGTCTGCTGCTGCTGCTACTGGCGAAGGACGCAGGCAGCATCCTGCGGCTGCCTGGACGAACGGGTTGGCCCTCAGGGCCCCAGCTGTGGGCCCCCACCGTGATGCGTTTCGAACATCAACACCGTGCATTGGGTGAGCCTTCCCCCTGTCTACAGGCCACCCAAAAATCAGCCATATATGGAACTCGGGTGGGCCACACCGTCTAAAATCATGTGACGACATGCCTAAAACATATAAAATCACTTGGTGGGGCTACCTGAAATTTGGATGCGGCTGAGACTTGGTCTGAACCCTCAGCCAAGTGGGACGCACATAATGGGTGGACTGGATTTGTGAACCACATTCCAGTGGGCCCTGGTCCACGTGACCTTATGAACAGTTGGATGGCAGATAAACAGTACAGTGGACCCCCAAGGTCCATGTGACCTTATGAACAGATTGGATGAAAATAAACATTATGGTGGGCCCTGGCCCACGTGTTCTTATGAACAGTTTGAATGGCAAATAAACGTTGCAGTGGGCCCTACCCAAGGTCCACGTGACCTTATGAATAGGTTGGATTGCAAATAAACATTACAGTGGGCCCTAGGCCCATGTGACCCTATGAACAGTTTGGATGAAAATAAACATTATGTTAGGCCCTAGATTAGGTGGAAAATAAACATTATGGTGGGTCCTACTTAGGACCCACTTATGTATGTATTGTGTCCACACCTTTCATCAGTGTGGACCTCCACCATAGAGTATGTGATTTATCTATGCCTTCCATCCCTATGGGACCTACCATTATGCATGAGTTCATCCAAACCGTCTAACTATTTTGGAGATTATTTCAAGGCCATGTGATGAGGCCCATCTTAGTGTATTTGTGGGCCGTCCATTGAGGCCCACCTTGATTTGTATAAGGCCCGTTGTTGAGGCCCACTTTAACATATATAAGGCCCATGTTGTGAGGCCATGGTGATGTATGCAAGGCCCATGAGTTATGGCCCATTGCAATGTACGTAAGGCCCATTGGTGCAACCCATGAATGCAGCCTACTTGATGAATATAAGGCCCATATGATACAGCCAATTGATGTACTTAAGGCCCAATGGGTGCAATTAGGTCCATTGCAATGTGTGATTCCTCCATGGCGTATATAATAACGAGTAGTGTCTTGGGAACAATAATAGTTAGATGCCCACATTGTAAGGATGATGTCGGTTAAATGTCCGCATTGTCACTCTCCCTAAGGCCCACTGATAGGCCCATACTTGTAGTGGGTAGGCCGTCTAGGCCCATCTTCGCTTTGCTCAGAGCCCATTACTATATAACATGTTTAGTATAGACACATGATTCATGATCATACGCATCATATGTATGCTTGGTATGAGGAGTGACTGATCATAGCATATATCTTTGGGCGGATTGTTTATGGGCTCCCGATAGACGGAGTTGTCCTACATGAGTGCGCGGTACGTGCAGGATTATTGCATGTTTGGTAGGGTGGTTCATGTACTTGCAATTGTGTGATCATGATTATTGTATGCCCTAGCGACATCAGGGTCATAGCCTCCACAGACACATCGTGGGTGGCTGGATTGGATACCGAAAATGTTTGGTTCTAGCATACGGGCGCCATAGATGTCCATGAGTAAAAATCCTTAAACCTGATAGTACCAGAGGATGACTCCAACGTCGAGACCGAGTGGATATATGAGCACGTAAGGGCCGAATACCAGGAGGTCGCATCTCCCACTATGTCGTGGTTGGTTGGAAAGGGGTTTGGCCTTACTCCCCCGAGGGTAGGGGCAATACTAGGCTGAGTTTGACCAGCTCATGAATGGATCCGCTATCGACATGCCGGGTAGGTATTGGCAGACTATTGACCAGGCGGATGGTAAGGTTTCTTATGCTCACTTGGACTGTGCGGCTAGGAGAGCGGCAATGCCATTTGGAGTGTACTGAACCCTGGTGATTATCCTGAATGAGAACTGTACTGATATATAATGAGGATTGACATGTTTGAGCTGTATCTTGCATTGCATGGTCTTGACATGACCGATAGCATTCATATCTTGCACCACACAGCCTTGGTATGGCTGGTTGCATTCATGTACTCATCAGCACGATTTCGCATTACTCTGACCTTGCATTCTAAGCATGCTCATATTTTGCACACACTTACACCACCCTCTAAGCTTTCTATAAGCTTATGCACGATTGATGCGTGCAAGTCACACCAGGACACAGTCGTAGTCTCACCGCAGTTGGAGGGTGCAGCCGAGCTTCTTGAGTTTTTATTATTATCTTTATCTTGTATTTCCCTTCATACGCCTTGTACTCAAAGTTTTTTATCATAGTAGATTTTGTAATGGTGTTCATGTGGTTATTGTTCGTGGGTTATGTGTTCACTCCCCAAGTATAGGGTTGTGATGTAGTAATAATCTCGGTAAGACCGAGGTCGAATCCACAAGGACTGAAACCTGTACGTTATCTGAAACTAACTAGAACCAGAACTAGAATAAGATGAAATCTAAATCGAGTGTGATCAATAGAATAATGGTGAATAATTAACTAAAATCTAAAGAATTCAAGGAAAAACACTAAGGATTCAGAGGATCCACTTGTAGAGATCAGGAAGATCTTATGCCTGCTTCATGGATATTAAACTAAACTTACTTGATGTAGTTTTCAAGAGATGAAAGGTATATGAATTAGAATGGATTCCATCACCAAACCATGCCTAAGAGACAAAGCAAACAACAGAATTAAACTAATTACCAACCAATCAACATGTCATAAAGGTTAGGAAGGATATCGACATCCAACCATGCCCAAGAGACGATGGTGAACAACAGGGCTTCCTGACGTCATAAACATCAAAAGGAAAAGGAAATACTCAAAGCCATCACAAATCCATTGTAATTTCAGTCACAATAGACCATTAAAAACTAAAAATATTCCCATAATAATCAAACCAATATCAAATTCGGTCCATGAATTAAAATTAAATTAAAGACAACGAATAAAATCCTCCATCTCACTACAAGCTTCACCTCTTAGCCCTAGCTAAGAGGTTTAGCCCGACATGGATGGACTAGATCTCTCCAAAAATCATGAAAACAAAATCAGTAAAATAAACAATTAATAAAAACTAAAAATACTACTTCCTCTCTCTGCCTGCCCTATGGCTGCCTTCCCTCCAAATTGAATGCCTCTCTCTCTTTCTTCTTTTTCTTTTATAGCAAGGAAGGTGGTGGAGAGGTTGGTGGGGAGAACCGACCTTGCTGGAGTGCATATGGAAGTCGGTGGCCTGCGGAAACTTTTTACGCAGCCAACAAAACACATCCCTGCGTAAGGCTGTTTACGCAGCCAAGAAAACAGGACGAAACTTTTCCACTTCCCTCATATTTTTTCCAAAATATTAACGTCCCTTGGAGAATTTCTGGGCGAGCTTCACGATGGACGGTTTGGATCTTCCATTTGATCCAAGATAGTGGCCCACAGCCACCTGAAAATACCGGATTTTTCGGACGAAAAACAGAGTATGCGTAAATTGGTTATGCCGCGACGATGGTGGGGTCCAGGATCGATATCATATGGAAAATCCATTCCGTACACTGTATTACCCTCGAAAAACCGGTCAGGTATGGATGCTTGTTGCTCAGTTTCGGTGTGGCCCACTGAGAATGGCGTTCTACCGTTCGTTCATGTGTTGCGGGTTATCTTCTTGTTTGCGCTTTCATGACGGAACATGGACACCATGGTGTCGGTCAAAATCCTATCTTGATCACGTTGTTTGGCTCGGATCTCTCTTCCGGATGACGGTAGTGGCCCACTCATCATCACCGCAGCTTCCTATGCGAAACGGAGCTTCACATAAGTCCCTGGTAGTTTTGTTTGTGCGTTGGCTCACCTATTGAAGCCAAGTGAACAATCCACTCCGTTAATTGGTTTGGTCTCATGAAACCGGTCAAACACGCTGAGATTGGAGTGATCTCGGTGTGGCCCACCAGATCTCTCACTTTACCGGCCGTTCAGTGTCTGAGACTTCTTGTACGCGCAGTGTTTGAGAAACTCGGGCTTCATGTTAGGGTACAGTCGGTTTGAACTCCCGCATCTGATGAACGGTGTGGATCATCGAAATATATGATGATAGTGGCCCACCAGGAATCAAATGCAACCCGCTGTTTGCGTAAATCTGAGCTTCAAATTTCGGTCGGGTCAGCGACCGCTTGACCATTTCAGTGGTCCAGTGCACTTCTCATGCACGTATACCCTATGTACATTCAATGTACATGTGGGGTCTATCGTGATGTTCATGAGAAATCCTCTCCGTTTATCTGCTTTGACACCTCATTTTAAGTGTTGAGACCAAAATTTAAGCATATCCAAAGATCATGTGGGCCCTGCTTAATGAATTAAGGGGCTAATCTGGCCGTTGGGCCACTTCCCGAGATATGCAATGGATGAAATTTTATGTGTATGGTTAATTCATGGATCCCAGGCCATGTATGAAATTTCGAGCCAATCGGATGGCGGTAACCTTGTGATCTTGCATTTTAGGCCAAATTCGAGCCTCTTTAACGTAAACGGCTTGATTTCCTCGGATCTCCGATGTGTAAATCCTCGATCTTGGTCCCATGGAGTCCCATCCAATGCCTTGGTGAATTCTAAGAGGTAAATCTCAGCTTTTAGCACCTTATTTCGATCCAAGCTCCTAGATTCACCTTGTATCACAAACACGATTAAAATAAGCCGTTAAGCAGTGTTATGTTCGTAAATCCAGGCAATAATTGGGGTTTAATATGTAATTTTGACCCTCAACATTATGCTTGTGGTTATGATTATTACGAATCAAATTGATTATTAGAAATCCTCCTTGTAGCACCTCAGGATCGGAACCTGTTATATGGGTGCCGGGAGCCGAGAATGGGGTACTATAGAGGCTATCGGCGCCGGATTCAGCGATCAGGGATTTTGTGAGCCCAGTTTCTGAGTTCAGGGCATGACATAAAATGTAACAGTGAGCATCACATGACAATTTATATGGTTGTATTAGATTCGTCCTCTCTTTGAGAAATTTTCCTAATATTAGCCACCGAGAGATCTCGGGCCGTGCTACAACCATTATGTGAACCAACAGAACAATAGCCAGGATTTGCGGACCATGACCTCACATGTAGAGTTTAGAATAGGAATTTTACAAAAAAAAAAAAAAAAAAAAAAAAAAAAAAAAAAACTACCTAATTAATATAGATTTTATATTTCAGTACCTTTTTTCAAGAAAGTTTTCAACGAGCTATCTCACCAATACTGTTCTTAACACATACAACCAAATCTGTTGGCCGCTCTAGTAAGCCCCACCATGATGTTTATGTGAAATCCACCCTGACCACTAGGTTCTTCACCCACGTTGATCCCAAGGCCCAACAATCATCCCCATCCATGATTCAAATGGACCAAACAATTAGAAATAGTGCCAACAGCACTCACACTTCAAATTGTTTCCCTTGGTGCATCCACTTGAATCATGGATGGCTGATTTTTGTACCCCCAGGACAAATGAGTGATTTCATAAAACCATCATGATAGGACCTGTAAAAATCAAGGGTGGACAATATCTCTCCCAATTGTTTCCTTTGATGTGGCCCATCGGAATCACAAGTCAACCTAAATGTTTAGCCCTGGGCCTAACTTGGAATTACATGGATAATGGTTGGAGTGGATTTTACATACACATGATAGTGGGACACACCAAAAATCGGTGTAGTCCCTCTGTTCACTACCCCAAGTATAGGGTTGTGATGTAGTAATAATCTCGGTAAGGTCGAGGTCGAATCCACAGGGACTGTACCTTGTACGTAATCTGAAAGTGACCAGAACTAGAACTGGAAGAAGATGTATCTAAACTAGGAAGAATTAAGGAAATAATTGTGAATTTAATTTACTAAAATTTGCAAAATTCAAAGGTGGGAAACTAGGGTTTCCAAGGGTCCACTTGTAGAGATCACGGAGATCTATGCTTAATTCAAGAACACAACTGGATTCAGAGTCCCATCTTTATCCAGTTAGAGAATATAACCATAAAAATCAAATCCGAACTTCCTTTCATCCGGTTTTCAAGAGATGAGAGGTATGAGAATTAGACTTGATTCCATCATAAGACCATGCCCATGAGACAAAGTAAACAACAGAATTTAACCAATCTACATCCAATCTGAGAGAGTTATGAACGAAGGGAAGGATTCCATTATCCAACCATGTCCATGAGACGATGGTGAACAACAGGGTTCCTACGACCATAACCTCTATACATGCATGGAAAATACTCAAAGATATCACAGATCCATTATAATTTAAGTCACAACAAACCATTAAAAACTATGAATATTTCATATAATCAAACTATAATTAAAGAGAGTTCATAAAACATGAATCAAAGCCGTAGAAAACTACCCATCACGCTACAAGCTTCACCTCTTAGCCCTAGCTAAGGGGTTTAGCCGGACATGATCATGCTAAAATCAGGAAAACATGGAAGGAAAAGACGAAAAACAAAGAAGGAAGGAGAAAACTCATTGGAAGACCGGTCGCCACTCTCTCCTTTGCTCACACATCCCAAGATGCCAAGAATGCCCCTTTCCACGTTTTTCCTCCTCTTTTATAGACTGCTAGGGGCGGTGGAGGGCTGAGAAGGTAGGTGTGTGTTTCTACTCACGGTGTGTAATGAAAACGCGGAGACAGCTGCGTTTGGATCGAATTTCGGGACGGTGGACATCTAAGAACCTGTTTTGGCTCCATAGTTGGGGTCAAGACCCCCCTCTGAAGATTCTGGACGGTTTAGATCAACCATCCGACCACAAACGGTGGCCCACAACACCCCACAATGTCCGAAAAAATTGGACGTGTGTTTCTTGCGCATGGGGCTTCGCTGTGATGTTTGGTGGGCCCCACAATGATGTTTTCAGGGAAATCCACCCCGCTCATTAGATTCCCTGCAAAAAACCAGTGGGGTAGGAGTGGTTTTGGTCGAGTTTGGTGCAGCTCACTATATCAAATCTCTCCATCGTTCATCCTACATTTTCTGGCGATCCACGTGTGTACATGTACATGAGACCAGACAGACTCCATGGCTAGGGTCATGCCCCCCCTCTGGATCGAATGGACAGTTTTTATCAAGCATATGGGTGATGGGTGGGGCCCACTGAGCTTCATCCGTCGGACAGCGTGCGAACGCTGTAATTTCATGCAGAAGGAGACGGGTCAATGACTGCCTGGTCCGGTGTTGCGCAGGAGTGCACCAGTTGTGCACTCTCGCGCCTCCATGTGAGGTCCACTGTGATGTAAATGAGAAATCCGCTCCGTCCATCTATTTTGTCCTCTCATTTAAAGGGTTGAGACCAAAATTGAAGCATATCCAGAGATCATGTGGGCCCCAAATCAGGGATTTAGTGGCTGATCTATCCGTTGGTACCCCTTTTCAGTTTAAGCTCCTGAATTCACCTTGCAACATAAACATGATTAAAATAGGGCGTTAAACAGTATCATGTTCATAAAATCAGGTAATAACTGGGGTCTAATATGCAATATTTGACCCTCAACATAATCCCCAACCAGCATTTTGTTAGTCCCGAGAAAAGTATGCGAAAAATAATTTAAGAATTACAGGACAATTCCTATAAAACCGAGTGAATTTTGAAAAACAATCCGATCAATAGAATTTTAAGATTCATGAATGTTAGGCATTACCTTCTCCTAGGCTCAAGCGCACGGTAAACTTCATAGTCAATTTCAAAGTATTAATCCATCAATTAGAACAATTCTAAACATTGAGTCCCATGGGTTCATAGTGTAATCTCAGCTTATTAACACTAAGAGTCTAATTGTCAATTTTCATTATGACATTGATAATCAAACAGAGCATTCCTGGATATCCCAACCTAAACCGAAACTTGCCTTACAGTTCAGCCTTTTTACTCTTCCAACTTTTGATTTTTCCATCGATGGCTTCACGTTGTTTCAACCTTTTTAAATATCTTTAACAGGTAGCAGTTTCTAATGACAACTATTTTTTTAGCTGGATATTCTTCTCCTTCTTTTTTTTTTTAATTTTTATTTTTTTTATTTTTTTTTCAAAGAACATGATGCTCAAATTCCCCAGGCTGGTTCCTTCCATGCTTTAATGATTACCAAGTTAACAATCCAATATCGAACTGAAGCCTTAATGTGTATGCTAGGTGTGACATGTGAAATCATGACTCAATCAATGTTTAAAACTTCTAATCATAGATTAACAATTCGACTTAATTGTGAAATCTAAAGATAGTTGAATCCAAGAGTCATAAATTACCAACATTACGTATCTTATACTTCTAAAATCAAGGATGGCCTTCAAAATCACTTCGACTTCATAAGAATTTCCAGAAAAAAATTTCACAATTTTTGCTCAAGACCAAGAAAGTATTGATTAGGTAACCTAATCTCTCATCCCCAACCTAAAATGTACATTGTCCTCAATGTAAAAGATATAAGCATGCAATGCATATAGGACAACGAAAGTAAAGGAGAAGTGATGGAAACATAGTAACTGATGACGGAGTTAAGCGGTTCTTTCCCAAAGAGATTTCAGCGTGAAGGCGGTCGGCACAAGAGTTAATCCAACAAAAGAAAACTATCATAAAACTACGGAAAAGCAAACTAACCTAACGGCATAAAGCCAACTAACCACTACTAGAAAATAAGGCAACGCTGACGGTTTGGCAATAACCTTAACCGACGGCTTTTAGCCGTCACAAGGTCCGTCGGCAAAGGGTGTGACGGATAAAAACCATTGGCATTTTCAACAACTAAAATCTGTCGGCGATGCCAATGGTAAGGGCAACGGCGAAAATCGTCGGCATTTCCAACGGTAAGAGCTACGGTTAAAACCGTCGGCGTGTTCGACGACTAAAATCGTCAATGTTTTCGACGGCTAAAAACCGTCGGCGATTCTCGTTACTCAAAAAAAAAAATGAATTTGGATGATATATTTGATTTTGATTTCTTCCTTTTCTATTGTTTGTGTAGACTTACCTTCTCAAATAGGTTGGTTTGTTCGGGGCTTTTGAGAAATCGGTATATCTAGTTTTGGATGTGTGCGTTGATAATCAACACATCCAAAACTAGATATACCCATTTCTCAAAAGCCCTGAACGAACCAACCCATTTGAGAAGGTAAGTCTACACAATAGAAAATGAAGAAATTGAAATCAAATATATCATCTAAATTCTAAATATTTGGATTGGATATATGCTTTAAAAAAATAGAAATAAGACAGTAGCAACAGTAATAGCTTTTTCAAAGGGGTTTGGATAGAGAAAACCAAGAGGTGGACATGGAAAACTAACATAATCCTAAGGGAATAGAAAATTGCAAATCCCAACAGTAATTCTATTGTTTTGTTTGGAGAATAGTTCTCCCTGGAAATGTTAAAAGTCCAAATGTCAAATGGCTCTCTCAAGAGTCAAGACCTTGGAAATCTATTTTTAACAGGCTCTCTAAAGAAATTAATATCCATGTTTTTTGAGGAAAAAAATGTGGAAGTGGAAAACAATTTTCCATAGCTACCCAAGACTACATCCAAGATCAACATCATACACATAGCACTGCTCTAGGGCAATTGATTGACCAGACGGGCCCTCAGACTAAGGGGATGTAACTACAAAATTGCAGATATAGCCACTTGAAAATGGATGATCAAGGAAAAGAAGGTAAAAAAATGCTCCTATCATTGCCTGTGGCAGCACATGAACAGTCTGATTGCCCTTGATGTGTGCCATGTGCATGGTGTAAGTGTTGGAGACATGATTGTTGTGCATGAAAAACAAAAACAATATATGATTCTCCATCATATGAGTGTGCATGACATTAAATCCACCAATAAAAATTGATGAAGAACAAACAAAACACTAAATTTACTTGGAAGACAACAAATGCAGAGAAATTCCTGAAAGTAAACGGTAAAATGCTTCATCTAATCCACTTTACCTGGAAAGAAGAACTGCTTGAGAAACAAAAGGAGCATATGCCGTCTCCCTCTTAGCAGCAAGCTGCTGAGCTTTCTAAAACTCTTTCAGAACTGCTTGGAAATCTTTTGCAAGCTTTGCATCAGCTATCTTTTTGTTGGCCTGCATTTAGATAGAAGCTCAATGTATAAACACAACATCAATAACAAAATAGAATTTTTATGCTTAAAACTGAATGATAAGTGAAGGTTGACAAAGATGCCTGTCTAGTGTGGGAAAATTCACTTCAAATGAGACCTTCAGAAGGAAAGATAAAATGAACATGACCATTAATTTACATATATGAGCATGAGAATTAGCATGCACATGAATAAATGTACACTCACAAAAGCTTGAAGCACATATAAATGAATTGCAATATAAAGTAAATGATTTGACAATGGGTAATCCTATTAGTTCGTAAGTAACATGCAAGACATTCCTTCATGTGTAACTTTTTACATGATGAAAGAGAACAATGATTAACTGTAACCTATAATCAAAGTATATCAACAAAATCAAAGTGTGAAAATTATAGACCAGGATCAATGGTGATGAAACACAACAAAGATTAAAAAAGAAAAAAAAAATCAAGAAAACTTACTTCTAATTCATCAAAGAAATACTGAAAAAGCACCTCTGAAAGAATCACTTAAGACAAGCATAAGATCTTCAAAGAACTGCCTAAAACAATAAACGACTGAAAACAGAAATGGCACTTCATTTGTAGCATTATCAACATAAAGAAAAGCAGACTCTCACTCCCACAACGCATCCAAACCCAAAAACCGGCAATTGCAAATCGACCCAAATCACCTATGAAGCTTAATGAGGAAAACCAACTAAAAATCCAATTTGGGGAGAATGTATTTTGCAAACCAACTAATTTCTGCCCATCCACCACATGAACTCTTTTAAGTATAAGACAAAAGACATTTCTGATTTTGCATCAAGAGAAGAGCAAAACGTGGGGGTGATCCGGGCAATTAATCTAGTAGGCCACCACATGGATGAGCCATAGACTAAATATCCTAGTTATTGAAATGAGTCTCAAGAGGATATATTGAAATGATTAAGGATGTATGAGGAAGAAAGAACAAATGTGACTATATGAAGGCAACTAATGGAGAGAAGTTTCTAATAGATTAAGGCTTGAACTAGGGCCAGCAATGAGCACATATCTTTTTCCATTGGTCATGTAGCATTTACAAGAAGAGGCATCAAATATAAGTTCTTTGCAAATAACATAGTTCTGATTAATGAGACAAGGGAAACCAAGGTAGTTAATAACAGTAACGGTGGCCATAACAGCAAGCCTTATATGCCCGTCATGATACAGAGGGTAATGGTCTCATAACATACAGCCTTCTAACGGTCTCTTTTCTTTCTTTCTTTCTTTCTTTCTTTTTTACAGGAAGAAAAACATATTGCCTTTGTATCAAATTTTTAATGAACCAAATTGATCTGTTACAGCCTCATATTGGATCGTTATGGCTTTTACAGGCCCGTTAAGGGCCCTTTCTTTAGATTGGGTGTTATAGCCTCATATTGCATAAACAGGAAACATCCTTCTAGTTAACAAAAAATGTAACATCCCAGATTTTTGACAACCTGGAATTAGACGTCCTTAGGTAATGGGTCGCTCCTAACACCTTATTAACTCGTCAGAACTCAATCCCAAAGTCTAAAACTGCTTTTGAACCCATTTCCTTCGCAAATCCCACCCTTCATCACCTTATTCTTTCAATTTTTCTACATACTTTCACCCTAGACACTATCTTAAACTAGCTAAGTAGTATAACTTAGATCACTCTATATACAAACTACAAAGGCCCAGGTACCACCTTAGACAGAAATCACTTAGGACTAAATCTTTTAGAAATTAGGCAAGAATTAGCTAGTGTTAAACTAGAGTACCTATGAAATTAGCACCAATCACTTTAAATACTATTTGCAAGACCCAAAACTTATAGAATCATTGACGCTAGGTTACCCTAAAATCTAGGATCAATCTCATTACCCGGCTGCTCTCGGGAGCATCTCGAAACTCCGTATCAGATCTGAACCGCACATCGAAAGTTCGATTAACACGAAGTTAAGAAATTAGGACCGCCTTGCTGGGCTTGATAACCATCTCGGAAATCAAATCCAGATAGTGTCCCAGCGTTATTCGCTTGAGCTCGGAGCGGGGAGTGTGAGAATTGTGAAATTAATTCAAAATAAAATACAAATTTATGAAATTTGGCACCTGTCGCTTGCGGATCAGTACTAAGCAACCAGATCGTCAGAATCATGCCAAATTACACCCTCGGATCAGGGATATTTTCTCAAACATATCCATGTACTCAGAATCTCCGATCGGGATCCGCTGACCGTTGAACTAAAACTGGTCCGCCACACGTGATCTGGGAATCCGACTGGAACGAAAACTTAACCATACCTAGATCCAGTGTTGGTGAGCTTAAGTCCGACCGCACACAGAAAATGGGCCGCCAGAAGTCCTCCGTTGAGCTGAAACTAACCCACTTTGGTTATAACCTAAGTATACTTTGACCTGGAGTCTATTTCGATGAGTTTTTAGGCTATATAAGGACCTTAAACCCTCTCTCATTTCAGCCATCCGAATTTGAGAAAAACTCGAGGAAAAGAGAGAGAGAAAGTGAGAGAGATGTGGGAGATTCTTCCCTGTCGTTCTTCCCTGCCGTATCCAAGCTCAACCGCTCCATTCTAATCGCTTTTCCGGCGATTCCAACTTCGTTTCTAGGTAAGAAACCCTAACCCTAATCTGTTTTGGGGTTTTGATAGTTGTAGGTTATGAAATAGCTAACCTATTTCATTCTATAGGTTGTCAAACTGCCGTATACGAAAGCTTAGCAAACCTATCGACTCCGTTATGATTCTACGACAAAAGGTGTGGACTTTAGGTGTGTAGGTTATGGTTTTCAACGCTTTCAATGTCAGATAATGATAGATTCATGATCTACATGCAATTGCACATGTACAAAGTGCTGTTTGTTTTCTGTTTCGATTAAAGACGTGGAATATGGAATTTTACATATTCTAGGTATTTGTAGAAAGTACCGTATACGTATAAATTTTAGAAATGTGTTTGCCATGACTATTTGCTGTGTGAATATATTATATATGTGTAAAATACTTGTTTGGTGAAAGGGCACGCCCTAATACATGTTTTTGCTAATATACACTATGTATATTAAAATAATGTATTTTAAGTGTTTGTGAAAATGACCGAATGAATATAGATTTCGCATTCGTGCTCGCCATAACTAATTGTCATGGATACATGATTGTTGTATAGGCGACACCCCTTTGACAAAAGGATTTACCCTAAATCATGTCATGGCCACTATACGCTATATATGTTGAAATGTGTAGCCCAAGTGTTTGTGAAAATGTTCAAATGAATATGGAACTTGGATTCATGCTTGCCATGATTATTTGTCATGAGTGCATGCGTGTTATAATTGGGGCAACTCCCTAGTGAAAGGATTTGGCCTAATGCCTATGTGATCAACATATGTCATGTATGTTGATGTATGTAGTTTAAAGTGTTTGTTGAAATGTCTAAATGAGTAGTAGTTAGTAAATTATAATGTATAAGGGTGTTGAGATATAATTCTCAACTTCTTCAACTATGTGTATGATTTCTTTAGATATCTGTGTGATTAGGAATTGAATATATAAAAACTCATACTTATGTTATACTTCATAACATGCTCAACTGATTGTATGATTTTATCTGTGTAATGCATATGTTTAAATTCATATTTATGTTGTATTCCATAAGAGCCGTGAAGGGTGATGGAGGAGTGGTGTAATGAGTGAGTGCAACAGCCCTAGCAGCCCTAAGCGGATATTATCAGACTTTGATTGTATGATTTGAATCTTGATCTATTACTGCTTTAACTATCTGCAATTGAATGTGATTGGGGCTATCGTATAGTCCAGGCAATCGGCAATGAAACTGAATTCGTGGTTGAGATTCAGTCGCCACGAGAGATGTGTTCGTCGAACCCGAGTCATACTTCGGTTGGCGATAGTGGCTAGGCACACGATGTACTTATGCGCTTCATATCATTCAACTCGTTGTGCACTCGAGCTAGCCAAGCTCGTCAAGTAACCCGATCTGTCTTATGTATGTTCACCATGTTTGGACGCTACTGCTTAAACCTAGGGTACCAAACTTACCAGTGAAATCCCGTTAACCATGGTACCTCGATCCGCTAAGACTCATAAGCCGGGCATGGTGGTATGGGACATCGTGGTCGAGCTGTCCACCTACGCTGGGGCCACGTGCCTCCCCGTAGTGACCAGTGAGCAACCAGACTCGTGAGCCGATTATGGTGGTATGGGACACTATATTCGAGCTGTCGACCTACATTGATAAGGTGATGGGGGAGTGGTGCAACGAATGCGTGTAACAGCCCTGGCAGCCCTTTGTAGTGACCACGAGCATACTCTGAATTTGGGGTGATGGCGATGCTTATAAAGCAGAGCCGGACTACTACTATGATGTTGAGGAGGAGTTCTCCTACATGTAACTCTCTGACAGGTCTATGAAGACCTGGTATTGTATTGACGGGGCTATGATATTTGGAATAGAAGACATTACACTTCCACAACTTGGTATAATTTGAAATTATACTTGTAATTCATAAACCTGGTAACCTTATCACACTCTGGAGACTCACCACAATTTATATATTTTATTTATCTATCACCGTCTTTCGCCTACTATCTCACTTGTCTCTGGAGTATGATATGTTGTTTTGGCTTAATCTCACTCATGTTCACTACACTAATACAGACAACATTCAATCATCATTCATTTTGTTGCATAAGTGATGCGTTGGAACTCGGGAGTTGAGTTTATGCTCGACCCCCGATTTTCAGGGCGTACAAAAAACAAAACATAAAAAGCTCATCAATCACAAACTGTAAGAGTTTCTGATTTTCTTAAATTATCAAAAAAAAAAAAAAAATATATAAAAATATATAAATGGAAAATTAAAAGCTCATCAATCATCCATTTCCCATCAACATGCACCTGTAAGGTAATATACGTCATGATATTTTAGGCCCAAGCATGTCCATTTGACACATAAAAGGGCCTTTTCTTGAGCTTGGGTTGGGCCTTAATAGAAAATTTTGGGAAACCCAAGCCGAACCTTATCAAACTTGGACCCAAAACCAAATGGGCCAGCCCAGCCTGTTGCTACCCTCCTAGTGCAATGTCAAACTTGGACCCAAAACCAAATAAAAGCTTATCTTACCTAGCAAAACAACTAAAAGAAAAAAAAATGCATTGTTGTTCCTTTTTTAAGAGTCCTTTTCCTTTGGGCATGTTAACAAACCTTAACAAATTGATGGTTAAGATAATTTTAGGCCAGGGTATCTACATGGTGGGGTCGACTTAATGATGTGCTAAGTTTCACACATTTGCCACATTACTATGTGTCACGCCCCAAACCCGTAACTCCTCCAGACAAGGAAGTCCGTAGTGTTCTTGCTCCTAATACGCGATTCAATCCTGGGATCCTACAGGAGGATTTTTTTTTTATTTAACTCGCAATAAACATAACAAGATTACCCATTTCACAAAGGCAACATCATCATCACATATCCACTAATATAATCATTTGAGTACAATAAAGGAAAATACATAAATCGAAAATCAAGCTCCATAAGACCGCTGTACGCTCCAAGCTCAACAATGCATTTGAATCTATGAAAGATAAAAGAGGGTGGTATAAGTGTGTGCACAAGGTAAGTGCCATAAGCAATATCGGTAATCGAATAAGCGGAATACTATTAAATCATACAATATAAGAAATAAGCAGAAATACTAATAATAGCATGAGTCAATCAATATCAGAATACGCATTATAAAACATCTATGCAAATGAGAGTCATAAAGAGCCAAACGTCAGATGTCAAGGATGCGATGCAGTACGCAATTCCTAATGAGTGCACAAATACTGTCAGTCATATGTAGACGGTATAAACACATAAACATAGTAGCCCGGAATACTATATGCAGTAGATGTAATGCGCTGTGCGGTGCGAATGGAATGACCATGCTGGAGTGTGAAGTCGGGATGATAGTACGTAGTATCGCAGGCTATGGGGTCATCACAAGGGCCTTCTATCCAAACCAGTCTCATACCTAAATTTGGATAGTCGGACTCAATGTGGTAAACTCGATCTCGGTTAGTCGCGCGCCCACCGAAATCCTAGCCATGCGAAGGTACACGTAACAAATAGTTGCGCACTACCAGTCCGAGTGAATAGTGAATGAATGAATGAATGAGTATGCAACTCCTGCTCAATAAGTCCATATATCAGTACGGTTTATCTTTGGGATCATCACCGGGGTCTATTACACTCTACGCCAGCTTGCCGCCCCTATCCGAGCGCCAACTGGGTAAGTGGAAGAGACCTCACTATCCGCCGCCACATCGGGCCCGGCTCGTCGATACGGACCCATTCCTCAAGTAAACTCAACCTAGAGCCCCTCACCCAAGTCACACCCCTTCCAACCGACCACGACACGGTGGGAGACGCGACCTCCGGTATTCCCCTCGTGCGCTCATATATCCACTCTCTCGACGTTGGAGTCATCTCATCCACTCTTTTAGGGATTTTCACTCGGGGACATCTATGGCGCCCGTATGCTAGAACCAAATATTTCCTGTCCCATCCGGCCATCCACGATATGCCTGGAGGCTTCCCCGATGTCGCTAGGGCGTACAAGAATCATAATGCAAGATGCATGAGTCATACAATCCGGTCATGCATCACTCTGCACAGCATCCTCATACGAGATAACTCTACCTATCAGGGAGTCTCATAACAACATACTCAATGACATATGTAATGATCAACTACATCTCATAACAGACATGCGAATGATGCATATGGGCATGTATCATGATGCTATGCTGTCACATGCTAATACTCATCACTCCATCAACAATGTGCCCACCGTGTCGCTCAATCCCCACGATCTCTCATAATCGGTCACGATCTCAACGGTCTAATCGGCCTCCGGTCGATCGGCCACGACCTCGACAATCGGCCACGTTCGATAATCAACCACGGTCGGTGCATGTCACGAGTATATAGGTAATTCGGACGCAAAGCGGATCGAAATCGGCCACGTCAGTCGATAATCAACCACGGTGGTCGTCGGTCACGATAATTGATTTCAATCGGTCACGACAAGGTCGACACTTGTCAATCGATAATCGGACACGATCGATAATCGAACCAATGATCGTGATCGATAATCGATGACAACCACACATAAACCAAAGTGGGGGGTCCATAGATGAACAACCGATCAACCACAATATAAAGATCGCCCTCGGTGTGGGTATATCAAATCCGGTAACACGGAGTCATCCGTTCA
This sequence comes from Magnolia changhungtana, assembly GCA_030180095.1. Lineage (NCBI taxonomy): Eukaryota > Viridiplantae > Streptophyta > Magnoliopsida > Magnoliales > Magnoliaceae > Magnolia > Magnolia changhungtana. The sequence continues at coordinate 1,636,532 of JASAUF010000321.1, read as the reverse complement.
TGGTGAATGGGACCCACTTATTTGGGTTAACCCACTATGAGAATGATAAGAGTGGGCCTAACAAGGCCCAAGGAAAGGTCACAATGTGGACATTAAACCATCATTGTCCAACGATGTGGCCATTTAACCAACATTACTCCCAAGGAGTGACTCATATAAGAAATTCATACACAACTTAACGGGCCATACATACATCGCATTGGGCCTCAACCATGGGCCCTGAATACATCACAATGGGCCTCGACCCACGGGCCCTAAATACATCACGATGAGATACGACCCATGGGCCTCAATACACATCAAGATGGGCCTAATCATATGAGCCTTGTATATATACGAAGGTGGGCCTCAATAGACGACCACAAATGAATCAAGATGGGCCTCATACATATACCAAGGTGGGCCTCAATAGACGGCCATGAATAAATCAAGATGACCTACTCACATGGGCCCCATGTATATATCAAGGTGGGGGCCTAAGCAACGAGCTATAAATATATCAAAGTGTGGCCCACCTTAATGTATTAGAGATCCAACCTATTCATAAACTAATATAGGGATAGATGAAGTGGAACACATATCGGCTTAGTAGGAAAATACTATGGCCCTTAGAAATTTTGAACGGTGAAAGCCAATGTCTCCACTATTTTCAAGGGTGGGGTCTACTTGAACTATAAATCTGTCCCATTCTTTAGCTCATGCCTTAAAATGAGCTTTTAAAATGGTTGGATGACTTTGATACCACACATGCATCTTGGTTGGGTCCACACATGTGGCCCACCAACTAATGGACGGTGTCCATTTACACCGTGGAGGGCACGTACATCACGTCTAGTCTCACCCTCAGATGCACAATGACACCCACGTAGGGCCTACCATAAGATATGATGTATTATAACATTTATCATATCATATGTTATGATGTATATATTATATATTTATATATTACTAAATCGCCATCGCCAGGCGTCCAAAGTCTTAGGGATGGTGGATGTTCACGCATAAAGGTGGGTCCACACGGTGGTGGATCAAACCCACATCGTGGTGGTCCCACACGTGGGCGGCGTGAATACAAAATACACGTAACGTGTGGTTCCCGTAAGTGCGACACCTCCCGACAAGAGAATGGATTGTCACGGGGTCCGGGCACTTGATATGTCCCACATGTGCGTTTATTTTTTACATCTAATCCGTTCATACCGGCCATTCTGGACGAAGAGTGAAAACAAATTTCATATTGATCCAAAACTTATGGGCCACAGAAGGTTTCAATGGCAGACAGTACACCCCACTGTTTTGTATGAGGTGGGCCACCTGAGTCTAAGATCAGCCTGATATTTTGAAGGGACCAACTTAAGGGAAGGGCCCATCAGATAAACGGCTTGGATGACAAATAACCATCATAGTGGGGCCCACGGCTGGGGCGTGGGTTCTGTCCGCACGGCATGCAAGCCCGAGCAACGTTCCAGGGCCACTGGCCGCCGCACCTGGCACCGACGCCGCTTCTCTTATTTTTTTGTTGTTTTTCTTTTGAAAACCTGTTTTTCTGAGATTTTTTGAATGTGGGGCCCGCATCAGTGGAATCCACCCTAGCCATTGGGTTCTATGGTTCCAGACCAACCAAATGAGTCCAATATTCAACATATTTTGGAGTGTGAAAACATCAGGGTATAATTTAACGATGAAAACTACTGTTTCCAATGCTATGGCCCAGCAGAGGGCCGGATTGGCCCCATTTTTTAGTTCAACGCCTAAAATGGCATGAGGAAAGGAATGGACGACGTGGATTGAATTTATACTTCAAGGTGCGCCTGTATGAGTGACCCTCACAAAAGCCTTAAGAACCCACTCCTTTTTCCCGTGTTTTTTTTTTTTTTGTCGCCAACCACGTACGTGGCGTCCTTCGGACGCCGGACGAACAACTTTGATGTACAAATCGTTCAAGGTGGGTCCCACATGGACGTGGCCCACCTGATCAACTGATATTTACATTTTCTCATCTCACTAAGGTAGGGCCCCGTGGTTTGGACGGTCAGATAAGACATACATCAAGGTGGGGTCCATCCAAGTAGGCCACACAATCACTTTATCATATACAAAATAAATGAAAAGAGAGAGAGAGAGAGGAAGAAGCACCCACCTTAGGATCTTCTTGGTCTTTTTCATCCATCAATGCATGTTAGAGATCCAATGGGTGGACTTCAACGGTTGAGATCGACTTAGGACGATGGAGATGGGAGATAGGAAGGTGGGCCACATTTGCTCTCCATGGAAGCCATGGACGATTGCTCCATGGGGTTTGCTTGAGAAAAAAAAAGAGAGAAATGAGAGAGAGAGAGAGAGAGAATGAAAGAGAAGTGATGGGAGAGGGATAGGTGAAAGGTGATGGGTGTACTTGTTGTAAGGGAAAGTTGACTTTGGAGAGGGGTGGTTGTACTTGGGGATGGTTGTTGTACTTGACTTGATTTGATTTGATTGATTTGACATTTCGTAGAGATTCTCTCGTAATTGCAAATGTGAGGCGTTTTCCTCGAACTGAACGCAGGCCCACATCTCCCGGCAGTATTGCCTTCGTGGCAAATCGCGAATGCGGTCGCACTGGTACAAGTCTTGGGTTGAGTCGAATCGAATTAACGACGAGTGAATCAAGGTCGCGTGCAATGCCGATTAAGGGTCGAAGGTTGCCGAAATTGGCCTAAGATCGCGAACCTTCTCTATGTGGGTCTTACACTTGACTGTCTCCTTACAAGGAAGTTGTGCAAGTCCTGTTAGCAAGCTCTCTAGTGTAGGAGACATCTCAAAATACACCAAACAAGAGACTATAACAAGTTATCAGAAAAAAAAAAAAAAAAACTAAGCATTTGAAATAAAAGAAAAATCAGAAGGTAGACATATTCAATGGCATTAATGTAAGACTGGTATCCTAGTCCGTACCATTCTGTAGGCTTCCGCGGTCCTTCCGGTCGAATTCTAGCAATCCTCGACCCGTATCCGACATTTGCGCACGATCCTAAGCCAAGTCCCGCATAGCAAAGTCGACTCAACTCACATACCAAAGTCCCACATCCTAACGCCGCGATGGATCTACCCAGTTGGGTCGGCGTTCAATTCGAAGAAAACGTCGCATGTTGCGAATTTTGAGGGAATCTCTACAACATGCCCTATCAATCAATCAATCACTCATGTCAAGTACAAGTCAAGTACAAGCCATACCCAAGTACAAGCAACCCATCTCTCCCATTTCCAAAGTCAACTCTCTCTCTCCCCTACCCATCCCTCTTTTACAAATTTCAAACCAAACCATACCTATCCACCTCCTTTCCTTACAACCACCACTCCATCCATCCCTTCATCCATTATTTCTACATGTCTCTCTCATTCTCTAGCAATTTCCCAAATTCCATGAGAAATTCCATACGTCTAAGCTCCTCTCTCCCAACTCCAAGTGTGGCCCACTTTCCCACTCTCTCATCTTCCATCTCAACCTTCTAATATCCATCAACCTCCATCAAAGTTGAAGGCAAGGAGCATACAAGTCTATGGAGCTAAAGAAGGAGTAATATAGGCAGGTGATCCACCGTTGATTTCAATTTTAGGGTCACTTGTTGTAGGACCCAAGATGATGTATACAATGTAGAGAGGGGCCCATAGTGGCGGGGTCCCTCTATCTCACCGATCTCTCTCTCTCTCTCTCTCTCTCTCTCTCTCTCTCTCTCTCTCTCTCTCTCTCTCTCTCTCTTTATCCGTTTTGATGAAATGGGCCCCACTAATTTATGTTCTATCCGCACTGTCCATCGTGGACGGTGGGACTCCACCGTGAAGTGCTCACCCAGATCCATAGCTTAACTGGCAGACCGAGTGGAGATACCTCGTTTCAGCACTTGAGGCCTTGGTGTCGATCCCTAGCAAGCGCGACTGGCATGGGGTGTGTGTACTGACGTCACCAAGCTGGTGAGCGTGGGCCCCACCACATGATGCATGTGTTGCATCAAAACCGTCCATGCGTGGGGCCTCGTCCATCAAGAAAAGAGAGGCTAGACGTTGACAAGCCGTATACTAGTCTCACCCTCCAACGCACTCACACACATATATAATATATTATATTATGATATATGTTATTATATAAATATAATATTTTATATTAAAAGATATGGTGGGCAGCCACTCCCATGTGGGACCCTGGTTAATCGGGACCTTGGATCTGGACGGGCCACTTGATGTGTGCATTTTATCCAACCGTCCATTCAGTTGGACGCTGGCATATGTGGGCCCCACCATATGATGTATACATCTAAACTAGCCATACGTGGGGCCTACCATCAGGCTGTCAGCACCCAGCATCTCACCCCACTCTTTACCATATATATATATATATATATATATATATATATATATATAATATCATGGTGGGTCTGGCGTGCCAAGCACGGCCCCACCATGATGCGTGTGCTGTATCCATCCATCTGTGTGTGGACATGAGGCCCACCTTGGTGACATACTAGGTGCAGCATGGCTCCACCATGATGCACGTGTCATATCTAAACCGTCCACCCATCTGCTGGGATGGGCAGAAGCTTTGAGCAGCTACTGAAGCATGTGTTACATCCAAACCGTCCATCCATTTGGCAGACTCTTCTCAAGGCTTGAGACTGAAAAGTAAGACAGATCTAGTTATCAGGTGGACCACACCACAGAAAACAGTGGATTGAGCCCCCACCATTAAAACCCCTTTTGTGTTATAGAAGTTTTGAATTAATGTGGTATTTATTTCCTCACTGTTGAGGTCTTTGTGATCTTATGAACAGTCTGGAAGGGAAATAAATGCTATAACGGGCCCTCTAAGTTATTAGCGGCGTGAATTATTATTACCACTACCACTTGTGGTATGGTCCAGATGATCCTTTGGATATGATTTTTTTTATGCTCTAAGATGATCTCTAACAATGGATGAAGAGTGGAATTGGTGTTGTCTATTGGTATGGCCCATTTAATGTATTAAGGGCCCAATTGTTGAGGCCTGATGAGATGTACTTGAGGCCCATTTGGTATATTCGGGGCCCACTTAATGAGGCCCGATATGATGTATTTGGGGGCCCATTTGATTAATCCCTTTTGACTCGGCCTATTTAACTCGGCCCATTGGCCCATTTGATGCATGTTTGACCCATTGGGGCGGCCCACATGATGCGGCCCATTGGATGTATATGAGGCCCAATGAGATGTATATGAGGCCTTTGTGTGGGCCGACTATGATGTATATGAGGCCCAAATGCGATGTGAGATTCCACCACGATGTATGTAATGATGTTTTAGCGGTCGTGCCTTGGGAGCAATGATGGTTTGATGTCCACATTGTAAGGATGATGTTGGTTAAATGTCCACATTATAATTCTCCCTAGGGCCCATTGATAGGCCCATACTCATAGTGTGTAGGCCGTCTAGGCCCATCTTCGTTATGAATAGAGCCCATCACCATATAACATGTTTAGTATAGATCCATGATTCATGATCATACGCATCATATGTATGCCTGATATGAAGAGTGACTGATCATAGCATATGCCTTCGGACGAATTGTTTATGGAGTCCCGGATAGGCGGAGTTGCCCTACATGAACGCGCAGTACGCGCAGAATTGTTGCATGTCTGGTAGAGTGATTCATGCACTTGCATTTATATTATTGTGGTTATTGTATGTCCTAGCGACATTAGGGTCATAGCCTCCACAGACACATCATGGGTGGCTAGATTAGATACCAGAAATTATTGATTCTAGCATCGGGGCGCTATAGATGTCCCTGGGTGAAAATTCTTAAACCCGATGGTACCAGAGGATGACTCCAACGTCGAGATCGAGTGGATACATGAGCGCGCGAGGGCCATATACCAGTAAGCCGCATCTCCCACTATGTCGTAGTCAGTTAGAAAGGGGTGTGACCTTACCCACCTGAGTGAGGGGACAATTTCTAGATTGAATTTGACCAGCTTGAGGAATGGGTCCGCTATCGACGAGCCGAGCCCGATATTGGCAGGAGAATAGTGAGGTCATTTCCACTCTCTCAGTTATGCGTTCGGATAGGGGCAACAAGCTAGCATAGAGTGTACTAGACCCCGGTGATTATCCAGAATGAGAACTGTACTAATATTTGATGAGCTATATGAGGATTTGGATGAGGATTGACATGCTTGAGTTACATCTCGCATCGCATGGTCTTGATATGGCCGATAGCATTCACATCTTACACCGCGTAGCTTTGGTACAGCTGATTGCATTCATGTACCCATCAGCATGATTTTACATTATTCTGGTATTACATTCTGAGCACGTTCATACTACGCACACACTTACACCACCCTCTAAGCTTTCTATAAGCTTATGCACGATTGATGCGTGCAGGTGATGTCAGGACGCAGTCATAGCCTCACCGTAGTTGGAGTGTCCAGACGAGCTTTTGGAGTTTTCTATTATTATCATTATCTTGTATTTCCCTTCATACACACTGTACTTAAGTTTTAGTCATAGTGGATTTTGTGATGCTGTTCTTGTGGTTATTGTTCGTGGGTTATGCTTATACTGAAACAAAATCATGTTTGAAATCCTCCTTATAGGATCCCAGGATCGGAACCTGGTGTTTGGGTGCTGGGAGCTGAGAATGGGGTACTATGGAGGCTGTCGGCGCCGGATTCAGCGATCAAAAATTTTGTGAGCCCGGTTTCCGAGTTCGGGGCGTGACAGAAGTTGGTATCATAGTGTAACTTGGGAATAACCGAGAACAGCATCACATGTTTGCTATGAGTTTAGGACGATTAGGTTCTGAGTGCGAAACCTTCCGATTGAATTCCTAACGTGTGATTCTCAAGGTTGATTGGTGTCCTTATTCTTCCTATAAGACATGCCACCTAAGAGAGCGACCCGAGCGCACCCCGCTCAACCACCTGAAGCTCCAACTTTACCACCTGTGACTCCCGTTCCACCACCAAAGATCCCTGCTCCCCTGCCTGAGGATGACATTCCTCCACCTGAGACTAGTGCGGATCCGATCGTACCTGTAAGTGCCTCTCAGTTACAGCAGATGTTGTAAGCTATGAAAGCTGCGCTTCATGGACAGGGCAAGTGCCCAGCTATTTCACTAGCTCAGGCCGAGCAGGAGCGTGCAAGCGCTCTTCTTCGTGAGTTTAGACAACTCGATCCTCCGCGTTTCCAGGGCGAGCCAGATCAGACAGCAGCTGAGAGGTGGCGCTCTGATGTGGAGAAGATTTTTGATACTATGGCATGTACGTCCCATCAGCGAGTCCGGTTGGTTGTATTCCTTCTCTAGGGTGAGGTAGAGCATTGGTGGACCTTCATTACCTGAGTTGTAGGGCCTAATTATGTCTGGACATGGGAGGACTTTATCGACCAATTCGAGCAGTACTTCTCTGACCACATTCATCGTCAGAGAGCACTGGAGTTTGAGACCTTGGTGCAGGGAGACATGTCAGTAGCACAGTACACGGCTCATTTTATGGCTCTATCGAGGTTTGTGCCGTATCCGGTTGATGATGAGAGGTGGAAGACCCGCCATTTCAAGAACGGCTTACGTTACGGTCTTCGAGGCCGTGTTATTGGACATGAGCTTCCGACTTTTTAGGCAGTAGTATGGAGGGCTCAGATTTATGAGGCAGAGTGGGCCGGCACGCGGAGCGATCGAGATCAGAGGAGAGGTCGGAAGAGGCAGGCTCCCTCTAGTAGTTCCTAGCAGCATCGACGACCGCAAAGATACGGGAGCCACGCATCCGCCAGAGCACCAGCAGCACCATCGGCACGGCACCACCTCAGAGGCAGCTTTCTGATACCTACTATGGATGCGGTGGGATAGAACACCATAGGTGGGAGTGTCTCCGACCTCAGCAGCAGCAGCCGAGAGCACAACAATAGCCTCCACAGCAGCAGTTGAGAGCACCGCAGTAGCCTCCGCAGCAACAACGACAACAGATTCCACCACTGAGGCCCCCTCGGCGAAGTGCGGCGGCATCAATACCGGCCTGCGAGACCGCGGCGGCAGAGCGGCGGTTTCGAGTGCCTCAGAGACATCAGCAGCAGCAGCATCTTCCGAGGGGACAGGCACCTCCCTAACCAACTTAGGCTAGATTTATGCAGCTCAACAGGACCTGCAGATCTCCGGAGGAGTCGTTGAGGGTATACTTCCAATCTCTTCATGCATCGCCCGAGTATATTTGATTCTGGTGCTTCACACTCATTCATGTCTAAGAATTTCTGCCGATCGACTGGATTACCAACAGAGTCTACTAGTGAGGAATTGACCGCATCGACGCCCTTAAAGAAGACCACAGTATTGGGCCGTTTCTGTTCGTCTTGCCTCGTATTAGTGGGGGAGATCTTCTTGCCCACTGACTTATTTATGTTACCGATGTTAGATTTTGACGTTATCTTGGGCATGGATTGGCTTGCCGAGTACCAGCTATCTTGGACTGTTCTGCGAGGACAATTATATTCTGTATACCAGGCTTGCCGCAGTTTCGATTCATCGCAGAGCCCCGAGAGAGTCGTTGTCTTATTTGATATCCTGTGTCTTTGAGGAGCCTGTTGCTGCTTGTATTGATCAGTGGCCGATTGTTTGTGATTTCCCCGACGTGTTCCAGGAGATTCCGGGATTGCCGTCGGGCCGTCATATTAAGTTCCAAATTGACCTTATGGCTGGTACCGCGCCTATCTCGAAGGCCCCGTACCGTATGGCACCGATGGAGTTGCATGAGTTGCAACAACAGTTGAACGAGTTATGCCAGTCGGGATTCATCCATCCGAGTAGTTCTCCGTGGGGAGCATTGGTACTCTTCATCAGGAAGAAGGATGGCTCGTTGAGGCTTTGCATAGATTACCGCGAGCTCAACCGAGTCACGATTAAGAAAAAGTACCCATTCCCGAGGATATATGATTTATTTGATCAGCTGCAAGGTGCATAGTTCTTTTCAAAGATTAACCTGCGTTCCGGTTATCATCAGATTCGTGTTCAAGAGGAGGACATCCCGAAGACGGCTTTCAGGACGCGTTACGGTCATTTTGAGTTTCAGGTCATGTCCTTTGGACTGACTAATGCACCCGCGGTCTTCATACAGTTGATGAATGATGTCTTCCATTCATATCTCGATCAGTTTGTTGTGGTCTTCATCGATGACATTTTGATATATTTGAGGACCCGTGAGGACCACATACAGCATCTGGAGATCACTTTGCAGACCCTCTGTGCCCACCAGCTGTATGTGAAGCTGGAGAAGTGCGAGTTCTAGCAAGAGGAGGTGAGATTCCTCGGTCACATGGTGATGAGGGAGGGTGTCGTAGTGGACCCCTCGAAAGTTAATGTAAGACCCATATCATAGATCGTACCGTTCTGTAGGTTCCCGTGATCTTCCAGGTTGAATTCCGGCAACCTTTGACCCTTAACCGGCATTTGCCCGCAACCCTGATTCACATACCGTCAACCCGAGTAGACTCAACCCGAGACTTGTACCCTAGCAATTGTGCCGTCACCACGGTTCCGATGCCATGACTCGCGCCGATCCGATACCCTGGTCAAGAGATCTGGGTCCGCGTTCGATGCAAGGAAAACACCGCATGCAAATTCCGAGAGAATCTCTACGACTTGTCACATCAATCAATCAATCCCATCATGTCAAGTATATGTCAACTACACATCACCTTACACCCTTCCCCAAGCAACCCCTAAAGTCAAAAAGGTTCTTACACACCCATACTTTTCTTACACTATCTACCACAAAAGTCAAAAAGTCTCTTATACATCCATCACCCATCTTTCTCCCTCTCTCTTTACAACCCTCTCTCTCTCATTTCTTAAACACACTCTCCAAGCAACCCAAAAATTTCATACGTCCAAGCCTCTCCAAGCTCTCCCAAGCAACAAATGTGGCCCACTTTCCTACCCCCTTCATCTCCCATCTCAACTATCCAAACTTCATCTCCTCCGTTAGGATCGAAGCTAAGGAGCAAAGGAAGCCTAGGGAGCAAGAAGGAACAGTGGGTGATCTTCGATCTCTACTTATTTATTATTTTGTGATTTAAGTGCCCACTTGTGGTGGGACCTACCTTGATGTAGGCTTCGTATCAAAGAGGGGCCCACAGTGGCGAGGCCCCTCCATCCTTGCCGATGTCTCTCTCTCTCTCCCTCTCTCTCCCTCTCTCTCTCTCTTTCTTTCTCATGTATTGTGGATCCCACAATGAAGTATGATCCACGTCATCCCATCCGTAGGGCCCACCTTGCTAACCTCCTTTGGGTGGGCCTGGATGTAGGAGAAACACAAATATCAGATTATCCAAATCTGGTGGGCCATGTCCATGTGGGACCCACCATGATGTAGCATTAAATCCATGTCGTCCAGCATCCCTGGACGCTGGACGTGGTGGTAGTGCAGGGTGGTCTGACATGAGACCCAAATCCATAGCTAAAGTGGTAGGTTGAGGGTAAGATACCTCGTTTCAACGTTGGGGTCTCAGCATTGATTCCCTACTGGGAGTGGCTAGCCATGAAGTGTGAATGTTAGTGGGGTCCATGAGACCCATCCACGCCGTCCATCCTATTCCTTGGATCATTTTAGGCGTTGAGTCGAAAAATGAGGTCAATCGGATAATCAAACGGGCCATACCATAGAAAACCATGTTTCCTACCGTTCAAAGCTATTAGGACCCACCTTGCTGTATCTACACACCAAACATGTCGTATATTGGACTTGTTTGGTGTGTTTTGAGCCCTAAAATCCATTGGACGGAGTGGATTCTCAAGAAGTGGGCCCCGCATGTGAAAAACTTCAGCAAATAAAAAAAAAAAAAAAGAGGCATACATGCCATTTGCAGCAGTCACTCTTCTTCTTGTCAAGGCAGATGCACAGACCGCCGCACCATGGACGAGGAATGGGCAGGGACCGTGGGTCCCAGCCACTGGCCCCACCGTAATATATGTTTTGTATCCCACCATCCAGATGGCTGGACGGTGAGCCCTCCATGGTATTTATATGACATCCAAACCGTTCCTCCATTTAGTGAACGTGGACCCCACCTGCTGTGTATAGTTAGTCCAACCGTCCATCCTTTTGGCAGGCTCATCTCATGACTTGAGGCAAAATAAGAGAGATCTATTTATCAGGTGGGCCACTGCTGTTAACAATGTGGCATTGAACTTCTACCATTGAAATCCCCTTGTTATCACAGAAGTCCTGGATCAACGTGAAATTTGTTTTATCTCTTAATCCAGATATGAGTGACCTTATGAACAAGATTGGATGGAAAATAAATGTTTTAGAGGGCCTTGGGGATTTTGATGGTGGAGACCATTTTCACCACTGTTCTTTGGAGTGCAGTCCAGATAACCTTTCGTTATAATTTATTTGAAATGCTCTTAAATGATCCCTAAGGATAGATGAATGGGTAGATGGTGCAACCCACTTGATGTATGTTAGGCCCCCATTTGAATCGGCCCATTGATTCGGTCCATTCGATCGGCCCATTCGATTTGTCCCATTGACTCGGCCCATTTGATTCGGCCCACTTGGTCGGCCCTTTTGGGTCAGCCCATTTGGATCGGCCCATTCAAATCGACCCATTTGATCGGTCCATTCAATCGGCCCGATGTGATGTATGTAAAGCCCATGAGCGAGGCCCAATGTGATGTATGTGTGGTCGTTACATTGTATATGGATTCCTTATGTAGACCACTCCTTGGGAGCAATGTTGGTTGGATGTCCACATTGATGGGCAATGATGGTTAGATGTCCTCATTGTGACCTTCCCTTAGGCCTTGTTAGGTCCATTCTCTTCGTGGGTTAACCCAAATAAGTGGACCCCATTCGCCGTATGTGATTGATTGATTTCGATTACCAATTCCGATTATGAGTATATAACAACATAGCATCATGATACATGCCCATACGCATCATCTGCATGCTTGTGATGAAATGAGTGATTGATCATAGCACATGTCCTCAGGCAGATTGTTTATCGGCTCCCAGATAAGCGGTGTTGCCCACATGAGAGCGTAGTACGCGCAGAATTGTTACATGACTAAATGGTATGGTTCATGCATTTCGCATCGTGTGACATGATTATTATACGCCCTAGCGACATCAGGGCCGTAGCCGCCACAGGCGTATTATGGTTGGTAGGATTGGATACCGGAAATCTTGTTCTACATGGGGTGCTATAGATATCCCTGGGTGAAAGTCCATAAACCCTTATGGTACCAGCAGGTTGCTCCAACGTTTACACCGAGTAGGTGCATAAGCATCGAGTGCCGATTACCAGAAGGCCGTGCTTTTCACTGTGTTGTGGTCGGTTGGAAGGGGATGCGGCCTTCCCCGCCCGAAAGGAGAGAGCAAAGCTAGGCTGAGTTTGACCAGCTCGAGGAATGGATCTGCTATCGACGAGTCGAGTCCGATATTGGCAGGCGGATAGCGAGGTATCTTCCACTCACCTTATTACGCGCGATGGGGCGACAATCTAGTTTGGAGTGTACTAGACCCCGGTTATATTCTAGAGTTGAGTTATGTTGATATGTGGACTTAGATGAGGATTCGTATGCTTGTATTACATCTCGCATTGCATGGCCTTGGTATGGCCAATATCATTCATGCCTTGCATCACATGGCCTTAGTACGGCAGATAGTATTCATGGATTCTTCAGTATATTCCGCATTACTCTGATACTGCATAATTGTATTACTACCTTGCACACACACTTTCACCACCCTCTAAACTTTCCATAAGCTTATGTATGACCGTTGCGTGCAGGTGACGTTGGACCACGCAGCGCTGAAGCAGGAGCGCATAGCAGATCATTTAGCATTTTTTGTCCATTATCATTGTACTTATAAAGTTTTTTATCATGGTAAAAATGTAATGGAGTTTTTGGTTGTTGTTTGTGGGTTATGCCTTTGGCTATGCTTATTACTAATCAAACTGATGTTGAAAATTCTCCTCGTAGCATCCCAGGATCAGAACCTGGCGAATGGGTACTGGGAGCCGAGAATGGGGTACTACGGAGACCGTCGGCGCCGGATTCGACGATCGAGAATTTTGTAAGCTCGATTTTTGAGTTTGGGGCGTGATAGAAGTTGGTATCATAGCATAACTTGGGAATAACTAAGAACAACATTACATATCTATTATGAATGGCTAAGTCCCGAAGTTCGAATAGCTTAACAATCTTTGATTACAGACCCGTAACGTGCGTGCCTTTGAGAGTTTTTCAAGTTGATAGGCGCCTTTCCTCTTTCCTGTAGGACAAGATGCCCAGGAGAGTGACTCGATCGACTCCCGCACCACCACCTGAGACTCCGGCACCACCACTTGAGACTCTCGCACTACCACCTATAATCCTCACACCACCACCAGAGGTTCTTACTGCCCAGCCTGAGGATGCCGCTCCTCAACCAGAAACCGGTGCAGATCTGACCATATCCGTGAGTGCCTCTCAGTTACAGTAGATGTTGTAGGCTATGACCGCCGCACTTCAGGGGCGGGGCAGGCATCTCATCGTTTTACCAGACCAGGCAGAGCCGGAGCGCGCGAGCGCCCTTCTTCAAGAGTTTCGACAGCTCGATCCCCCGCGTTTCCAGGGCGAGCCAGACCCGACGGTAGCTGAGAGATGGCGCACCGATGTAGAAAAGATATTTGATACGATGGAATGTACGACCCAGCGGTGAGTCCGATTAGCAGTATTTCTTCTCCATGGTGAGGCTGAGCACTGGTAGACATCAGTCTCCCGAGCAGCGGACGCCGATTTTGTATGGACCTGGGAGGCTTTTGTAGATCAGTTTGACCGACAGTATTTTCCTGATCACATCCGACGACAGCGAGCTGTTGAGGGTCAAATATTGCATATTAAACCCCAATTATTGCCTGGATTTACGAACATAACACTGCTTAATGGCTTATTTTAATCGTGTTTATGATACAAGGTGAATCTATGAGCTTGGATCGAAATAATGTGACGCCCCGGTCACTGCTTCATGTGGGCGGGCACACGTGGGCGGGCACATATGTGGGCGGGCCCCCAAGTGTAGCCGGCAGCTACCGTGTGGGCCGGGAAGTCTTGTTTTAATCATAGCGGCGTAACTTGTCCCACATCGGAAGAGTTGTCTAGAGTTGTGGTGGTTATATGTTAGGTTTCTCCCTTAACAGACATGACGCGTTTTAAATCCGTGAGCTTCGGCAAAGCGGACAATATCATGTGCTGTGGGGGTGGGCCTTACAAATAAGGTGCTAAAAGCTGAGATTTACCTCTTAGAATTCACCAAGGCATTGGATGGGACTCCATGGGACCAAGATCGAGGATTCACACATTGGAGATCCGAGGAAATCAAGTCGTTCACGTTAAAGAGGCCCGAATTTGGCCCAAAATTCAAGATCACAGGGTTACCGCCATCCGATTGGCTCGAAACTTCATACATGGCCTGGGATCCATAAATTAACTGTACACATAAAATTTCATCCATTGCATATCTCGGGAAGTGGCCCAACGGCCAGATCAGTCTCTTAATTCATTAAGCAGGGCCCACATGATCTTTGGATATGCTTAAATTTTGGTCTCAACACTTAAAATGAGGTGTCAAAGCAAATGAACGGAGAGGATTTCTCATGAACATCACAATAGACCCCACATGTACATTGAATGTACATAGGGTATACGTGCATGAGAAGTGCACTGGACAAAGAGTCCGGTCAAACCTACAGCTGACCGATAGTTTTGAAAAAGAAAAAAAAAGTCCCAGCATCCTCACTGGGACTCGCCATTTTTGGCTAGTGAACCCCACCTGTCAGTATATTAGATAATCCGAACCGTTCATTCACTCCAAAGGGCGGGCATTACCCTCGCCTAGTTGTCCTTTTGACTTTATACATGTGTATACACGTGGATCGTCGAAAAACGCAAGATTAATGGTGATTGGTTTGATATAGTGGACCACACCAAAAGCAGATAAAAACTACTCCATCTTGCTAGTCCCAAGCAAAGTATGCGAAAAATAAGTTGAGAATTACAGGACATTTGCTATGAACTCGAGTGATTTTTCAAAAACAATCCAGATATGAGAATTCCAAGATTCATAAATGTCGGCATTACTCTCTCCTAGACTCAAGCGCACTGTAAACTTTATAGTTAGGTTTAAGCTATTAATCCACCAATTAGAAAACCCCTAAACATTAAGATCCATGGGTGTATAGTGTAATCTTGACTTATCATCATTAAAATTCACTTCTCTGTTTCAGGATATCATTGGTAACCAACAAAGGAATTGTTCACTCCCCAAGTATAGGGTTGTGATGTAGTAATAAACTCGGTAAGACCGAGGTCGAATCCCAAGGGACTGGAACTTGTACGTTATCTGAAACTAAGTAGAAATAGAACTAGAATGAGATGAAATCTAAACCGATTGGAATTTGAAGAATAATGGTGAAATAATTAATCTAAAACTTTGGAAAAAAATCAGAGAAGGGAAACTAGGGATTCAGAGGATCCACTTGTAGAGATCAGGGAGATTCTTATGCCTGTATTACAAATCAGGGAAATTAACTGAACTGCCATTGATATAGATTTCAAGAGATGAAAGGTATATGAATTAGGATGGATTCCATCACCAAACCATGCCCAGGAGACAAAGCAAACAACAGAATTAAACTAATTACCAACCAATCAACATGTTTATGAAGGTTAGGAAAGGGTACCGACATCCAACCATGCCCAGGAGACGATGGTGAACAACAGGGGCTTCGACGTCATAAACATAAAGAGGAAAAGAACATGCTCAAAGCCATTGCGGACCCATTGTAATTTCAAATACAATGTACCATTAAGGACAAAACATTCCCTTAATAAAATTAAATCAAAATCAGATCAGTCTTAAACAAAGGCACAAGCAAAGAGACCTCCCATCACGCTACAAGCTTCACCTCTTAGCCCTAGCTAAGAGGTTTAGCCACACATAGACATGGTGAGGCTAAACATCCTTAAAGAAAAATAAATAAAAATAATAAAATAAAAATACTACTCTACTCCCTCTCTCTGTCAGCTCCCCAAGCCCAAGCTCCAAGCCAGATCTCCAGATCCTCGTTCCTCCTCTCACGGTCTCTCTCTCTCTCTTTTTATAGCCTCAAAGGAGTCGGTTGGTGAAAGCTTTCGCAGCTGCGTGCGAAACTCCTTACGCATGCAAAAACGGAGCCTCCCAACTTCTCTGTTCCTTTGATTCTGTCCAAGATAATAACGTCTCTTGAGGCGTTATGGACAGACCCACACAATGGACGGTCCAGATTGGTCGTCCGACCACCATGATGGGCATACAACCACCCCGAAATCCGTCAGTTTCGGACGCTGAAGCAGGGCCTACGGAAACAACTTACGCTGTGACGTTAGTGGGGCCCATGCACAGCGTCAGATGACAAATCCACTCCGTTCATTGTTCTCTACTCGAAAAACCGGTCGAGATTAGTCCGTTTTATGTTGATTTTTGTGTTGCCCATAGAATTATTCTTTCCGCCGTCCATCAGCCTTTGATCGGTTGATATCAAATCTCTGCTGCCTCTTGATATTAGGACACCAAGGCATGAGTTTTTGCCATCCCACGGGATGAATGAACGGTCCAGATCGTTCATCCGACCACGAACAAAGATCCGCAACGTCCGGAATTTTTCGGACCTGCGTAAACAGAGTCCGCAGCAGATGGACGCTGGCTCTCGGTGAAGCCCACTTCTTGATGTATTTTTAGAATCCAGTCCGACCATTGAATTAGGCTCGAAAAACCGTTTGGATCTGGTCTTTTTTTGTCTTGAATTCGATGTGGTCTTCCAGATCACATGTTGCACCGTTTATCGTCATTTTAACGGCTGAAAAAAAATCCTCGTCGTCTTCCGGGATTCTGCCACCTAGGAGATGGTCCCACCTACCCTCTGGACTCAATGGACGGTTCAGATGGCTGATTTGGATGAAGGGTGGACCCCAGTGCTGAAAAACGGCGGGTCGGGTGCGTCCTCGCTGTTGAAACAGAGACGGAGACGTGATTCGTCGGTCAGCGCAATCGCTGACCGACTTTCTCTGTTCGGTGCACGGCCGCCAAGAATATCGGCCGTGTACACGCCCTGTGTACACATGGGATCCACCGTAATGTTTGTGTGAAATCCGATCCGCTCAATGTGTGTCACCTCGGTTTAACGGTTGAGACAAAATTGAAGCATATCCAGATCTCTCGATGGGCCCCGAATCGCTGTTTTATGGGCTGATCTGTCCATTCAGTCACTTCTGCAAGGACTGAACGGTTGAAATTAGATTTGTACGGTTAATTTACATTCCTCAGGCCCTGTATGAAGTTTTGAGCTTGAACGTATGGCGGGAACCCCGTGATCTTTCATTCGACCGCCTTGCCACTTGAGCTTGGTTTCTCGCTTCCTTAGATTTCTGACATTGATCTTGGTCCCCTGGAGTCCATCCCTTGCCTTTGGTGACTTCTGTGCATTAATTCCATGCCTTTAGCATTCTTTTCAGTCCACGCTCATACATACACCCTGCATCACAAACACGTTTAAAATAGTCTGTTAAACAGTATCGTGTTCGTAAATGTAGACAATAACTAGGGTCTGCTATGCAATATTTGACCCTCAACAGGAATTCATGATAAATAAACGTAAACCAAAACTTGCCTCACCGATCATCTTTTCATTTTTTCAGCTTTTAATTTTTTCATCGAGGGGGAGGGGGATCGAATCTGCACCTGTAGGGAGCAAACCTATGGTGAAGGTCGTACACCCAATCCTTTTCACATATCATCCATGGGAAATTAAATCCACACCTATAGGGAGTAAACCCATGGTGAAGATCATTCGCCCAACCCTTTCCAAAGGTAACTTTTTTTTTAACTGGATATTTTCTTTTTCTTCAACTGATCATGACGGGCAAATTTACCAGGCTGGTTCCTTACATGCTTAATGATCACCTAAGTTACAATTCAATATCGAACTGAAACCTTAATGTGAAAGTGAGATGTGACATGTGAAATCATGACTCAATCAATGTTTACAACTTCTAATTTTGGATTAACAGTTCAAACTTAACTGTGAAATTTAACAGATACTGAACCCACATATATTACCAACATCACGTATCTTGAAATTTTAAGTGCCCTAAATGGCTATCAAAATCACTTTAAATTCACAAGAAATGTCAAAAAAAATAAAAAATTTCACAATTTTTGCTCAAGACCAAGAAAACACTGATTAGGTAACCTAATCTCCCACCCCTAACCTAAAATCTACATTGTCCTCAATGTAAAAGATATGAGCATGCGATGCACATGGGACAATGAAAATAAATGAGGAGTGATGGGAAGATAGTACCTGGACGAAAGAATCAAGAGGCTTTCCAAAGATATCTACGTAAGAGCGGGTCAGAATAAGAGAGAAACCAACATAAGTAAAACAAAAATAACAAAAATAAAATCTTACCTACACCACTTTCGCAGGTACTCTCGATTGCATTTAGCGCATGCAACAAGCCTTTAAACCCCTAGGTTGCACCTAGTGAACGAGTTGTAGTCTCGTGAGGGTTTGCAGCAATGTTACCCACAAACATTGAACTAGGAAAATGAAATGGAAAGCTGGGTTACCTCCCAGGAGCGCTAAGTTTAACGTCTTCATTCAGACAATAAAGGCAACTATCCGAGTCCTAAGAAAGCGATAAACCTACCTATACCTCCACTGTGGAAGCACGGAAAATTTACTCGCTCATACATCTAGGTTCTTCAGTCGGCCAGTATCTCGGTAAATTTTTCAGAAGGTTTTTCAACAAGATCATCCAAATGCCCGTTTTGTAGTAGGCTTGGATGTCTTGGAGCGTGAATGTCCAGAGAAGTTGAGGGACCTCAGCATAAAGTTTTTTTTTAATTGTCTGAAGTGTCCAAAGTATATATGATTCTCCTGCGGTAGAAAAAATTTCGGAGTTAGTATACCATGATGAATCAGAGACTACAAGTAAGTGAAATTCAGAAAAAAAATTTAGTAGGTGGTGTAGTCTCCACACACACTGAAGTTTCAATCTTTGGTTCAATTCTCAACTCCTCCTCCTTTGATGGTAAACATTCAGGATCTGGGGGAGGAGGTACTTCATAGTAAGGGTCCTCTCGGTCCGTCACAATTATCGAGGTATTGTATTGCGAGGCATCCACTATTTCTTGTATCATAGGATCGTTTGAATCTATAAAGTGTGCCAAGTAATCATTCAAAGAGTCGAAACATTCAGTTGAAAGGAGTTCATTCATCCTATTGAGATCTGTGATGATATGTCCAATAGCTCCTTTATCTTCTTCGAGAGTAGAAATGAGCATACTCTCTTGATTGTTCTCAAGGTGGGATGGAATCACCACTGGGTTTATCTTTTCTTGACCTAAATAGGCATATTCCAAATCAAAGGGTAAAGGTTTTAGGCCACGCTTCGGTGCTTTGAGGTTAGACGATAGAGGCACTACATCGGTCTGGGGTAACTTTTCAAATTGTGGCCTCCACCGGTTAACTTCAAATACCGGTGCAGCATCAAGTATGGCACACGTCTCCCTAGTCATGTCATCATTAAAATTATGGGAGCGGGTCAGGCGCGTCTCTAGAGGGTCAGAGGGTAAAGTCAAAGGTGTCATATCGTCCACGAAAGTGTCAATCATGTTAATATCGTGGAAATCGTCCTCATCCTCTAACTGTCTGCCTGTATTGAAAAATATGTTTGACTCCAATGTCATATTCCCGAAAGACATAGTCATGACACCATTCCTGCAATTGATAATTGCGTTTGAAGTGGCGAGGAATGGGCGACCAAGAATGATGGGAATCTGAGTGCTAATGTTACTGGTGGGTTCGGTATCTAGGATGATAAAATCTACAGGGTAGTAAAATCTATCGACCTGGACCAATACATCCTCAAGTATCCCTCTTGGTATACGAACAGAGCGATCAGCAAGTTGTAGTATGGTTGGGGTGGGTTTTAATTTATCCAAACCTAACTGTTTGTATATCGAGTAGGGAATCAAATTGACGCTTGCTCCTAAGTCAAGAAGTGCGTGCTCAATTTGATAGTCCCCGATTACACATGATATGGTTGGACTGCCAGGATCTTTGAATTTCTGTGGCGCATCTTGCTTTAGGATGGCACTCACTTTCTCAGTCAAGAAGATTTTCTTTTGAATATTATGCCGTCTTTTGGTCGTACATAAGCCTTTCAGAAATTTGGCATATGAAGGTATTTGTTTTACAGCATCCAGTAGCGGGATGTTGATCTTCACATGTTTCAACACCTCTAGAATATCCTGAGAGTTAGAGAGAGATTTTGGTGTAACCAATCGTTAGGGGAATGGAGCAACTGGCTTCTCCTGAGGCTTTGGTTCTACCTCTGGTGGGACATGGCTAGATCCATCTTCTTTGTCCACTTCCGGGTCCTTAGGCTTTTCAACCCTAACCGGAATGGTTTTGTTAATGATCTTCCCACTCCTAAGAGTAGTGATGGATTTAGCTTGTTCCATCTGGTTTGAAGAGCTAGGGTCACTTATTTCATATTGCGGCTTGGGATTGGGGAGAGGTTGAGCAGGAAACATCCCCTTTCCTCCACTTGTTAATTGTGACTCTATCCTTTGAATAGACGATGCAAGCGTTCCTAATACTGTATGGATATCATGGAATGCTTGTGCCTAATTCTGATTAAGTAGCTCTTGTTCTCGAATATGTTTTTGAACCAGATCCTCTTGAGGTTTCTCTTGATTTGGAATTTGATTGAAGAAACCTTGAGGAGTAGCCATTTGTCCATTCCTCCAACTGAAGTTTGGATGATTTCTCCAACCGGGATTGTATGTATTAGACGTAGGTCCATTGAAAGGTCTTTGATAATTATTTATAGCATTGGATTGTTCAGTCAATACCTCTTGAAAGGCAGATATGGTTGGACACTTTTCAGTTGTGTGACTATTACAACCACAAATACCGCAAACAACTTCCTTACCCTTATCCTTCCTTGATTCCATGGCCTCGAATTTCTTTATGAGATTAGCTACTTTAACGTTGATATCATCATCCTCTTTCAGCAGGTATACCCCGCTCCTTTCCTTTGATTGAGTGGGCCTAGAAGTGGTACTTGATTTGGGGTATGTGTCCCATGATTGTGCGTTTTCAGCAAGTCTATCCAAGTAATCTCACACATCATCGACATTTTTATTCATAAATTCTCCATTACACATTGTCTCAACCAATTGGAGCATAAAGGATGTCAGCCCATCATAGAAAAAGTGCGTAATACGCCACATTTCAAAACCGTGTTGTGGGCAAGAGCTGACAAGATCCTTGAACCGCTCCCAACATTGGAAGAATGTTTCATCCTCCCTTTAGGCGAAGTTCATGATTGATTTTCTAAGAGTGTTTGTTTTATGATATGGAAAAAATTTCTTTATGAACTCTCTTTGCATATCATTCCATGTGCCAATAGATCTAGGACGTAGTGAATGCAACCACGTCTTAGATTTTTCTTTCAAAGAAAAGGGGAAGAGTTTCAGCCTGACTGTGTCCTCAAACACGTTTGGAGAATATAAAGTGGTTATAATCTCATCAAACTCTTTCAAGTGTAGATACGGTTCTTCGGATTCAAGCCCATGAAATTTAGGAAGTAGTTGTATCACCCCTGGCTTGATATTCATATATCCCGTATTCTCAGGAAAAACCATACATGAAGGCGTGCTCACCCCCGCCGGTTGTAAATAGTCGCGTAAAGTACCAGGCCGGGGTGCTTGATATACCTCATTCTCATCATGGGCATCCTCATTCTCAGGTGGAGGCAGTGCTTGAGGTTGATTTGCAGCCATAACCTCAATTCAGATTCTAAACTTAAACCTAAAGGAGAGAAATGAAAAAAAAATCTAGAAAAAAAGAGAGAATTTTGAAAAGAAGTTACCAGATGTGGTGTTCCTAAGTTAAAACCTGCAAAATGAAATAAGAAAGTCAGTTTCCTTAAAAGAGAAATTCTAAATATAGAAAAATCCTAAAAAGAAAAATAGAAAGAAGACTAGTTTCTAAAAAGGGAAAATAACTAACCTAGTTTCTAAAAATAAAAAGGGGAAAGTTCTAAACCTAAAATTAGAAAATTCTAAATTAAAAATCCTAATCCTAAAATAGAAAGTAATGTTAGTTCTTGAAAAGGAAAAAAGAAAAAAAATAATTCTAAAATAAATGAAAGCTTAGAAATAGAAAATTTCTAAAAATAGAAAGTTAGTTTCTAAAAAGGATAACTAGAATAAGAAAATTTCTAAAACTAAAATCTTAATTCTAAAAATAGAAAAAGTAGAAAAATTAGGAAGGGATTACCAAATTAGAAGTTTCTATCTCAAGATCCTACAAAAACAGAAAAACAGGTTAGTTTCTATAAATCAAACAGAAAAAATCCTAACATAAAATTAGTAAAAATCTTAATCTTAAACTAATTCTAAAACTAGTCAATTTCAGAAAAATGCAACCGTCAGTCCCCGGCAACGGCGCCAAAAACTTGTTCACTCCCCAAGTATAGGGTTGTGGTGTAGTAATAAACTCGGTGAGACCGAGGTCAAATCCACAGGGACTGAAACCTGTACGTAATCTGAAACTAATTAGAACTAGAACTAGCCTAAGATGTAATCTAAATCGAATAATTTTGAGGAATAATGACGAAATAATTATTTAAAATCTAAAGAATTAAGATGTAAGAAACTAGGGATTCAGAGGATCCACTTGTAGAGATCAAGGAAATCTTGTGCCTGCTTCAAGAACTCAACTAAACTTAGAGTCTCATCTTTATCCAGAATGTAACCATGGGAATCATGACTGAACTTCCTTTGATATAGTTTTTAAGAGATGAAAGGTATATGAATTAGAATGGATTTCATCACCCAACCATGCCCAGGAGACAAAGTAAACAACAGAATTAAACTAATTACCAACCAATCAAGAATGCATGAAGGTTAGGAAGGGTACCGTCATCCGACCATGCCCAGGAGACGATGGTGAACAACAGGGCTTCCTGACGTCATAAACATAAAAGGAAAGTAAGATGCTCAGGCTATAGCAAACCCATTGTAATTGTAGTCACAACAGACCATTAAAAACTAGAAGCATTCCCTTTAAGCAAACTATAATCAAGATAGTTCAAACAATATAAATCAAAGCCATAAAATCCTTCCCATCACCCTACAAGCTTCACCTCTTAGCCCTAGCTAAGAGGTCTAGCCATTGATAGACATGATGAGGCTAGATCTCACAAAAATAATAATAATGAATAAATAAATAAATATTCTAAAAAAAATACTATCTCTATCTGATGTCCAACTTCTCGATCGTGGGAGTCCCCCCTCTTCTGACATTCCCTCTCTTCTTATAGATCTTGAAGACGATGGATAGAAGCTGTCAGTGGTGAAAAACTCCACAGGAAAGTCAGCTTCGTTCGCAGCAGAGGCGGTTAAAACTTCCGCAGACGTTAGCACAACAAGGCATGCGTAAATCAACTTACGCTGATGTATTGGTGGGGCCCACTTCGTCCTTCTTTCAAGAAATCCACGCCGTCCATTAGATGCGTCTCGAAAAACCAGTCGAGGATGACGTGGTTCAACTCTGATTCCGTGTGGACCACAGAGTCTTTCATTACACCGTTAATCTTATGTTTGAACCGTTGAAAACCCATCTCCGCTGTCTTCTGATAACCTGACACCTAGGATTGGATGAGCAACCCTGTAGGATTCCAATGGACGGTCTGGATCAGGAGTTTGAAGCATGATGGTGACCCACAACGTTCCTCCGCAAGCTCTGTTGCGAAACAGAGCTTATGGACCGTATCCGTGATAATCAGTGGGCCCCTGATCAGCCCTGGAAGAAAAATCCACTCCGTTCATTGAATTTCTGGTGAAAAACCAGTTGGGATGTAGTTTTTATCTACTTTTGGTGTGGTCCACTATATCACGAGCGTTGCAGTTCGAGGCCTTGGTACAGGGTGATATGACGGTAGCTCAGTATGCGGCTCGCTTTATAGCACTGTTCAGATTCGCACCTTACTTGGTAGATGATGAGGAGCAGAGAGCCCACCGTTTCGAGGATGACTTGCGTTACGATCTTCGAGGCCGTGTTAT
Source organism: Magnolia changhungtana (assembly GCA_030180095.1). Lineage (NCBI taxonomy): Eukaryota > Viridiplantae > Streptophyta > Magnoliopsida > Magnoliales > Magnoliaceae > Magnolia > Magnolia changhungtana. The sequence continues at coordinate 1,612,365 of JASAUF010000321.1, read as the reverse complement.
TGGGCATGAGCTCCTGACTTTTGAGGGGGTGGTACGGAAGGCCCAGATTTTTTAGGCTGAGTGGGCCAGTTCTCAGTCTGATCGCAGTCAGAGGAGAGACCGGAAGAGGCAGGCTCCTTCTGACGACTCCCAGCAACGTCGACTACAACAGCAAAGGCACACAGGTCGCCTAGCCTTCCGAGCGCCAACAGCACCTCCAGCACCACCTCCGAGGTAATTCACCCACAAGGCACCTTATGTTTTGGGTGCGGCAGAGTGTGACCCCACAAGGCACTCTCCCCCACCACCGAGGCCAGGGAACAGGCACCTCTCAAACTGGGCCATATCAGAATTGGGGATGAGCTCCAAGCTAGGGTTCTATGCGGCTCAGCAGGATCCACAGTCATCTGGAGGAGTCATTGAGGGTATACTTCTAGTCTCTGCATGTATCGCTTGGGTTCTATTTGATTCCGGTGCTTCGCACTCATTTTGTCTGAGGGATTCTGTCGTTCGACTGGATTACCAACAGAGTCTACTCGAGAGGGGTTGACCGTATCAACGCCCTTGGGGAAGACTACAGTATTAGGCCGCTTCTATTCATCTTGCCCCGTGCTAGTGGGAGAGATTTTCTTGCCCGCCGACTTATACATGCTGCCGATATCAGATTTCGACGTTATCTTGAGGATGGATTGGCTTACCGAGTACCACGCCATATTAGACTGTTCCGCGAGGACAGTCACGTTCTGTATACCAGGCTTACCGTAGTTTCAATTCGTTGCAGAGCCCCAGGGAGAGCTATTGTCATGCTTGATGTCCTACGCCGTTGAGGAGCCTGTTGCCGCTTGTATTGATTAATTGCCGATTGTTGACGATTTTCCCGATGTGTTCCAGGAGATTCCGGGATTACCGTCTCGCCAACTCACCGAGTTTCAGATTGATCTCGTGCCCGGTACCGCGCCTATTTCGAAGGCCCCGTACCGTATGGCACCGTTGGTGTTGAGGGAACTGCAGAAGCAGTTGGACGAGTTACGCGAGTTGGGCTTTATCCATCCGAGTAGTTCGTCGTGGGGAGCGCCGGTACTCTTCGTGAAGAAGAAGGATAGCTCGTTGAGGCTCTGCGTAGACTACTGCGAGCTCAACAAGATCACGATCAATAACAAGTACTCGCTCCCGAGGATTGATGATTTGTTTGATTGGCTGCAGGGTGCACAGTTCTTTTCGAAGATTGACCTGCGTTCCGCTTATCATCATATTCGGGTCCGAGAGGAGGACATTCTGAAGACGGCTTTCAGGACGCGTTACGGTCATTTTGAGTTCCAGGTCATCTCCTTCGAATTGACCAATGCACCTGCGGTCTTCATGCAATTGATGAACGAGGTCTTCCGCCCTTATCTCGATCAGTTTGTTGTAGTCTTCATCGACGACATTCTGATCTATTCGAGGACCCGTGAGGAGCACGAGCAGCATCTGGAGGTTACGTTACAAACCTTCAGCGCACACCAGCTGTATGCGAAGCTGGAGAAGTGCGAGTTCTGGCATGAGGAGGTGAAGTTCCTCAGTCACGTGGTGACAAGGAAGGGAGTCGCAGTGGACCCCCCTCTGAAGATTCTGGACGGTTTGGATCAACCATCCGACCATAAACGGTGGCCCACAACACCCCGCAACGTTCGAAAAAATCAGACGTGTGTTTCTTGCGCATGGGGCTTCGCTGTGATGTTTGGTGGGCCCCATAGTGATGTTTTCAGGGAAATTCACCCCGCACATTAGATTCCCTGCGAAAAACCAGTGGGGAAGGAGTGGTTTTGGTCGAGTTTGGTGCAGCCCACTGTATCAAATCTCCCCGCCGCTCATCCTGCGTTTTCCGGCAATCCATGTGTGTACGTGTGTATGGGACCAAACAGACTCCATGGCTAGGGTCGTACACCTCCCCCCCCCTCCGGATCGAATGGACGGTTCAAATCAAGTATATGGGTGATGGGTGGGGCCACTGAGCTTTGTCTGTCGGACAGCGTGCGAATGTTGTAATTTCATGCGGAAGGAGATGGGTCAACGACGGTTGATCAGACTAGCTGGTCCGGTGTGGCGCGGGAGTGCACCGATTGTGCACTCTCGCGCCTCCATGTGGGGTCCACCATGATGTAGATGAGAAATTCGCTCTATCCATCCGTTTCGTCCTCTCGTTTAAGGGGTTGAGACCAAAATTAAAGCATATCCAAAGATCAAGTGGGCCCCAAATCAGGGATTTAGTGGTTGATCTGTCCGTTGGGCCACTTCTACAAAGATCTAATAGCTGAATTTCGACGTGTACGGTTAATTTAGGGTCCTCAGGCCATATATAATGTTTCGAGCCAAACGGATGATGGGAACCCCGTGATCTTGCATTCAGGATGACTTTCAGGCTTCTTTATCGTTGATCACTTGATTTCCTCGGATATTTGGCATGTGAATTCTTCAATCTCAATCCCCTAAGATCCGTCCCTTGCCATGGTAATTTGTGAGCATCAAATCCATGATTTTAGTACCATTTTTCAGTTCAGGCTCCTGAATTCACCTTGCAACACAAACATGATTAAAATAGGGGTTTAAACAGTATTATGTTCATAAAATCAGGTAATAACTGGGGTGTAATATGCAATATTTGCCCCTCAACAACCTCTCCTAGCCATTAAATTAAAAAATAAAAAAAATAAAAACATGAAATTTAGTGGGACACTCATCTTTGATTTTTCACGGGCCCACCAAATGAGTATATGAGATTCACTCTAACCTTTGGATATGTAATCAAACCTTAGGCCCACAACCAACAAAAGCAAAATCAGGCTGACTTGTGGTTCGAGTGGGCCACGGTAAAGGAGACAATTGGGAAAGAGATGTCCACCCTTGATTTTTACACGGTCCACTTTGATGATTATTTGAGATTCATTACAACCATTAAATGTCACAGTAAAATTTAAGCTTAGAGTCATATAAGTGGGCCGCACCAAGGGAAATAGATTGGAGGATGAACATTGCCTTGTACATGTTTTTCAATCGTGTGGTCCACCTAAATCATAGATGGAGTTAGGTGTTAGGTTGTGAACACGATGGTGATGCCTAACCAAGTCGGCAACCCATTTGTTGCCGTGAAGTAATCTAATGCCGAGATATATCCACAGGCATGGGGACGACAATTATTTAGAAGAATGAGGTAGCTTTCGAAAACCTTTTGGAAGAAGACATTAGAGTATAAATTTTATATTAATAGGAAGATTTGTTTTATAAAATTCTTTTTTAAAAAAAAGTCCGCATGTACTAAAAGCTATAGGCCACCAATCATATAATTGTCCTGACTTAATTAGTATATTGGGCAGTGGAACCGACATTCAATTATGAATCCATTTTCTTATCATTTGACCGTCCATTTAAAATTATCAAATGGCTTGTGAGGCCTACTCCCACCCATTAGATGCTTCACCCATGTTGGCCTCAGACTAAAAATCAGCCTCATTCATGATTAAGATGGAATAAATAATTGAAAATAATGCATAGGCAAGTACTCACGCTCCAAACTGTTTTCCTTGATGCATCCACTTGAACTGTGGATGGCTGATTTTTTCAGCTCAGGCTAAATTAGTGATTTCATAAAATCTTCATGATAGGACCTATAAAAATCACGGGTGGGCATTCTCTCTCCCAATTATTTCATTTAGTGTGGCCCATCGGAATCACAAACCAATCTATTTTTTTATCCCTAGGCTTAGCGTGGGATCACATACCTATCATAGTGGGCTCACCTAGAATCAGTTTTGTCCCTCTCCTAAATGTTAAAATTACAAAAAATAATAATTATTATTATTATTATTAAAAAAGTGAAATTTTATGTTACGCCCTACCTTTGATTATTCACGGGACCACTGAATGAGTATATGAGATTCACTCTGACCATTGGATATGTAGTCCCACGTTAGGCTCAGAACCAACAAAATTAAGCTAACTCGTGATTTGGGTGGGCCACTATAAAAGAAATAGTTGAGAATGAGACGTCCACCCTTGATTTTTACATAGCCCATCGTGATGATTATTTGAAATTCATTTCAACTATTAATTGTCACACTAAGATTTAAGGTTAGAGCTAAAAATCTTGCCCATCTATGATTTAAGTGGGTCATATCAAAGGAAAGTGGGCCATACCAAAGGAAATAGATTAGAGGATAGACATTGTCTTGTATACTTTTTTCAATCGTGTGGTCCACTCTAACCACTGATGGTGTCCAGTTTTAGGTCCTGAATATTATATAGATGATTGAGGTAGCTTGTTAAAAACCTTTCGAAAAAGACAATGGATTGTAAATTTTATATTAATTAAGTATTTTTTATTTAAAATTATAAAAAAAATTTTAAAAAAAAATTCTTGCAAGCTCAAAATGCAGGCCACCAATCATCTAATTTGTCCTTAGGGGTGTTTGGCGCATGGTTTTAGGTGGGATTAGGTGGGATGGAATTGTATTTAGTCTGTGCCAATTCCACTCAATGTTAGGGAAGGATGGAAAAACTTGGAATTATATTAGATAGAATTGCATTGGGTCTCTTGCCCGTTCCACTCAATGTTAGCAAGTTTAGTAGGTCCCACCATGATGTGTGGGCTATATCCAAACCGTCCACCCATTTTTTGAGATCATTTTAGAGCATGGACCAAAAAAGCAGGTAGATCTAAAGCTCAAGTGGACCCCACCATAGAAAGCAATGGGGATTGAATACCTACCGTTGAAAACTTCTTTGAGGCTACATAAGTTTTGGATCTGACTCATTTTTAGGCCCATGTCGTAAAACGAGGTTACAAAATAGATGAACGGTTTGGATATAATGGACATGTATTATTGTCAATAGTTTCAAATGATAATGGGTATATCCATTTAATGTACCACCGAATTACAAATATAACATGGAATTAAGCTTATCGCATGCTAAAAGGGACAGTCTATAATAATTACGTTTTTTTAAATCCCATCCCACCTAATCCTTTCCAATACCATGCGCCAAACACCCTATTTGATTGGTCTATTAGGCAGTGGGACCCACGTTCAATTATAAATCCGTTTAATTATCTTTTGACCGTCCATTTAAAATTACTAAATGGCACCTGGGGCCCACTCCCACCCACTCGTGTTGGTATAACACGCGTGCAGCGCCTAAGAACATGACATGGCATGGTCAGCCTCTGCCTCACATCGATGTCATGAATGCCTTACTTTCAGAGAAAAAAGTATGGTCCTATGGCAGTGTATGATGATCCATGTTCATGCACATAGGAACGGTACACGTTTCACACACGTGCCTAAAAATTAAACCGTCCATACAGTGGGACCCGCTTTAGATGGGACATACACTGAAATCAGATTATTAGATTGATCTAATCTCTAATCAATGGACATTTGTATTTAATTTGGAGTGGACTTTTTTCGTTTTGATCATCTGTTGGTGGACACCAATTGGACGGTTAGGATGGTCAGATCGGTGTAATATCTGATTTATATTCCTTTTACTAATGAATCCGCCATTTGAACGGTTTGGATTGCGGTACATGCACTTCACGTTTCCGGTGGCCGTGCACGCATGTGAATGGAATCATAAGAGAGATGATTTCCTACGTAACGGCCACACCGAACTAAGATGCGACACATTAGCCGTACATCGTTGGACACGGATTGCATAATCCGTCCGGGAAGGGCTCTGTGGGGCCCACCGTAATGTAAGTGTTTTATCCACACCGTTAATCGTTTTTCTCAGATCATTTTAAGATATGAGCCAAAATATTAAGTAGGTTCACAGCTCCAATGGATCACACCAAAGGAAGCTACAGTGATAATGACACTCACCGTTGAAACCTTTCTAAGGGCCCCCGTGATGTTTTTTACAATCCAACCTATTCATAAGATCATTTAGACGTGGATGAAGTGAAAAAACGAATATCAACTTGATCCGAAACTTCTCAAGCTCCCAAGAAGTTTTTAATGGTGGAAGTTCAATCCCAAATTTGTGGCCTACTTAAGCCTGTTTCTTACCTCGTTTTCTAACATTTACCTTAAAATTATCTGAGAACAACAATGAACGGCGTGGATAAAACACTTACATCACGGTGGGCCCCACAGAGCCCTGCGGGGTAGGATGCAATCCGCGTCCCCCATCGTTATCATCGGACGGCTCCAAGGGATGGGGCCCACCACCTGCCATTAGGTTGAACCGTGTACTTATCGTCTGCTTCTTCAAATCGTCCTGGTGTGGGGACCACCACCTGTGTGAGTCCGGGTCTCCAGGGAGCGAATTCGATCAGATCGGGGTGACACCTGGTTCGGTCAGACCGTGACCGTGGGGCGTTCCTTGATGTAGTTTTTTATATCCACACCGTCCATCCGTTTTTTAAGATTATTTTAGTTAACAGACTCAAAAATTAAGCAGATAAAAATCTCATGTGGACCACACTACAGGAAATAGTGATGATTGAACGCTCACCATTAAACATTTCCTAAGGCCAACCTTAATTTTTATTTTCAATCCAACCTTTTGATAAGGTCACACATACCTAGATGAAAGGAACATACAAATATCAGCTTGATATAAAACTTTTGTGGCCCACAAGAAGCTTTAATTGCTCAATCACCACTATTTCCTGTGGCGTGATCCACCTTAGATTTTTATCTTCCTTCATTTTTGATAACATCCTCTAAAATGATCTGAAAAAACGGAATGGACGGTGTGGATATACAACACATACATCATGGTGGGCCTCACAGTCACGGCCTGACCAAACTCGGTGTTACGCTGTCCTAACTGAATCCGCTACCGTGTCTCCATCTCCACCAAACCATCATATCCAGATTGGACGGCTGCAAAATGATTCTATAACCGGATGCGTCGCTGGTGCTTTCACACGAGGAGGAAGTATATCGCGTGCGTGGTCCGCAACTTTGCACAAGATACACGAGTTTTTTTTTTTTAAGGATTCTTACGTGGGGCCCACAGTAATCCACACCATTGATCTGTCCAACGGCACCATTGATGGAGTCTACACAGAAAATCTCCAACCAAAATTATCATCTTTTTCAGTTGAATGTGGACCATTGCTATGTTTCTCTTAACAACCGTCCATCTTAAACCACAGATCAAACCCGTACGATTGTCTTGTTTGAGAAGATTTTTGATGAATGGTCCATCGATGGGGGAATGCAACAAACCAACGGTTTGGATTACCAAACAATGGGCACCAACTGTCAATATCAACACCAATGTTTACGGTTCATAGAATCCGCCCTTAATCACGGGTCAAACAAGTAACTGAAAATCACGGCTGAAAGTAGAGAGTGGTGGGTCCCACCACTTGCTTGTGTTGTAAGGCTATCTGGACCTAACGGCTTTCTATCAATAGACGAGCGTTGAAAATCTCGACACGTAATCAAGTGTGGACGTTTAACACGCGGACGGCTGAGAAAGGATCCTGCAATAAAATCAAACGGTGGGGACAGATGATGACGTGATTGACAATTTTACCCCCTTGCAATTAGTCTTAAAATAGCAGTGATCTCTCTCTCTATCATTGGAAAGGGTATTGTATTTATGTGATGCAATCATCTTTTTCCTGTCATGTTTGTCTCATATTGCCGGCAGCATAAGTCTCTGTGGGCCCACCGTTACGTACGTCTGACATCCAATCTATTCATCGTTTGGACGGTCTTATTTTAAGAATTAACACCGAAAATCATGCTCATCCAAAATTCAAGTGGGCCACACCATAGGCAAAAGTGAGATTGAAGGCGACTACCGTTGAAATTTTCATGGGTACTAATGATATTTATTTGACATGATTACATCAAATAAATATTTATTTGATCTTCCTTAGGTTCTAGAAATTTTTCAATGGTGATTCTCGTGATTCTTTGGTGTGGCCCACTTGAGTTTTGGATGTGATTGATCTTGGTATCGAGTCCTAACATGATCCTAACATGATCTACACCCTGATGTATAGCTCAAGTGGTAGACTGAGTGAAAGATACGTCGTTTCAACACTGAGTTCCTGATATCGATCCCTAGTGGGGGTGGCTAACAGTGATGTGTGAAATGAAATTGTTGTGTACTAAGCAAGCGGAAAAAAAATAATAAATAAAACAAAACAAAACAAAAAAAAGTCCTAACATATCTGGCGCAGACGATGGAAGAAGCGGATTTATGCATTGGATTTTCATTGCACCCAATTCAATGCTACTTAGCCCAATCGTGCTTAATTAAATACATTAAACGCCCTGTTTTTTTACTAAATTTCAAAATCATATCATTTATTAAGATTCGTACTTCTTATTCTCTCTCCACCAAAGTAATTTATACCCATTCACATGGATTCCAGTGAATTAAATTTAGAGGCTAACAAACACAGTTGGTGATTCCAATTCACAGGTGATTCCAATTCACATAGATTTCATGGTAAACTACTAATGCATGTTGCTAAGGAACATTTGTGCTATTAAATAATCCTTTCCTCTTTGTATGACCGACTATCACACACTCTCTCTTTTTTCTTTCTTGTTCTGTATCCCTCTCCTTATAACCCGCTTCCTTGCCCTCGCATTTTGATTTATCTCTCCTTTCTCCATTGTCATCTAAGATTTATTTAAATTAATTGAGGTTGGCTACATGAGTCTTTTTCTAGTGTTCCACTCTATCAAGAGTCATACTTTTGATTATACCATAGGTTATAAAGTCTTTTCTTACTACCTCCATCTACTTCATTTAACGTCTTTCCCTAGCTTTGAACTTGTTCTGACTCATTCATAATCAATGCATTTCTTGGACTTCATTACACTTGATTAAACCATTCTAAACAGAAACACTAAAAAATACGCTAATATAAAATTTTCTAAAAACAAAATTATCACGAATGTGGAACCATGATCGTCTTTTTCACTACATAAAAACATGCATAGAGACAAAAAACCTACCAGAGATGTTGATTTTCAATTGCGAAAGAAAATAACACTATATATACCATAAGATTACTAAATATGGTTGATTGAAGTTTTTAGAAGGGAAGAGATTTCTCAAGGGCTAAAGTTAGAGGAGAGAAAAAAGAGGGCAGAAGTATCTCGAATTAAAGACCCATACCTATATTATAAACCTCCAATGCAGAGAAATTCTAATTAGAGACTAACTCTAGCATCTCTTAGTTAGGGGACCGCGGAAGCACACAGAGATGAATCAAGTGGAGTAATCTAATCACACCAAGCAAGCACAATGCAAACACAACAGATTTAACATGGAGAAACCCTTACAGGAAATAAATAACGGCACAAAGTGACAGAAAGCACTATGAAAGCAAAAAATTACAAGAGAAAATAGATTACCCGATCTGAACAACCTCAAATCAATCCCCAAGCCACATCCTTGAAACCCTTGGAACGAATTTAAAAGTCATAGATAGTTCACAATCTCGACTGCACCTAAATATATAGCCTTTGAAAGAATCACAATTGAAATATGAAACAAATCTCGCAAATTCGCAAATATGAGCATACGTTTGATGACACATTCGATAGGAATTCGATGTCATCGAACTTAACCTTTGATGGCATTGAGCCCACTTAAATGTCATCAAAATTGTCTAGAGTCAAAACATGGTATTCCGGAAGTTCTCAATTGCATCAACCATCTTCAATGGCATCAAACTTGGACTTCGATGTCATCGAACACTCTTCCATGTCATCGAAATGACACCCAATATGTCCAGCAACCTACTGGAGAAAATTCATACAAACTCGATGACATCGAACCCGTCATCAACAGACTGATGAATGTACAGATTTAAGATATTTATTCAACACTCTTAACTTATAATAGTAAAGGTGTACGAAATTATCATGCTCCTTCCAAGTATACTTCTAATCAAATAGATTTAATGTCAAACTTTGGAGACTATAATCCTCTCTAGAAGATGACTCGTGCAAAATTCATAAGTAGACTTGAAACAATTTGTCGCCATCTCTAACTGTTTATCGTAAATTGTTAATTTGATTGCACTTAATCAAATAAAATTGATCATGAAGAGAGATCTAAATTGTTCTTATTTTGATCTTTAAAAATTTAAACGTTATTACATTGGGGATTAAAATGAAAATTGATTATATTAAATGTAATTCTAAATAACCCTCCAATCTACAGCGTTAAATGGGTTGAACTCCAACATATTGAACACCCACTCAGTAATTGATGCAGGACATGAAATTCAAATATGATGTGCAAGATTTTTAGGCTTTAGATCACACTAGTTCAAAAACAATCACACAAAATTTCACATCCCACACAAAAGTTCAAGCACTCAATCAAGGGGAATCTTATGCGGATCTACGCCTACACATGCTAGGGCCGGATCAATCAAAATTATAGACCAAACAAGAATCAGAGGGTAAATTCATCCACACATACACAGAAATAATTCTCCCAATCCAAGGGATTCAAAATTTTCAATTTGGGAAACCCTAAGGTTGAAGAAATGGCATAAAATTGGAGATTTGAGTAATTAAGGGTTAGGTTTAGGGATTTTGGTTGAAAGAGGAGTCAAAGAGAGGAGAGAGACGAATCAGAGAAGTACCGCATGTGTGGACAGCAACGATAGCCCAAACGTATGTGCCCATTCAGAAAAAGGTCGCGTTGGCCCTGATTGGCAAGGGATGGACTCCAAAACTCTAAAATCTCAGCTCGATCCGATGCACAGTTTGTGTATGGTGCCCCGTCGAGTTTCAAATTTGATCTTGTTTCTTATCTCCAAGAAGTGTATGGACCTGATTTTTCATGCTCCACAACCGCTATTTCCATGTATTCATTGTGATGCAACTACACGGTAAGCTTCTGCAAACGTACAATTATTCTTGGTGGAATCTCTTTCTGTGGTCGTAAAAAGAAAAACAATTTTGCAAATATTGATAGATTTGCAGATGGAATGCTTGTAAGAGAAAAAAAATATGGATAGTAGAAGGTGGGGGTGAATCAGGATAGGCGTGGCTTCGCACCACGATAGTCAGCCCTTCAAGGAATGGAGGGTTTCACACCCAATTGAATCTCCACAACTCATAAATTTAGAAGAGCAGAAAAACGCAGCACTTGTATTAATCTTCATTGAATAAAAAAGATTACAAGGGGTGTCTATTTATAATAAAACCCTATACCCCAAAACTCGTGCCATGTGTACAACCTATTACTTGGCGATAAAGTAATCAAAAATAACAATTATTCAAAGTAATCTAAACCGTCCATGATATTCCTAATAACAATAATAAGCAAAACTCAAAGTACTAGATTAATTAGAATAGTGGATCATGATCATGAGAACCCATAGTGGGATTCACATGACTATTGGGTCCACTCCAATGAACTAAAATGCAGCCCTCTAACTAGGAGGCCCTCCTTGAACGTCGTCATCGATCCAAATCGATAGTCGGGCCCTCATTCTCCCTGTGTACGTGCGTAGGAGGGCGTTCATGTGCGAAAGATGTCCCCATCAATTCTCCCCGGCTGCAAAGGTTTCGCCACTGGCAAAACAAAATTCTTGGACCGCTCCGAGATGTAAGTATCAAGTCTCTGAAGCTCCTCCTCAACGAGCCACGTACTGTCTGAAGTTGGGCGTGACTTTTACTTGACCAAGAACTTCTAAAACCCGCTGTCGAACGTGGATATTATCTGATGGTCCAGAATATCCTTTATCTCCTCTCTGAGTGTGGGAATGGTAGGTATGGGAGGTAGAGGTTGGGAAGATGGGTCGGGAGGGGGCCATGGATTAAGGAAAATGTTTGGAGAATCAGGATGGTTAGGTGACAGGCTGGACAATGTATCAGTGGTCCCCTGAAATGCAACTAGATCCTCTACATTGAATGTGGAACTAATTCCCATATAATGTAGAAGATCTACCACATACGCATTGAGATCGTTTCATTTTATAATTTTGAATGGTCCAACGTTACGCGCGTGTAATTTACGAACGGCTTCCTAAGGGTACCGCTCTGGCCTGATACGGACCATCGCAGAGTCCCTTATATTGAATTCCTTGAAACGTTTATGTTGGTCTGCAGAAAATGTGTAATGTTCATTATTAGTCATGATTTTCTGCCTAATTTCTTAATGCCATAAATGAATGTGATGCGAAAAAGACTTTGCAGACTCTTAAGGCTTATGAGACAGTAACATAGGGACAAGTTCAATAGGTTTCCTAGGTTTATAACCAGTAATGACTTTAAAAGGACTTAGACCTGTGGACCCATCGACAGAACTATTAAACGTAAACTCGACTATAGGTAGTACGGTGTCCCACGTCCTAGTGTGTCGTATATCCCTTAAAGGGGAAAACTCATCTAATAAATCATAGAAAAGATAGGGGGCCTCAGTGGGTAACTCTACACTAGCCTCTGGTGCACTCTCTCTAGCCACAAGGTCGTACATGTCGTACCACTCAAAAAGGTAGTCCATGTCTGCCAACCAATCTTGAAAAACTTTAATGTCCAAGTGGTCATCAAACGCGAGAGCATCTACTCTAACTCCTTTAAGAAGTTGCGCATCGGGTTTATAGTGGTCTTGATGTACCTCACAAGGTGGGTGCACGGGTGCGTGCCCATAACCGATTCCTTAGCCACCTTCTTTCCTTGGTTTATCTTCCTGACCACCTGCATGAGATTGGACACCAATGGTGGGGTTTGCCCTAGCGGAGGTCTCTAGTTGGGTAATGCGCACATTGAGTTGTTCAAAACGTTGGTCTATACGTTGTTCCAAGCGCCTACCCAAAAACTCAAACTATTGGGTTAGCTTGTTCATTGACTCTTGCAATTGTTCCATATTTAGTGTAGGGTGTAAGCCAAAACCACGACCCGTACACGTATACATAAAACTACTAACTCAATCTAAGGACCTTCTACTACGACTATATGCGCCTAGATATGACTAAATGCTCCTATAGGACTTTATATGGAGAAAACAACACAATACTACTCAATTTTCAGCAGCCTATCTGTCCAAAAAATCTGTCAATAGAAAATTCAGTAAAAAGATATGCAAATTTTCTGATAGCAGAAAATTTAGCAGCCTATATCAGAAATTATGGACCTCTAAATAACTCTATATAATGATACTTAATGCATAATGGACACAAATAAACTAAACCCTAACCATGCAATGTATTCTCCTATAAAAACTTTATTCTCTGATACCAAATTTGATGCAGGACATGAAATTCAAGTATGATGTGTAAGATTTTCAGGTTTTAGATCACAGTAGTTCAGAAACAATCACACAAAATTCCACATCTCACACAAAAGTTTAAATACTCAATCAAGGGGAATCTTATGTGGATCCAGACCTATACATAATAAGGCCGGATCAATCAAAATTATAGACCAAACAAGAATCAAAGGAGAGTAAATTCATCCACACAAGCACAGAAATAATTCTTTTAATCCAAGAGTTTCAAAAATTTCAATTCGGGAAACCCTAAGGTTGAAAAAATGGCATAAAATTAGGGATTTTGAATAATTTAGGGATATGTTTAGGGATTTTGAATGAAAGAAGAGTAAAAGAGAGGAGAGAGACGAACCAGATAAGTACCGCACGTGTGGACAGCGACAATGGCCCAGACGCACATGCGTATGATTCTGGCCGCACGTATGTGGAGCCCACTATTCAGAAAAAGGTCACCTTAGCCCTGGTCAGCCAGGGATGGACTCCAAAACTCCAAAATTTTAGCTCGATCCAATGCACGGTTTGTGTGTGGTGCTCCGCCGAAGTTCCAGCCTTCCTACAATGCCAGATTCTGGAAATATGTTGTATAGAAAAAAACAACTGCAAATATTGATGAATTTGTAGATGGAATGCATGTATGAGAAGAAAAATATGGATGGTAGAAGGTGGGGGCGAATCAGGATAGGTGTGGCTTCGCACCACGGTAGTCGGCCCTTCGAGGAAGGGAGGGTTTTGCACCCAATTGAATCTCCACAACTCAGAAATTTAGAAAAGCAGAAAAACGCAGTACTTTTATTAATCTTCGTTGAATAAAAAAGACTACAATGGGTGCTTATTTATAATTAAACCATATACCCCAAAACTCGCACCATGTGCACAACCTATTACTTGACGACAAAGTAATCAAAAATATCAACTAATCAAAGCAATCTAAACCATCCATGATATTTCTAATAACAATAATAAGCAAAACCCAAAGTACTAGATTAAATACACCCTTTAATGATAGGCAATGTGCCTAAAAATCAAGCTAATCCATGACTTAGGTGGGCCACACCACAAACAACAGTTGATAGTAGATGCCTAGTTATTAAAACCTTATTGTATATAAAGCCTACTATGATGTGGTTCCTCATCCACATTGCATCTCACTTGAACAAGGGGTCATACCTGATTTTAGGCCACTCCAAAACTCAGGTAGACACCACCAAATACTTTTAGAAGTTTTAGCCATGATTTCAAATAGCGTACCCACTTGAGTTCCAGATATGGCTGATTTTTGGGACATTGGACCCACCAAATCACAGTACAAGAAAAGTTACTTTACAAAAAAAAAAAAAAAATTTAATAGGCAATGGATTAACAAACTAAATTCGATCATCTTTTTCAATCTATGAAATGTTTTTTCTAGGACTTACAGTTTAAAAACCACAAAACTAAAGTTAATGCATTTTAGGGTTTAGTTGTATCTATATGGGGGCCACCATCATCCAATGATGTATTCTTATCACATGACATATGCACATGGCGCTCTTATTGCTAAATATACTTACCTCATATATAAAAATGAGGTACATGTTTATCCCATTTAAACCCAAGCCAGTCAACAGGTATTGGATCCCGATCTACCCAAGGTACCTAACCTGATTTAAAGAGGTCTGGGTGTAATACTTGGACTAAACCTGTTAAATAAAGTAGGGCGGGTCCTTGGTCTACCATATTAGATGCCGTTAGAATCAGGTCTAACTGGTAATTCCATGGTAACATTGTATACAATGGTTTTTATAAACACCTCCATTAATAATTGGGTATTTGAAAAAATCCGCGTCAAAAAGTTAAATTTTCAAATAACTACACCATTAATATGTTATTATTTTAAATATTTGTATTTTTCATTAGTTTTTTATGACAAATATTAACTTTCGGGGCTGTTTTTTATGATGAGATTACCCTATTCTAAATTGCACCACTCTATCACCCTTTGAGGAAACAAAAAAAAAACAAAAAAAATAAAAAAGCAAAAACCTTGCTCTTTACACTAAAAATAAAGAATCCAAAAAACTATTGCTCAACCTCCTCTTCATCTCCTCTCCCTCAAGATTTGGATCTTAGGGGGAATTATTTGTGGGGCCCATCCACGCAATCCACACCATCCATCTATAAGGCCCCACAGTTAATGGTAGATGTCAAAAAAAAAAAAATATTTAATAGTGAGGTTTGTTATTGTTTATAATTGTTCATACTAACTAGGCTATGGCCATTTTCATCGTTATTTAAGTATTGTTAATATAACGTCTTTTTTATTTTTGTGGGAATATGCTAAAAATCCTTGTATATATTAATTAGGTTTTTCTAACATCCCCCATCTTTACAAACAATGCTAACAAAGTCCCAAAACCTTTTGAATGACACATGAAATGCCCAATTATTGATTCAAATCAATTCATTCAATAATACCAATGGATCCAACTATGGTGCCAAAATCATACTGATTGGATGATCTTAACCCTTTGAATGGTACCAATCAATTACAACCATCCATTGTTACAAGCCATAAATCACATGATTAGAATCATCAAACCAAAGTGCTAAGTTGGAATCATAATAAATACACCAGAAGGAAATGACCAGTGCGTTCATTCAACACGAAATCTTTCTGTCCGGAGTCTTTATTATAAAGTGTCTTGGTTGCTCAATTAAGTGAGGAATGGACGTTCAAGTGCCCGAGTTAGTCACTGCCCCCATGTGATCAGATTCCCAACATCTTTCTTGATTCTTCAAATCTTCACAAGAATGTCAAATCTCAACTAGTATACCACTGCCACTTCACGAGTGAGATATAGGCTCTCTTTCTTTGATATCAATCACTTTCTTAATTTCCTTACATTGACCATTCTATCATAAAAGGTAGAATGGGTACAATCAAGTCTGTTTATTCAATCATCTTTTTCAATCTATGAAATGTTTTTTCTAGGCCTTAGTTTAAAAACCACAAAACTAAAGTTAATGCATTTTAGGGTTTAGTTGTATCTATATGGGGGCCACCATCATCCAATGATGTATTCTTATCACATGACATATGCACATGGCGCTCTCATTGCTAAATATACTTATCTCATATATGAAAATGAGGTACATGTTTATCCCATTTAAATCCAAGCCAGTCAACAGGTATTGGATCCCGATCTACCCAAGGTACCTA
This sequence comes from Magnolia changhungtana, assembly GCA_030180095.1. Lineage (NCBI taxonomy): Eukaryota > Viridiplantae > Streptophyta > Magnoliopsida > Magnoliales > Magnoliaceae > Magnolia > Magnolia changhungtana. The sequence goes on along the minus strand of JASAUF010000321.1, from coordinate 1,595,942 downwards.
ACCTGATTTAAAGAGATCCGGGTGTAATAATTGGACTAAACCTGTTAAATAAAGTAGGGCGGGTCCTTGGTCTACCATATTGGATGCCATTAGAATCAGGTCTAACTGGTAATTCCATGGTAACATTGTATACAATGGTTTTTATAAACACCTCCATTAATAATTGGGTATTTGAAAAAATCTGCGTCAAAAAGTTAAATTTTCAAATAACTACACCATTAATATGTTATTATTTTAAATATTTGTATTTTTCATTAGTTTTTTATGACAAATATTAACTTTTGGGGCTTTTTTTATGATGAGATTACCCTATTCTAAATTGCACCACTCTATCACCCTTTGAGGAAACAAAAAAAAAAAAAACAAAAAAAAGCAAAAACCTTGCTCTTTACACTAAAAATAAAGAATCCAAAAAACTATTGCTCAACCTCCTCTTCATCTCCTCTCCCTCAAGATTTGGATCTTGGGGGGAATTATTTGTGGGGCCCATCCACGCAATCCACACCATCCATCTATAAGGCCCCACAATTAATGGTAGATGTCGAAAAAAAATTTATTTAATAGTGAGGTTTGTTATTGTTTATAATTGTTCATACTAACTAGGCTATGGCCATTTTCATCGTTATTTAACTATTGTTAATATAAAGTCTTTTTTATTTTTGTGGGAATATGCTAAAAATCCTTGTATATATTAATTAGGTTTTTCTAACATCCTCCATCTTTACAAACAATGCTAACAAAGTCCCAAAACCTTTTGAATGACACATGAAATGCCCAATCATTGATTCAAATCAGTTCATTTAATAATACCAATGGATCCAACTATGGTGCCAAAATCATACTGATTGGATGATCTTAACCCTTTGAATGGTACCAATCAATTACAACCATCCATTGTTACAAGCCATAAATCACATGGTTAGAATCATCAAACCAAAGTGCTAAGTTGGAATCATAATAAATACACCAGAAGGAAATGACCAGTGCGTTCATTCAACAAGGATCTTTCTGTCCGGAGTCTTTATTATGAAGTGTCATGGTTGCTCAATTAAGTGAGGAATGGTCGTTCAAGTGCCCAAGTTAGTCACCGCCCCCATGTGATCAGATTCCAAACATCTTTCTTGATTCTTCAAATCTTCACAAGAATGTCAAATCTCAACTAGTATACCACTGCCACATCACGAGTGAGATATGGGCTCTCTTTCTTTGATATCAATCAGTTTCTTAATTTCCTTACATTGACCATTCTATCATAAAAGGTAGAATGGGTACAATCAAGTCTGTTTATTCTTAGTCCTGTAAATTCATGACCCACCCTCCACACGTACCCTGGATATTTGACAGAAGGCATGAAACGGAAGACCTTTAAAGAAAAAAATTTAAAAATTAAAAAAAAAATCCTCTTTTGTCAGAATTGATAGATTGCCCTAAGGTTATCTAATTACAAAGAATAATCCATAGCCTACTTAAGAACTACATATCAAGTCGAAGATCTAGTCGATGTTTGGATGATGATTTGAGCCATTTTGTTTCTCCACTCTTGGTTGTGCGTTCGTTTTCCATGCTATCAATGGCACACTTGGATCATCTAGATTGATGTGATTTTTATACCATGGCTTGCTCCTGGTTGTAAGAATGAATGAAGGTTAAGACTGATGATGGGTCAACCCATGTGCCATTTAAAAGCTTCAGAGAACTAACCTCCCCACGAGGATGGGTGCTAAAATAGTGATATCAAAATCACTATGGTTTTAACTACATTTTAAGCCCGTATAACTTACATATGAACAAACAAGGCCCAAGTATTTGTGGACCCTTAGAGGGATAGTTTTGGTATTTCACTCTTAAAAAGTAAGTTTTTAGGATAAGTTTTATGGGGAAAAATGTTAAGTTACAAATTACATATGGTTTCACAAATTACATATGGTTTCTCTTACCTACATTAAGAGAGGATTAAATATTGGGTTGCTCTTTTTTAAAGCAAGGTTAAAGGGTTTCAAGGCTTTTTCAAAAGGTACTTAAGAATGCTCATACGCAATAATGAGAAGATTTCTCTTTCTTTTTTTAAGCTTGGATTCAAATGAATTTTGTTATATTATTGAGAAAATATATTATATACCTTGTTCTTTGTAATTTCTACTTATCAGTGTTATTTCTTTGCCAAATTATCTATAAATATAGCACTAGTGGTGAACTATATATATCGTGTGGTTTGTGGTTGGCTTTTTCTTAATCTTTTTTTCTATTTCAGAGTGTCATTGGAATCAAAGTGTTTGATTAGTGGCAAATTATTTGGTGGTGATTCTAGTCGCATTGGTGAAGAGGTTTAGCAAAACCCATTCATTATTTAGTAATTGACTTGGATTTAGTAAAAGCCCACCTGTGCAAGATCCAATATGTTCATCCGGTGAATCAAGCCATGCAAATAACCTTGTATGAGAGGCCTCGACTAGACCCAATGCCAACATTGAAGACCTGATCAGCCCAGATCCTCAGGCATGGTATGATCCCAAACCCAATGTGGTCTGAACCCGAATACACTTGGCGGGTCCGCTACACATAAGGACCCGACCAGTTGACAGCCCTATCTGCATCTCCGCTCAACCGGCAATCTCCACTGGGTATATGCCAATCTGAACCACTCGCCTGATGATCCCCACCACTTGGCATATGCCAATTCTAAAAAATCAGGCCAACATTATCATCACGTGGGCCACATCCATGGCCAAATGAGCAGTTAGAACTCAATACGCTTCATTTCTATGCACCCATGACACTGGGTGATCAGATCAGCCTGATTTTCTAGACAGACAAACCATCTATAAAATGCGAACCACCTGATGAACAGCTCCGATTCTGCACATCTGCTCCTCGTTTCCACGCAATTTGAGTGAGATGTGCATTCCTCTTTATCCACAATCAAATAGAATCAGATGCAAATCACAAGCCATACATCCATAGTGTGACAATTGAAATGAATTACTTGGGCGACTAAAATGCCCTCAACTGTATAAACATAACTAATGCATAAAACCCACAATGCAGCATCTCTGCGACTGCCCTGCTTCACTTTTTTCCAGTGCAGCATATGCAAGTGCATGTACCACATATATGCTATTGGGTACTGATATGGTACAGACCCTTTTCAATAAAAAGCTATTTTCATTTTACCTACACTAATGTTTTTCTTCTTCTTTTTTTCCTTTTACTTTTCTCTCTATCGTGTCTCAAATGGGATGAGTATTTTCTGAAGGCGCATTTTCCGGCACTTTCAATCTGATCTCTCTAGTTTGCGAAATCGACGGTCCCAATCTCCGGCCTCGTAGTCTTGCTCAGAGAAGTCCTTTTCGGTGCTGTACACGATCCGATCAGGCGAAATGACTGTTCGGCGTGCCATGTCTCGAGCACTCAGCAGCTAAACAAATTGTGCAGGCGGAAGATCATAAAGGTCAGACGAAATGTGCATGCAGTTTTTCCAGGAGAATAAGGGACACAATTTAGAGGAAATGACACTATCGGGTGCACGCATCATAGTTTCATAAGGAGAACAATGGCTCACAATTTAGATGAATGAGACTAACATGCACACATCATCGATTCCTATGATGTGCTCACCAAAGCACCTCTACTGTACATGCGCACTTGCATACAGTGGTGGGCCTCCGTGTAATGGACGATATCCTTAAACTAAGGTGATTGGACTGTTGTAGCCATCCTATCAGTGGATGGTTAACTCAAAACAGAGCAATGATCTGCAGACACGAGAAACTAACACCAACTGGGTTGTCAGAATTGTGTAAGATTTTTGGCCTATTGCCTATCCACATCGGTCCACAAGAATAACAGTCTGGTTCACCATACACATTTGCCACGGGTACAGTGAAGACAGAACTGCATAGCAACTTCTATGACACAACCGGTGTAATAGCATTTATCTAATATTTAAAAACGGCAGAAACATCCATTCCACCATTTAAAGGGATATTGTTTAAAGGTTGTAGATATTTGGAGGGGTTCATATTTGGAGTGGTTCACACGTGGTGCATGGTATCCTTGCGGCTTACGCCCTCGGTTTTTTAGGGTGGCACTTAGGTTGAAGAGTCAAGAGTGCTTATCTGATGAGCTCCACTGGATGGGGACTAGGCCTGCAATTTGGGTCCAGGTAAACCCAAACAAGATTCACCCAACCCAAGTTCGGGTCAGGTTGTCAAGGTGCTCAGGTCGAGTATGGGTTGGAAAACGTATACCCAATTTGAAATCATGTTGAGTTCGGGCTGAGCTAATTTGGGTTGGGTTAGGGAATAATCATATGTATTTGGATCAGGTTGGATCAGGTCGGGTCAGGTTGAGTTTGGTCCAGTTAAGTATAGAGGAATTCAGGTTGGGTCAGTTTGTGAAGTTGGGTGCTCCTGATATCGGATCGGGCTCGGGTTGACCCTCCACCCAACCCAACCCGACCCGACCCGACCCGCCCAAGCTGCACCCCTAATGGGGCCACCCCAGATATCTCCCAGGTTGGACAGTAATAGCCCTTTGATAGGCAGCCTGGAAATAGATGGTAACAAAAGAAATAGAGCAACAATCCACACTCAGGAAGAAAAGCCAACATGTCTCGGAGATTTCCAGGAATCCAGTCCTATCCACATTGAGACCCATCAGATCAACAATGTAGATCACTGAAACACAAGCCCCAACGAGACATCCTCAGGCTGAGGCTCATACAAGAAAAATGCTGGTGATAAAACAAGGTGTTGGCAAGATATAGAAGAGAAGGTGCAAAATGTTATACCTGATATCTTAGTCATCAAGCAGACAGGCACTCAAATCTCTATGCACATCACACATGTATGAGATCCAGACTGTTCATCTGTTGTACCCACCATGGATAGGCCATACATCAAGAGTCACATCATTCAATTGATCCTAGCCATTCTGAAATAGCAAATTTGCAAATCCTCTAGCTTCTTCCAACCAGTCGCCAGGATCTACAGGTCAGTGTGATTTTTGGATACACACCATCCACATCAGGGCCCAATAGATGAAAAAGTCTGGATACTGCATGTACTCATATTGAATGCTTGATAACTAATTGATAAGCACTGTATGCTCTCTCGATATACAAAGAAAACCAATCAAGAAATGAATAAAGAGATCAGATGAGTTCTGGATATTTACCTTCCTTCTGAGGGTTGAATCAGGCATTTCAAGTGCTTGAGCTCGCTGTTCTCTTGCACGGTTCCTCTTCTCAATTTGTGCATTTGTCTGACGCACTAGGAACCACCGAAATAGTGGAATTGCAAAAAAAGAGGCGGCATAGATCTGCAATCATTTTTAGTCATGAACTAAATTAAAACAAGAAAAAATAGCCACCAACTGAATACACTGACAATAGAGAACGGGATGAAGATTATATATATATATATATATATATATATATATGGAAAAAGGATGGAACAGAAGACTGAGGACTAAGATCAAAATGAGAAATGTAGCATAATTGTTCCGTAAACAGAAGTGCAGTGGGCAATGGATTGTGTTAGAACAGAATTCTAACGGCTGAACAGAGCCTCATCATAATTAAGGATTAAGTACATATGGGGGCCATATTTTGTGATCCAAACCATCGATCTGATGGGTGGGCCCAAACCATGATTGGGAAATGGCCCAAAAATCACCTAGATTGGAAGATTGTAATTCCTCGATCTTTGGGCTACAAATAGACAGTTATGAAGAAGAAAAGAGCAATGGACCACATTCGACTGCAAGTAGGTCAAAGAAGGATTAGGATCTCAACCTGGGAAATACTTGGGACATCCCCTTGTAGTTCCTTTTTCTCTTTTCTTTCTTTTTCTTTTTTCCTGCTATCTCACAGTCCCCTTGTAGTTCCTTCCCCTTCTTTAATTTATTCTCGTTACTTTAAAAAAAAAAAAAAATACTTGGGACATCCCCCCATCCATGGTGGGAGCCATCAGAAAGCAGCCTGCATCACCAAACAATGGACCCACATGTACAAAACCTGTAACCTCACCAAACTATATGTTTCATGAAACCATGTGTTTGCTGAAGATCAATATTCAATACCCTATATCCATATGTGCAAACAACCCCAGTATGGAGGGGAATTTTGAGTAGGGTTGAAGAGCTTGAAAGGAAAGTGACAGGAAAACCTGAGAGGACTTGGACAAAGGTGGAGAGAGGGATTATGAAGGCTTGTTCACTTACAGAGAGTGGGGCCTTAGGATTCATTAGCGAAACAGGATTTGTAAATCCGGCCCCAAATACCGAGGACAAGGTTATGATGGTGATCATCATCATCATTCCTTTTAAGGCCCCATCCTTGGTAAGTGAACAAGCCTCCGTATCCCTTCTCACTACCTCCATCCAAGCCCTTTCAGTTCTTTATCAAGGTTCTTTCCTTCCCAGATCTGTCTCAGTTTTCACTGTAGATGACTGAACTACTGATGAAAACCCACTGCTGGGATCCGTAAACCTGACCCCAAATAGATATATACATAGAAGAGCTTTGCTAAGTGCACAAGTGTGCAACAAATCTCATGTACATGCCACACGTGCCAGTATGGCACGATAGGTTCGAGATTGAATCCATCCATCAGAACAGCACCACTGTACTGATGCCCTAACCCAGGATTCAGGTTGAACCACTCGTCAGGTTGGCCACGGTTAGCAAAACAAATGTACAGCTCTGAAAATTTTAGCTGAAAGTATTCTAGTACATCCACCTGTTTTCAATATTGGGGCCCACATGCCGAGTGGAGTATTTTTATTTTGGGGAAAAGATGTACAAGTTCAGATTAACCTGATGGACAGACTGGATCTTACACCTATTTGCCATGTTGGCACATGTGGTGTGTGCATGAGCTTTATTGCATGGGCAATTGCACCTAGCAAAGCTCTACATATAAATATAAAAATTAAAAATTTGTGTGTATGTATGAATGGGATCCATAAATATATATAGTTCATGCACGCGTAACTAGGATCCGAAACCCGTCCCTAAATAGCTAGGACCGTATAATGTAAAACCAATTAAGCACTTCAAATATATAACCAATTAAGAACAAAACATCGGACCACACCTGAAGTAGAGGAAATATGTCAGAAACAAACGAAATAAATCCCCCTGGCATAACTGCAACATTCCTTCAAATAGAGATGAGAAGTGTGAATAGAAGATCAACCAACAGAGAAAGTGGAAAGTAACATTTAGGGTGAATAGGAAAACATACTTCAACATGCTGCTGAGAACAATAACGCCAAAAAGATTGAGCCCTCCCAATCCTATGACCATTGCCTTCTCCGATGTTCCTGCTTTGCTGAAACATCACAAACTTAACATCAGAAACCACAATAATGAATCAACATCCTACAATTATTGGTATCAAAGCTTGGCATTACAATTACATCATGTTAGCTCACAACTCCAGTAACATGATGACAGAAAATGGGCAAGGAGACCGCATCAAATGTCCATGTATGACTAGCAAGCTTGAATGCTCAAAATTGTCCACTTAACAAGTTCTGCTAAGCTCATGTGCAGCTATACGCATGATTGCATGTACCAACCTAGCAGTTGTGTTGGACATCCAAGCCAGGCATCATGCAGTTAGGTGATCTGTCCCAAAGAAGAGGACAGTCAGCTCATCAGGTAGGCTGTCAGAAAGCTATTGATGGTTTTAGAAGAATGACAACAGCCCATACTCATTGCAACTCATACAACATGTGGCCTGCTGCCTGCCTGATAAGAGGAGCTGCCTAATTTTAAGCCAGGTCATATACACGGTGGGGCACACCTGATGCACAGGTCAGATGTCATGCACATACACACTGACCACAGATAGAGGTGAACATAAAGAGGTGTATGTGGACTTTGCCAAGCTACATGCTAACAACCCAGAGAAAAAAATCAAACAATGTATAAACTGAATGCAGATATGTATGGTTTCAGAAATGTCCGCAATAACATTGTTGATTGGAACAGCAGGAAAATCTACGCCGGGAACCCCAGTGTTGAATACAACTTGTTACGTGAAAACGTAGTAAAACTGTAAAACTCACTCCAGCCAATTACAGACCACGTTGTATGCTAATAGCAGAAAACTGTAACATTTAGAAAGTATCTGGTCATGCTAACATAAGTCGCTCAAGGACATACAATTTTAATCATTTGAGAGTTTTCCTACAAGTTAAAGAAAAAATAATAGTATGCCAACCATTGAAAATTAAAAAGTAATCACAGGCTAAGATGAGTTTGGTTGATAGCCTCAAACTAGGATGACTGTATTCGCAAATGTAACTGAAGAAGTGAATATGAAGCAACATCATCATCATCATCTAGGCCTTATCCCAACCAATAATCTGAAGCAACATAACGAAGTAGAAATCAACGAGTTTGATTGCTGATCAATAAAGAAAAATAAATTATGAAAATTATGTACACCTATGCTGTCAACTCAATTCATCTTGGCAAGAAATGAAAGCTATTTAGCAAAGAGGAAAGCTTGTATGCAGTGCTCCTTTTATAAAGATTCTATGCAGCTCCCTCCTCAAGGTACCCACAGCAAATGTGGTGATCAGGACCATTGATCTTGTGACTACCTGTGGATGTGGCAATGTGCCGAAAACTGAAGCGATTCAACAACTTTGACCATCCAGTGGTGTGAGTCTTAGTGGTTCAATGCTGGTTGCTGCTCTAACTGTTCCTTTGCAGATTGCTCATCGAATGAATTTGACAGACCATCCCCCTTGACTTTTGGGATATGACCCATCCACAGTGACAACCCGCCAGTATAAGAGGTCCAACTAGCATATGTTAGCCACGTCCACCATGAGCAGAAAGTACTGCTTAGAAGTTTTACACAGTATGCTGCATAAGAGCATTCCTCTTTGCACAGATTTTGAGACATCGAACAAGAACCAGCATCAGCATTAATACTTGAAGAAGATAAAAACTCTCATTTCAGAAAGAGCTGAAGGATGAAGCACACCCTTCAACAGGTACCCTTTCCCAGTAACTTATTGACAATATTTCCAATGTCTTGAGAACTTCTAAAAACAAAACGGATATGCAATTAAGGACAGGCATGACTAATGACAAGAATTACCACAAACAGCACTCATGAAGCATTTGGAGCAAACAAATCATTTAATTGGCAGTTTGGTACTCGTACACTTATTTTGTTTTCCCATTTTCTCAATCCGTGTTATCTTGTTGAGATTCACTTTATTCTTCGTCAGTACTTGAAATGCACGTAACTTGGTTGGAAAACCAACCTGAATGGCCATTTCTTTTCCTCGAAAAATTTCTCCACCCCACCGACCCACTCAGCCCACTTTTTCCCAACATATTCTTTTCTTCCGCTCCTCTGAGACGAAGCTGTTCGTTGTAGTGATGGAAACCGATAGACAATGTTCCCCTGCATGACATGTAGCTTATGTAATTTGAATGAATGGTTCTTTAACTGCAGAGTGCAAAGTAGTGAAACCAATTCACTTTTTCAATTAAATTAGAATATGTTCACTGGTTGATTGCCCAAACAATGAAGCTTGCATGGAAGATGTTTGAAAATAATCATTAGATGCTATGTTATGCATAGGCAAACATTGAATGAACCGATCCTAGTAAGGTACTTGCATTGCAAGGAAAGAAATCTTAACGCAGGGGCATTTTCACACCGGGCTCGAGTGGGGTAGCCTATAGGATGCAGGGGCACACACGGGGTGGGCAGCCCATGTTAGGCGGGCCCCACCCGTGTGAGGTGGGTAGCTCGTGTGAGGTGGAACCCATGTGAAGTGGGGCCTACGATGGGGGTTCGGCCGAGGTCCTAACCCATGGGATGTGGGGCTTAAGGCTATGAAATAAAGGGATTGATTCGTCATGCTCTATCAGTTCGAGCTTTTAGAGCAAGTAGTTAATTGTCTTGTATCAAAGTGGTATTGCTCGTATAAAGCGGAACCCATGTGAAGTGGGGCCTGCGAGGGAGATTCGGCCGAGGTCCTAACCCATGGGATGTGGGGCCTGGGCTATGAGATAAAGGGATTGATTCGCCATGCTCAATCAGTTTGAGCTTTTATAGCAAATGGTTAATTGTCCTACATCAAAGTGGTATCAGAGTGGGAGGTCTCTCGTGTTTGAGATTCCTCACCACAGGTGATTAATGCAGGGCGTTTTCACACCGGGCTCGAGTGGGGTAGCCTGTGGGATGCAGGGGCATACTCGGGGTGGGCGGCCCATGTGAGGCAAGTGGAACCCATGTGAAGTGGGGCCCACGAGGAAGGTTTGGCCGAGGTCCTAACCCATGGGATGTGGGGCCTGGGCTATGAGATAAAGGATTCGCCATGCTCTATCAATTAGAGCTTTTAGAGGAAGTGGTTCGTTGTCCTGCATCAAATCTCTAAGGGTGTTTTGTAGCTGTCTATATAAATGCAACCAATCCTAGTAGGCCAACGAACGGGTCATCTGTGTTTGAAAATTGATGTTACTTATAGGTTATTGTTTCTCATAATTTTTCTACATAGATGGGTTTGCAAAGTGTGTTTGGTCATTAGTATTTCATGTTGGAGGCACTCGTGAAAACAAAATAATATTTATTGTATATAATATATACAATTGTGTGTGTGTTTGTGGACAATATTCCAATAGGGTCAACTATACGGAAAGCTCCCACATATTCAAGCTGAGTGTGGCCTACCATGATGCTTGCATACCATCCAGCCAGTCTATCAGTTGTGCCCCCCAGCAATAGACCAAGAGCCCAAATATCATCCTAATCCGAACTCGGGCACACCACACAACAGGAAATAGGTTAAGGATGTCTATGAGTTGGAAAAGGGGTTATGAACTACTGAAGTTCTATTTCAAAGGATCGAAATTGTGTTTTAGGTGTGCTTTGTGGAAACGGAAACTGATGGGCTGTTAAGTGTTAGAAATTGCTACTATTTAAGTAATTGAAGGTATATCTGGCTGTGGTTGGGATTTCACGGTGGTTGGGGAGTTAGGTTTTGCATTGTGGGGTAAGTTCATGGCCCGCAGCTAGATGTTTGGATGTTGTTTGGACTCAGATGGTTGCCGTTAAGGTTTAACTTCAAGAAAGGTTACCTTCAAAATAAATAAATAAATACTACAAGAAGGGTTACAGTTAGGAAGAAAAAAATAAAAATAAAAATTGAGAATGGACATGGCAAATAGGATTTGGGTTATGGAAAAGCATGTGTGGCTGGGGCTAGGCATAGATCTAGGGTTGGATAGAGGGGAACGCTGAACAGGGATAGAATAGGTCCTGGAAGCAGGGAACAAGGACCAAAAAATAAAAAGTCCAGAAAGCCTAGAATAAGAACTCCCTCTCATACCAATCTAATGCAGCAGGATCTGCAAACAGCAGCTTGAGATCTATGAATTTCAGATTTAGATCTACTCTCCATGAAAAATCAGCGCAGGGTGCAGCAGAAAATTGCAAATGTGAATTCTGATCTTATTTGCAGCAGAAACTGGAATCAGATCTGGCTGTTTCGCAGTGTATTTGGATCTATATCTTCAAAAACTTCCCCAGTGCAGCAGCACACACAGCAGAGAGCAAAAATAAAGGACTGCAGATTAATATCCAACAGTCCACTAGCCTTGTTAATATTTACAGAAACTAGTTTCTACGTGCCTTTTTTAGTATAGTGGCATTTTGTTGCTTTTCAAAATTTTGGCCTATTACATTCTAGATTGGCAATGGGCAATAGATTCCAATTGGCTGAACAAAATGCCAAAAATGGAAAGCATTTCATCCTAATTACTAAAAAATACTAAGGTATCAAGAAAGCACCTCTTCATCTACTTCTGGATGCCCGTCAAACTGAAGTAGCACAGGTAAAATGTATGATTCATCATCCTGTAACCAACAAGAAACGGAAGCACGGTAAGATTTCTCCTGTTTTTAATATTGCATTCAAGAAATGGGAGGAAAGTAAAACATCGAAAACAAGAACCCAAATAAGTGAACACAAACTTTACAAAGAGAAGTAATCCAATTCTCTCAGAGCACTATGAGTTATAGTGCTCCTAGTTGCATTGGGACACTTGGACGGGGCAATTGATAGATCTGTGCTGCTCGCATTAGCTCTAGCACAAATTCCATGGGCTAACATACAAAAGTTACTTTGATCAAACATATCTAGCCACATGAGCACCATAAAATGGACAGTCAAGATTTGGTTACACCAAAATAGGTTCCAAACAACAATTTGAGCCAACTCATGGATTGCTTGTGTAACCAAAGAATTGCTTCTATCAGACGATATACCATCCCATCCATGGCCTGGAAAACAGATGACTATAAAAGAGGCCAACTCAGGGATGGCATAGATCATCTGATTAGTGCAATTGTCCATGGTAACCCATGAAATGTGGGCTGGACCCAATGGACAGTCTGATTGTTGATTGGACTGTCGAAGTGTCCTGATGCAACTAAGAGTACTATAACTTAACAAATGTTAAACAACAAGCAGCAATAATCACTTTCACAGTTTTTTTTTAAGGATCAACAGTCTCAAAGAATGGCTTCAAATGTAACTTGAATTTAAGATCTCAAAAGTTCATAAATGAATGGTAGTGTTATCGGATATGGGCTGTTCCGTGGCTCGTCTACAACCCGTCTATGTTTAGGACATAATGGCTATCAGTGCTTGTGTTACTAATAGCATTATTGTAATTATTGAAAGCCACATTAATAAATAATTGAGGGGTGTGTGAACCCTAATCTCTCCTTTTCTCTTCCTCCATTCTTTCTCCTCTTTTCTTCTTCCCTGCCTCTTTTATCAATCACACTACATGGTATCAAAGTGAAATCGATTTGGGCATTGATCTCTTCCATCAACTTCCCAAGTTGTTGAGGGCTGATCTACACGAATTCTCTTCCAACCACCATATGGTGGATCGTGTAATCATGTATGATGAATGTGCATGAGGCCCACTTTCTTATAACACCATTGTGATGGACAAAAGTGGACCATCATGCATGTGGTCAGATTTGCGCACGTGGTTTGATCTAAGATCCAAAGTGTGTGTGTGTGTGTGTGTGTGTGTGTGAAAGTTGCATATGGCAATGATTATAGAACAAGTGTACGCGTTAAGTTTTTGGATCAAGTAGTGCTATCAAGTGATCGTGTTCATTGATACATGTGGTTTTCTAGAATGCTCGTTGGGTAAGTTAAACGTTCTTCCCTTGTGTATTTGATTTCGCCTATGTCAATGGATATCAAGAAAGAAACCAAGATTGGTCTTGTGTCTCCATATGAGTCGATGAACTTCCAAATTATATTGACTAAACTCAATGGAGCAAATTATTTGCAATGGACTACATCAGTAGAGGCTTTCCTTATGGGAAAAAGGAAATTAAAATATTTGACTTCTCTCGAGCCTAAAGAAAGTTCAATAGAACATGAAGATTGGGTGGCAAAGGATGCTCAAATTAGAGTGTTATTATGGAACAGTATAGAGCCTCATATTAGTGTGAATGTTATCTTTCTCAAGACGGCAAAGAAAGTCTAGGATAATCTGAGAGAGATGTATTCAAGCAAAAAGAATTTAACTTAGATCTACGAGTTGTTGCAGAATATCTCCACTCTTCAACAGGGAGAACGAGCATCGAAGAGTGTTATTCAGCCTTGCGAAGCGTGTGGGAAGAAACGTATACCAACCTCTGTCTACCAATTATGAGAGATGGTGAAAGAAGGAATTACTCACTGCTAAATTCCTCTCTGATCTTTGTCCTGAGTTCGAGCCTTTCTGAGCTCAGATCCTTGGAGGCAGTGAGACGTATGAGTCAAGTACACACCACGGAGTATCGTTACTTCCGAGAAGTGATAAACATTTTTATTTAATATATTCAGATATTTGGATTCAGTTCATCTTATTAGTTTATTTACTTTCAAGTCTTTGTTATTTTTGTGGATGATTATTCTTAAATCCAGTTTATCTTATTAGTTAATTTACTTTCAAGTACTTTGTTGTTTTTGTGAATGATTATTTTTATATGACGTGGCTATATTTGATGAAAAATTAGCTAGAAGTGTTTTCTTGCTAAAGAATTCCATATGAGAGCACAAAATTAATTCATTTATAAGGTTTGTGTTCTACATTAAATAATGCTAGGAATATTTATCGCATGACTTTAACTCATATATTTCGCCTCATGGCATTATTCACCAAACTTCATATGCACACACAACAACATAATGGGTTAATTGAACATGAGAATAGTCATTTACTTGAGGTTGCTAGAGCATTATTGTTGAATATGAAGCTTCCAAAAATATTTTGGAGTGATACAATTTTAACTACATGATACCTAACAAACCGAACACCTCTATAGGCCCTAGATGGAAAGTCACCTCTATCCATCTTGTGTCCTCAAATTCCTTCCTACTCTATTCCTCCAAAGGTGTTCGGTTGTGCATTTTATGCATCAACATGAACATATTCATGACAAATTTGAACCAAGAGCTATCTAGTATATTTTTCTTGGGTACTCCTGTACCCAATAGGGATACAAATGTTATAATTTCGTCTCCCGAAGATATCATTTGTCCGTTGATGTCACATTTTTTTAATGAACACCATATTCTAAAGAAGAAAAGTCCTTACAGTTAAAGAGAGTTGCATAACTACTCTTCCCATTGTAGCTAGTATTACTATTGGAGTTGGGAGGTGTCTGTGCAAAATGCAGATCGGCTTTTGCAAATTAATTCTAGACGTTCCAAAAGTGGAAATGGAGCATATATGAGCACGACTTATACCAATCTTCCTAATCCATCAGGAGATCATCATTCTTTTGAGTCCTTGCTATACCATTAGATGAAGGTAATTAACCTATTGCTCTTCATAAGGGTATCCGTTCATGTACTTAGCAACATATTTCCAACTTTATTTCATTGAGTGGCTTATCTCCTTCATTTCGACAATTTGCTTTGTCTCTGTCATTTGTGTTTATTCATCATTCTTTCTAAGAGATAGTTGTGATTGGTGGAAACGAGTTATGGAAGTAGGAATAGTTGTGCTTTATCAAAACCAAACTTGGGCATTAGCTAAATTATTTGCTGGAAAGCATGCAGTTGGGTATGTACAAATAAATACAACCATGATTTTTATTTTTACTTTTTTAAGGGTAATGTATAAACTTTATTCAAAGGGTAATGTAAAATACAACTATGATGGCTTAATAGATCATTTAAAAGCCCGGTTAGTTGCCAAAGGATACTCTCGAACCCTTAGAGTCAACTATTTGGAGATATTCTCACACCTGTGTCAAAGCTTCACTCAGTATGTGTGGTTGTTTCCATTGATGCAGGTTTGGATTGGCCACTGTATCAACTTGATGTGAAGAATGTTTTTTTACATGGAGCAATTACTTGGGTTTATTGCTCAAGGAGAGTTAGATAAGGCGTGTTGTCGGAAGAAATCAATTTTTGGGTTGAAACAATCTCTAAGAGCTTGGTTCAACAAGTTCAATAAGGTTGTATTCAAATTTGGGATGAAACATAACCAAGTCAACCACTTGGTTTCTGTAAGGCGAAGTGAGACGCGCACTATTGTGTTGGTTGTATATGCAGACGACATCATCGTGACAGGCAATGACAATACAAGTATTGACGAGTTGAAGAAATTCTTACAATAGCATTTCTATATGAAGGGCTTAGGCCATCTTCGGTATTTCTTGGGCATTGAGGTAGCCAAGTTCAAGTGGAGCATCAACTTGTCACAACGAAAATATGCAATGGATTTATTGGATGAGACAAGTCTTATAAGAGCCAACCGCTGAAACTCCCATGAATACAAATCAAAAACTAAGTGCGGATCGGGGTGGGTTAACTGATGATTCAGAGAGATGTCCTTGTTGAAATTTTGATTTATCTAACAATTACCCAACCTGCTGTTACATACCCTGTCAGCGTTGCTAGTCAATTTATGTGGGAGCCTGCTGTTGCATATCCTATCAACGTTGTTAATCAATTATGCAAGCTCCCCAAGTCCCTCATATTGAGGTTGTGCTTCGTAGCCTCAAGTATTTATAGGGAGCTAGGGAGCTCCTGGTTGTGGTATCCTCCACAAGCAAAATGGTCATCTTCAAGTAAAAGGATATTCTGATGCAGATTCTGATACAATCCATATATGGTTGTTGTACTTTTGTAGGTGGCAATCTTGTTATTTGGAAGAGTAAGAAGCAAAGTGTTATGGCATGTTCAAGTGCCGAGGCAAAATACAGGGCAATGGCCCATGCGACATGTAAACTCATTTATCTAAAGACATTAATGTGCGAACTTGGGTTTATAGTTGAGGTTACCATGAGATTGTATTATGATAATCAAGCAACCTCTCATTTTGCCAAACTCCCTATCTATCATGAGAGGACAAAGCACATCAAGGTCAACTACCACTTCATCTAGGAAAAAGTTGCTAGCAAGGAAATTTGCATGTCATTCATCAAGTCCCAAGATCAACTGGTAGATGTGTTCATGAAAGCTCTAGGTCGTACCCAACTAGATCATCTCTTTATCAAGCTAGGCATTCATGATATACATGCTCCAGCT
The DNA here is from genome assembly GCA_030180095.1 of Magnolia changhungtana. Lineage (NCBI taxonomy): Eukaryota > Viridiplantae > Streptophyta > Magnoliopsida > Magnoliales > Magnoliaceae > Magnolia > Magnolia changhungtana. Next base: position 1,579,352 of record JASAUF010000321.1, on the reverse strand, counting down.
TGAGGGGGAGTATTATCGGATATAGGGTTATTCTATGGCCCATCTATGTTTAGGACATAGTGAGCATTCTTGCTTTTGTTACTGATGGCATTATTTAATTATTGAAAACCATGTTAATAAACAAGAGGAGGGGAGCGTTTGAGCCCTAATCTCTCCTTTTCTCTTCCATCTTTCATTCTTTCTCCTCTTTTCTTTTTCTCTTTTATCAATCACGCAACATACAGAATTCCAACTTGAGTACCAACAGATAATAAAGTGAGTTAAAGAGCAATGAAACATATCTGAGCAATATAATAGAATATTGACCTTTCTATAATGATCATTGGACAAGATTGATTAACTTGCAGAATTAATCAATCCATAAGTTCTTGGAAGAACTTACAAAGTCAATTCAATGGAACAAAATTTATCCACTTTGCCCATGGCAAACTAATATAGAAAGAAATGGGCAAGGCACTTTGAAGCTTGGTTGCTTGCAGGCAGTGTTCATAGTATCAGCATCGTTACATGAATCGCTGGTTTGGGGATATGGAAACATGTATCGAAATCACCAATACTATCGCTAATACCCGGAAATGTATCACTGATTGAGGGAAACATTGGGGAAACACAAGGAAATGATGGAAATTCTTAACGAAACTTCAGAAGATGCTAAAATACACATTTGCATATTTAGCAAAAAGACGTATGCATGATAAGTTTCTCTTTAATGGGGGTCTAAAAGCACATAACCACTTACTCAGGGAAACATTAGGGAAACATGGGGAAAATAGTGGAATTTTTCAATAATACTTAAGGAGATGCTAAAATACAAATATTTGCATATTTAAGAATCAAATAATAGTGAAAAAGACGCCGCGTGCACACAAGCACAAACATATAGTGAAATGCTCACCTAGGAACCAATTCTCACGAGAACTTGTGAGCACTTTTTGATACGTGATGTAAGCCCAAAATCTGAACAGTCCACGTGATGCGGCACCCTATGAAACCCCCGGAGCCCAACTTTCAGCATGATCCAAAACTCTAGTGGGCCATGGCAAAAGGAAACAGTTACCTCCCTTGATTTGCCTCTCTTTGCTATGGCCCACCAGAGTTTTGGATCAAGCTGAAAGTTGGGTCCCGGGGGTTTCATGGGGTGTCGCATCATGTGGCATACATACAGAAATCCATCCATCCATGCATCCATACATAAATCCATCCATCCATCCATCCATCCATGCATGCAAACATATACACACGTACAAACATGCATTTCATCATACAACCATGCAACAATAAAAAAATTTGAAACGGAATTTTTTTTAATACACATATTTTTGACGATATCAATACATTGGCAATATTATCAAAATATTGCCGATACATTAGCGATACACGTGACATCTGGAATTTACACAGTTGAAAATATTGGTGATGCACTGGCAATATCGATATATTGGCAATACAAACAACATCTGAAATTTACACAGTCAAAATATTGGCAATACATTGGCGACACTCATGATATATCGCAAATACCTGAAATTTCTGCTACTACCAGTGTTATCGGTATCGCCAAGCTGGAGCTACGGATAATATCGGGGATATTATCGATAATATCAGGGAGTAGAACAATGTTTTTTAACACCCACACACACCACAATGGGTACTCAAACCCATGACCTCTGTGTTGAAACTCCTGCGAGTCTAACACTGAGCCCTGAGTAAGGACTCTGCGTCAATCATGCTTTGAAGTTACTTATTTCTCAACTTCAAAGCACTGTTTTTTCTTATTTCTTTATAAGAAAAAACAGTGCTTTGAAGTTGAGAAAGAAGAAGAAGAAGAAAGCAATGGTGAATGTCAATGCATAAACCATGACTCAGGGATTAAATTTTGCTCCTATCTCTGTTAGCAGCATACCACACATTTATTGTTCAAAACTCAGTCCAACTGGAAGATGAGGGAACGTGATCAGCGTACCGTAGATTCCTTAATCGGCAATACATCAAGATACGGAGCTAGCTCTTCTGCTGTGACAACACCTCCATTCGAAGCTATGTACTGTCCTATCTGTCAAAACAATTTCAAGGCCAATAATCCAATGTCAACGGAGGGAAAAAGAAATGACACGGCAAAATCATCACCATCATCTAAACCTTATCCCAACTAATTGGTTTCAGCTACATGAATCCTTTTCCGCCATTCCACTCTATCAAGGGGTTTGGAATGTCATATTCTTCGAATTCATGTTGGAAGCTGTGGATAAGTTTGACGCCAGCTGCCATCCTGACACAACCCTCCTAATTTATCCATGCTGGGGTCCGGCAATGAGAGCATAAAACTCCCACAGGCACGATATAATAGATTATTTCAGAAGTAGACTACAACCAAACGCTACCTAACAGTCTATTACAAACGTTTATTACAATTAATGAGTTACACAGATAACAGAACGATAATGGATTAAGATGACAAACACTTAATCAAATGTATATGAGAATAATCCGTGGGTATTTTTGCAATATCAAAAAGGCCATGCATAAACATTTGTCAAGAGCATAAATATAAATTCAAAAAATGCATTTGAGAATTCTAGCTTGTGACAATAGTCTATGGAAATATAATCAACCTACGAATATTTATGGAAAAAGAGATTGAATCTGAGAACATAGAAATTAACGGATCACTGTACTTAAACCCCTTATGTTCTCAAGATGTATGTAGAAATGACTAACAGAAAAGTAGAATCGATAGAGAAGATTTGTAGAAATGCCCGGTTGGTGTCACGGGGAATAACTCAGTGTAGGCATGCCATACTTCCTAGGACTTCTGCACAGGAAGGTCCACACCAGACTAGAAACATGCTCTTTCATCCAAGCTTAAACAATGGCATGCCTTGCATAATAATAGAGCAGATTCTGGATGCATCCAATTTCAATCTTGGGATAAGGCAGATGCCAATTTTGTTTGCAACTAATAATAACATAAATACTGTGCTGAGAGGCTGCTGCGCTATGGAAAAAAAAAAAGGCATGAAAAGAGCAACCATGAGGCCCTGGGAAGAAAACTTGGTAAGATTACGGTAAAAAAAAAAAAATCTTACATCTGATATACTCCTTCGAAACCAAAAGCTCCCTAGAAGCACAAACTTGACAATGAACTCACTCGAATATGAAACTCCATTCTAGACTAGACAATAGACAGCTTAAAACAATTATAGAACAGCCAATTTGCCTCTATACCAGAATGCAACCAACCAATATTTGGGAGCAGATATTAGTGATTGGAATGCACTTAATGTGCATACAGGCATTGCAGTTTGGCATAGCAATTTATAAACAAGTGAATTTGCATAGAATTTGAAATGCATAATGATTGCAGATAGCTGAAAACAAAAAGGAGTATTTTGGATTTGCAGTATTGTTCGCTGATTTCTTTAGATAATCTAGTATGTTAATGGCAGCTTTTAACTCTTTGGATATCTCTACTAGATATAAAATACAGATTAACCCCGAGTCACCAACTTTTTTGAGCTTTATGTATTGACCAGATAAAGAAAACACTCTAAAAAAACAAAAAATAATGAAAATAATAATAATATCAAATGCGAGAATAACTTTATTTTATTTTTATTTTTGAAAGATGAATCAAATTTTATTAAGACCAGCAGCGGAAGAAAGAAAAACAAAAAAGAACAACAAGCAAACCGAAAAGAAAGAACTATACAAACCATACACCCGCCCAAAACACCTAAACAAAAGAAGGGAACAAAAAAAAAAAACACCCACAAATACCTCTCCAAGAGGCAAAAACCCAGCCCTAAACTATCCTAGATAGAAGGGATCGAAGACCATTCGTTAAAGTTCCATAAGACTCCTCTAAGAACCCCAGAGGCTTCTCAAATGCAAGAATAACTTTACAAGCTAGCGGCTACAGAAATCAAAACATTAAAACTGGACAAACGCTATTCAAAAGAAAAGGACTACTGAACCCAGGGCTCAAATATTACCAACTTCCATCGTTCTTCTTCAATTCCTTGATTTGGATCCCCATCGCCAAATACAAATGAGAAAACCTACACATACAATTCATTGCACTTCAGAAGTAGAAAAGGAGAAGGAACAAACAAATTGAATCAAGACTTACAGATTCAATAAAGTTCATCCTATCATCTGTTCTTATCCTTTGCCTTCTGTAGTAGTATGGATCCCAGTACCTGCCATAGCAATTCTATTATATATAGAACATTAAGAAAGTTATAATTCCTTACATTTTCAAGTTATTAGTGCACAATTGCAAGAGAATTAATCAATACATTCAGACTAAATCACAATACTGGTTTTACCATAACATAGAAAGAAATCTAGCATAAAAAACTCACGCATTTGATGTCAAGGGATTGATGATCTATAATAACCTGATGCGAGCTCTAACAATTAAATTATTCAGTTCTAAAACTTGTTGTTCTATGAGAATCTTAACTCGTGCATTTACTTCAACCCGATGGCATGCATTTACTACAACCCAACAATATGGCAAAGAGTCCTGCTTGGGTGGACAGAGCAACCGATGACCATTCTGTGCCCTCTCTCCACCGAATTTCAAGGATCAACTCCATGCTGATAGTTAGTATATGAGGCTTCTTGGACCATTTTTTAATCAATGCTTCTTGGTGCAAATTTTGGGCTAATTTCGCAAACCTGAACTCTAATTCACCAATAAACACAAGAAAAGTAGACTTTCATCAGCTAGAATAGAAAAAAAAAAAAAGTTAACTAAAGAGATGGTAATGGCCTTATTCACTTCAATCCCACTCCCCCCTGGCACTCTCTTTAAGAAAAGCCTTCACATCTCTGACCAAGTTTTCCAGAAAGTCGTGACTGAAAGTGAATCAAGCAAGGTAGTTGACAGGGGCAAAAATGAGGTGGCAAACTGTGGGAATTGGCTTTTGTTTTTTACTTTCTTTCTTTCTTTTCTTTACTTTTGTCAAATGGTGATGAAACTTGGAAAGAAGTAGAGAAAACAAAGCCTACAATGGCCAACACAGAAAAGGACCCTCTCGTCATTCTGCCAACTAGCCATCACATTACCCAAAAAAAATGAAAAAAAAAATTTTGAAAAATGAAAAACACAGACAAAGGGGAAACCCAAAGATCCCAAATAGCCCAAGCTGGTTTCAATCTTCCAAATCCCCAACCCAATCCCCCGAAAGTTCCACCATTGAACACCCTTGTAAGTCCTATCTTGCCAATGCGCAATTGATGATTGTGTAGAGAATCCCTTCTTTTTAAGATTTCTTCCGAAGCAACTTTATCTTAAAAATCTTCTATTTATTCCCCTTCCCCAATACCCATGAGCCCCAAAATTGCCGTCCTCCAAACTCCAAAGAACCTATCTCACCTTTGAATGGCCTAGAACACCATTCCATTAGCCATTCCCTGATGGATGTTCCAAGAGATCCCAACTTTAGGCAATGGAAAAGTTCAAAATCTCTTTGCCACTATGCAATGGATAAACAGGCAGTCCACAGAATCCTCTTGTATGTACATAAAAGCACATTGGGGAAGACATATTGTACTTCTGTGGATTATCCAACGTTAAATTTTGATTGACATAGCAACCCAAGCAAATACTTTGACTCTTAGGAGCATAGGGGCCTTCCAAACTTTAGCACAAGAGGGGGAGACACGTCAAGTCCTGACATAAGCACCAAGAATAAGGATATTGCTGACAAATCGCCATTTTTGGCAACCATTTCCACTCTCCTATCTTCAATCAACCTACCAAAATGCCTTTCATGAAGCCTGTTAAGAAAATTTGCCAAACTGTCTAGCTGGTGTGTTGGCTAAGACGGTGTTAGCTGTCACGCAGTGTTGGGGGTTCATTTCACTCACACTAAATAATTTGGCTGAAACAAATTCCGTTATCTTCTCAAAGAAAAAAATATATATAAACTAAACAAGATATTTGTACCACCAGAACTTAAAGACATCTTCAAATTCTAACAGAAAACTCTAACAAACCAGGGTTGATTTTGCAATCAGACCTCTAATTCACCAAACGAATAAATAAATAAAGCAAAAGTGCACATCTGCCAACTGGAATAGAATCGAGAAAGAAATTCAACCAAACAAGTGGTTGCCCCATAGAATTCAAGAAATTTTCCAAGCATAAAAGCAGCACGCTTGGAGAAAATTCCGACAAAAGAAAGATAATGCCATGAAAAAACATGTCACGCATCTTTTTTATCCTTAAGTGTAATTTTATTAGCAAAGAAGCAAGAAAGATTACATTATACAAGGAAGCGCATAACACATACCTACCATTCAAAGGATAATCTAAGGAGCCCCTCCCTCCAATCCTTTTCTTCTTTTTTGAAATGATGATAATATATTTCACAAAAGCTGAAGCTCAGAATTTACAAATATACAGGCCCAATCGGGCTACAAATTCCCCCAAGAGAGCAGAAAAGAAACTAAAAACTTTCCAGACAAAGCCCATTCTATTACAAGAGATTTAGCTTTTACCAAAGACCTGAAAAACCTTACTTTTACAATTCCTGAAACAGCGATCATTTTTTTCCAGCCATAAGACCCATATGCCCGCTAAAAAGCACAAATGCCAAACTTTTTCTCCCCATTTTCGATAAACCCCCACCAAGCCACATGAGAAAGAAACTCTCAACCGATTCCGGTAACACCCATAGCGCTCCGAATAGACTAAAGAAATTGTCCCATAACCTCGTTGTGAAAGAACAGTGAAGGAAAAGGTGATCCACCAATTCCTCAGCCTGCATACACATTAGACAGACATTCGGGAGAATAAGGCTTCATTTTCGTAGATTGTCTAGTGTAAGAACCTTTTTCCTCCACAGGCCACGCAAAAGCTGCCACCTTTGGAGGAGCACCATACCACTAAATAAACCGAGTCGAACAAACCCCATCCCTAGAGATGGCCCCACTAAGAAACATATAGAATGATTTTACTGAGAATACACCATTCTTATCCTGAAGCCATTTCGTAGAATCCAGGTCAGAGAACCGGAATTATCTTTGATAACAGCTCCAACAATCTCTTTGACCTCTTCATCTCCCAGATTTCGCCTACACGGCAGGGCCCATACTACCTCCTCTCCCACTAATGAAAAGAAACTAGCTACCCTCAACCCCTCAGCTGAGATCCCCGCCAATTGTGAAAAAACCTCACTCAGTTTAAAATCTCTCACCCATCTATCCTCCCAAAATTTGATATTCTTCCCATTCCCCGATAAAAAACCCACCCCTTCCCATACTTAATGTTTCAGTGAGGCCACCAATTTCTATACGTGCAATGCCCTGTATAACGATGACGACCTAATCCACCACCTCCTTTCTTCCAGCCCATATTTTTTAATTAAAAGCTCTCGCCATTGAGACCCCACCTCTACCCCAAATCTCCAAAACCCAGTTTCCTAATAATGCTATATTCATCTCCACCAGTTTCTAGAAACCCACTCCCTTATCCCATGGCTTACACACTTCTTCCCATTTCAAAAGATGAAACTTATGACTGTCTCCCCCTCCACTCCACAAAAAGTTCCTCCTGAGCTTATCCCATCTTTCCAGAACCGACTTCAAGCACTTAAACAAAGACAAATAATAGACTGGTAGATTGGACATGACCGACTTAATCAAATTAATTTTACCTCCCAACAATAGTTGACGGGTCTTCCACTGAGATAACTTCAACTTGAATCTTTCAATCACTCTATCCCAAAGATGCTTCGATGGTCTGCCAATATATAACGGGAAACCAAGACAATCGTAGGAAAAGAGCCCACCCTACAACCAAGCATTTGAGCAAAAATCTTCAGCTCCTCCTTCGAGACCCCCACCCACAGTCTCGCTTTTGCTCTTGTTGATTTTTGAACCTGAAACGGCCTAAAAATAAATAATGATTGATTGGAGATTTTCAATGTACGACGCATCTACTTCACTAAATAACAAGGTGTCATCCGCATAATGCGAGTGGGAAATATGATATTCTGATTTATCCACCCAGAAACCTTTTACTACCCCCAACTCTACCCCTTTATCTAACATTCTTCTCAATGCCTCCATAACCACCTCAAATAAATATGGAGAGAGAGGATCCCCTTGCCACAGCCCTTTAGAAGCTTGAAAAAATTCATTCAGAGATCCATTGACCAAAATAGAGAACTTTGCTAACCTCACACATTTCCGGATCCACTTTCGCCATTTAATTCCACATCCCAACATTTTGAGCATATAATCCAAAAAGTTACAATCCACATGATCATATGCCTTTTCAAAATCAAGCTTACAAACTATACGTTTCGACCCTTCTCTAATACAAGAATGGATTCAATCATTTGCCACCAAGAAGCTATCTACTATTTGTCTGTCTTATACGAAAGCCCCTTGTGATACAAAGATAACTTCACCGAACACAACCCGGAATCCTGAAGCTAACACCTTGGCCAGAATCTTGAACCCACTTCCCAATAAGCTAATGGACCTAAAATTCCATAAGCTTTCAGGCCAGCACCTTCCTTTTTCTGGAATAAAACGCTATTAATGTCACCCCCAATTCCAAGGCGATGCAATCTTTCCCATGAAATTCATTCATAAAGGCACATACATCCTTCTTTACGACCTCCCAAAATCTTTGATAAAATGCTGTTGGAAAACCATCCAGCCCATGGGCCTTATCACAACTCTGCCACTGCCCGTTTAATTTCTTCTTCTGAGAAGGCCTTTTCCAAAGAATCAGCCGATTCCAAAGAAAGCGAGGGAAAATTCAGATTGTCAAAAGCCAGCCTCTTCCATCCTTCCCTCGAGAGGAGTCGCTGATAGAAACGAACTATCGCATCACAAACCTTTGCCCTACCCACCACCCTTTCCCCCCTCCACAATTAACAACTTGATCTTATTTGATCTTGCTCTAGCACTAACCATTGAAATTATCCCCCTCTTTCAACCACAGAGCCTGAGAATGTTGGCTCCATTTGATTTCATCCTCACAAAGTCCAGCATTGCATTTTGCACAAAAGATTTCTCGCCATGATCTTTCCTCCTCCGACAGTACCTCAGTTTCCTCCTTAGCATTAGCATCGAAGATCACCATTCAACCACCTTTTCTACAAAACCTTTGACTTCTAGCCAAGCAAGCCTTTTTAAATACCAAAACAATAAAAACATGAAACCGAAAACCTAACGCCAGATTTTTTTACTACTTAATCCTGGTTCTAAAACACTACTACAAAATGTGACATGCATCTTTTTTTTTTTAAATCCAAAACAATAGAAACCATAAACCAAAAGCTAGCCCTTGGTCACTAAATCCCTACCCTTAAACAGTCATATAAACAGTCCTAAAACCTTTCTGCTTCTGATCTGATCAAATAAGAACTCAAAAAACTTGAGTTGAATCCCGAAATTGGGATTCTACACGAAATCCACAAAAAATATTCTAGAAATGCGAAGAAAATTCACGAAATATCCTAAATAAAAAAGCAGCAGCTCCAACCCATCCTTTTGGTAAATACCAAGACCTATAGTCCCATTGCTATTGTCATCAAGACATGATGTCAATGATGACATCATCTACCTTAATAAAAACCCTTTGTTTCTATCATAACCCTATACCCTATTAGTAAGTCCGTCATAACTTTGATGACAGTGTGTATGTGTGTATGAGAGACAGAGAGAGAATATTTTACTAAAAAGAAAAAGAAGCATCAGAGAGGAAATAATTCCCAATATAAAGATTCATGCTTCCAATGCACCTTTCAAGAAAAAATGTATCGGCCCACTATGGGCCTTTTTTTTCAAATCGGGCATTACAACCTTAATGCGAGGGCATTTTCACACCAGGCTCGAGTGGGGTGGCCTACGGGATGCGGGGGGACACTCGAAGTGGGTCGCCCATGTGAGGTGGGTGGCTCGTGTGAGGCGGAACCCATGTGCTTTGGGGCCCACGATGAGGGTTCGATCAAGGACCTAACCCATGGATGTGGGGCATGGGCTATCAGATAAAGGGATTAATTTACAATGCTCTATCAATTCGAGCTTTTAGAGCAAGTGGTTAATTGTCTGAATCAAATTGGTATCAGAGCGGGAGGTCTCGCGTTCAAGACTCCTCACTGGAGGTGCTTAATGCAAGAGCATTTTCACACCGGGCTCAAGTAAGGTGGCCTGTGAGATGCAAGGGAACACTAGGAGTGGGCGGCCCGTGTGAGGCAGGTAGCTCATGTGAGGCAGAACCCATGTGATTTGGGCCCATGGGAGGGTTCGGCTGAGGACCTAACCCATGAATGTGGGCCCGGGCTATGAGATAAAGGGATTAATTCGTCATTCTCAATCAGTTCAAGCTTTTAGAGCAAGTAGTTAATTATCCTGAATCAAGCCCTGTATCATATAAAGGTTGTTACGGTTGTTACATAACCATTTTTTAACACCATCAATATAGTTGCATCATTTATGGCCAACAGTGCATAGTTGTCCTCTAGGCAATGCAAACATTCTGCATAGTTTTTCTAATGTGTAATCATGTCTTTTAACATCCCTTGAAGTTTCATTGAAAATTCCACCATTGTCCTAAAGTTTCCACACTGCTCCCTCAGACTTCAATACTTCACGTGATACATGTGATATCCCTTGAAATATCTCACGAATTTCTTATTCTCGAAGGCATGATTATACCATGCACAAATCGATACTAAAAACATTGTATCCAGCTGCAACATGATTTTATTCATGTGGGCTCAAGGTCTTTTAGACTCTCATCTTTTACTTACACATATTAGATCATTCTATCAAAAAAAAATGGGCCCACCAAGGATACCACGGACTTCTAGAGCACAGCATCAGCCATTCGATCAACAAGTTTACATGCGGCAATGAACTGCTTCAAATGTCATGTAGAAAACACCATCATGCTACGACCAGCAGAATCTCACATGAACGTAATCCTAAGAACTTTATAATAAATCAGATGAAAGAGTCAATGAACTATGAGAAGGGGGGGAAAAAGCACTGGTTCAAAGGAACAAATCAGTTTCCCACGCTACTTAAAATATGTGAAGCGATTGTTATATTCTCTTAAAAGAACACATCCTACCATTGTCAAAGGAAATCTCAATCTACACAGCAGATTTACAGCTTTACAGATTTACAGATTTACAGCTTTACAGATTTACAGATTTACAGCTTTGCAGATTTACAGATTTACAGCAGATTTACAGCTAATATCTACAGCAGATTTACAGCTAAATATCTACAGCAGATTTACAGCTAATTATCTACAGCAGATTTACTGATATGACAGATATACAGGATATACAGTTATACAGATTTATATACAGATTTATGACAGATTTATGACAGATATACAGGATATATTAATTAAGATATACAGATTTATGACAGTTATACAGATTTATTCCTTCATTAATCAAGATATATTAGCTGTACAGTATATTTAGATAGATGTATATATGGTAGGGGCTGAAGATCAGCTTGTATTTCTTCCCTAAATAGCTTGTAATCTACCTATATAATGGGCAATTGTCAATGAAGAAAGGCAGACTTTTTCAAAAGGACTCTAAACTGTCATGGTATCAGAGCTATAGCTCTAAATTTCCATTTGTCTCGTGCTCTCAAGTTTCTTAGTCTCGGTTATTCTTGTTCTAGTTCTGTTGACCTCATGTCTTCCGATAAGTCTGATGTTTCTTTGATTCGTTTCAATGGCAAGAACTACTCTGCTTGGGCGTTTCATTTCAGGATTTTCGTCAAAGGTAAGGAGGTGTGGGGACATGTTGATGGCGATAGCTCCCAAAGACAAAGACAAAGACCGACACGCCAAGTGGGAAGTCAAGGACGCACAAGTTATGGCATGGATTTTGGGATCCGTTGAACCCAACATCATCTTGAACCTTCGATCTTCTCGGATGATGTGGACATACAAGAAGGTCTACGATCCTTCAGTTTCCAGCTTGAACATGAATTGGCCACTCTCCAACAGGATAGTCTTTCTATCTCTGATTTTTACTCTAGATTCACTAATCTTTGGGCTGAATACACTGATATAGTTTATGCTGACTTACCATCCGAAGGTCTTAGTTCTGTTCAATCTGTCCATGAAACTACTCAGAGGGACCAATTTCTAATGAAACTAAGGTCTGAATTTGAAGGCACCAGATCCAATCTTATGAACCGAGAATCTGTCCCCTCCTTGGATACATGCCTAAATGATCTTCTTCGCGAGGAACAGCGCCTTCTCACTCAAACCACCATGGAACAACGACGATCTACATCTGTTCCTGTAGCCTATGCAGCACAAGGCAGGCCACGAAGCAGGGATATGAGCACTGTTCAGTGCTTCTGTTGCAAGGGATTTGGTCATTATGCTGCAAACTGTCCCCGAAAATTCTGCAACTATTGCAAAAAGGATGGCCATATCATCAAGGAATGCCCAACTCGACCCCCCAAGAAATCGGAGACAGCATATACTGTCTCAGTTGGCTCTTCTAGTGCGGGTAGTTTGGTGAATACAACACAAAGTGCTCCTGCTCCTGCTCCCGTTTCAGTCCAACCCGTGACCCCTGACATGATTCAACAAATGATCATTTCTGCATTTTCAGCTTTAGGACTCTCAGGTAAACCCTTCACTACATCATCTCCTTGGTACTTTGATTCCGGGGCTTCCCATCATATGACAAACAATGCTGCTTCTCTTACCAATGTAAACAAATATTTTGGAAATCTCAAAATTCATACTGCTGATGGCAATCATTTACCTATCACGGCCACTTGTGATGTTTCCTCCTCTCTCACGATGTCTTCGTATCTCTGGTCTTACCACCAATCTTGTGTCTGTCGGTGATTAGTTGATAATGATTGTAAAGTAGAGTTTTCTAAATCTGGTTGTGTTGTGCGGGATCAACGATCGTGGCGGATGATCGCGAGGGGGCCTAAAGTGGGACGTCTTTTTCCTCTTCAATTTCCTTTGTCTTCTTTTTCTTTGCCTTTTGTCGCTTGTAATTCTGCTCATGTTGATTACCGAGCATGGCATAAACGTCTCGGACATCCAAACTCTAATGTACTTCATGCTTTATTGAAATCTGGTTTTCTTGGGAATAATGAAACACCATCTCTTAGTGTTGTTCAGTTTGATTGCAATTCTTGCAGACTTGGCAAAAGTAAAACTCTACCCTTTCCTTTTCACACACCGCATGTTGTCAAACCTTTCGATCTGATACATAGTGATGTGTGGGGTATGGCACCAGTCACTTCGCATGCTAATTACAAATACTTTGTCACTTTTATTGTGACTATAGTCGTTTCACATGGATTTATTTCCTTCATTCCAAAGACGAAGTATTTTTACTTTTTAAGATTTTTCATGCATATATTCGGACACAATTTTCGGCCCATGTCAAAATCCTTCGTTCGACAATGGGGGTGAGTATATGTCTCATTTGTTTCGGGACTTCCCTACTGAGATCATGGCATCATCTCTCAACGGTCTTGCCCTTCGACACCTCAACAAAATGGTGGTGAAAGGAAGAACCGTCACCTTCTTGATGTGGTTCGCACTCTTCTGTTAGAATCTTCCACGCCCTCTCGATTTTGGTGTGAAGCTCTTTCCACTGCTGTCCATCTCATTAACAGATTGCCTTCTCCCATATTGAACCATGACTCACCTTTTACCAGGTTATTTGGTCACCCTCCAACTTATTCTAACCTTCGTACCTTTGGTTGTGTCTGTTATGTTCATCTTCATGCACATGAACGCACAAAACTTACGGCTCAGTCAATTAAATGTGCTTTTCTAGGATATTCAGTACAGCAGAAAGGTTTTCTTTGCTATGATCCAAATCTGTGTCGCATTCGAGTTTCTAGAAATGTGATTTTTTTCGAAAATCAATATTTCTTTTCTACCCATCAGGATCATGTTTCTCCTTCATTTTCTGTTTTGCCTATGTTTCCTAACTCTCTTGCAGATCCAGTCCCTTCTAAACCTCTCCTAGTGTATCGACGACGCTCCACCACCACTTCCCACCAACCTTCAGCACCTCCTGAGCCCCCTCAAGCTTCTTCCCCGACTGCTGCTCCTGTTTCAGCACCTGCACCTCCCTCTCTCCGACTCAGTACTCGGGTTCGTAGACCCCCAGATAGGTTTGGTTTCTCTTCTCCTTCATCCTTCACAGCCACTTTGTCGTCTATTTCTCTTCCTTCATCTTATAAACAGGCAATGGAGCATGAGTGTTGGCGAAAAGCAATTGAAACCGAACTTCTCGCACTTGAAGAAAACCAAACCTGGGATGTTATTCCATGTCCCTCCTCCGTGAAACCCTTGGCAGTAAGTTCGTGTTTTCTATCAAGCTTAATTCGATGGGTCCATAGATCGTTACAAAGCTCGGTTAGTGGCACTTGGCAACAAACAAGAATATGGTCTCGACTATGATGAGACCTTTGCACCGTCGCCAAAATGACCACTTGTCCGAACTATACTCGCTCTTCTTTGCATCCCAATCTGGCCCTTACATCAAATGGATGTTAAGAACGCATTTCTCCACGGTGATCTCAAGGAAGACGTTTGCTTGAAACTTCCTCCGGTATGCCCACTTCCTCACCTAATGATGTTTGCAAGTAAACGTTCTTTGTATGGTTTGAAAGGCACCAAGAGTATGGTTTGAGAAGTTTCGATCTACTTTGCTTAGTTTTCTTTCACTCAAAGTCGGTATGACTCCTCTCTTTTTCTACAAAGGACATCCACAGTATCGTCGTCCTCCTTGTTTATGTGGACGATATCGTCATCATTCGACTTGGAGGCAATCTCCCCATTCGGACTTTGTTGAATTCCACATTTCACATGAAAGATCTTGGCCACTTACCTATTTCTTGGGTTTAGAGGTGCATCATCAGCCGCACGGTCTCCTCTTGCATCAGCACAAGTATAGTCAAGATCTGGTTCAGCTAGCCGGTCTCACCAACGCTACTTCGGTTGACACCCCCATGGAACTTAATGTGAAATATCGACGTGACGAAGGGGAGCTTCTTGAGGATCCTACTACCTATCGGAAGTTGGTTGGTAGTCTTATCTATCTAACCATTACCCGACCAGACATCTCTTATGCTGTTCATACCAAATTCATGCAAGCACCGAGGCATCTCCATCTATCGATCCGCCGCATAATTAAGCTACATTCTTGGGACACCTACTGTGGCTTATTCTTCCCTTCCTAGGTTCTTCACTTCATTACAAGCCTATAGTGTATTGGTAAGGTATTCCGGGAAATCTACTACCGGGTGTATGTTTCTTGGTGATGCCCTTATCTCTTGGAAATGCAAGAAGCTCTCAAATCATTTACTTACACCATGTCTGCAGATGCTCCGAGATCATTTGGCTGCGTGGTCTCCTCACTGATCAATTCCCGTACATCCTACTCCACTCCATGCGACAACACTGTGCCATCAAATTGCTGCCAAACCCGGATCACTGAACGCACCAAGCACATCGAGGTTGTTGTCACTCAATCGGGAAGCCTATGATCATCAAGTCATCACTCTTCCACATATCTCCACAACTTTGGATCGCCGATATCTTCACAAAAGCCATGCCACGTCAAATCATTTTCTCATTAGCAAATTGATGCTTGTCGATTTACCATCATCAATTTGAGGGGGATGTCAAAGAAATCTCAATCTACAAGATTCTGACTTTTACTGATTCTAATTCTGACTTTTTACAGATTCTGATTTACTAATTCTGATTCTGACTATATCTCAGATTCTGAGAGTCAATTATCTACAACTTGATATATGACGATATCTGAGGATATCTGATTATCTGATTTATATAAGATTTATGACAGATTTATGAGCAGATATCAGGATATATTAATTAAGATATCATTTATGATTATACTGATTTATTCCTTCATTAATCAAGATATATTAGTTTGCTATATTTAGATAGATGTATATATGGTAGGGGCTGAAGATCAGCTTGTATTTCTTCCCTAAATAGCTTGTAATCTACCTATATAATGGGCAATTGTCAATGAAGAAAGGCAGACTTTTTCAAAAGGACTCTAAACTGTCAACCATGATATTTGAACTCAGAATTACTTGGATATTTCAGATCCCGATTTTGGAGAACATTTTCTTCCACTATCCAGCATCCAAATGCATAAGCCAGGGGAGTTCCTTCATTTCTTTTTTCTCCTTTTTTTCTTTTTTCCTCCACATGATGAAACATGGTTTCGTGTATGACAAAAAGATAGATGAAGAACGAATTCTTCTTCTTTTTTCTTTTTCTTTTTCTTTTTTGAAAAGAAATAACCATCCTTTGAAAAACCAGAAGGAGAAATCCATGTGAGAGGGAACATTCTATGACTGAGACCTGCAAGATCCTTCTAACTAGGTGCCACTCCCACCACTTCCAATCCCAACTTCAGAATCTCGCTCATGTTTCCTATCTATGTATACTTATTTACATTTTGAAAGAGACGCTTCCCCGCTCCCGAACCTGAATTTGTTGCCGCTTCGCTTCACGCTTCGTGCAACTATATGACCGACTCATTTCATTTTAGACATCTACTTATCTAATCAGGTTTATAAATGATTATAGGCTTAACTAATTCCTCCTGGAGATGTGCTAGCACCTTACACAGCAGACCTGCCAGCCGTGGTATTAAAAATGGTTACATAACGGCTGTTACGTAACAGTAACTGTGGCAAGTGGGAACCGTTACAAGTTATGGGGCTGTAATGGCTGTTAGGGAAAACATGTCTGTTACAGGGTTGATACAGGTTTTTTTTTAAGGCCATAAGAGCTGTTATGGCCCGTATCGTAACGGTAACAGCGGTGGCTGTCACGGCCACCATTGTGGTTATTGAATACCTTGCTGCCAGCCTGCAAGATTGTGGGACATCCAAGGTGCATAAGGTGGCCCTCGCTGCAAGGATAAACATACTCAAAACCAGGATGCTTCAGTTGTAAGACAGGCCACAATTGTATGTTTGAACGGGAACTTGGAATTTTTTTAAGCCATCCACTCGTTTTGTATAGGGGCGTTCAATTGATGAGGGGACCATCCTGGTTTTTGCATATATTCATCTTCCCAGTGGGGGCTTCCTTTTGCTCTGTCACATATTTCCCGGGTTGGCATGACCGGTGCCGGTAAGGTGTGCTTGCGACTACTAAATCTCTTCTTCCTATTAATGTAGAATGGACATCAGCATTTTATTTTGTGTAATGTGCATGATCACTATGCACGGACAGGTAACTTAATCAACGTTTCCAATTGAGAAAGAGAAAAGGAAGATGTAGCAAGAAATAAAAAATTGAAACCAAAATAGCAAACAGAAGCTAATTCATTAATATAAGATAAGATCATTGGAAGTGGTCTTCTGTTGCTTCTTGACCCATGAAAAACATGAACCACTAGCACAGCTCAGTCAATCAATTATAGAAAGTCGACCAGCAGTCTAGAAATCAGCCACAGAAGATAATGAGATCAAAATGCTCAGCATCAATTGATAGATGCTATTATGTTTCAAACAACAGCACTCAAGCTGAGGAGATCTTAACTTATTTAAAAAATTAAAATAAATAAATAAATAAACAAAAAGGCTCAGGAACCATGATTCTGTTGGATCTTACCAAAATAAATCAGATGGGCGGAAGAAAACAGCGAAACTCGAGTCATATGATCTTCCTCCACGTCTTCCACGATTATCTTCATCACTGTTACCATGAACAAAAAGAAGCACTGTCACAATGATAGGTCAATATTTTACCGTGCAAAAGTATCAACTAAGAATAGTGGAATGATTCTAAGGAGAAAACTGGCAATATTAAAACCAGATTAGATGAGTACATAAAATATACACATCGTAGGCAGCTTATAAAGAAAAGATTATGGAAGTACATGGAATTAAAGTATCAAGGTCAACATAGAATACCTTCTACTTGAAAGAAGAGAAATAATTGTTGTATAAACAAGTACAATTGAAACAATTAGTGCGGTCCCAAATGAAACCCTGATTAAGTACTCAGCTGCAGCCTGCAAATGAGAGGTTAGCCACAATATGCACTTACGTACAGAGTTTAACTCTTACAACAATTAATGTGATAAATGCAAAACAAATTCAAAAGTACAAGCATGGACTACTAGTACCTTTGATTTTTCAAACAAAGGCTCAACTTTCAACCTAAAAGATTTGGCTGCAAGCTTTGACCTATAATCCCTCGAAAAAACATAAAGCACGTCGCCTTCATCTGAAACCTGTCAATACCATCTTGAAGAAGATTGCATTCATGAAATCAAAAACTTCAAAGAGCCCACAAATATTAGAAAACAAAAATTTGCATTTTTA
Source organism: Magnolia changhungtana (assembly GCA_030180095.1). NCBI lineage: Eukaryota > Viridiplantae > Streptophyta > Magnoliopsida > Magnoliales > Magnoliaceae > Magnolia > Magnolia changhungtana. The sequence goes on along the minus strand of JASAUF010000321.1, from coordinate 1,560,980 downwards.
AGTTGTACATGACAAAGATGTAGATATATAAACAATCTATACTTTCAGAAGCCATAATATAATTGTCGACTATGATACCGTGATAGTGTGGAGTTTACGATAGTATTAAATAGGGCATCAATGCAATATGGATACATTGCTTCTTCTCCGTTTATGCATTGAGCAATCCCTACTAATGCAGGGGCATTTTCACATCGGGCTCGAGTGGGGTGGCCTGTGGGATGTAAGGGCACACTCGGGGTGGACAGCCCGTGTGAGGCAGGTGGCTTGTGTGAGGTGGGTGGCTCAGTACCCATGTGAAGTGGAGCCCACGATGGGGGTTCAGCCGAGGTCCTAACTCATGGGATGTGGGGCCTAGGCTATGAGATAAAGGGATTGATTCACCATACTCTATTAGTTCGAGCTTTTAGAGCGAGTGATTAGTTTGTCCTGCATCACCTACCCTCAATTTGGTTTTACTTTTATTTTTTCAACCTGATGGTGGTTGGAGGTGCCCAAATAGGTTAGGGAGGCTCTTGAACACCAGCTCAAACTTCTATTTAGCGGTGTCAGCGATCCAAGTTAGGGTCAAGCCAAGCTCTACCCAAGCCCGGCCCGCATTGTTTAACATAGTCCCAAGCCTGACCCGAGCCGGGGCCGAGCCAAGATAGTCCAACCCAAGCCTATGCCAAGCCTGGGCCAAGCCAAGATAGTCTAACCTAAGCCCGACTAGAAATGTTTATGTTAGGCCTGAGCCAGAGGGTTGGTCTAGTTGGTGTGGAGAGAGGGGGGGAGAGGGAGATGGGGGGCGTGGGCGTGGGTTGGAGCAGAAACATGAGTAAATGAGGATTTTACATATGGTGTATATTACGAAATTGCCCTTGCAAACCCTAATGGGCCAGGTGGGCCAAACTCTAGCCAAGCTGATGGGTTGTTGTACACAATCCAAACCTGTCCTAGTTGAGAAACGGGCCTGAATTTTAAGCCCAAGCTTGTCCCTCGAGCCAAATACTCTAGTCCAAGCCCAGCCCAAGGCAACGCAAGCCCGAAAGCCAACGGCCCAGCCTGGCCCATTGACAGCCCTACTTCTATTACTTTCTACATTCCCTTTCAATTTAAAAGTTAGGTAATTCTTTAGAATTCTCTGCTGCCTTAAGCCAGTTAAATGCATTGTCAACTTTTTCATCCGTACAGTTTATTGCTTTGAAAAGAAAGCTAGAGCTAACCTAGGGGCAAAGCCTGCACAAATGCATGAAGAGGACATGTTTCCTTTCTACGTGTTCAAATGCCAATAGCATGGCAAAGCTTTTTTTTTCTAGCATAATTTTATGCTAAGGGAAGAAGGATGAAGCTCAATTAGTGGCAGCGTGTGCACAAATACATGAAGATCCCTCACCATTGTACCCCATGAATACCTTCCAATGAACCAGAAACTATGCAGGTTTTAATACACAATCAATAGAGTACAAATTCTGAATTCTTTGGTGTGTGTGTGTGTGTGTGTGTGGGGGGGGGGGGGAATAAGTCTAATTTATACTTCACATCCACCCTAAATATTAATGAATCAGCACTCCAAGCTTGGTTTTCCACACCAAACAACGAAAAGATACGATATTCTGGAATTTAATGTGGATGATACACAGATACCCACTATATATTGCTACAAAAGGCATATATGAACTTCAATCTGAAACTTAAAACCATCCTAGTTGTGGACCCTGACGTTAACGGGCAACCAAAAATCTCAAAAATAGCATGATTCTAATCATTTTATTGGATTGTTGAAAAGAAAGTCTGATTTCAACCAAAACTATCCATTGATCCAGCAGTTAGCGCAGTCAATGCATTTTTAGGACTATGCCCAATTGCCTATCCACTGTCGGCTCTTGCATTTGGATCGTCTGAATCAGCTGGATGTATGCCACATCCACAGTGTGCATGTTATGATTTGCCAAAGTAACATTGAGGTTCACCAGTTTAGCCACTGCACTATTAGTTACAGTGCAGTCACTTCTACAAATGGGCAATCCAATCAACAAATCTGAACCGTCTATTTGGTCCAGTGCAGTCTTGGTAGGGCCACTATGCTAAAATCACAGCAATCAGCTCATTGCACCTTCCGAATTTTGGCCTTCTTTGTGTTAGGATCATCTGACTAAAGTGATTCTTGGGAACCATATGTATGGACTGAGTAGATGGTTCCAACTGACAATTCAACTAATTTGCATAAACAATCTTAACTGTCCATTTTAAGAGAATGATCAGATGGATTGGATTATCCAATCAGTGCGATCTTTGTATTGCAGCAGCCCATAGCGAGTGGGCTGGACCGAATTGACAGTCCACATGTCCAAATGCAGGTCAGTGTACTGTAACTTACGTTGCAGAAATTGCACTGAAACATTCCTCTCATACAATTTCCCTAGCAACAACACATAAACCTAATCAAAGCAGGCACGCGCAAATTCCACCGAATCAAACACGAAAGGAAATCGAATTCTGCATGTTCAGTTCTGATTTTTAAACTTCTGTAAACTCTCCGAAAACCCTAAGCAAGGCATCCAATGCATACCTCCAAGAACCCGCCGGTATCAGTTGCAAGCGCCTGCAGAGCCTTCTCGGCCTCGTCCAACTTCAATCCCGCCCGGCTCGCGACATCTCCGATCGTGACCCTCCCTCCGGACGAATCGACAGCATCCATCGCTCGCTTGCGGACATCCGACGGCAGCTTATCCGTCTCGACACCATTTCCAGGCCGGATTATATCCGGAATCTGAATGCCTGCTCTGATAGCAGGGAAAAGAATTCTAGGGCTTGAGGATCTGGAAGGACCTCGGAAGCGAGTGGATAGATGGAGATGAGGAGCTTTGAAAAGGGTCGGAGATTTTATAGAGAAGGAAGAGGGAATGCGGGGTTTGGATGAAATTGCAAAAGAAGTGGCAATTGAGGCCATGGGGAGGGGTTTTTTTGCAAGGTTTAAGCCATGGGAGGGGGTTTTCAATAATTTTCTTTTTCTTTTATCGGGAGTTCTCTTGACTGGCTGAGAGGATGAGATTGTTTGATCTTAATATCTTCTCCTTCCTCTATTGGAAAGACAAGCGACAGGTGATGAAGCGATTCGCGCGAGGATGAGTCGAGAGATGTTAAAGATGTGATTCGCAATCCAGGCCGTTCATCGGGTGAGCCAGTACGTGCAACAGGCCAAGTTTCTGGACGCGGATTGCATCCTACCCCGCCCGGACGGAGGGTAATCCGTCCGGGCAGGAATCTGTGAGGCCCACCGTGATGTAGATATTTTATCCACACCGTTAATCGTTTTTATACTATCCTTTTAAGATATCATATTAGAAACGAAGTAGATAAACGGCTCCAGTGGACCGCATCAAAGCAAGCTGCAGTGATAATGACAACCACCGTTGAAACCTTTCTAAGGGCCGCCGTGATGTTTTTTTACCACCCAACCTTTTAATAAGGTCATGCAGACTTAGATGAAGTGAAAACACAAATTTCAGCTTGATCTGATACTTCTCCAGCTCCCCAGAAGTTTTTAATGGTGGAGATTTAATCCCCATTTTGTGGTCAACTTAAGCCCCAAAACTACCTCAATTTTTGGTTCATATCTTCAAATAATCGTATAAAAACGATTAACAGTGTGGATAAAATATCTACATCACGGTGGCCCCCACAGATCCCTGTCCGGACGGATTACCGTCCGGGCGGAGGTAGGACGCAATTCGCTGGGTTTCTCCGGACGTGGATTTCCTGCGAAAGCCTTTAGCAGGAAGTTCGCAAGGATGCTGGGTGGGGCCCACCGACATGTTTTTGATAAATCCAATCCATTTATCCATTTTTCGAGATCATTTAAAGACTTAAGATCAAAAATTAGGTGTATATAGAACTAAAGTGGGACACTAGAGAGGAAACAGTGATCATTCAGTGAGCGCCATTGAAGCATTCTTATGCCCAAAAAATTACTGTATCAGTCTATATTTTTGGTTTCTTTGCTTCCTCCCATTGACAATGACCTTATAAACGGTTTAGATAATATATAAACATCAAGGTGGAGCCTGTGAAGATTTCAACAGTAGAAATTTCTTTCCCTACTTTTCCCTCTCGTGTGACCCACTTGAGTTTTTTATCTCCCTCATTATCTTTTCACACGCCTTAAAATGAGATCTCAAAACGGATGGATGAAATAGATTTCTCACATACATTGTAGTGGGCCCAACTTCCCGCGAAAGGCTTTCGCAGGAAATCCGCGTCTGGTTTCTCTCATCGGTTGTGCCCAACATGTGTGAAAAGTTAACAACTCGTTAAAATGGTGTAAAATGATGCGATTAAGACTGGAGGCTTAATGAACCTATGAAAAGAAGATTATATGTTGAAGAGCTTTGAATATTTTTTTACCAATTAAATACGTGATTGTTTACTTAAACTAATGTGTATTTAAGTTGAGTACATTAATTCAATATTAAGACTTAAAAGTTAATAATGAGTATTGTTGGGGAAAAAATATGCCAAGTCCGAAGACTCGGATATAGAGCGAACCAACTCTACCCCTTACTTTCTCGGTCTTCGGACAAAGCAGCTGAGTCCGAGATACAAAGCCAGAGGCTTGATAAGTTGACTCGGTCGATGAGTTAGCAATGTCAGTATAAGCCGAGTAAGGCCAAATAAGTTATATGTCGTCCGACTGACAATAAGAAACCGACTCGGTAAGTTGGTTGAGTCAACTACGGAGTAAGGAAGGATGACGGATAAGAATCGAGACTATTCCGCCCGTGAGAAAGCAAAAAACTTTTTCTCCTAAGCCAGTCGGAAACGGCCGAGCCGAGTTAAGGAAAGACGGTGTGAAATCAAATACCGCTCCGAAAATCCAAAAGTACAGGTGTTCGATCCTAAGGATTTTGGGATCGGATGAAATCTGTTAAAAGGATCAAATCTCCGAAGATAAGGGAAGAGAATCCCTGTACGGCAGGATCCTCTCTCTCTCTCCTATAAAGAAGAGAGGCTCCAATGGTGAAAAGGTACGCAAGAGAAACCCTTAAGAATCTCATTTTCCAAGATCCCTACTGACTTAAGCATCGGAGGTTCCCTGGCTTAAGCCAGGACCCCTATGTCTTTCGTGTAATTGCAGGCTACGGGCTCGGGAAAGCGGAGACCAGATTTTAGCTTCAACAGTTTGGTGTCGTCTGTGGGATACGGACAAAAAGCCGTTTTTCATATTCTACCTCAAAGAGTGGTAAAACAAGTTCTAATGGTGACGACTAGAAGAACGGATCAGGATAATGCAAATGAGGCCGCTGTCAGCGCAATAATAGGAGCTCCACCAACGATCCCGCCAGCGGCGCTGCCAGTGGCCCCGGCCACATCCAATAATCAGCAAAACCGGGGAAACGCACAGTTGAATCAGGAGGTTCAAGAGATCCGATCCGATATGAACTTCATGAAGCAGATGTTGGAACGGATGTAGAATCAGCAGATGCTACCGCACTATCAAGGACAAACATCGCATGCTCCCCTATCTTCATCCAACCCTCTGCCTGCTGCTCAACCCGCTGCTCTACGAACGTTCCTTCATCCGAGTCAACACCAATGTCCGACTGAACCAGCACCAGCTCGTTCGATCACGGCCGCGTTACCCAGCTCTGACCTACGGCACGGAATAGATCAAAGGAGGCGCAATCGACCTCCCGCTGAAGAAACGGTGGAGAGTGAAGAGCCCTGGAAAGCGGACATCCAGGACTTCAAGAAACATATTCGGGAGGAGATGACAAATATGAAATAAGGTCGGAATACATATTCGGCTCACTTCGAGGCAAAAGCATCCCCTTTTATAGATAAAGTGATGCACGCTAGGTTACCGGAAAGGTTTCGTTTACCGCAAATCGTCCCCTTCACCGGAAAAACGGACTCAACCGAACACATCGAATGCTTGAAAACGTACATGGAGTTACACGATGCCTCGGACGCGGTCATGTGTCGGGTCTTCTCTCTCACACTAACTGACGTGGTTCGGCTTTGGTTTAAACAATTGAAACCGAAATTTATCGGTTCATTCGCTGAACTCAGCGAGGCTTTCCTCACCAACTTTATTAGCGGAAAAAAAGAAACTGAAGCCCCCTGCACACCTGAATAACATAATTCAGAAGACAGGAGAATTACTAAAAGATTATATCAGACGTTTCAACTTTAAATCTCTTCAGGTTTGAAAACACTCGGAAGAAACAACACTTAACGCGCTCATGCAAGGGGTCAGAGACAAGCCATTTTTAGCATCTCTAAATAAAAATCCGCCGGAGACTCTGGCCGAGTTTATGGCTCGGTCGGACAAATACGCGGATGCCGAGGAAACGCGACTCCTGCGCGAAACGACCCAGAACGCAAAATCCTCGGCCAAAGAGCCGGTCAAAAAAGTGACTGACTCGGCCGAAGGGAAAAAGCGTAAGGATGATCGAGTACATGATGATCAAAAGTCAAGAAAGCGACCTGACCGAAGATTTTCTACATACACCCCCCTGAATAAAACTTAGGAACAGGTGTTAATGGAAATCAAAAGTGAAGGTTTCATCAACTGGCCTAATAAACTGCGGGGCAATCCCAATCGGCGGAGTAAAGATAAGTACTGCCACTATCATCGCGATCACGGGCACAATACGAGTGACTATTATCACTTAAAAGCAGAAATTGAACGACTCATCAGGGAAGGTCGACTCGGGGAGCATGTAGAAAAGACCGTGTCCGCGGAAGCACGTCAAAGCAAAAACCGAATCACGGAAGAAATCCGAACGATCGTCGGTGGTCATCGAGGTGGGGGCGATTCTAATAACGCACGAAAAAATCACGCCAGGAGCATTAGTCGACCCGAGTCCGAAATTCTCCTACTACATCGGCCTCCGAAGGAAAAGAAATGGAAAAAGTATTGCATCTCGTTCACCGAAAACGACGCTCGAGGCATTCATCATCCCCAAGATGATACGCTAGTCGTCACTCTGACATCGCTAACAGAAAAGTTTTTCGTATACTTGTAGACACTGGGTCATCTGCGGATGTGCTATTTACTCAGGCGTTCGACAAAATGGGGATTGAGCGATCAGCATTACATCCAGTTCGAACACAACTGATTGGATTCTCGGGTGGGCATATACTTCCAGAAGGAATTGCATCATTACCGCTCACTGCCGGAGACCCCCCGCATTAGGCTACAACAATGGTAGATTTCCTAATCGTTAACCAAGCCTTTGTTTACAACGCTATACTTGGTCGACCTACTTTAAATCTTTTACAAGTGATGGTATTTACGTATCACATTTCCATGAAATTTTCGACTGAGTCAGGAGTAGGAGTCGTGAAAGGAGATCAGCAAGATGCTCGATGCTGCTATGCCACTGCAGTGAAAATTCCAGTTGAAATTTCAGTGATTGAATCCCGAGGTCAGATCTCACGAACGAGGGCAACCAATGGAAGATTTTATATCGGTACCCTTGGCCGAGACTGAGGAATCGAAAGTAGTACGAATTGGCTCAACCCTAAAGACGCCTCTCAAAGATAATTTGATCGCCTTGCTTCAATGATATGCCAATGTATTCGCATGGAGCCACAAAGATATGCCTGGAATCGATCCTTCGGTCACGACCCATCGACTCAACATCGATCCGACCTTCTGACCAATTCGACAAAAATGACGTCATCTCGGCCACGAAAGGTATGCTATCATTGAAGATGAAGTCGGCAAACTCCTCAAAGCAAAATTTATAGAAGAGATATATTATCCGGAGTGGACAGCTAACGTCGTGCTCGTGAAAAAGGCCAACAGGAAGTGGCGTCTCTGTATTGATTATACAAATCTGAACAAAGCCTACCCCAAGAATAACTTCCCTCTTCCCCAGATTGATCAGTTGGTAGATAGTACCGCGGGACATGAACTGCTTAGTTTTATAGACGCTTACTCTGGGTATAATCAAATTGTAATGCATCAATCCGATAAATCTAAAACCACCTTTGTCACTGACAAAGGTTTTTATTGTTACCGAGTGATGCCATTTGGTTTGAAAAACGCTAGAGCTACGTATCAAAGGTTGGTGAACAAAATGTTCGCTCAACACATTGGTCGAACCATGGAAGTATATATATACGATATGCTCGTCAAAAGTATACACGTGGCCGACCATATAGCGGACTTAGAAGAGATGTTCTTAACCTTGCGCAAATACAAAATGAAATTAAATCTGAACAAATGTGCTTTCGGTGTAAGCTCGGGAAAATTTCTCGGATTCCTTGTTAGTCAGAGAGGAATTGAAGCGAATCCCAAGAAGATCAAGGCTCTACTCGATATGGAGTCTCTCAAGACAATTAAAGACATACAAAGGCTGACTGGGCGAGTAGCCGCACTCAACTGTTTCCTGTCCCGAGCTACCGATAAATGTCTCCCATTCTTCAAACAACTGAAGGGGCGACAGTCGATGGAATGGACGGAAGAGTGTGAAGTAGCGTTCCAGCAATTGAAGTCTTATCTTAGCTCTCCACCCCTATTATCCAAACCCGAGTCGGGCAAAACATTATTATTATATCTGGCTGTATCCGACACAACGATCAGCTCGGCCCTCATACGTGAATATGATGGAAAGTAATTACCAGTGTACTATGTCAGCAAAGCGTTACTGCTGGCAGAGACGAGGTATTCCCCCTTCGAAAAGATAGCCTTGGTCCTGATAGTATCATCGCGGTGACTCCGACCATATTTTCAAGCTTACACAATCGTCGTCATGACTGACCTACCGTTGCGTCAGATCCTTCAGAAACCAAAAGCCTCCGGCCGACTTACGAAGTAGGCTATCGAATTAAGCGAGTTTGATATACAGTACAAGCCGAGGACGCCCATTAAAGGGCAAGTCGTGGCCGACTTCACTGTCGAAGTGACTCCGCAGATTGACAAAATATTTGACTCTGGCGAAATTATCCGAGCATCGGTATCATCTTCTCTAGACCCCTTACCCGGCCTTACCCCCTGGAAATTATTCGTCGACGGCTCCTCCAACTCTAAGGTAAGCGGGGCTGGGTTAGTACTAGAAACTTCTGATCAAACCTATATGCAATATGCCTTACGACTCGGATTCCAAGCATCTAACAACACAGCAAAATACGAAGCCTTGCTATTCAACCTTCGACTCGCCGCCAGTTTAGGTGTAACTCATCTCAATGTATTCAGTGATTCGCAGTTAGTCGTCAACCAAGTCACCGGTATTTACCAAACACGGAAAGAACAACTGAAGGCGTACATGAAAAAAGCCAAAGAATTAATCGGCGAATTTCGACAATGCGAAGTAATTCGGATCCCCAGAACTGAGAATGTCAAAGATGATTTGTTAGCAAAACTTACCTCAGCCGACGAAGACGACATACCCATATCAGTGCCGATCGAATTCGTCGCCCAACCGAGTATCGCTGAACCGAGCAACTCGACTATATATGCTATTGAGTCAGAACCAACCTGGTTCGACCCTATCATCCATTATCTCAATGAGGGAAGGCTGCCCAAAGAGCGCAACGAGGCTCGGCGGCTAAAGATCCGAGCATCACGATACACTGTTCTCAACGGGGTATTGTACAAGAAAGGTTTTTACTCCCCTTTATTACAATGTGTGAATTCCCATGAAGCCGATTACGTGTTACGGGAGGTACATGAAGGAATATGCGGAAACCACTCGGGAGGACGGTCACTCGCCCACAAAGTGTTGCGGCAGGGATATTATTGGCCGACCATACAACATGATGCTAAGAAGCTCGTCCAAAGGTGAGACAAGTGTCAGCGATTTGCAGCAGTCCCGAGGACTTGACCCCAATGACTGGTCCTTGGCCTTTTGCACAATGGGGAATTGACATCATCGGACCATTCCCTTTGGAAAAGGGTCAAGCCAAGTTTGTCGTTGTTGCGGTAGACTACTTCACAAAATGGGCCGAAGCCGAGCTGTTGGCAAAGATAACCGAACAAAAAGTCACAAGCTTTGTTTGAAAAAATACCATATGTCGGTTCGGGATACCATGAACTATTATCACCGACAACGGAAGGCAGTTCCACAATAGCCAGTTCTGTGAAATGTGCAGTAATCTCGGGATCCGAAATGTATATGCTTCACCTCATCATCCTCAGATGAATGGACAGTCAAGGCCGTTAACAAGATTATCAAACAGCATCTCCGAATGAGGCTCGATTGCGCCAAAGGAGCGTAGGCTGAAGAACTCCCGAATATATTATGGGCTTACCGAACCACTGCTCAAACTGCCACAGGGGAAACTCCCTTCTCCCTCTGTTATGGCTCAGAGGCAGTTGCCCCGGTTGAGATCGGAATACAGTCAGCACGAGTTAATTCATTCAGCGAGCAAGAAAATGAAGAACTCATATCACTCGAGCTTGACTTAGTAGAAGAAAAAAGAGAATAAGCCCGACTGCAAGTGATGGCTCGGTAAAGACGAGTAGCTCGGTTCTACAACGCCCGAGTTAAAGTTAGACGATTCCGTGCCGGGGATATGGTCCTCTGAAAAATGTTTCCAAATACGAAAGAAGCTGGTGCAGGCACATTAGGGCCCAATTGGGAAGGACTCTATGTCGTCTCAAGTACTATTCGACCTGGAGCGTATCAGTTGAAAAACCTGAATGGGCAGTTGTTGCCTCACTCCTAGAACGCCGAGCATCTCAAAATCTATTACCCTTAAGTCGGCTAAAAACATGTATACAGAGTCGATTCAGTAAAATTGAGACTTTCCATTCATTACTTCCTAAGTGTTTTACATCGGGTTACATCAAACCATACTTCAGCTACGTTAAAAGGAGCATATGATTAGTCCTAACAAAGTAAATGATCTCTCTCGGCTCTAGACACTCTTGAATCGGCCTGGTATAAAAGTCAGCCTGAAGAGCTGATGATGGTACCAAAAGAAGCTTAGACACAACCGACACTACGCCGGTGTGAGTGCCAAAAATGATGCACAAGGCTGCTATCCCTCGGTCGAAGGTACTCCCGAAGCAGCCCCAGAGGGATCGACCTCGCAGCCAGCAGCAGCAGTGGGAACTTCTTCATCGGCAGTGGCATCGGCATGACCATCCTCAGTAACCTCGGCCTCCGGACTAACAGCTCCAAATGAAGAGAGGTCAAGGTCGGGGAAGGCGGCCCTCATTTCCAGAACGCAGGCCTTGTATCCACATTGATAAAGGCGATCTCTCTTTTTCCCGAACTCCGAAGACTCGAGAAAGACATCCACGGCCCGGTCCTGAGCTTCTTTAGTTCGGTTGGCCTCCTCCTGAGCTTGTTGGATAAGTACCGCGGCGTCAGCTCTAGCCCGAGCTAAGGTACTCTCACAAGTACTATGGACTTTACGAATATGCCGCTTTTCCTCCACGACCTTCACCAGAAGTGACGCCAAACGAGCACTCTCAACCTTAACGCCTTCAAGAGCTGTCTCCCCATCTATGGCGGCCTTCTTTGTAAGTGACAAATAGCCAGTCATACTGTTGATTCGACTTTCGACAATCTCGCGGCGTCTCTCTGCCTTGGCCGTAAGTTTCTTAGCCGTCTCTGCCTCAGCCGCAAGCTTCTGCGCCGCAGACAATTCCGAGCAAGCCTTAACCACGCAGGGGGTCAACTTCAAACGGAAAACAACAAGTTGTAACCAGATCCCGAAATTAGAGTCACAGAAAAACGAAAAGAACAGATATTACCTCAAAGAGTAATCTCGCCGTATGTCTAAGGGTCTGAAGCGTGGGGGCGTTGTAAAAGCTGGTGAAGTCTTTTTCGCTCCCGTGAGCGATGGCCCAAGGGATCATCCCCGATATAACCTTATGAAAGGGCGATGGCTCCTGTTGGGTCATCTCCTTTCTCGAGGATTCTCCACTCGGCCCCTCTCCCTGCCTCGGAACCTCCTCAACAATGAATCTCGGCTCCGAATCCGACTGAGATACAGGAGGCGTTGCATTCACCTCTTCCGCCCTCTCATCAGGGTCGGAGAGCACAACTACGGACGAAGTAGCCGAAACAGAGGCAGATGGGACAGCTGACTCCTGGACCTTTGGACCTATCTTTGGCTGTTTCGAAGGCCGAGTCCCCAGAAGGACCGACCTTGGAGGAGCCTTCACCTTTGAGATCGGTTTGAGAGAAGGTCGAGACTCAGCCATGTCTGTGGAAGCCTGTTTAAGAAAAGGTTGAGCCTCAGGGAGATCTAAAAAGGAGAACAAAGGTGAGTCAGACAAAGTGCCGAGAGAGCATGACAACGTAACAGGAGTTACCTGATACGAACGAGTCTAAACCCGCTAAGTAAACACGCTCTGGTCGCAGCAACGGTTTCCACGACCGGTCCTCTGCACTTAACTTTTTCGGATCCCTGACCCGAGCTAGGTCACTGGATCCAAGCTTCCCCTTTTTTTTCGGGACATCTACAAGGCACCATAAGATCAGATTTAAAGCGTTACGACGCGAAGAAACAACATGTATAATGCCGAGTCACCTGCTTTGCGAAACGATCGGGAGACTCAAGACTCGAAGGGCCAAGGATCAGTCGTCTCCCAATGTCCACACGCCCAAAACCATCTCTCCTTCCAGTGTTTTTTGGAAATCGGTGGGTCGGTCATAAGAGAGCCACCCTTGCCCCGCCATGCACTCATAAAGTAAAAGCTGGAAAATTTTGGAGTCGGCTTTACTTGGTATAAGTAAAGGAATTCATCGACTGTTAGTGGGGGCTGTTCCAGCTCATCCCACAACACTGTGCACCCGAACAAATTCCTCCATCCGTTCGGGACTATCTGGCTGGGAGCAAGCTTGACACGAGACAAAAAATCTTGAGCAATGGGCTGAAGAGGCAGATGCAAGCCACATTGCATCGAGACCTAAAAAATTGCAACCATCCCAGCAGGGGGGTGATCAGACAATTCATCCGAACGAGGAAGCCGAATTGTGACCGAGTCCGGGACATGGTATCCGGCTCGGATTCGGTTCAGGTCAGACTTAGTTAAAACTGATGCAATGAGACCGCTCAGATCATCCTCGGCCCCCTCTCCCTTGGAAGATGACTCAGAAACTTGAGCCGACTGAAAAGCTTGCGTTGAATGAGTCACAGGGGTCGACTCAAAGGCTCCCTCAGCGATCCGTATTTCCTCTTCTTCCTCTTCCTCCTCCAGCACATCCAACGCAAGATTTGGTCTCCTTGGGTGGGTTATCAGAGATGATCTGCCGCTAGACGAACCAACCAAAGCAGAAGGACCGGCCAGAGCAGAGCGCTCTGCTGATGATTCAGCGGCCTTCCTGATGAATCGGAAAGCAGCGTCTGCATCAACGGCGATCTCCGCTAGTAAAGAGGGTGGCTCCGCAACATTCCAGAGACGTTGCGAATCACCCTCCTCACCGGAAGTTCCCTCTCGGGGGCTCTGAGAGTCATACACAACCATTAATGTTGATAGAGAGGGAGGGAAAAAACTTACTGGAGAAGGTAGCAATGGATGCAAAAGAAGATGGTGGAGAAGAAAACGGTACGAATGTAGACCAAGCGATAGGACACGGAGGAAGAGAAGAAGAAAAGGGGAAAACAAGAAGAGCAGGAGAAGAGAGAATGACGAAAGTAAAATTCGCACGATTCTCCCACACTCTTTTGTATCCTTGCCACGTGGCAAGAGCATTTAATGGACAGACGAAACGACACCTGCCTCGACTCCCCCACTCGACACTTGGTGCATGCCGACTAACCACGGTAATCCCTTCGCCACGCGTTCGACGTCCATTCGCGAAAATGACGACTTGGCAGTTAACTGCTCGTGCGACCTCGAGGAACAAACCGTCGCAAGTAAAGGACGACCCAAAGAGCATTAATTGTCTCATCATAACCTCGAGGACAACCCAAAAAACATTAATTGACTCATCATAACCTCGGCTTCCGTTCCAAGACCGATCTAAAAATTTGTTACTCCTTGTGCTGCAAGTGTAACAACCAGAATCTTCAGGACCCGAGTACACGACCCGTTTCCCAAAAACCCGAGTGTTAACCTAAAAGGATGGTCAAATATATATTTTTTTCCTTCTTTTATCAGAGTAAGCAGATGAGCGTAGTGTGGACAAATCGACATAAAGGAAAATTCCATTATTATTCAAATATACAAGAAGCTGCCCATAATGAATTATACAAACCAATGTCTCTGAATTTAACAAGTAAAAGATTTACAAGAATTTAATTCATGAAGAATAGCAGAAAGCATATAAATATAAGCCGCCAGATCACGCAACTCCTCCAGGAAAATATGGTCATGTATCCTTGGTGATCGTACCCTGCTCCTCATCAAATCCGAGCATGCAATCGCTAAAGCCACCTATACTACTTGTACGGTTGTATATTTGATGGATGAGTGGCTAACTCAATGTGAATTCCCCTCAATATTACACACCGCCGCATTAGGTAAGCATAGTTATAAAACATCCAAACGATCAAAACAGAGTAAATGCAGTCTTATTAGATGCATGGATGTGTGAATGCAATCATCGCCCCGGGATGCTTATCCGTGTGGACAGTGGGCCGTCACCCATGCAATCATCGAACCTGAAAAATATCAACCAGTCGGAATCATCGAACCTGGGAAACATCATCCAGTCGGAACAATACGTGCCATGTATGCATGATTAGCCAAGTCATTATTAGTCCATTTACAACCAGCCAATTTAGATAAGCTCAAAGGTCACTACGGGGAGCACATGGCCCAGCATAGGCCGACAGCTCGGGCATAGTATCCCATGACTACCATCCCTGGCTCATGAGATTACCACCTTAGGATGTTTAATGGTACCCCATCGACTAGTAACCAATCATATTACAATATACAGGGCTTACCATCGCATAGTTGCACGGTGTAAAACGTCGAACCCACATAGAAAAATACCAGAACAAAGCCACATAGGGCGATATCAAAACAAGCCGCATATGGCAATTATTAAAATAGGCCTCATAGGGTGAGCATTAAAACCATGCGATAAAAGACCATCCTTGAAAACCATTGGACACAACAACCTTGGATGGTAGGCCCACATCAATGATCTATTTAGACCACCACTCAATAACCACTAAGTCGAAGATCCATTTTAAGCACAACTAGTCGGGTTACATCCCAAGTATGAGTGTACATTTATAGGTGGGGGTTTCCCACTAATGTACTAGTTTAAAGTCCATAAGCAATACACAAGCATGAACAAATATATAGGATGAACATTAAGCATGCAATATAGCAATTCAATTTGCACCAGCTAACACATGTGATTACAAGAGAGAAATATCAATTATAATTTTTAATAAAAACTATAACTTAAACTAATGAGAAGATGGAAAGCTCAAGGGGAAGAATCATCACCTTATACTTGGAATCGCCTACTAGTGTCGCAAATTGCTTGCGCCTTTAGAATTTAATCCACAAATCATGAACTTGTACAATTAGATCCAGGTTCTACGCACTACCTAGGGCTGAAGATCATAACCTAGGGTCATCTTTTGGGGTTTTAATGTGGAATTAGGGTTTTATCCTAGAATCTAGTCCCATACTTGGATTTTAGGATTTGAACTCTACTTGACACATTAGTTAGAATTAAATCCTAATAATCACAAGAATACTCTTAGCGTTAGTGTTATAATTTATATTAGTTAATATGTTAACAAGGATGGTTTATAACTTCATATTTAAATATACCTATATTTTCTAATGTTCCTGTAATAACTTATAATCCCTTACAAATGATACAAGTAATAATAATAGTAATTTTATCAAACATGATATAATAAGGACTAACACTCAACACTCATACTAACAAAAAATTGTATTAATTCCATGAGGAAGGTGATTATATTATCTGATGATGATGATTGTAACTATCAATAGAAATGTTTAAAGGTGAAGAATAAAACACTTATAGTTAACAATTTTAATATGTCTGTAATAGCTAATTATAAGTGATTCACTAAAGGTTAATCATGCTTAATATTAGTACCCTATCAATGATAATTATGGTAACACAAATAATTATAATCGAAATAAATTTAATATGGAAGGAGGAGGTAGACTCACCTAGGTCGACTCAGTGGTTCAACTTGGCTTCAATCCGAACCGACAACCCGTTTTGCAACTCAACTCCGCTCAACTGAATTGATCCAGTGAGTCAACTTAGCCCAGTTAACTCAGTGTTCCTAAGCACCACTATTCCACTCTCTTTCACTTCCCTCTTCTCTCTTCTTCCATTCTCTCTTTCCCTCATGCTAGAAATCCAGCCCAACTTGACTCGACTAGATCTGGTTTCGGCTGAGTCAACTCAACAGCCTTAGTTTCCATCTCTATCTCCCTACTCCTCTCTCCATTTTCTTCATCTTCTTTCTTTCCCCTTTTTTTTCCTCTGCTAGAGCTCCAGCAACGCTCGAACTCGCACACCAGCAGGGTCCCAGGCCTAACCCAGACCCAACTCGGGCCGAACTCAACATCCTGGTGCGACAACGACGGTGGTAGCTGCACACCCCTTCTGCCTCGTTTCCTTCTTTCCCCTCTATTCTCTTTCTCTGCTGATCCCTTCCTCTCCGTCCTGCTTTCACTCTACTTCCCATCTGCTGGAACCCCAGACGGCCTGAACCCAAGCTCAACTGAACCTGACCCGAACTCAGTCCAACGAGTTGGACTCGGTCTCCTCTCTTTATTTTCTTTTCTTCTTTCTTTTCTCCCCCCTCTTTCTCTTTTCTTTCTCTTCCCTTCCTTCTCTCAGCCCTGGGTCAGCGAGAGCACCAACCCCGACTGAGTTGGTATTCGTGGTGGGTGGAGTAGCATCACGGTGCAGTAGCACCACCCCGACTCTCTCTCCATTTCTCTCCCTCTTTCCTCACCGCTTCTATCTTCTTCCTTCCTTCCTTCCATCTGCTCCTTCTTCCTCTTCTCTCTTCTTTTATTGAAGTCCAGCAGCACCACTGGACTCGACCCAAGCATGGCTTCAAACTCGCCTCGATTCGAGTGACAGAATGGGGAAGAAGGCTCAGTCATTAATGGCAGACTCCCTCCCATGGCTTCTCCCTTTAATCCAACCACATGGGATGGTTCTTAGGGACCCTAGGAAGCTTACAGATAAGCTTTTTCGAAGCTTAGAGATGATTTGGGTGGTGGGTTCACTGGTGGAAAGGAAACGACGATTTTTCATGGATGGCTGCGAGAATGGAGGTCGAGCTGTTGTTGCTCGACCCAGCCACTTTTATTTGTTTAACCCTAACATCCCAGAGCCGTAGGATTGACAAGGAAACGGTCTGGATCGCCCTAGCTGAAACCGTCTCCAAATACGGTGGGCGAATCCAAAAATGTTGTGGTTTTCTTTGCTAAACCGTTGCTTATAATGGACGGCCGAGATTGCCTTGTCTTGAACGGTGGAGAATGAGGGATTTCATTTCACTCGGATCGCCCTCCTGGCATACGGATTGGAGAAATGACAGGTTTCTATTTTTAGCATATTTGTGCTTGTAGAGTCGATTTGTAGCGAAGATAGTGCGCTCGTGCGTATGCTCCAGCACGTGGGAGTCACAGGGTTTTGGTTGGGGCCATGCCCTGAGCAGGATGGACGGTCTGGATCATTAAGGTGGGGCCCAGGTGGGGGGCCACGGATGCCTCAAACGGACTCTGTTCATCGGCTGGCAAAACGAAGAGAGAGAGAGAGAGACCTCTCCATTTCTGGAAATGGCGGGTCAACCTGCTGCTGACCGAGCTTGGTGGTTCGGTGCACCTCAAGTGCACCACCTATGGTGTACACAAGATGGTTGTGGGGCCCACCGTGATGTTTTGTGAGAAATCCACTCCTTCTATCCTACTCCATGGGCTTAAATGGGTCCCTATACTAAAGATCAAGCATATATAAGATCTAAGTGGGCCATACTGACAAAACTAAGGTCTTTTAGGACCGATTGCATTGATCCGATGGTCGGATCGATTTCAACCCAAGTATCAACGGTTAAAAGATCCCACTGGTCATTTACACCTTTAAGACTTATTACAACCCATATAATAACAATAAACTTTATTTTATTTCATTTATTTTGTTATGTGTACATATGTATTTATATTATTATTATCATTATTATTATTATTTATTTCATTTATATAATTTTTTATATAAAATTTTTATTGCCACAAATTGTTAATACATGTAAATTATATGAATGTCAGTAAGCATAAATTACTGTATGTGTGTATATATATATATATGTTATTTTTATGTATTACAAAATCTATAGTTTGTAATTTATATTAATGATGCGTATAATAGGGATTATATTTACATATCATTTTAATACGAAACTTCAAATATTTATAAAATTTATAAATAACGTTTCATAGTATATGTATTTAGGTTGTATTATTTTTGTATTTATATTAAATTAAGTTACATGGAACACTCGAGTACTGGAAAGTACGGGGTGTTACAGCAAGAGACAAAAAGAGTAAGGGGCCTTACTGTTGGGGAAAAAATATGCCAAGTCCGATATGGAGCAAACCGACTCTACCCCTTACTTTCTCGGTCTTCGGACAAAGCAGCTGAGTCCGAGATACAAAGCCAGAGGCTTGATAAGTTGACTCGGTCGATGAGTTAGCAATGTCAGTATAAGCCGAGTAAGGCCAAATAAATTATATGCTGTCCGACTACAATAAGAAACCGACTCGGTAAGTTGGTTGAGTCAACTACAGAGTAAGGAAGGATGACGGATAAGAACCGAGACTATTCCGCCCGTGAGAAGGCAAAAAACTTATTCTCCTAAGCCAGCCAAGACTCTTCTGGAGTCGGAAACGGCCGAGCCGAGTTAAGGAAAGACGGTGTGAAATCAAATACCGCTCCGAAAATCTAAAAGTACAGGTGTCCGATCCCAATGATCTTGGGATCGGATGAAATCTGTTAAAATGATCAAATCTCCGAAGATAAGGGAAGAGAATCCCTGTACGACAGGATCCCCTCTCTCTCCTATAAAGAAGAGTGGCTCCAATGGTGAAAAGGTACGTAAGAGAAACCCTTACGAATCTCCTTTTCCAAGATCCCTACTAACTTAAGCATCGGAGATTCCCCGGCTTAAGCCAGGACCCCTGTGTCTTTCGTGTAATTGCAGCCCAGGGGCTCGGGAAAGCGGAGACTAGATTTTAGCTTCAACAAGTATAATGGTATAGACTATAAATCATATTTGAATTAATCAATTATTGTATAAATACTAATTTACATGTGTTTATGGGATGTGCTAACTATTAATTTTTAACATTCATCTAATCATGTATATACATATAATTCACTAATCAATCATATAAATATAATTAAACAAATGCTAAAATGAAAATATCAGACACAAGTATATGTAGTGGTTCGGTTTCTCTACGGCAGATTCACTCAACCCATATATGTATTAGATTTCACTATCAGATGTTTTAAATTAGATTTGCTTTTAATATTTACAAGCGTATACTCCTGCTGAAGGCCTACACAAGTACTTACCCATGTATCCACCCGTGTTGGTGGCCTGCGCAATGACTTACCATGTACACACCCGTGTCGGTGGCCTATTCAAGGACTTACCCATGTATACACCTGTGTCGATGACACACAAAATGACTTACACGCGTATTCACCTGTTTCGGTGACGACACAAACCTACATAAAGAACTTACATGAGTTTAACTTTCAAACTCCAAACTCAATCCTACAAAATGAATGAGTGTGTAGAATCTTTCAATTTGATGATTTACTTGTCTGATTGAGCTCATTTTGTAACATCTTTTCGAACTGCTTGATTGTTGGTATCTCATACTTCAATCGACTCCTCTTGTGCTCCTCCGATCGTTGATGTCGATGCTTTGTTAAGGCTGCAGGTCCAAGATCAAATATCGTGCATGCAATATTCCTTTAAGGTAACCGAGTTGATGGGAGGTTAGGTGAATCTCTTACAACTAGTGGAAAGTTGAAGTCCTAAGGATTCTCTTTGATGGACACTCTAGAAAGCTTGAGATCATGATTTTACAAGGTCTACCATGATATATGTGTATCGTCTATCAATTTCGCCAGCTCATTTTAGGGCATAAGCCCATAAATGAGGCAGATTCAAGGCTCAAGTGGACCAAATCATAGGAAAGTAGGGATGACAATTCCCATCACCTAAGATGAGCAATGGTCACACTCAACTTAAGTAAATGGGCAACCTATGATTGGACAGGCTTGGTCATGTCACCTATTGTTAGAACCTCTGTGACGAACAACCTTATCTCGCACGTCCCATGTGCGCGTGACAATCAATGGGATTATGGTGTGAACACTATTAAGGCAACTATCACAAACTAAGAGCCATGTGTGGACTATTAATGGGGATCTAACACCGTCCATTAGATACGCTGTCTCATTTTAACTGTAACTTAAAAATCATGATTATTTAAAACTCAGGCTATCAGGCAAGCCATGACATGGGAAACGTTTGGGATAGAATGCCTCCATTAGTTCTTTATAGGCCCACCGTAGTATCTAATCCATTCATATGATGTAAATGGTCAAGATGAGAGAATTAAAAATTTTAAAAAATAATGACAATATTCCAACACTCAAGTGGCCTACACCACATTATTTAAAAAGTGTTAGGTATGTTTTATGGTGCAGCCAACCTAAGTGTTGAATGTTAGAAATTTTGATTGGATACACTAAAAATAAATAAAATAATAATAATTGAAAATAACAATTTCACTAGGCTGAATCACATATAAAATACGCTGTCCTTAAAGCAGATATCAACTGTTGATGGGTTACAGGTGAATTGCTTACAGGATAAGACAAGCCTTATCTGGATCCAGCGTGTAGCAATCACGATAGGTCCACTATGGAACAGTTTTAACGTAGTAGATTTCTTCTGACAGATTTAAACGGTAGAGATGATCATGGTATTCTAAAAAGGAGCTATGGACTGTATCTGATTTGATGGGAGAGATGGTGTGTTGAGATGATGAAATCGGATTGGAATGATCCAGATTATATAGGCCTCAGGTTTAGACCCGTTACTTTGTGGTATTCAATGGTCCAGAACATTTGAAAAACGTTTCTGGCCATTGTCCATTAATCTCAGACGTTTCTGGTTATTAGATTTGTAGATCTGACCATTGGATTATCCTGGCCCGTCCATTTTCGGACCGTTATGGCTTTTAAGGTAGCAATCCGTTTATAGAAACGGCTGGACGTTTCGGATTTAAGATCCGACCATTCTCAGTCACCTATAAAACCCAAACTCATTTCCAACTTTTTAGATCCACACCGCTCTAAGGCTCTGACCAGACCCATCGTACTAGACTCATCGCACGCCATCTAGCACCACTACAGCCACATTGCCTCATTGCCCTCGCCCACGCGCGCTCGGGCACATGCGTGTGCAGCCGTGTTTCATCTCCTCCAAAAAGCTCCAAGTAAGAATACCCTTTTCAACATCTCATATAAACTCCAAAACTATCTTTTGCATTTTCGATGTGGGACAAAGCACACACACCGTACTTTTTTAATTCAAAAAGTATTTTGGCAAGAAAATCCTGAAATTTTGAAAAATTTGAATTTTCATTTTTATTATTTTAAAACCACTGTTTTTCAACATTGAATCAGCCTAATGTTTTGGATTAAGACGAAACAATAGATGTTGCAAATGATGGACGGCATGGATTTCATAAACATTAGTTTGTTTTCCCGGCATTAGAGAAAGTAATTAGGGTGGATACCCAGGTGAGGTACGTAAGAAAACCCATGAACACTTAATCAATCAATCATACCACCACAGTCTCCTAGGGTAAAGCCAATGAAAAAATACAGGACAAGGTGTTAGCATGAATCACGGACGCCGATTTGCTACGACAGGTTGAGTAGGGAGACTCGCTACTCAAGTGACCTAACCAAGTTCTGTGGCCCCATGATGATGTATGTTTTGTATTGGAGCCGTCCATCCATTTGGAGAGATCATTTTAGGGCAAGATCCAAAGAATGAGTTAAATCAAATGCTCCGGTGGCACATAAAACGATGGGGATAGTGTCGTTCACTGCTAAAAACTTCTAAAGGGCTACAAAAGTTTGAGATCTAGCTGATATTTGTGTTTTGCCTTATTTCATGTCTTTTTTATCTTCTGAACGGGTTGGATTTCAAATCAATATCATGGTGGGCCTTAGGATAGTTTCAATGGTGGGAATCACTCTCCCCCTGTTTTATGTGGGTCCACTATAACTTTTTATCTTCCTCATTTTTTAGTTCATGCCCTAAAATTATATCTCAAAATGGACAGACGATGTGGAGACAACACATATGCCGTATCGGGGCCCACATAACTCGGTGATGTCCCTTTGGTAGGCAGTCTCTGGCTACTCGACCTGTCAGTAGACTGGTTGAGTACCTAGAGACTCGCTAGGAAGCGAAGGAAACTGAGTTTTGTGGGCCCCACCATGATGTATATATTGTATTCACGCTGTCCATCTATTTGGAGAGATCATATTAGAAGACGATCCAAAGAATGAGTCAGATCCAAGGCTCAAGAGGACCACCATAAAATATTGCGGGGAGAGTGAAGCCCACCATTAAAAAGTTTTTGAATGTGTTTTTCCTTCTTTCATGTCTTCGTTAATACATGAACAGGTTGGATCTCAAATAAACATCATGGTGAATCTCCATAAGGTTTCAATGGTGGGCATCACTCTCCCCGCTGTTTTCTGTGGTGGGGTCCACCCCAGCCTTGGATCTGCCTAATTCCTTGTAACATGCCCTAAAATTATCTCTCCCAATATATTGACAGTGTGGATTCAACACATACATCATGGTGGGGCCACAGAACTTCAGCGAAGTCACTTCAATAGCCCGTCTCGCTACTCAACATATCAGTATCCAGTCCGCGTCCATGCATCACATTCTTGCCGCCTCCAATAGCCAATCAGGGACTTACATGTGGCAACCTGATCTATGCAACAAAAAAAAACATTGGAAGCTGATTGGCTAGCGTACCACACACCAGCTATATAGCTGGTGTATAGCTGGTGTTGATACCCACGCCCCTCGATCTCGGAGTTGTACTAACGGTTCGATGGAGATCAAAGTTACATGAGCCCCACAATGATATATTTATTATATCCACACGGTTCATCAATTTTTTAAGATCGTTTTAGAGCATTGGCCAAAAAATAATCATATCCAAAGCTCAAATGGACCGCACTAAAAATACCAATGATGATCATGATTTTCAACATTGAAATATTTGTAGGGCCCACCATAACGTTTATTTTCCATCCAATCTGTTCATACAGGTAACAAATTTCATGTACATCCAAAACTTCTGTGACCTCCAAAAGGGTTTCAATGGTATACAGTCAATCCTCACTACTTTTTGCAGTGTGGTCCACTCTATCTTTAGATATATCTTATTTTTCGTCTCAGGCCTTATGATGAGCTCGCCAACTGGATGGACGGTTTGGATATAATACACACCTCATGATGGAACCCATAAGACTTACTGATGTCAATACATCAGCTATATAGCTGGTGTGTGGCACACCACTCCGCTTCCAAAAACATTGATGGGCGCTTTACATGCCAATCACTTTCAATGCAATAACTCTGGTCAAATGAAGTTACCTCGGAGTCTCATTTGGTCACATGGCCAACCCATGGGAATCCAATTTGCATCCACATTGCCTATAAAAACAGCTCACGTCCTCAGTTTTCCTCTCAAATCTCATCAGATCGTGCATTTAGTTCTTGCACAACTCTTTGAGAGCCTGTTTGGCCGGATCGATCCCATGGTATTGGGAGGGATGGGATGGATTTTAAGGTAATGATGGTGGTGCCAGTGGATTGGTTTAAGATTCATGGGATTGCTATATCCCGGACAAGTTCATATCTTGGGATTTAACTTTCCGATCCGTCCAACCAAACACACCTCAGGCACAATTGAATGGGATTAGGAGGGATGAGATCAATTTTAAGGTAATGATGATGATGTCAGTGGATTGATTTAAGATCATCCATGGGTTTGCTATATCTCGGGACAAGTTTTTCAGCTTTGTTTGGCTCGTTTGACATATCCTGGGATTTTACCATCCCATTCCTCTTAGTCACTCTTAATTCACCTGGCCAAACAGGCCCTTACTATTTTCAAACAATATCTATGATGGATGTTGAGCGTCAGGTCTTTACAATCTTAATAACAGTCCTTTCTTTATTGCTTTTTCCTTTTCTATTTCAGCAGGTCAAGCAGATGTTGAATGCATTATTTCTATAGTCCCAACCCTATATGTAATAATACTTTACAGCCTCGTGAATCCAAAAAAAATAAAAAAATAATAATAATAATTTAAAGCCCTAAAATTTTATAAAGTAGAAGCCATACAATCATACAAATGGAAAATTATGCCAACCCCTTCCTCTTTCTACCATTGATGCCTGCTCTCAAATTTCGACACCCAAATATAGGGACTCATATCTCAAAATCAGAAGTGTTCAATAAATAATGAACGAATGTTTCATGATCACATTTTTTTTTTTCCAATTCAATTCATATTTACATTCGCATGGTATCCATGACACAGAAGAAAAATAAATCAAACTTGTAAATAAAATTATAATCATAAAATCAACTAATTAACTTGTCAAATGTTTAATATAATGTTCATCTAATGGACCTTATTACATTAATGCCTTCAAACTTAAAAATCAAAAGAAATCTGCAATGTTTATCTTCTAAAATTCTTCCTCTAAAATCGTCTCCTTTAAATATTCACTTGCAATTTTTTATTCCCTTTTACATGGGATTAACCATAAAAGCTGGTGAAACGACCTCTAAAGTTTAACACATGTAATCAGATATATAAAATTGCAAGTGTTACATGTCTAGTTTGTATGGAGTTGTAAATCTTTTATAATATGATATTCAATATTTATAATTATTTTGATATGTCATTGGTATGGTATGTGACATTCTATGGGTTAGATTTTTGTCATATAATTGACAGATAAGGAGATTTAGTGCACTTATTTGTGCACCTTGTTTGTCAATCATGTGCTTTGGTATGTTAAAGAGTTGGTTGACGATTTCATTGAAGATTTTGAAAAGCTACATAATGGCCTAGTTATAATTATCCAAAAGGCTAAATGACACCATGCAATCTATCCATCGGAGCATTATGGAAATATTTAATATATATTATGTGCATAACATGATGCAAGTTTATCTACACAATTAGTTTTTATAAACTACT
The DNA here is from genome assembly GCA_030180095.1 of Magnolia changhungtana. Taxonomy (NCBI): domain Eukaryota; kingdom Viridiplantae; phylum Streptophyta; class Magnoliopsida; order Magnoliales; family Magnoliaceae; genus Magnolia; species Magnolia changhungtana. Next base: position 1,535,727 of record JASAUF010000321.1, on the reverse strand, counting down.
AAAACTCGAACATCAAAGTAAGACATGAATACATTATAATTAAATATAAGGGTATTTCGATAGTTTGAAGCATTCAACTGCTCAACAACCTATAAATGCAATTTCATCAGTAGAAAAGCTCATATAAATGGCTTAGATTTTTTCCACCCAACAAGCATGTATCCTGTAATTAATCCCGTGTAGTCTCTCTCATACAAACCCTCTCCTCATGAGTAGGCTATAACCTTCCTCCGCTTGTGTGATGGACACCTTTTCTCTACTTGTTGTGTTGCCCTCACTCTTCTCCTCCATAACTCTCTGCCCTTTTGTCTTTAAACGTGTTGAGCTTGCTAAACCCCTAGGTTTATTAAACCATGCTTAGGTGGAATGATCGCATTGAATCATTCTAATTTTCGCTTGCACCAGTGGTCCATGTTTCAACAATCCAAACCCATTGCACAGAGGGCTCACCATAGATGGTCCACGCACCGCAGTCAACGATGCTAAGTGCCCCTAGCCATCCCTAAATGTCACTTTAGGATACAAGGGTGCATGACACGTGCAATGAACATAGAGAGACAAAGGGAGAGAAAAAATGATGGATATATGGTAAGAGGCTACCCATAGGTGCTACATGTAAATAGCAAGAAGGATACCAAAATAGTTTTTAAGACAACCCATCCTTACTTTCAAAGTGAACTACTCAACATATGAAATAAAATGACAAAAATGCCTTCAATTAAATAGCCAACTAAATCCATTTCCTTTTTAAATACATCCCCCTCTCTCTAAAATTGGCCAAATACTCTTCAAATACATTCCATGTAGTAGTAGTGTAGGAATTGAATCATAACCGTTGGATATGGGTTCACGTTCAAGCAATAAAAAACTTTGATACAGCAAATTGCCTTGAAAATCTTGAAGACCGTAAACCTTTGAGAAATGGTCCGCAAGACAACAGTGACTGACAAAAGGAAACCAATAAAATGATCATAGTGTTATAACTATCACTACGTGAGTTATATTACTGGATACCACTATTCATGTTGAGGCCCATGGGGGTAAATAATTCAAATTACCGGACTTGATCCTAGATCCAACAGCTATACTGTCGTCATACTAGGGATCGTTTGACACCATGGAAAGGTGGTAATTGATGGTAAAGGCATAAAGTAGGCATGCTTGGGAGGGATATTGTCATGGCAAATCGATTCAAATTACCACCTTTTCACTTGTTTTGACTTTCTTGGCTGGATTTGTTTTTTAAAACTGCATTATCACTACTTACCATGGATAGCGTCAACACCAAAATGAACTATGGTCTTACTTCAAGAATTGGTAGGCCCCACTATGATGTTTATGCTAAATCTACCTTGATCACTAAGTACATCCCCTTAATTTAATTGTAGAGCCCAAAAACAACTCGGTGTATGATTTAGGTGGGCCATACCAAGAAAAAAGCTTAGAGAGAGACACATGCCTTTGACTTTTTAAGGGCCTAGTGTGATGAATATATGAAATCCACTCCAATCATTAGGTACAAAACTAAAATATAAGTCGGGAACAAAAAATTATCTTTTTCTCAATTCATATGGCCCATACGAAAGGAAATAATTTGGTGGGTGAGGGTTACTATTTCCTTTCTTATGGCCCACTTAAATTACAAAACATATGATATTTGGACCCAACGGCTAAAATTAAGTGACACATCCGATGATTAGGGTGGATTTTACACAAACATTATAGTGGCCATTTCCCACAACATTTTTAACGCCTCATGGGTTCATGATCACTCTGCATAAAAATTACTATAGTTGGCTTTAATAACTAGTGTATCCAATGTTTAGGTAAAATTCATCTCAATCACCAGGTGTGCCATGCTATTTTAGAATGTGACCCATTGCGTGATTCATGATTCAGGTGACACATAGGAAGGGAAAACAGTTGGGACACTGTATACTGTTTTCAATTGTATGGTCCACCTAAATCACGCACTAAGCTAACTTTTGAGCCCTGCGGGTGCAATAGAGTGACGCACCTGGTGATCGGGGTGGATTTCCCATAACACCATTTAGAATTAGTAAGATACATATCATATATAAAGAAATGCCAAACACAAAATATGAATTAATGTTTCATGTGTACATGCAAATATAACCAGGAGCTTCCGTTCACATGAATCATATGATAATTGTGATTTGAATTTTAATTCACATCATTCATTCGAAATCTATGCTACCAAACTACCCATTTACAACAAATATAATTATTTTCAGTTGAATATAGCGATTGCCAACATTTTCCCTCTTCCCTGTCCACCTATAAAGGGTCAAGCCTCTCGGCCATGGATACAGGTTGGAGCATGATCCACCGATTAGGATTCGGCACCGTCACGTTGAGCACCTAGCTAGGAATGGATAAGGCCTCTGAGGGGGCCGCCATGATATATGGGTTTCATCCACACCGTTCATCTATCTTGCCATGTGATTTTAGGGGTACAATCTAAACAATTTAGACAATCTAAGACTCAAGTGGACCACAGCATAGGAATCAGCTGTGATAATGACACCCACCCTTAAAACCTTTCTAGGGCTCACCGTGGTGGTTAATTTCCATTCAAACTGTTCATAAGGTCACATGACCTGGGCGAAGTAAAAACACAAATATAAGCTCCATCCAAAACTTCTGTGGCCCTAAATTGATTTTTCGACAATAAGTGTTTAATATCAACCGTGTGGTCCACTTGAGCCATGTAACTATCTCATTTTTGGCCTTCCACCTCAAAATGATATAAAAAAAATGGATGGACGGTGTGGATATAACCCACACATCACCTGCCCCCTCAGAACCCCTGTCCCAGCTGGGGGGAGTGCCCAATCCTTGTCCACGATCCGCACCATGGCCGTCCATAACTCTGGGCCCCACCAGCCCAATCCAGAACAGATTTGGACCGTACAAACACTCAGCCCCAAAATCAGCCCGTCCTACTCATCAGGAGGGCCACACGTGCAAGCTGAATGTGGACCGTTTGGAAAAAAAATTACAAACCATACATTCTCTTCGTGGAGGGGTGGCCCACGTGATTACTGTATACCATCCTTACTTCATCACATGGTCATCTCTCATGTGGGCCACATCATGAGCCGCTCAGATGTCCCACACACCCTCCAGGCTGACACGTGCGAAAGTCCAACGCACCACGTGGGGCTAGCAAACCAGCTCCATAAACCCTAACCCTAACCGCATTCCCTCTTATTCTCCCGCAATTTTCCGAAGAAGAAAGCTCTGCTTCTCGTGGAGACATTTCTCTCTGACATCCCAAGCATCCATCGCAACATGAGAATCGGTACACGTCGGGTGTTCGGAGACATCTCTACTCCCAACCTTAGCTCTCTCAACGGCTATTCTCTTCTTCCAATCCACCATCCAAAGAATCAGAGCTTCATTGCAGTTTTGCCAACTCAAGGATCCAGTACATTCTCATTTCCATTCCTTTTTTTTATTTTTTATTTTATTTTTTATTTTTTAAATACCGTGTGATATCTCAATTTCTGGTGCATCGCAGGATCTCGACCGTCTATTCGATGTGCCGTCCGTTTTCGACCGTGCATTGACATACACAAGGTGAGATCCAATCGTCTAGTACTGTTTGGTTAGTTCATGCCTGTGAAATGGATGATAACCAAAGAATTCCAGCTATGCTTTATTCTGCTAGTGTATGGCATATCATACACATGCACTTAGGGGCTTACCTCAACCTGCGCTGTCCCAATTGTGGCCCCCCTGTGGATGGGGCTTAAACCGATGATCTTGCTGAATGGACAATTCCAACCATCTGTTGATGGCCATTAAGCAGAAGGTTAAAAGGAACGGCAGTGAATGGTTGATTTAGTGAGAGAATTCCCTTAATTGGATGGTTAGGATCCCCCAATTGTCGTGGTTTCCGGGGGTTTATGAGCCATCCCAGCGTTGCCTATGATTTTGATTGTTTGGTTTGAGGAATGTGCATGGCGTGTGTGCAGATGGTATTCCATACCCTGACAGAGTATGGAATGATTTTTTGATAGTTGTATTTCAATAATGGCCTGAAAATACACTGGTCATATGATTCTAACCGTTCAAATTTCCTTGTTGAACTTCGACCGTTATCCAATTCTCTCTTCCACTGTTCATCTGATGGCCACTGATCGGACGGCTATGATTTCATTATTGTTATATTTTTGGGTTATGCCCCATTTGTAGTGGGGCTCACTATTGGGTGGTCTGGATTGATGTACATTCCATTACATGCATTATATAATGCTCTGATATAGTTCTATGGATCATAGTCATACGTGCATCTGACGTGCAAATGGCAGACACGTATTCAGATGGTTGTCCCCACAGTGGACGAGGCATGATCAAAAGGTCAAGCTGATGGGTCAATCAACACTATTTGATCAGTGATCAATCAACATTTTCCTATCGAATTTGGATTGTTAATGCTCTATTTTTAATTGTCCATTTTGTGGCAAATGTTCAAATGTTTAGGCTGTCCAATTAGTGCAATTTTCTGGCTATGTCTAATCCCTAATGGGGCCCACCTATATGCAATTGCCCTCAAATATCTGGTTATCCTTCTTTTCATTGCACGGCGGATCGTTATGACAATGAGATTAAGTATGTGGGGATGGAGATTTCTTTTAATTTTAATAGAAAGAGAAAGTATACAAATAGCTTTTTTAAATGTTCTAGTGTTCGATATAGGAAGGACGCATTCATGTAGTTGGGCACAAGGCTATGATTATGATTTCTGTAATTGGAGTTTTTTACATAAAGCACACTCATCTTTTGGAATGTGGGTGTGTAACATATGGAAAGGAAGCTTGCTAAGTGGATGGGAGGAACTTGTCCTTCAGGATGGATCGCTCTTATTAAGGTGTTAGTCTTCAACCTTTCGGTTTGGTTTATGCCCTTATATTAATCATGGACATGGTGCCCAAGAAGTTTGAAAAAAAAAAAAAAACTAAATGTGACTTCTTAAGGGAGGGAGGAGGCATAGAGAAGAAATATCTTTAGCCAATTTGAAGGTTGCCTAAGAGGCTAAGATGGGTGGTGGCATTGGCATTGGGAATATTAAAGTGAGAAATTGATCTCTTTAGTAAATGGTGGGGGAGGCTTAGTGAAGAACCAAATGCTTCATGGAGGAAGATCTGAAATTGTAACCTAGCAATGTCAGTAGGGGAAAGGGTTCCGGTGTGTCTGGAAGTCCAAATCTTGCGTAGGAGATGAATCTAGGTGTGTGGGTAAATGCTTAAAAAAGGGGTATAACTTGGGGTCATGTGACTAGTGTTTGCAATATTATTAACATCGGCTGATATTATCGATATCGCGTGGATCCGATATGAAACACTGGGGGAATTACAAAATCCCCCCACATCCCACTACATATTGACGATATCACGTATATTATGATATCGTCAATATCACAAAATATTGTCAAAGCCCCTTTATAAGGTTCCCTTGTATTGTCAATGCATGCGATATGTATTGACGATACAAGGGCAGCCCGCCTCCCCTTTGAAATAAAAAAAGGGAAGAGAAAAATAACTTACCTATGAAAGCCTTCCGTGTTATTTGCACAACCTGTATGGGGCTACCGTTTGAATAAGTCAAGTGAAGTTGGGTTGGTTGCTATGAAATAGGGATATTAGTCTTTTTTAGTTCTCCTTAGGTTCTCCTTAGTTGTCCTTTTAGGGAGAATAGTCCACTTGTTAGTAGAAATTTGTTGGGTTTTTATGTATTTAAATTATCCTATTGGATGAGAAAAGAGCGTGGGAATTATTATTTTTTCTTCATGAGAAGTCTAGAGGTTCTGGTTCCCCTAGAAGAAAACCTATTTTTGTTTTAATCCAATAGGATAATTTAAATACATAAGAGCTCAATAAACTTCTACTGACAAGTGGACAATTCTCTCTAAAATGAGAACTAGTAGAGACATGTGGATTAAAGAGAAAATAATATCCCTATTTCATAGCAAACCAACCCAATGTCAGTTGACTTGGCTTATTCAGGGCTTGACTTATTCATACGGTAGCCCCATATAGGTTGTGCACGACATGTTTTAAATATCAATTATATCTGCCGATATATCCCACGGTATATCTTATATCCCACCTGTGTGATATGAAACACACAGGTAGTGCCGATATATCCCACATGTTTGATCTAGTGAGCATTTTCAATTTCTGATCCTTTTTTGTTGTTGAAATTATGTTAAATCAGTATCAAATGGTTACAAATCCATTGGTTCATCATGTTTTGCATTAAAAAAATCATAGAGTTGGAGCTTTGATTTTGATATCCATTGGTTCTTCATGTTCCCCATGTTTTTTTTTTCGAAAATTTCCTTCAACTAGCTGCAAATTGAGACTAATTTCGAGGTGTTTGATGAAATGATCATCACATACACTCTAGTTTCGAAATTTGAGTGTAGGTGGTCTGAATTGGGAAAATTTGGGGCAATTTCGAAATTTATCCAATTTCTCTAAAATTGCTTTCATCGTTGCACTCCAAACATGAAATCAAGTATGTATGAGGGCTGATCTACTGATTTGTTAAGTCCTTGTCAATTTTTGGAAAATAAATATCAAATTTAATTAAAAATATTAATTTTTTTTTTTTTTTTTTCAAAATTCCCCTTCAACCAGCTGTCAATTGAGACTAATTTCGAAATATTTGGGGGCGTTTGATGAAATGATCATCGCACATACTCAAAATGTTATGCATTCAATTTGAATATAGTTGCATTAGTTCAATCAGACAACACATAGATTATGACCCTACGCAAATGAAACCTATTATATGCACTTCTTTTTTGAGATGTTATGATTTAAAAGTGTGTATTAAGGTCTTTATTAGCAATCCTTGAAGTTTCATTGAAAAATTCAGCCATTTTCCCAATGTTTCCCTATGTTTCCCCATGTTTCCCAAAAGGTGTGATAAATTAACCGATACAAACGATATATCCCATGCGATAACCGATACATATCTGTATCCCAAGGGTGTGATACGTAACACGATACCGACATTTCGAACATTGATGCACATAACCAATGTTACGATCCCAACGATTTAAAGAGCCTAGTTTGACATTTTCCATCAATCTTGGGGGTTTTGACATATTGGTCAGGTTCTTAACAATTGGTATCAGAGCCAATGCCACGTCCTATGTTCGAGTCATGGAAGGGACAACCCATGGAAAGGGCAACCTAGACCGGAGTGAAAGCCTCCATGACAGGGAAAGGGCTACCTGGAGAACTAGAGTGCAACAAATTACTTTCGTTGAATTATCTTACTTGTCCATCTAATGGTTAGGGATATGGATGGTCCATGTTGATCGCATTGTAACTAGTCCAATCATTGATCAAGACCATTCCCTTTTAAAAAATCACTTTGGTCGGATGATCCTAACTGTACAATCAATGCCTAGGAAATTGACGGTCCATATTGATCATACTACAAACACTCCGATCATTAATCTAGACCATCCATCACATGAATTCCGCGATTGATCTTGTGTTTCTCTCAAAAACACTTTTTTCCAGGTGATCCCTAACTGTCCCATCCATGGGTAGGTAAATGGACAGTCCATATTGACCACTGTACACGGTGCGATTGCTGATTCAGACCCACCATCACATGGGTCCCACCGTTGATTGCTCATCCTCTCAAAAAATTGCTATGTTTGGATGATCTTAACCATCACGTGTTTCACACCTTTTGAATGCCCATCCCTCTCAAAAAGGAGTAATCACTAGCAGATATCAGGAATGAGAATCCTAGTGTGTGTGTGCGTTTTTTTTTTTTTTTTTTTTTTTTTTCATTTTTGCCATTCTGATTCCCTAATTTTTGGGCACTGAGATGCTGATTGGGGCGTCGGGCATTTCAATATCCAGGTATTCCAATGTCCAACAGTGCTAACGTAAAATCGGACCCCAAGTGGAGAATGTGACTCCTCGGAATCTGAATACCCCCAATGCAAGCGGCCCTGCTCACCAGAAAATGTACAATTTCCTGTGCACATGATTCTGTGCACATTGGGCCCATGGTTTGACGAGCTACAGCATTAATCTGATTGTCCCCCAGTGGACAAGGATGGCCAAGAAATCTCTCAGATCGAGAGATCGTAACCTTTCAATAGCTGGCCTTTTTTCTGTTGAATTGAGTGCTGCTGTACCTGTTTTGGTAACCTTATGTTTTTCTTCACTACAAGAAGGGTTGGGGTAATCTAGTCTGGGAGAGTGCAGCGCATCCTTCATTCATGGTGGGGCCATCACTTCAATAGTTCAATTTCTGAACCATGGGCCCCACATTTATGAAGGCCTGCAAATTGCATGCTTGCTGGTCAGTGAGAACTTCGAGTTATTCTATAGTTCATACCAAAAATGCCTGTGGAAATGGATATGAACTTACACCTGGTTGAATTGGAAATATTTCAGGGGAAAGTGAAGCAAATTGTGGGATCCACCCTCCGGGATTCAACTGAGGGCACATTGACTCTCATAACCAATTTTGAATCAGACAAGTCACCAGCAGAGTTTGCAAATTTGTACAGACAGGATGGACTTATAGGTGGTCATGTTATAATGCTTGGTGCAGATGCTTCAAGCAAATCTGCAGCCATTGAAGCCTTACATGCATATCCTGGTAAGTTGATGATTGCAACCCTACTTCAAACTGCATCTTTTGTCCCGCTATATAAATAGGTCCTCACCATTGTATTGATTTCCATAGCTGTGTAATTTCTCTTTCATCTTGCATTATGGTCGAATCATGGAGCTTGACAAGTTCTGGTATAGTATGTCATGCAAGATTTTAAGACAGTATTCAGTGTTTGAGTTGTGGTTTTTGAAGTCCGTTTTCATCTCTGTGGTTTGGACAAGAAAAGCTAGATTACTAGGGCTGTCAATAGGCTGGGTCCGGGCTGGGCTGAGGTCTGTCCAAGCCTGGCTTGCAAGTAAAACTTAAGCCTGAGCCCAGCACAGACCTGTCGTAGGCCAAAAGAAACAGGCCTGAGCTTAAACGGCCACTTTTGTGCAAGATCAAGGCTGCTCAATAGGCATGCCACGCCATGCGTGATATATTTGGAAAAAAATGCCCTCAAAACCTAAAATGGACCAGGCCGGGCCAACCTGAGCCTGTTCTGATTAATGAATGGGCTTTAATTATAGGCTTGGCATTGGTCCTTGGGCCTAATACTCCAGCCCAAGCCTAGCCCGAAGTGGGCCAAGCCTGAGGAGTTACGTATCACCATTTACAGAACTAGGTGTTGCTACACAGTATATAATTGCAAATCCAAAACCAATAACTTATGAGAGGAATTATATGATCTCCAATTTGGTATGGAAAGCCTACCAATGGGCCTATGCTTCGACAATTTTGATCTTTGTTGGTGCATGACAGCCTCATCGAAGCAATACGTCTAAGAACGAAGCGAAAGTTTTGAGTTTGAATTCACATCAAACCCAAAACTTGTGGTTAAATCAAACCTCCAGTTGGAGCATCACACCCCCAAAAATCAGTCCATCGAAAGAATTAATAAAACAAAATTTATTTATTTTTCCTTTTAATTCACTAGTCACCATTTTTTATTTATAAAATAGTCTTTGCATGTGTGTTTACTTCAACTCAAAGCAAAAAACCCTAATCTAATCCTAACCAACTGTTATTTTAATCCCAACCATCTAGTTTTGTAAAATATTAAGGGTCTGTTTGACATGCATAATAGAATTATATGGATAGAGTCATCCGGATATGGTTATTTTATGATGATTACTCTTATAAATTATGATGATAATGAATATTTGACGTTTTTCAGCAACATTGACTGCCAATATGAACTTATGTGGATAGCACTATTTGGTATTTGGATTGCACAGTTGGCATGCCATATGTTAATGATAAAATATATAAAATTTTAATTTATTTTAAAAAACAAGTAAATACTTCATATTAAGTTCCTATGTGGGCTTGGTTCATAGAACCATGGGCCCCACTTATCTAATGGTCAGATATGACCAGTGGTGAGCCAATTGTGCAAGGTGTAACACTAGACCATGACTGTCATGTTATAGATCAATAGTCATCATCTAGCCAAAAGTGGCAACAAATGCAGAACTTTTTGTCACTAGGTTGGTTCCTCTACCAGTCTTTTTTCGGTTCCTCTACAAGTCCTTTTTTGAACATCCAAGCTCTGTGGAGTCCACCATGTTGTAATGTAAATCCACTCTGTCCATCAAGTGGAAATGCTTACTTAACCGTACATACAAAAGGTCATCTTAATAAAAAAAGAAAAGATGAAAAAGCTCTTATGGGCATTACCAGTGGGAACAATGTAAAATTTCTCTAAACCTCCAAGTTTACATGTGTTTGAGTTTTCCATCAGGATGATTTTTGTATCTTCACTTCATCCTAATGAGTTAGACCTGAATAATGGGTTGCATAAAAGATGCACACCATGGTGACCCCATATAAAACCTACGGCATCCTATCCCCATCTTGGTGTGGCTCACCTGAGTTTCGATCTGGCTGATTTTTATTCCCTAGGGCCTAGAGCGGAAACTAGAACCTGATGGGGGGAGTGGATTTTGCATATACCACTGGTGGGCCACACATAGCTTGGGTGTTATGTGCTGTGTAGGATTCTGGTCTTTTTCATCTGAGATCATTTTCTCTAGGACCGGAATAGTCTGTAATACTTGTTTTACATTGCATAAAACACCCAAAGTCTGTGGGGTCCACCTTGTTGTATATGGAAGGTTCACTTTGTACATCAAGTGAGAACCATTATTTGGACCATACACAGAGAAGATCAATGCCTTCTTAACTCATATGGGCCTCATCAATGGTAACAATGTGAAATTACTCCCAAAACAAGTAAATTCACAGTGTGGCACCGCCTGAGTTTTGTATCGGGCCCATTTTTGTATCTTTTCTTTGTCTTCAAGACTTACACGGTGTTCAAAATATTGGTATCGTTACATGTAGTGATGACGGGGGAAGCGGAAACATGTATCGGTATCGCTGATACTCAGAAAAATATTGTCGTCTGAGGGAACATTGGGAAAAAGGTGGAAATTTTCATCGAAACTCTAGGAGAGGTTAAATGACACATGTTTATACATGTAGGAATCAAAATATTGTAAAAAACAACTATACATAGTAACTTTTCATTTTATCAGGGCTTAACCATGTGTTGTTGAAAAAATCAGTATAAAATAAATATACAAAATTGTAGCAATCAATAGATTGGCCACCACTCATTAATATATCGAAACAAAGATACAAAATCATAGCAATCAATAGATTGGTCACCACTCATTAATATATCAAAATTTGACATTAATTAACAGTGAAGAATACATTTTCCAATATATAAATGGAAAAAAGGATTTTCTCAAAATTCCCCAATTTTCAGCTAAAAGTTAATTTTTTCGTTACAAATCAATGTCAATACATAAGAATCATGCATAGACAATTAGACATGGATTTCTATTGCAATCCATGGTAACATTTGAAAAAAAAAATAAAGTTTTTATGGATTTTTTGTTACCTTAAAAAATCCTAAAAAATGGAGATTATCCTTTTTTTTTTTTTTGGAAATTTGAAAATTTCCCAAAATCTCTATCAATTTTCCCCTATATACGGATGTTAACTTGGTATCAATAGGAGTATCGCTGGTATCAGGTATATTATCAATGGCCAATACCAGGGAACCTTTTTAAGGGATTCTTTTCAAGCTGTTTCTGATATCTATGATATCACCATGTATAACCTGGAAATTTTTATACTTTCAGCAGTTTCGATATCGCTGGCCTGGGGATTCCGATAATATCGGTGATATTATTGATAATATTGCCAATATTTGGAACACTTTACACCTGATTAATGGGTTTGATGAAAGTGCACACCATGATGGCCCCACACTCAAACTTATGGTTGGCATACCATCCCCATTTTTTCATATGGTGTGGCCACCTGAATTGTGGATCCGGGTGATTTTTTTTTTTTCTTTTCTTCCTTAGGGCCTTACATTGAGGATAGAACTTGATAGATGAAGTGGATTTTACATGTACAACATGGTGGGGCCCCAGTCCCCACATACTTGGATGTTTTATGTGATAGGTAAAATAGGTATTGCAGAGGATTCCAGTCCGTTCCACTACTATGTTTCTACATTATTTCCCCTTTTTTCTCTGATTACCACTTCTATAGAAAAGTTTATTCTACAACCTGGGGTGTGGGGCCCACTGTGATGTGTGCTTGACATCCAATCTGTCCATCATGTGCACCAACACATTTTCTTCTTAGATGCCAAAACTCAGGCCCATCCAAAACTCAGGCGGGCCACAGAATGTAATATCATGCCTGAAACTCAAAAAACACATGGCGTGGCCCACTGAGTTTTGTAATGACCTAATTTTTAGGGTGTTCGTCCATCCTGGCATTGTTTTTCTTCTGAGTGAAGGAGATGGCATACATGGAACATGGTGGATCCCACAAAATCTAAAAGGTTTTAATGGTGGACGACGCCATCTCAAATGTCCTTGTAGTGTGACCGAATACTATTTTTGATTGGGTTGATTTTTGGCATATGAGGCGGAGTTAAAAGGCTGCACCTTTTGGATGGATTAGATGGGGTCCCTATATCAAGGTGTGCCTTACACACCATGTTGTATAAGAAGCTTATTTTACAAACATTATGGAAGAACATGCATCTTTTTTCTCTTATCAAAAGAGTTGTATTCTGATTTTTTCGAGGAACCTAGCTATGCTGATAATGCAACAATTAACAAGAGGAAAAAGGCTCAAATTAGAGTTGCTTTGCTAATCGATTCTATGCGCATAGTTTTTTAACACACCAAACACGATGTTAACTATCCTGATTGCACTATTTTTATGATGATAGTACTATAATGAGCACCAAACGAGGCCTAATAATGATAGAAATATCCCTGAATCTTACTGCTACCATAAAAACTTCTACAGATCTTCCATAACTAACTAAATTATTGTCAGAATTGTGTGGTTGTGAGCTTGTTTGAAAGCTAACTTTGCAGGCTTTGTTTTATGTGCTAGTGGGTAAAGTGTTGTTCCACATGTCTTTACACCAACAAACATTGAAAGAACTAGGAGGATCTTCATTCCATAATAAGGGTGGAGGCGACTCTCTCCCAATCTTGTCTGTTGTTGCATTTCCTCCTTGACTGAAAAGAGATAAAGGTACAATGGGCCGGGCTGGGTTGACCGTATACAGAAAAGAGTGAATGACCAACAGTTTAAAACAGTCCAATCTAAGATTTTTTTCGCTGACCCTATACGGAAATGAGTGGAAGGATCAGAGGTTTGAAACAGTATAATATAAGAATTTTTTGTCGGTATCCCCTCCATCCAAGTGAGTTCCACCAGATAAATTGGTTTTGAATTTTGATCATTGAAACATGACCCAAATACAACAGTGCCTTCATGTACATGTGGGAGTTGGTGACAAGTATCTTTAAAATTTAAACCATACATACTTACAACAGTGCCTTCATGTACATATGGGAGTTGGTGACAAGTATCTTTAAAATTTAAACCATACATACTTTTGTAGAATTATGGCTCCTTGATGATAGGACTGGGCCCAGACACGGCCTAGATTTCAAGCCCAGATGCAACCCTTAGGCCAAGTTTATGGGCCCAAGCTCTGGCCACCCAGCCCACTACTAGCCCTAATGCATGGTACATGTGGTACTGTGCACCACAGGAGCATCGTATGTGGGTAGACTTTCTAACATTTCCACAAAAACTTAGCTGTAAAGGCCATATTCATGTGATGGAGGTTTCTTATTCCCACACCCCATTAACTCTTGAACCACAGGCTTTGCTCAAGGATATCAGGTACTTACTGTAGTTTGATTTCTACTCCAGTTCCCTGTTTGATCTTTCAGGCTGATTAATAATTGTCTTTGTGATCCTCCACAAGATATGAGGTAGTTTGCGATTCTTGCCATCATCAATTTGATGAGGGTCCCCCAACTGGCTTGTGAACGAAGCTTGATCTGCTATCTTGTATCATCCTCTTCATCCTCCTTGAATGGAGGTTAAATTCCTCGTGGTTTGGAGTTGTGGGTTCCACAGATTACTCAATTGGCTTTCAAAGCGAACCAATTTTGTGTCATTTGGATGTCATTTAGTAGCCAAAAAGTTGCCTGGCAAATAAAGCGATGAAAATAAGGGTACACAGACTGTTGCTAAAGAATCTATTTCTTCTATAGAAGAACCACTAAATATATGAACTATCCAACCGCATGGCCTTATGGGCCCACTGATTGATCAGTTAGTTTATGCTTGTGACCTCACTGACCAGGTAGATTGTGAGGCCCACTCCTAGACTGCAGACTGCATCATTTGATTTGGTGGGCCTTGCTTTGGATGCATGATTCCGTGAAAAATCTCCCTGTTGGGACAATACCAACCCTTCAATTGTCAGCCTCCAAATAGGGGGTTTAGAAAATAATACAGCAAATGGTCCACATTCAATGGACAAATGTCTGAAAGTTGGATAGTTGGGAGCTTACCAGTCTTGAGGAATTTTGTTGTAAGGTCCATCTATATTTTACCAAGGCCCATCATATGAGCTGTGTAGATCACTGAACTATTCTTCCTAGTTGCATGAATTCAAGATACTGGGTACGATAATATTCTTGGTCAAAGATCACATAATCCCTCAATCTTTTTTTTTTTTTGAGAGATGACTGAAAATTTATAACGAGACCTGCCGAAAGATGAGGAAAGAATACAACATGACGCTAGGACAAAAACCAAGAAGAAAGATTAGCAGACTTCACTGCTTTTACATAAGAAGCCCATTCCAAAACAACAGTTTTCACTAAACAAACATCCTCTTCACCAACAGATCCCTTGTTTTGAAAATGTCGACTGTTCCGATATTTCCAGATAAACCAAAAGATTTGCACGGCGACAAGCCTCCAAAAAGCTTTCCGAGATTTACCCTATGTGCTTCTGTGGCAAGCCCACAAATGATGATCAATTTATTTCGGCATCACCCCTGAGATATGACTGAGAAGAATGATCCTTAGTATTCACCATAAGTGATTCCATTTAGCTTATAGTCACGAATCTCTGGAGAGGTTGGTTGGAAGTTGTGGATGATTTGAGAGCTGTGGATGGGAGAATAGTCCTTCGTGCTCCTCTGTCGAAGGGATTTTTGAATCTTAACTTCCAAGGTAGCTCCTGAAAATTGGCTTCTCAGGTGTTGGTGGTTTAATAGTGACAGTAAAGGGATGTTAAAGGCTTTCTCAGGTCCTATTGGTCTTTTCAATCGGAATGAGATGGAGATCCATTCACTATGGAATGGGCTGATGGAGCTGTGCTGCATGTGATCAGGGCTGGTGATAGGAGGCTAGCTCAGGGAGACTTTCCTAGGAGGCTGGCTTATATTCATATGATACGGGGGTGGGCATATAAGGGGTTCTTAGAGTCAGCATTGTCATTGTAAACTGCTTCCCATTATTGTAGTTCTCTCTCTCTCTATAAATATCCTTTACCAATTTAAAAAAAGAGAAACTTGGATGATCATTACTGTTTCTGTTATTTGAACAAATCAAGGCAGTCTTCTTAGATAAGATTTCATTGTACTGTATTCGATTTTTGTGGTTAATACTATGTTTAAACCTACAGATTTTTCCTCTTCTGAATTCATATACTGAGAGGAATGGTAACTTCTAGGCGGTTTGCAAGTCGGAGGCGGAATTAATTCAGACAATGCTTCAAGTTATCTAGAGGAGGAGGCTAGCCATGTGATTGTAACATCGGTATGAAATTTACATATGGTCTGAAATCACCATATTCAATAGATATTTTTGAATGGAATCAATTCAGTTGTTGTTCATTATGTTGATAATGCTCCCTTTTGACCACCTTCCATTTTGATCATGATCTATTCTGAATTTCATGTCCTAAAGATCAAGTGGAATGGGAAGTAGGACTTTTTTTGGTAGTCAAACTGCCAGTGGAGCCTTTTACTCTTCTTCTTCTTGTTGTTTTGGACAAATAAAATGGGTCCCATGGACAGCGAGAAGTGGTGCAACATGGTGGCTTTCTAGGAGATCACCCATCCTAATACTGCTATTGCCCAAGTAGTGCTTGTGTGCTGCACCTTGGAGCATTTTACATATTTTGTATGATACATCCTTTTTAATGGCAGCATCGGAAGGAAAAAAATGACAACACATGAACCTCAAGGCCCACCCTTTGCTAAAGAATCTGGTTCAACAAGGCACATTTTTGAAAGTGCATGTTTGGATTGCATTGGACATGGAAAGGAAAGGAAAACATTAATTATTGTTTCCATTATATTTCATGTTCGATTCCAACAGTAGAGGTGTTGTTTGGATGGCAAGTGAAAATCTCATATTTGTGAGACAACCTTCTCATAGTTTCTTGTGCTGCTATTGAAAGGTATAATGATTTCTATGTGGAATCCTCTCTTTTCTTTAGTTATCCAAACATCCTAAAATGTAGCATCAATGGAAAACCTTCTCCACTTCCTTTCTTTTCCTTGGACTCCATGTATCCAAACATGGCCTGAATCAACAACTCACTATTAATGAAATTTAGAGTACGCATGGCATGGAACACATCTGGAATGGGGTTCCAATTGGGATTTTAATTCAAGTTCTCATTTAATTTCCAGATCTGGTTCTTTTACTGGGAATTGGGACTTTTTTGAGTCCTCTCATAGTGTTTTGAAGTTTAAAAGTTTCAGGTGCTTCTATTTTATTGGATTAGATACCTATTGGTTTTCTTATATCTGGGAAATCATGAATCCTTTGAGCTCTATCTTATTGATATGATGAAGATAGGTGGGAATGACGCTTCTTAGTCTAGGGCCAGTTGAGATTGTCCTTAAGGGCCTATTTAGATAGTGGGAAAAGAAAAGAAATCAAAACAGTAATGATTACCCAAATGATGATTTCCCCAGATTTCCAATAGACATGGATTCCCCCGGATTCCATTTTGGGGCCGTGCTTGGATTAGAAGTGGAAATCTAATAAATCTCTCACATTGGTTACCTCATATCTTGTGCATGACAATTTGACTATGGTGTTTGGGCAATGATTGCTTTTGAAATCCAATATTCTTTGCTATCCAAATGTTGAGAAACGTCTCATCAGGGGAAAAGTCATCCATTTTCTTTTCTTTTCTTTATTTTCCTACTATCCAGATGGGTCCCAAATGCTGACAGGAGCTCATGTCCACTACCCAAAATGGAGATGAACCACAGCGATTTTTGCAGACAGGAGAATTTAGTACCTCACATCTACATCTTTATGGATGGAGCAAAGCTCCATTTCCCCAAAATGAAGATGCAGGGATGCATAAACTGTGCCATCCGCGTTTTGAGTTGCATGGAAACGGCCATGTAGGCTGTGGTGCAGAAACCAGTTCACTCATCAATAGAACCTTCTATTCTTGTAATTTTGTATTGGTATACAGTAATGAAAGGAATGGGATACTCAAATCTATCCTTGTTTTCCTTCCTTTTTATTTAATCAGTTTGCGCTTTCTCAATTTCGTTTTGTGCGAACAATGTAGAATTTGAAACCATTATTGTTTTTAGTAGCCAAGAGATGTGGTTTTGATAGTCAATTTATAGGATTGAAATCTCTAGAGCAAATTTGGCATGATTGTCTCATCCATGAGTCAATTTGAACAAGATGGTGAAAATTCAGGTGGAAGAGTTTTGTTGAGCACACGCCTGTGCAATAAAGCTCATGTACGCGCCATGCATTTGCTAGCATGGCAGGAGAGGTCTGAGATTCAATCCATCCATTGGAATGGCACCACTGTATTGATGCCCAGCCCAAGAATCAGGTTGATCTGCTCGTTAGGTGGCTACAATTAGCAAAACAAATGTATGGCTCTGAAAAACTTGGCTGGAGTTTTCTAACCCGTCCACCTGTTTCCAATATTGGAGCCTATATGCTTGTGGACCAGATTTATTTATGAGAAATCATATGCAAGGTTGGACCAACCTGATGGATGGATTGTATCTCATACTTATGTGCCATGCTAGCACATGTGGTGTGCACATGAGCTTTATTGCACACGCGTGTGCACTTAGCAAAGCTCCAATTGGGAACTTGGCTTTACGGAAGGAACTACCAAATTGCAAGAAATCTAACCTAACCTGTCTTTGAACTGCTGACATTTGCTATGGGGATCCATATGGTGACCCTTCACTACTTAGCACTCAAACAAAAATTAGAGGACAATTCCCATCTCATGGCAGTCAGCAGAGTATTCTTCTCTAGGGAAATGGAAACTCATAGGAAGCAATTTGAGGCTAATTTATGTTTGAATGTAAGATTGTTGGGATACTGATACAACCTCGTGGAAATAGGAGACCTTTGACCAATCTCTGTGGCCCTAATTGGAAGGGGCATACTCCAGCAATACCAGTACCACCATAAGCTTACGATGGTACTGGATAGATATGGGGCCTAGTGATGTGTTCACAGAATCCAACAGATCCGTCACCTCAGAAGACATCAAGGGACCAAAAGTCATCCTAAACCTAAGTTCAGATGGGCCATGTAGAGGGAACATATTGAGAGGGAACATTCACCGTTGATTACCATGGGGTTTCACTGTGTTGTGTATATATAATCAAGGCTGTCCGGACCCTTCATTGTTCAGACCCTTCATCCCGATGAAGGGTCGGACCATTCAGGCTGTTTTGCGACTCAGGTGGGCCCCTATGGAATTTAAGGTTGGGTGTTCCCTCCCAGCTCGTTCCCTTTGTTGTGGCCCACCTTAGTTTGGATCGGGCTCATTTTTGAATTCTAGGGGTTTTAAGAGATGGCACATCTGATAAATGGATTGGATGGTGTGAATACACCACATGGGCCCTACATCTGCCCGGCACTGGAGTGTACCCCTAATTGGAATGCATCAAACCTTTTGCAGGGAATATGTTATAATTCAATTTCTAATGCCCTTTGTATTGAAAGACCTTACTAGATTTCTGTTTATATTTTCTCTCAATTGCCTGTTCTTGACATACCTGTTCTTGCCCATGCTGCAGTATGTATTCAGAGATGGACAAATGGATCTTGAAAGGCTCAAACATCTCGTTCATATGATTGGGAAACATAGGCTTGTATTGGATCTCAGTTGTAGAAAGAAGGTAAGCAAGACCTGATATTTGATAAATAAACATAGGCTTGTATTGGATCTCAGTTTTAGAAAGAAGGTAAGCAAGACCTGATATTTGATAAATAAACATAAGGCACTTCTTAGCAAGAGCAGCTCATGTATGTGCTCTTCTAATCTTCTTTAGTTATCAAATAAGCATAGTTTCCCTGCATGAGCTTGGAAAAACGTGTTTTGCACTGTACTTACCTTTTGTCATAACTCTCCCTATTTGCTACAAACTTTCAGTATTTTCAAAATTCAAGTAGAATAAAAAACTCACGTATGCACCTGTAGTTATTAGTTTGAAGCAATTTTTAAAAACACCCCAATCGACTCAGAACTAGGTTGAATGATCTTGTATTCCTGGCTACAATACTGAGTCCAGACTTCATTTTTTCGTAAAACATCAGCCATGTTTTTGTCGACAGAGCCTAGTTGAAGCTTAGATGTCTGGTTTTTGAGTTGAGTCCAAGTTATTTAACGTGAGCTTTGTGAAGTGCACAATAAAGCTCATGTACATGTCACACATGCGCCAGCATGTCATGATAGGATTGAGATGGATTATTAGAAAGGAACCACTATATTGATGCCCCAACCCAAGAATCGAGTTGGTCCACTAGTCAGGTGGGCCACAGTTTGCAAAACAAATTTACGGCTCTGAAAAGCTTGGCTGAAGTTTTCTAACTCATCCACCTATTTCCAATACTGGGGCCCACATGCCGAGTGTACCAGATTTACTTTTGGAAAAACACGTAGGTCAAACCAATGTTCGAAGTATTGGTATTGCCACAAGTTTCTCTTGTTGGGGATATACAGAAACAATATTGACGGGGACATCCCGCGCATGCCGTCCACACGTGCACGCACACCACCCTCCCTACACTCGTATGCCAGAAGGAGGGCCCCACCGTTGATCTGGATCGATGACGACATCCAGGGAGGGCCTCCTAGCTAGAAGACGAAGTTTGATTCAAAAGAGTGGGCCCGTTAGTCAAGAAAGGCCCATCATGGGATCTCATGATCGTGGCCCACTAGTCAGATTGATTTCATATTTTAGATTTTGCTTATTAATGTTATTTAGAACATCATGGACGCTTTAGATTTCTTTGATTAGTTTTTATTTTGGTTGACTTCATCGCCAAGTAATAGGCTGCGCATATGGCGCGAGTTTTGAGGTATAGAGTTTTCTTATAAATAGGCATCCCTTGTAGTTTTTTTCATTCATTGAAAATTAATAAAAATTCTGCGTTTTCCTACTCTCTGAGTTGTGAAGCCAAATTGGGTGTGAAACCAAACTGGGTGTGAAACCCTCCCTTCATCAAAGGGTTAACTACCGTGGTACGAAGCCACATCTATCCCGATTCACCCCTATCCATCGCCATCTCTACTACCCATCTTCTACCATCCCTTTTTCTCATCTCATCCCATCATCTACACTTTGAATCAATCATCTATTACAACAATTCTCCTTCTCGCAACAAAATTTCAGAATCTGGCCCTACAGGAGGGTTGAAACTTCGGCGGAGCACCACGCATAAACCATACATCGGATCGAGCTGAGATTTGGGGGTTTTGGAGTCCATCCCTGGCCGACCAAGGCCAAGGTGGCCTTTTTCTGAATAGTGGGCCCCACACACGTGCGGTTAGGATCACACACACGTGCGTCTGGGCCATTATTGTTGTCCACACGTGTGGTACTTCTCTGGTTTGTCTCTCTCCTCTCTTTCACTCCGCTTCCACCCAAAATCCCTAAACCTAACCCTAAATTACTAAAATCTCCAATTTTATGCCCATTTTCTTACCCTAGGGTTCCTTGTATTGGAATTTCTAAATCCCTTGGATTAGGGACTGATTATTATGCATGTGTGGATGATTATTTCTTATCTTTGAGTATCGTTTGGTTCATAATTTTTATTGATCTTCTCTAGAGTGCTGTTGCACGCACAACAACCGTCAGATTAGTCGCCTTTTTGGCGAATCTGCCACATAAGGTAGCTCAAAGCCGTTCATGGATGCTCCGGCCAGTACCAGCACTCTTCCTGGTGAATCGGTAGGGAAGATAATCAGTGCGAATGGTGAGGAAGAATGCACAGAGGGTAGTAAGGGTGTATCTGGTGAAAACCCTTGGATTGTGGTTGGACGACGTTCGCGGGCTAGAACTTCGACGAGAAGTAAGTATGATTCGTTACCCACTCTTTTCGTTAAAGGCTTCCCGAGCGGATGGGTCCCTCTCAATCTTGAGAGAGTATTTGGAAGGGCAGGCGTAGTCATGAACGTAATAATGCCCCACGATAAGAGAACAGGTGAATATAAGGGATTTGCCCTTATCAGGATGAGCTCTGAGGCCGAGCTGGCTTGGGCGGTGGAGATGTTACATGGACAGAGTTATGGAGGGGAGAAGATGTTGGTTCAGAGAGCTAGATTCGATCCCGAACGAAATACCAACAGGAACTCCTCTTCTTCTTACGTACCTATCAAGGCCTCGGCTATTCCAGTCCCAAATCCTTGCCTTCAAACCCAATCTGTCTCTTTCAGGGAGGCTCTACTTAAACCCCCTCCTCACAAACCCCAGAACCCTGAGCTTCATCATCATCAAGGCAGTTTGGATCTGTCCTCACCGATCGCGCTTCCTGACTCTCACTTCCCTAACATCTTAACCGATTTCCCCTACATTTTCTCAGACCCTCCCAACGCCATCCGCATCAACTCCGATGTCTTGCTGCAGGCAAAGGAAAGAATGAAAGATACAGTAGTCATCCTGACTCACGACTACGCCACCATCGAGCACCTTTCCAACTGGATAGAAGGATGCACTAACATCCGAGCTGACTCTTTCAGTCTTTGGCCCATAGGTTATAATGAGGTCTGGGTTAAAGGAGATCCGGGAGTGAAGCTGGATTCATTGCTGATAGCAGGAGCTATTCACAGGGACAATATGGTTAGGGGAGTCATACCCTGGAACGAATTTTCAGCGTTTGGCTATGAGGAACCGTGGATTCTCGTATGGGGGGTCCCGTTAGAACTTTGGAACGATTGTTTTTTTTCAGGATGTCGCCTCGCGATTAGGATCCCTTGTCGAAATCGACCTGAAGACAACCCGGGGAGTGGAGATGGGGGTGATTCGATTTCGTATCAGGAGAAAGAAAGGTGGCCCTCTTCCCCCATCTATCGTGATCTTAGCTGAAGATACAACCCTCAAGCTACTGGTCCAGAGAGAAGATTCCGGTACCTCCTTCCCGCGCCGGGGGGACCTTTGGCGGTGTTGGCCTGTTCGTCACCCGCCGGAAGTCTCCTCCGACAGAGCCAGAGGCAGCGATGACCTACGATTTCAGTGCACCCGCGGACCACGGGAGAATTCTTTCAGGGTAGGTGAGGCAATTACTCTTCCTGCCAACCCTACTGTGCGTTCACCACGTGGTGAGAGCCCTTTCGCTTCTTCGTCTCGAGCCGCGTTCCTTCCTAGTCCTTCTGAGCCAGCCAGCACACGTGGCGTGTGCCGGGAGACTTTCGCCTGCAACGAAGCTTCCTGTCTGACGCTTGCACGGAACCCTGCCGAGTTGGCGGTGGCTCCCCTTTCAAACCCCCAGGCCGTTTGCCACGCGTCGCCCTCATCGCCTCTTCTCACCTCCCTCCCTGACCGTCCATTTCGCCCTGATCCCGATTCCGCCCGTCCATCGGTGGACGGGGAAGAGGGGCTTTCTCTTTCCGACCTCAACTGGACACCCGCCCTCCCTCCCCTTCCTCTCATTTCGCATTCTTCCCATCCCTTTCCTTCCTCATATTTTGTTCTCCCCTTGGCAGTGGATGTAGACTGCCCTTGCGCTTCAGGGCCTACCATGCGGGAAGATAGAAACCTCCAACTCATCCCGTTTGGCGCCCTCTCCGACCCTCCGATATCAGATGATGACTCTTTCCGCTCATCTTCCCCGTCGACATTAAAGACATCCTTATCCGAGTGTCTCTCCCTTCCTTATGTCGGCTCCGGGCTCAATCTCATCTTGTTGTTTCAGGAGCACTCTCAGGTGGATGTCATATTAGCTTAACCCATTCTGACGAGATCAACTGTTCCCACTTTGTTAGAGGAAGAACAAAGGACCAAGCTGAGTAAGAAGATGCAGAATAAGAGATGGATTCGGGATGCCATGGGCCACATCGACAGACTTCTGGGTCTCTCTTTCGGTGATCGCCCGGTGGACTACATTGCTCTCTTCCAGTGCGTAGAGAACAGAGGCCGTCCGTTAGATCTCAACAGATCCGCTCAGATCCGAAAAACAAGGAGCAGGAAGAAAAAAGATCAAAAACAACCATCTACTAGGTCCTAAATTATTCCAGCTAGTCCTAGCGAAACAAAGTACAAGGGAGCACGGGGAAGTGAAGATTCCCCATGAAGATAGTGTCTTGGAATGTTCGTGGTCTGGGGTCCAAACAAAAGAGGAGACTTATCAAGTCTTCATGTAGCAGAAGCAACCCCCAGATTCTCTGCCTTCAGGAAACCAAGATTAGGAGGATGGATAACCGTCTTATGACTTCCATTTGGAAAGCGTCAGATGCTAGCTGGGTTCTTAAGGAAGCTTCGGGAAGTTCTGGGGGCATCGTCATTACCTGGAGATCTGCGTACTGGTCCCTTTTAAATAGTTCGGTGGGTTCTTTCTCTATTTTGGCTATCCTGAGGAACAGCAACACGGGATCCGATTATCTCATTTGCTCCGTATATGGGCCCAACGATCTTAATTTACGGAGCGACTTCTGGAAAGAGTTATCAGCTGTCTGCCAGAGTTTTCAGGGTCCTACTGCTTCGCGGGGGATTTCAGTACCATCAGGTTCGCAGCTGAGAAGTCCTCGGGGAAGTCTTCCATCTCCCAGATGGCGGACTTCTCCGATTGGATTGACAACAACTGTTTGATCCATCTCCCCCTTCTAGGATCTCGTTTCACATGGACGAATGGGAGGTTAGATCCCATTATGTGCAGATTGGATCGTTTTCTGATCTCCTCCGAATGGCTTAATCTCCAGCCCTCCTCCTCTCAGTCGATCCTTCCTAGGACAACGTCGGATCATCGACCCTTGATTTTATTGGCAGAGGAGGCAGACTGGGGCCCTAAGCCGTTCCGCTTTAACATTGCTTGGCTTCAAATGACAGTTTTCAAATCTAAGATAGCTGAATGGCGGCAAGAGGCGCAATATCAAGGATACGCGGGATACCATCTTAGCTGTAAATTAAAATTTCTGAAAGATAAACTCAAACGGTGGTCTAAATAGGAGAAGGCCCGATCGGAGCAGGAACTCGATACTATTCTTAACGAAATTCAGAAGATAGATTCCCAAGCCGAAGACAAACCTATGTCTTCCCAGATTTTGGCGAACAGAATTAGGCTAGTGCAAGCTCTCTCAGCTATAACTTATTAGGAGGAAACTTCGTGGAGACAAAAAGCTCGTTCTAAATGGATCAAGGAAGGTGACAGGAACACGTCTTACTTTCATAACATTGCTTCCTTTCAAGCTCAGATCAACCGTATCACATGCATTTCCTTACAAGGTGTATGGACAGATGATAGGGATCAAATTAGTAGAGCCGCAGTCTCCTTCTTTCAAGATTTACTCCAAAAAGAGAATTGGGACAGACCACGTCTGGACAATCTCCATCTTAATCGCCTCAGTGATGTAGACGCTAAGTCTCTGGAGTCTCCGTTCTCTTCGGAAGAGGTCTTAACCGCTGTGAAAGATCTGGTGGGGGATAAGTCCCCCAGCCCCGACGGATTTCCCATTCTATTCTTCCAGACCTTCTGGGATCTCCTCCACGAGGACGTGATGTCCTTCTTTAACGAATTCTTCAAAAGAGGTAGATTGTCAAAAAATATTGGCGCCAAATTCATCACGCTGATTCTGAAACGGCAGGGAGCCTCCGAATTGCAAGACTACAGACCGATTAGTCTCATCAGCAGTTTGTATAAAATTCTTGTGAAAGTGCTTGCTAATAGATTGAAGAAAGTTATGGCCTCGATTATCAGCCCAAACCAATGCACGTTCATTCCAGGAAGACAAATTATCGATGCCGCCCTTATCGCTAATGAGTGCCTCCACTCCAGTACTCAATCCAAGGAGAAATATATCTTCTGCAAACTAGATATGGAGAAGGCGTATGACCACGTTGATTGGGAATTCCTTCTCTACTTGAAAAAACGGATGGGCTTCGGTGACCGCTGGCGACATTGGATTGAGGAGTGCATCAGCTCCGCCCATTTTTCTGTTATCCTAAATGGATCCCCGAAAGGGTTTTTCAAAAGTACCTGTGGCCTCAGACAAGGTGACCCCCTCTCCCCCTTCCTATTCCTCTTCATAGGAGAAGCTCTATCAGCTATGCTCTTGCAGGCTCAATCAGAAAACATTCTCAGGGGAGTCTGAATGAAAGGAGTAAAGACCCTGCTGTCCCATGTCCAATTTGTGGACGACATTCTAATTTTTTCTGAAGCTACCCCAGAGTCAGTGGTAAACTTGCGTATGGTGATCAGATGTTTTGAAGCCGTGGCGGGGCTGAAGGTGAATTTATCCAAATCCAAATCTTTCGGGGTGAATATCGAGGTTCAGGAGAAGGAGGTGCTGGCAGATCTTTTGGTTTGTGGTGTGGGATCTTTCCCGACTGTCTTCGTGGGGCTTCCATCATGTGTAGGGCAACCCAAAAATCAGCTCTGGGAAAAAGTCCTTCAACATTTCCGCAATCATCTAGCTCGTTGGAAATGTCGTTTCCTATCCATGGGCGGGAGATTAACGCTTATTAAATCAGCCCTGTCCAACCTCTCACCTATTTTATGTCTCTCTTCCGTTGCTCGGCCTCGGTTCTTAAATCTATGGACATGCTCAGGCGCAACTTTCTATGGAGTGGTAAAGAAGACAGGAAGAAGTTCAGCCTCATGAACTGGAATCAAGTCTGCAAACCCTTCAAAGCTGGCGGAGCTGGTATAAAAAATCTCAGATTGATGAATCGGGCCCTCCTAGGTAAATGGATATGGAGACTTGGCGTTGAAAAGGACAGCCTGTGGAACACCATTATTAAAGGTAAATATGGGAGTTCGATTGGAGGCTGGTGGATGACTGATTCCTCTTTATATAGGGCATCTGCGATGTGGAGAGGTTTTAGTCGGATGAAAGAAGAGGTTATCCGATGGACTAGTTTTGAAGTGGGCAAGGGAGATAGGATCCAGTTCTGGCAAGACAAGTGGATAGGTGAGCAACCATTGAAAGACAAGTTTCCTTCCATTTTCCGGGTGGTGAGCAAGAAATTCAATTTTGTAGCCGATTACTACTCCCTCGTAGCAGATAAACCAGTGTGGATTATCCCCTGTAGAAGGATCCTTCGCGATTGGGAAGCAGATCAATACAACGAACTGCTGCAGTATATTCAGACAACGTCTATCTCTCAAGGCCACAACGACAACATTATCTGGAATCCGGAAAGGTCATTTGTCTTTACGGTGAGATCTTTCTACAGAATTCTATTGGCCAACAATGCATCTGCTCCATCTCACCACCCCCACTTCCTATGGAAGTACACCGCCCCGCCAAAGTTTAAGGTGTTCGGTTGGTTGGCCGGGAACAACCGAATTCTGACTCTGGACAATCTTAGGAAAAGCGGTATGACAATCCCAAATGTTTGCCTTGGCTGTATGTCTACGGAGGAGTCGGTTAACCACCTGATGATCCACTGTTCTTTAGCCTACTCTGTCTGGTGTTCCCTTCTTTCCTACTTCAAGGTCAGCTGGGTATTCCCTAAGGATGTGGACACTCTTCTTAAAGCCTGGCATGGGGTCAGATTAGGGAGATTCAAATCAAGGATCTAGAGGACTGGAAATTGGCGGTTTGGTGGACTTTATGGATTGAAAGGAACAAGAGATGCTTTCAGAATGAAGCTAAGCCACCCCACTTACTATCTTCTCATGTCAAATATCTCATCCCTGAATGGGCGTCCCACCTGGAAGGGACTAATATCGATCTGTCGTTTCTCTTGATCTAATGGGCTGCCTCCTCAGCAGTTCCCCTTTTTTGTTTTCTCCTTCTTTAATATAAGTTATTCAATTATTTATTTATTTATTGATCTAGCCCTATCATGTGTAGGCCTGGACCCGCATAGATTCCCCTTAATTGAATGTTTGGACTTTCATGTGGGATATGAAATTTGTGTAATTGTTTCTGAACTAACGTGATCTTAAGCCTGAGATCTCGCATATCACATTTAATTTCCATGTCCTGCATCAAATATTGATATTGCCAATAACCAGAAATGTGGGGAAAAATGAGAAAAATGGTGGAATTTTCAGTGAAACTTCAAGAGATGCTAAAATACACATATTTGCATATTTAGGAATAAAAAAATTGCAAAAGGAATGCATACATATTAAGTTTCGATTTAATGGGGGCCTAAAAGCATGTGCAGCCGTAAGAAATCAGTCCAACCATCAATCCATCCCATCTATCCATCCAACCTTCCATCCAAACATCCATCGATATTTCAAAATATCGACAACACACGATATTTCGCCAAGAAATCATCAACAATTGGAAAGGGAGCGAACGATTGTGGTTTTAATGTCGTGCATGTTGCAATAGCAATAATATCAAGATGTTATCAATATTATCAACAACAAATTGAACACTGCATATAACCATGTGCCCTCAAAAAAATGAAACGATTTTTTTTAATAAACAGATTTTTGGTGATATCGGTACGTTAGCGATATTATAGAAATATTGCCAATACACTTGTGATACTAGCAACACCTAGAATTTACACAGTTGCTTGTATGAAAATTCTTCAGAGAAGAAGATGCATCGAGAGAAGAATATCTCAAAAGTGGGACTTTACCATAGAACATCCTATGAATTCTGTGGAGAGTAGGCTGAATTGTAACTCAGAAGCTCCACAGTATACCGAGTCATTCATGAGGTTTGAAAATACTGCCTATTACATTGCAAAAAGAGAACTGCAAGGTACTACCAGTGTCCCAATTCTCTTCTACTGGATTCACAAGTTTTAAAGGAAGCATCTCCCTTGGCCATCTACAAACTTCAACTCGTGTATCTTAACCTTCAGAAACCTATCAGAACTATAGGAATTTGTGGTCCACAAAGGTTTGATTCTATATCTCCATGACTTTCTTGAGCTGCAAAGAACTTCATTTAAGTAATATGGTGGCAGTCCAAATCTGCTTGTAATCTCCTCTTTTAAACCTCTCCCTCAAATATTGCTTTCCTATGCCCATGCGCACTTGTACACTGCAATTTAGCACAAGTCTGAATGAGGTAGGCAAGGGGCCGTAGTGTGATGAGAGAGTGAGACAGGGTACTATCCAGTTCAGAGGGATTAGCATGGGGCTGTGTTCCTGTTAACCGCGCCTGGCTGTGTTAGGAGTGACAGTGCAAGGCTGCATGGAGATGAAAATGATTAAGGGTTGGTGCTGGGCACCACCTAAGTTAGGAATCCAGCGAATGCCGGACCCTGTACTGGCCAAACTACAATGAGCACTGGTGAGTGCGGGGCTCGGTATCACCATAATTGTATGAATCTGGGTGAGCACAGGCTCAATGTAATCAAGTTCGCATGTTAAGCAAACATGAGCCATGCATCAGGTGAACTCCGCTGTTAATAACTGGCCCAAGAAGCAGGCTGGTCGATTCATGAGGTGGATCAAACACATATGAACACAATGGATTGGTTTAAAAAAGATTTTGGTTTGCATTCAACATACACATGGGGCCACGTAGTGAATTGCCAACCTTATTTCTGGGCTAGTTATCTACACAGTGAGCCCACCTGATGCATGTCCAGGATATGCACCGTAGGTTCTAGGTCAAACACGTGTGGCTGCATATGGCGGTTGTGTCGGCTTTCAAGACTCTTCAATAAAAATTATAGTGTTTAAGTTGCTAATTTGCCTATTTTTCTCCTTGCAAGTCTTTCTTTCTTTTCGAGTTAACTTCTATTGGCACCATAATATACCTGATGGTTTTGAGAAGAGGCATTTGTGTTGTAGTGCGCTTAATTTGAATTGCCATTGTTGGAAATTCCTTCCATGTGCAGGATGGGAAGTATGCGATTGTCACAGATAGATGGCAGAAGTTCAGTGATGTATTTCTTGATGAGGGGACATTGGATTTTCTTGCCTCCTATGCTGATGAATTTTTGGTTCATGGAGTTGATGTTGAGGGGAAAAGGTAATCTTTCTAGCATATGCTATTTTGTTTTTCTTGCTGCTGTCATTTCTTGATAATCACCTTTCTTTGACAATAAAAGAGGCCTTCGGTTGTTGTCATTTTGAACTATATTAACAGTTGTGCTAGTTGGTAAAAGGTTAACATCTCCATGGCCATAGGCACTTCATTTAGAGGAATTGTCAGTCCCCATTCTTTACAAATGGGTTCATGGTTACTGTTGATCTGAGGGATGCTACAGTGGAAATGAGATCCCCCCCAAAAAATTCCAGACCAGAAGATCCTAATCTTTTGATTAGTGGCCTACAAGTAGACTGTTAATAAAAATTACTGTCCTGGAAAAGGGCCAAATGTTGGACGGTAGGCCCTCTTAATCCGGAACACTTTCCACAGTGCTGCCTATCAGATCAATGGTTTGGATCTTCAGCAGTCCCACTCTTATGGATGGGGCATCAGGATTCAGGACTTTATACTTGCATTGATGTATTGGTACTGTATAATTACTTTTTCATGAAATACCAAAATGTCGCAATTGCCAAAGTACTCTTTTCAAGCCGGATGTTGTCTGCTAACGATTGCTAATTTTAGTGTATTGCATCAGAACAAATGTGTGAATATTGTATTAAAACATTAACTGATATTAACCTCCTGAGATTATTCCTGGATCATAGCCACAACTAACAAAAAGCTTGATAGCTAATTCAAGTAGAAGCATCTGAAAAATTATGTTTATTTATTTATTATTATTCTTATTATTTAAAAATAAAATTTTCTTTTCATTTTTTGGTTGGATTCCATGATTGGTTCAGGCAGACATCAGTTGTACTCGAACCTGGATCTCCCTCTTTTAGGGGGCATGTCCTAACCAATTCTACTAATGATTTGCAAGGCCAGTCACATGTTTCTATTATCTTTGAACACCATACTATCATTATTCTCCTCCACTCTTGCTTGCTTCAGTTTACTTACTGACCATTAATCTATATCATGATGTATTTTCACCGTGCTGTGAAACCAGAGACACCCAGTGAGGTGAGGAATTTTGATTAAGGTTGAAGGTCCTGAAAGGGGTTGAGGGCAGACCTTAGAGGACATAGAGGTGGTAAGTAGGTACATGAAGGCTTGTTAACACACCAAGGACATGGCCCGCAAGATTTACAAAGCAGACCCCAAATAGCTGGGCAAGGCTATGATGATGCCGGTGGTGATGTTGATGAGGATGTTTCACTGCTATCATTTAACTTTACAGACGTTTTTGGATACCATGTCTGTCTTTGACCCAACATGTGCCTGCATCTAACTTCACATATTGGGGGCTATGGATCGCCATATCATCCATGAAGTCCTATGTTACCCAAGTATGGGTACGGGTATCGTAAGCTATAGTCCTTGCCTTGCCATTGAAAAGGGATATAGGACCATACAAATTTTTTGTAGGCCTCCTATTTCAGCAGCCAATAAGAGTATATAATGTGATAACTAAGTTCTTGCACACTATTGGCCCAGTTCAAATAGTATATGAATAAATAATAATAGTAGCAGCAGGAGTAGCAGCTGTACCAGTAAGGAGATCAGTTCCAGCAGTAGCGGCAGAGGAGGAGCAAAACAACCAGCCAACTCGAGTCTCAGGGCCTGTTTGGACACACTTAAAAGGTGGTTTCAGAAAAAAAAGGGGATTTCAAGCCTGCTTTTTCAGTCAACTTAGATTGGTTTTTGCCAAGTCGGTGTTTTAACACTTATTTTGTTGAGTGAGAGATAAGAAGGGGGTTTGCAAAGTGCATCCAAACATGCAACAACAACTGCTGTTTGGATCCAAATGGCATTTTGGCCTCAAAAGCCCCTTCGGAGGGTGTGTCCAAATGGGCCCTTAAACTATGATATAACCGTCAAGATGTGCTTATAACTTCGTATATTGTTAATGCAGGGACATTTTCACATCGGGCTCGAGTGGGGTTGCCCGTGGGATGCAGGGGCACACTCGGGGTGGGCGGGGCCCACGGGGGAGGTCTCGTGTTCGAGACTCCTCACCGGGGTTAATTAATGTGCATTTCACACCGGGCTCGAGTGTGGTAGCCTGTGGGATGCGGGGACACACTCGGGGTGGGCGGCCCGTGTGAGGCGGTAACCATGTGATTTGGGGCCCACGAGGGGGGTTCGGCCGAGGTCCTAACCCATGAGATGTGGGGCCTGGGTTATGAGATAAAAGGGATTGATTCGCCATGCTCTAACAGTTCGAGCTTTTAGAGCAACTGGTTAATTGTCCTGCATTAATTGTATCCTTTGATAGTATCATATACTTGTCACCAACATGTTTTCTTGTCTAAGATAGATGGATTGGTGGACATTCACTTCTATCTTTATAAGAGAGATGCTGATGCTTTCTCCACCTTGTTATGATTGAGACGGAGCATCTAGAAGTTCCTGACTTAGGTGGCCACATGGAAAGAAATTCTCAGTCGGTAGATATCTCATGTCTATACAAAGGCAAATTATCTATGGTTTGTGAAACTGCGAAAGTTGTTTCTGATGCACTTTTGTTTTGACTCTGATCAGTGGGGATTCTTTTCAAATATTCTATAAACAGTGAGACCTGTCACGTGTCTTAAATTCTGTGTTAGATTCCTATTTTCTCCTGCGATAATGAGGTGGGCCTGGGGGCCTATGAAGCGCCTCCCAGCTGTTTCCCATGAGGCATAAGATAGGCGTATTTATGTCATGTAAAATCACATAGTTTCTCATTTTAGGAGAAACTTTTGTCTTGAGGTTTTTCCACTTTGACTGGGAGTCTCTCTGTCTATTCCTAGTTCACAGGCTTTGGGAACACATATAAGGTTTGATCCAAGGTTTTGTTTTGTAGAGAGAAAATCTTGTACTTGTAATCTTCATCATGGTAAAAATCTCCTTGATTGTCTTCCCCACTGGTTTATCATTCTCGTTAAACACACAAGCTCTTGCGTATGTTCTCGTTTTATTTTTTGATTTTACCTTTCTGTATGACACCTTCTAAATGAATGGTTTGGATCATTACAGTGGCTCAGAAGGGGAGAGCCTCTTTAGCAATGCTCTCTTGATAAATTGTCTGAAAAGTCACTGACCCCCACCCCCCTAGAAAAAAAAAGACAAAAAGAAAAAGAAGAGAAGTCTGAGTAAGCAAAGCTTCTGGTGAACATGTATATCTGAGTACAATTGGTATACAACATTCTTAGTACACTTAAGTCTACATCTCAAATTCTAACACTGTACTTAAACACTTTCTACAGTGCAGCTATAGTCTTTGTTTATTGATTTCGTTCCCTACTTGTCACAGGTTAGGAATTGACGAAGACCTCGTTGCATTACTCGGCCGGTGCTCACCTGTGCGTAATACTCTATATCTGTTCCTGTGATTGATAACTTCCTCCATCATTTCCGAAGTTATCCTCACCTTCACCACAAAGGGTTTTCCAAATGTCCTATGGGCCCCTTTTCTTCTCTAATGACCATGGCATCTCTCATTGCCCATTGCTAATATATCAAATGCCTACAAGGCTTTTTCTCTTAATGGTGAGTGATGCCTAAGTATCTTCATCGAAGAAAGGTCCATGGGGCCTGTTGCAAATCAAAGGTGGGCGTTCCCTCTCATCTCATTTCCTGTGCTGTGGCCCAAGTGTTGGATCGGGCTTATTTTTAAGACCCGGGGCCTGGGGGCAACATGAGGTGATGCATTTGATGGATGGGTTATATGTACATAATACGTCACGTAGGCCCCACATATGCTCAGTACCACTCCAAAGCTTAAGGCTGCAATGGTACCACTGGGGTGCAGTTATATATATAATACACACGCATACAGAGTTCACCAAGCCTCATCTTATTACCTACCATCTAATTGGGGGTGTCAATGGTCAGGTTTGGGTCGGTTCTTAGTGTTCCTGGTCCCAATTTAATTGGAACAGTGTCTTGCCGGGCCGGGTCTTGTTGTTTAGGACCTGGACTCGTATCGAATTGGGTTTTGGGTGCGTGTTGGGTACCCATTGGATCTTTGGATCTTGGTTATGAGTCAAGTTTGGGTTGTGCCATTATCAAATATGGACATTCACATGGTCAGCCCATTTGAATAGATGGATTAGATGACACTCATGTGATAGTTTGACACATGAACGGTGATATGGAATGGAAAACCTCATTCCGTTTCTAGAATAATTAATATGTTTGAAATATAATATTACTATTAAAATTAACTAGACCCTATCCGACCTGATTTTAATTGCGTCCTAGATGGTAGACTTGGACCCAACCTAATTTTTAATTGGGTCCTAGATGGTAGACCCCGACCTGATTAGACCTGGTTTTTCTACTGGACGCAAACCCGATCAGATTACTATGGGACAAAAATTGGACCCATACCTGTCGGGTCATGTCCATCGACTACCTGCAGGTCCAGTTACCAGTTGACGGCCCTAATGCCAATGGAGTTTCACCATGGTCTGCAATTCCGTTTGTAATGCCCTGAAAATCGGGGGTCGAGCATAACTCAACTCCCGAGTTCCAACGCATCACTTATGCAACATAGATAATGATAATTAAATGTTGTCTGTGTTAGAACAATAAACATGAGTGAGATTATACCAAAACAGTAATTCATACTCCAGATCAATTGTATAGAGGCAAGCGGAAGACTGAACTGTATATATATGTATGTAAAAGAAACAAAATCATTTCATTCTCCAGAGTATGAACCCATCTGAGTTACCATATACATATATCTATTTTATGTTCAAAAAGTCAAAAATACAACTAGGGAAGTAATACCAGCAAATCCCGTCGATCCGGCAGTCTAGTCGAAGCCGCCAGAATACTGCATAAATGAGAACTCGTCCTAGTCCTCGTCATAATCCGGCTCAACCTCTTGAGTCGCCAGCTTATCTAAACCTGAGACAGAGTCTGGTTGGTGTGTACAACACCGTCCCGTAACGTGGGAGTGAGTAGCTAACTCAGTGGAACAATAAAGCATAGGTAAACATGTTATCGATTCAGTCAAGCAATAACGATAAAGCAGTATAATCAAACACTCCTAACTACTCTTATTAATGTAAGCATGAATGCAGTGATGATGGATGCCCTCACCGACATACTCCCTCATGCGACACCATCTTACGTTCGCGGCATGTTTGCATTCCTCAGTGCTTCACATCTTTCAGGCACATGCAATGCATGATGAACATGATTACCGAGTTGTTATTAGTCCATTTCAAACAGCAGTATTGGGAAACTAAGGTACCTCCTTAGATCATTCCCAAACATGATCCATTCTAAGGTCTGTCAAACCTAGATAATCTCATACGATATTATGGTTCTAGAGGCATCGCGAAGGCATCGCAAAGGGCTCATCACCCGTCAGCACGGATACAGATCTCACTGTATGCGGTTCAATTGCTGGTTGTCAGCTCGAATACAGGTCTCACCGTACTCGACTCAATCGCTGGCCGTCAGCTCGAATACAGGTCTCACCGTACTCGGCTCAACTCATGCTCTCGTTGCTGCGAAGGGCTCGTCGCCAATCACAGACTTCAGAGTATACTCGAAGGCACTACGAAGGACTTGTCGCCAGTCAGCACGAATACAGGTCTCACCGTATTCGGCTCTCGCCGTAGGTGTCGACAGCACGAATACAGTGTCCCATACCACCGTATTCGGCTCACGAGTCTGGTTGCTCACTGGTCACTACGGGAGGCACGTGGCTCAACTGAGAGGCGACGGCTCGACCACGGTGTCCCATACCACCATGCCCAGCTCATGAGTCTTAGCGAATTAAGGTACCATGGTTAACGGATTTCCATTGGTAAGTTTGGTACCCTAGGTTCAAGCAGTAGCGACCAAACATGGTGAACATACATTAGACATATCGGGTTACTTGGCGGGCCTGACTAGCTGGAGCGCACCACCAACTGAATGACATGAAATGCCTAAGCACTTCGTGTGGCCTAACCACTGTCGCCAACCGAAGTACGACTCGTGTTCGTCAAACACATCTTACGTGGCGAAATGAATCTCAACCACGATCTCAAGTTTGATACCGATTGTCTGGACTATAAACATAGTCTCAAACTAAATCAATCCTTATTCATAGCATGTGGAGTAAAGCATATTAAATAAAGTAATTCAAGCAAGTTAATAAGCATGTTATAAAGCACTATATAAACAGGCAACACAAACACATATATATCATAAGTAAGCGGTTAAAGTAATCAACCACATGGAGGAAATCATACAGGTCTCTAAGGTAGTTGAGAATCCTATCTCAACACCTACCTAAGGCACCATCATCCAAACACTTACTCTCACAAGCATTCTCACAAACACTTAGAATACTCAATTTCAACATACATAGTGTATGTTAGCAAAACATGTATTAGGGCGAGTCCTTTCACCAAGCAAGTATTTTACGCACATTATATATTCATACAGCAAATAATCATGGCAAACACATTTCCAACATATATATGTATACGGTACTTTCTACAATACACTATTTCTACATACATAGTGTATATTAGCAAAACATGTATTAGGGCGAATCCTTTCGCCAAATAAGTATTTTATTTCTATATCATATATTCATATAACAATTAATCATGTCAAACACATTTCCAAAATATATACGTATACGGTATTTTCTACGAATACCTAGAATATGTAAAATTCCATATTCTACATCTTTAATCGAAACCGAAAACAGAAAGCACTTTTTACATGTGCAATTGCATGCAGATCATGAATCTATCATTATCTGACATTGAAAGCATTGAAAACCATAACCTATACACCTAAAGTCCTCACCTTTTACCGTAGAATCATCACGAATCTGATAGGTTTGCTAAGCCTTCGTATTCGGCAGTTAGGTGACCTATAGAATGAAATAGGTTAGCTATTTCATAACCTACAACCTTCACAACTCCAAAACTGATTAGGGTTAGGGTTTCTTACCTAGAAACGAAGTCGGTATCGCCGGAAAAGCGATAAGATTGGAGTGGTGGAGCTTGTGTAGTGGCAGAGGAAGAGGGTAGGAAGGATCTCCCATAACTCTCACTCTTTCTCTCTCTTTTCTCACTTCTCTCTCTAGGGTTTCTCTCAAATTCGTATGGCTGTGAGAGAGAGGGTTCTAAGGTCCTTATATAGCCTAAAAACTCTCCAAAGTAGACTTGTGGACAAGGTATACTTAGGTTATAACCAAAGCGGCACCTTTCCAGCTCAACGGAGGACTTCTGGCGGGCCTCCTTGAGCCAAAGGTCGGACTTAAGCTCACCAACCTTGGATACAGGTGGAGTTAAGTTTTCATTTCCGTCGGATTCTCAGATCACGCGTGGCGGACCAGTTTCAGTTCAACGGTCAGCGGATCTCGATCCGAAATTCCAAGTACATGGATATGTTTATGAAATTTTTCCTGATTCGAGGGTGTATTTGGGTCAGATTCTGATGGTCTAGTTGCTTACAAATCGACCGCAAGTAACAAGTCTCAGATTACTATTCAAGATATTTATTTTGTAAAGAAAACAAGTGTTTTCACACTCTCGCTCCGGACTCAAGCGAACAGCTGTGGGACACTGGTTGGGTTTGATTTCCGAGATGGTTGTCAAGCCCAGCGAGGCAGTCCTAAGTCCTTAACCTCGTATTATTCGGACTGCCGATGTGCGGTCCAGACCTGATACGGAGTTTCAATGTGCTCCCGAGAGCAGTCGGGTAATGAGTTTGATCTTAGATTTTAGGGTAACCTAGCGTCAATGATTCTACAAGTTTTGGGTCTTGCAGATCGTATTTTAAGCGATTCAAATGGATTTTATGGCTAATCTAGTTTAGCACTTAGTTAACTTTGTCAAATTTCTAAAGGATTTAATCCTAAGTGATTTCTGGTTGAGGTGGTACTTGGGTCATTGTACGAAAATTTTTGAGTCGTTACAATCTACCCCCCTTAAACAAAAATTTCGTCCTCAAAATTTATACATTTTCGTACTCCTCGAGAATCTGAGGGTAGTTCTTTCTGACCTCGGCTTCTGTCTCCCACGTAGCCTCCTCTTCTGAATGATGCGTCCATAGTACCTTCACAAGTGGAATGACCTTGCTACGCAGTACCTGCTCCTTCCTGTCAAGTATACGTGTCGGGCGCAGCTCATACGTAGCATCCTCGCTCAGCTGTACCTGCTCCCATCTGATGATATGTGAAGGATCAAGAACGTACTTCTTCAGCATGGATACATGAAATACGTTTTGTACAGCTGCAAGTGGTGTGGGCAAAGCGAGACGATATGCCACAGCACCCACTCGATCAAGGATCTGAAATGGACCGATAAACCTCGGTGTGAGCTTCCCCTTCTTCCCAAATCAAAGGACTCCCTTCATAGGGGAAACTTGGAGTAATACATGATCTCCGACCTCGAACTCAAGTGGTCGCCGCCTCGTATTGGCGCAACTTTTCTGCCTACTCTGCACTGTAAGAAGTCGACGCCTGATAATGTCGACATTCTCTGTGGTCGCCTGTACCAACTCTGGGCCAATCAGACTACGCTCGCCAACCTTAGCCTAACAATGCGGTGCTCTGCAAGGACGACCATACAGGGCCTCATATGGCGCCATACCAATACTCGCCTGGAAGCTATTATTGTAGGCGAACTCTGCATAAGGAAGACAGTCATCCCAACTGTCCTTGAAGTCCAACACACATGCTCGCAACATATCCTCCAGAATCTGATTCACCCACTTTGTCTGCTCGTCAGTCTGAGGATGAAACGCCGTACTGAACTTCAACTTCACACCCATCGCTTCCTGGATACGAGTCCAGAAGATAGATGTGAACCGAGTGTTTCTGTCAGACACGATCTCAAGTAGAACTCCATGCAGATGCACAATCTCTTTGATGTACAGCCTAGCCAGCTCGTCTGCAGAGTTCGTGACTCTGATAGGGAGGTAATGGGCCGATTTGGTCATAACTTAAGTATACATTGTCCACAAGTCTACTTTGGAGAGTTTTTAGGCTATATAAAGACCTTAGAACCCTCTCTCTCTCTCACAGCCATACAAATTTGAGAGAAACCCTAGAGAAATAAGTGAGAAAAGAGAGAGAAAGAGTGAGAGTTGTGGGAGATCCTACCCTCTTCCCCTGTCACTACACAAGCTCCACCACTCCAATCTTATCGCTTTCTCGGCGATACCGATTTCGTTTCTAGGTAAGAAACCTTAACCCTAATCAGTTTTGGAGTTGTGAAGGTTGTAGGTTATGAAATAGCTAGCCTATTTCATTTTATAGGTCACCTGACTGCCGAATACGAAGGCTTAGCAAACCTATCAGATTCGTGACGATTCTACGGTAAAAGGTGAAGACTTTAGGTGTATAGGTTATGGTTTTCAACCCTTTCAATGTCAGATAATGATAAATTCATGATCTGCATGCAATTGCACATGTACAAAGTGCTTTCTGTTTTCTGTTTCGATTAAAGATGTAGAATATGGAATTTTACATATTCTAGGTATTCGTAGAAAATACCGTATATGTATATATTTTGGAAATGTATTTGACATGATTAATTGTTGTATGAATATATGATATAGGGAGAAAATACTTATTTGGCGAAAGGATTCACCCTAATACATGTTTTGCTAATATACACTATGTATGTAGAAATAGTGTATTGTAGAAAGTACCGTATACGTATATATGTTGGAAATGTGTTTGCCATGATTATTTGCTGTATGAATATATAATATGTGCGTAAAATACTTGCTTGGTGAAAGGACTCGCCCTAATATATGTTTTGCTAACATACACTATGTATGTTGAAATTGAGTATTCTAAGTGTTTGTGAGAATGCTTGTGAGAGTAAGTGTTTGGATGATGGTGCCTTAGGTAGGTGTTGAGATAGGATTCTCAACTACCTTAGAGACCTGTATGATTTCCTTCATGTGGTTGATTACTTTAACCGCTTATGATATATATGTGTTTGTGTTGCCTGTTTATATAGTGCTTTATAACATGCTTATTAACTTGCTTGAATTACTTTGTTTAATATGCTTTACTCCACATGCTATGAATAAGGATTGATTTAGTTTGAGACTATGTTTATAGTCCAGACAATCGGTATCAGACTTGAGATCGTGGTTGAGATTCATTTCTCCACGTAAGATGTGTTTGACGAACCCGAGTCGTACTTCGGTTGGCGACAGTGGTTAGGCCACACGAAGTGCTTAGGCATTTCATGTCGTTCAGTTGGTGGTGCGCTCGAGTTAGCCAAGCCCGCCAAGTAACCCGATATGTCTAATGTATGTTCACCATGTTTGGTCGCTATTGCTTGAACCTAGGGTACCAAACTTACCAATGGAATCCCGTTAACCATGGTACCTCGATCCGCTAAGACTCATGAGCCGGGCATGGTGGTATGGGACACCGTGGTCGAGCTGTCGGCCTACGCTGGAGCCACGTGCCTCCCCGTAGTGACCAGTGAGCAACCAGACTCGTGAGCCGAATACGGTGGTATGGGACACTGTATTCGTGCTGTCGACACCTACGGCGAGAGCCGAATACGGTGAGACCTGTATTCGTGCTGACTGGCGACGAGTCTTTCGTAGTGTCTTCGAGTATACTCTGAAGTCTGTGATTGACGATGAGCCCTTCGCAGCAACTAGAGCATGAGTTGAGCCGAGTACGGTGAGACCTATATTCGAGCTGACGGCCAACGATTGAGCCGAGTACGGTGAGACCTGTATTCGAGCTGACGGCCAGCAATTGAGCCGCATACGGTGAGATCTGTATCCGTGCTGACGGGTGACGAGCCCTTTGCGATGCCTCTCGAACCATAATATTGTATGAGATTATCTAGGTTTGACGACCCTAGAATGGATCATGTTTGGGAACGATACAAGGGAGGTACCTTAGTTTCCCAATACTGCTGTTTGAAATGGACTAATAACAACTCGGTAATCATGCTCATCATGCATTACATGTGCCTGGAAGATGTGGAGCACTGATGAATGCAAGCATGCCGCGAACGTAAGATGGTGTCGCATGAGGGAGTATGTCGGTGAGGGCATCTATCATGACTGCATTCATACTTGCATTAATAAGAGTAGTTAGGTGTGTTTGATTATACTGCTTTATCATTACTGCTTGACTGAGTTGATAACATGTTAACCTATGCTTTATTGTTCTACTGAGTTAGCTACTCACTCCCACGTTATGGGACGGTTTGTACACACCAACCAGACTCTGTCTTAGGTTTAAATGAGCTGTCGACTCAGGAGGCTGAGCCAGACTATGACGAGGACCAGGACGAGTTCTCATTTATGCAGTATTCTGGCGGCTTCGAGTAGACTGCCAGATCGACGGGATTTGCTGGGATTACTTCCCTTGTTGTATTTTTGAATTTTTGAACATAAAATAGATATATGTATATGGTGACTCAGATGGGTTCATAATGAAATGATTTTGTTTCTTTTACATACATATATATACAGTTCAGTCTTCCGCTTGCCTTTATACAATTGATCTGGAGTATGAATTACTGTTTTGGTATAATCTCACTAATGTTTATTGCTCTAACATAGACAACATTTAATTATCATTATCTATGTTGCATAAGTGATGCGTTGGAACTCGGGAGTTGAGTTATGCTCGACCCCCGATTTTCAGGGCGTTACACCTTTGTTGCTCTTGCTTACATACAGTTATGTGGACATGTATTACAAAATGAGGAATCAAATGGGACTCATGTGCATGAGATGGAGGGGATTACTTGTGGAACGCATGCGAACACTAGATTTAAAGCATCGTCTGGAACCAATATGTTTTGGCATTGGTGCCTAATAATATGGGCAGGTCTCACCAATAACCTCCTGAGACTCATCAGGTGATCCACACATGTTAAATACACTCAGGTCATCGTTCTTGTTTCTTGGTATCCATTTCTCACCTGCATGTGGCCTGCTTTATTAGTCGAGTGGCCTCTTGGACCAGGGTATGTTCATGTGGGGTCCATATGGCGAATGGCCCACCCAGGCCTCACCCTAATGCTATGTTTGCATGGGTGCCACACCCCCTTCCATCTCACATGCACATGCCATTCGCAAGGCGGTTGCATTACTTATTGTACTTGAAAGATATTTGCCTTTGTTTTGATGATTTAGTTTGGTCCCAGATCCCCGTGACTTATGCTGGTGGGGTGACTACAATGATGGACTTAGAGAGGATAAAGGTGGCAGGCATGGGTGGCGTAGATGTCACGGTCGGGAGTGCACTAGACATTTTTGGAGGGGATATAGCATACAAAGACGTTGTAACTTGGCATGAAGAGCAGCAGGCCTTGGCAGTTTAGTAGGTACGTGTCTATGCTTACTGTAGAAGTTTCTATCTATTTTCCCCTGCATGTGGGGGCTGTAACCCATGTATTTGCACTGGTACACAAGTTTTCAGTTCTGACAGGTGGAGCCCATGGTTCTCTGATCCAGACATTGTTCTGTTGGGTCTGACTGTGGATGGACTATGACCCAAAAAATCTTGTTGTTGAGACAATCTTAACCTTTCAATTTGTGTCCCGTAGTAGATGGTTGAGAAATTCAATAACAATCCATATCAGAAGAAAAGCCCCAAACTGGCTGCTTGGGATCTTACAATTTAGGTGATTTTTGAGGTGTGCTCCATTCACGGTGATGCATCACCTGTCAGAATTGAAAACCTGTATGTACTTTGCAAAGACATGGTCTGCATACCATACAATTCCTCTATTGACCATTTTTGGTAGCATTTTCCTTTTTTGAATGCATTTTGACTGCATAGTATACATAGGTTTTCTTTTCTGACAAGTGGAGACCATGGTTATCCAATCCGAACATTGTTCAGTGGGTCCCGGGTGCACTATGACCTGAAAAATCTGCTTGAGAGGACAATCGTAACCTTTCAATTTGTTTGATGAGAGTTATCCAACTCCCAGTGTAGCTAGATGCATTAGAACTACACACTCAAGGCCGTAGAAGAACAATGAAAACCCACACCAAATTGCAAGAAGAAACTTGAGAGAAATCAAGAAGGATTTTATTCACTCAGAACAACAAGCTCTACAACTGAAGCTTATGAGCACAATTTCTCACACACACACACACACACACACACACACACACACAACGCAAACAACACCCTTTACCCATATAGAGATCTAGGGAACTTTCAAGGAACATTTTAGAGCATTTGCTAATTACAGTCTGGGCTTGACTTTAACATATCTTTCATTTTCCACAGGATACATCGA
Organism: Magnolia changhungtana; assembly: GCA_030180095.1. Lineage (NCBI taxonomy): Eukaryota > Viridiplantae > Streptophyta > Magnoliopsida > Magnoliales > Magnoliaceae > Magnolia > Magnolia changhungtana. The sequence continues at coordinate 1,493,032 of JASAUF010000321.1, read as the reverse complement.
GCTGTTGGCGGTCTTGATTGCATCATTTCCCTTGTATTCGCAAAACTCTAAAAACAACAAGCCATCTCTGGTTAGATGATGAGAACAACTGGTGTTGATTATCTAACCTCATTTGTAGTCAATGATTGCAAAAGCAACCTCAGTATTCTTTTCTTCAATTGAATTGAGAACCAGAGCTTCATGAGTGTGATCCTTCACATGGACCACTGTGGTGACAAGACAGGTTTCCCAATCCTCGAGGCCACCCATCTTTTTCTTCACTTTCATACTTTGACGCCCTGATGTTGCCGTTCAATATCTTTGATCTACAATCCTTCTTCATATACCCTCTCTTTTTTTTCTTTTTTTCTTTTTTTTGAAGCACCAGAAATTCTTGGGCCATTTGAGCTTTTTTTTTCTTTTTTTTTTCCCCCCTCTATTTTGAGTTCCTCCTCGAACATGTTGTTGAAAGTTCTCGTCCTCCATGAAGATTTTTCCTTTTTCCAATTGGAATTATGACTTTTCTTTTGCTTTCCGTAAAATAGAGCAGTCTTTTCTAGAAAGTGAAACTTGGGCCATTTGTAATGCCAAAGTTTCTTGGTTTGACAGAAGATTTTCAAACTTAATAATTGATGGTTTTGTTGCCCACCTTTGAAGAAATGTGACAAAAGAAATGTATTTCTTTTTGTAGTCCTCAGGTTAGCACCGCTTAGTCTTCCTTAACTCACGGGTTCATCCGGATCCAATTCTGAAATTTTGGCACAAATACTTTTAACATTAAAAAGTATTGAGCAATTATAATGTTTCCTTAAGAGATGAAGGCTAGCTTGTTCCCTAGCATTTGAAGTCTTACTGTATTTTTCCGGGTGAAGAGCTTTTCAAGCATATCTCCCGTACTCCCTTCAGTGACTCAATGTCCTGAATATGATCAATCAACTCTCTTTGGATTGATCCCCTGATAGCAAAGAGAGCTTTCCCACATCATATTTTCCACCCACATCATATTTTTGATTTTCTCTTGGCCTCCATATTTTTCTGTGTTCTCCGGTTCTGTTTCCATTGCTGGAACGATCTCTCATAGATATTGCCTTTGAAGGCAAGCCTTCATACACAATCTCCAATATTGATAGTTGTAGCTGTTGAGCTTCTCCATGCTGAATTGATTTAACCCAGTATTAGTGTTGATCCTTGGCTACCTAAGTCAAATATCATAAGTTGCGTTCTCCTACACCACAAAGCAAGAAACTCCACTGAGCTAGCAAGATAGCTCCGTTACCATGATGAGAGTTGTCCAGCTACCAGTGTAGCTAGATGAACTAGAACTACAGACTAGGACTCTAGAAGAACAACAAAAACCCACACCTAATTGCAAGAAGAACACACTTGAGAGAAATTGAGTATATTCACTCACAACAACAAGCTCTACAACTCAGCTTATGAGTACAATTTCTCACACACACAATGCTAACAACACCCTTTACCTGTATATATAGATCCTTGGGAACTTTCTAGGCACATGTTAGGGCATTTACTAATTACAAAGGATTTTTATAGAGGTCTCTATGGTCATACGAATTTCTATACATATTTTCTCTAGACAATTTCAAATAATAGAGAATGACAATTTTACCCATACCTAGAGATTTCTACCAAATTACAAAAGTGCCCTTGTAATAAAAGACTAAAATACCCATGCATAAAAGGAAAAAAATTACAAAAATACCACTAAATGTTAGCAGAAAACTCTAACATTGGTGTCTACAGATGGTTGAGAAGAAAAATTCAATAACAGTCCACATTCAACTGAAGAAAGGCTGAGGATTGGTTACTTTGATCTTCCAATCTAGGAGATTTTGGGGCATGCTCGGTCCCGTTGTGGATGCAGCTGATCAATGGTCTGGATTGCCCCACTGATCAGACTTGAAAACCAGTGTGTATTGTGCAAAGACACGTGTTGCGTACTTTTTGACTGGTTTTGGAAGCATTCACATTTTATGTTAATTTCGGGCAAGTTGTTTCGGCAATTCTGTTGATAATGAGCGATGATGCGTAGAACATGGGCTGTCAATGGGCTGGCTCGGGCCAAGCAAACTAAAAATTTTGAATAGGCCGAACCTGATCGGTTCAAAATTGGGCCGAAGGCAACCCTAGGCACACCCCATTCACAGCCCTCATGGAACCGGCACATTTTGTTAAGAAGATACTTTGTTTCTTGAATATAGTTATGAATCAATCATCTATGCTGACAAGGCACTGATACGATGCAGGTACTGGGGCTGGTAATGCACTGGGCCGGACCCTTGGTTTTTCGGGCGCTGGTGATGGGCCATTGATTTCTTGGGCATGACTCACCACCGGCCAGGTGGGTCTGGGGCTATGTTTGTCCTCCTATTCTGGCCTAAACTTTTATAGATGTCATGGCAGGCCTGAGCATGAAATTCAGGCCTGAGCAATTAATTGGCTGGGCTCTTGAAATCCATGACATATGGATTGAGTTTGGGTTGACTTTCACCTGGCCCATTCCTACCTGTATCAAGCGCTACACGAGTACGGCTTTGATGGTGTGGATATATTACCCATTTTGAAATTGAAATACCATAGTGATCATGAATCTTATGGCGTCTGACATAACCATTTCTCTAGGCCATGCCACATCAACGGCTTTGATTTCCTGCCCTTGACAACCAAATAATTTTTTATTGGGATGATTGCTATTCTCATAAGCTAATGAATCTTATTAGTCTTTCACATTTGATCATGACTACCATTCTGCACTTAAAAAAAAAAATATTATTTTGAGAAATGCTCCGGTGCTCCCAGAGTGCTATAAATTATAATGTTGCTAGTTGCATTGGGATACTTGGACAGTCCAATCCATTGATCTAGAGTGCTTATTAGGTCCAACCCATATTTCATCACACTGACTAACTTATATTAACCATTTGATCAATGCCCTTAGACATTGAATGTTAGGATCATTTACACAAAAATAGGTCCATTTCAACAGTTTGATCCATCTCTTCTTTGGGACCGTCATAGATTACTTATGATTCTAAAGAATTACTTTTGCTAGGCAATCATAACCATCCTATACATGACCTGACAAAGTGATAGCTATGAAAAATAAGGCCAAATTAAGGGCCTGTTTGGATGCATCCTCAAAAAGGGTCTTTTGATAGCTAACCGTTTGAGCTGAATTCTATTGTCCTTCATATGTTTGGATGCTCTTTTGAGAACCCAACTCCTCCGTCTGATTCCCAGTCATTTGAAATGGGTGCTAAAAAGTCCACACTCCATAACCCAATTGGATTGGTTTTCAGCGAGTTGATGAAAATGTCAACCGGCTAAAAAGGGATTTGTGGATGTCCAAACAAGCCCTCATGATGGATTAGATCATTCGACGAGTATTATTTTGCATGGTGGCCTATGAAATGTGTTCCGAACTTGAAACAGGTCAGTTTTAGATCAATTGATTGGACTGTCCAAGTAAACCAATGCAACTAGGAACACTGATTTTGTGCTCTGAGTGCACCGGAGCATCTCTTTTATTTTCATGACATGCCCAACTCCACATTTTTCTCTGTAAGTAGCTCAGTACAAATGTATGAAAATATGGGTAATTGATATGTAGTTTTCAGGGATGCTCATGTGCAACAGGTTGGACCATAAGTTACTGAATCAACCAGCGGATAAGTTCCATCCGTAGGTCCACCCAAACGGGCTGGCCTCTCCACCATGATCACCTGGATCCATTCATTAGGTAGGCCACACGACAGAAAACAATGGACAGCGGCTGATATGATCCATAGTACAGGTGTGGCTCACCCACTTATTTTTGCACAAAGGGCTAACCTGGTGAATGGGTTGGATGTCTCAAACACATGATAGGTTGGAACTCACCCACTGGTTGTATAGTAACTAAGCAGTCCAACGGATTGCATATCAGCACTTCCCTGTATGCAAATGTAGCTGTTTTTTATGATGCTGGAAGTTGGGACTTTTTTGCCACTGCAATTAGTTTCAGCAGGGTAGAGAATTTTGAATATTTGAGGGACATTGGAGGACATTTCAAATGATTTTATGGGTATTTCTCCACAGGGTTTAACCACGGTAGACTGAGTGAAAGATGCCTCGTTTCAACACTGAGGTCTTGGCATCGATTCCCTTGTGGGGGTGGCTAACAGTGAAGTGTGATCTGACAGTGGGTGTACTAACAAGCTAACCCCAAAAAAAAAAAAGAAGCCACGGTATTGTGGCTTGTTTACACTACCAGATTGCATCCTTAGATTGAACTGAACCGATCATGTTTTCAATACGACCGTATAGAAGCTATACTCTTAGGGCCTGTTTGGTCCGTTGGATTAATGGTATGGAATTGCATTAGATGGGATTAACACCATTGTTGCATAGTGATTACTTAGTCTGGAAATACAATGGCATTTTGGCCATCCAATCCCTATGTTTGGGATAAAATTCTTGCAACGGGAAAAACACTGGATTAAGCAAAACCTTATTTGGTGGACCATGGAATTGTAATCAACGAACTTGGTTCATAATGAATGTTGTTCACTTATACATGTGTATAACTAAAATGCCACGTGTAATGGACATATATGGATAAAATACACGCATCAATGTGGGGCTCATGTGTGGTGGATTTTACAATCCATTGAAATCCATTGAAAATCTCGCAAGGGATTAGATGCAATTCCGTTCCACATAATTCCAGCTCTTCCCATCCTCCCCAAATGCTGGTGGATGGAATTTGCAATGCCAAATGCAATTCCATCCCACCTAAGCTCACAATGACAAATGTTTCTTTCTGTGGCCATAATAGGGTACGGGTCACCGGACCCTAGCAAAACCCCTCTACCAAATCTCTCTTCCTTTCTCCACATGCATTCCAAATGTCTCACCTCAGTATTTTGAAATTTTTGTACCTTAATGAGGCTTTCTGTTTCTGTGATTCGTGCCTTTTAGTGTGATTCGTGCCTATAGACCACCGATGAGAGGATTCATTGTCCAAAGTATGATTTTTGGACTATGGACTATTTGACGGTGGACCTATCGAATGAATGGTCCCGATCTTGTCCTGCATGCCATCTGTGTAGCAATGACGTGGAGGTGTGTACAGCAACAGCCTGGGTTGGGATGGGCTTCTTCTAGTAGTTGAGCTTTCTGTTTTAGGGTCAAAGCCTACCCACAAAAGTCATGGGCCTAGGGCTCCAACTTGGGTTCAGGCCATCCTTAACCTGCTTGCCAACCCGAGTTTGGGGTCAGGTTGGGTCAGATTTGAAATCAAGTTGGGTTAGATTGGTTTGGGATAAATCACATGTATTTGGGTCGGGTCAGGTTGGGTCTAAATAAAAGAATTCAGGTTGAGCACCTTGGGTTACAATTTGGGTTGGGTTGGGTTGGGTTGGGTTGCAAGTTCTCTTGAGGTCAGGTCGAGCTTTGATTGACCCTCAAGCTAATCCTACCCAACCCAACCCTCCTGAGTTTCACCCTAATGGCCTGGTCTGTACTTGGGCAGGTCTCAATAGAGACGTTTGCAAAAGCTTGGCGTGGTCCAACCTGACGTCGAAGAGTCCTTTTTGGACCCGCTGAGAAATCAGGTTGGGTTGGCCTCATTTTTTTTTGGGACCTGGTTAGAAATAAGGTCTAGTTGGGTTTGAGTTGGGCCATCAACTTGGACCTGGTTAAAATCGGGTCTAGCCTAGTTTGATTTGGGCCACCAACTTGGACCTAGTTAAAATCAGGTCAGGTCGTGTTAGCTCCGGATTGTGTCCAATCTGTTTTAATGGTATTAGAATATGTATTGATATCTTTAGCAACTCAACGAGGTTTTCAAAGAATGTGTACAAAGTGGCACATATGTCAAATCTACTCTATCCATCTAATCTGCCCTACCATGTAAATGTTATGATTTGACCCTAATCAAACTTGAAATCTATATCAAAAGACCCAATTGGACTTGAGTCTGGGTCTTAAAAAATGTGACCTAGTTAATAGGCCTATATATAAAACAAAAAACAGGCAAGTGCGGAGTAGTTTATATAATCTTGACATCAAATAATATTTTTGTTGTTGAATATAAAGTCAAGCACCACATACTTTCTTTTGGACATGTTATGGAAGACTATTTGTATTGTATTCCATTTCTTGAGCACTTGGGGCATGGAACGGGGGAACATGTGGGAGCTAAAGATGGTTGGCAACTCAGCATGCTCATGTGCACACAGATTGATATATGTGGTATATGTGAGATGCTTGAAGATTGATGGTGATGCATATGGCATATGTTCGGGCTTAAACATGGATAATTGCGTGTTAAAACATTTGGTACATATGATGTATGTGCATAGAATGTATAGTCTATACCACCATTTGAGTAAGGATAGATCACTTTTGAGTAATGATATACTTCTGTTGAGTAGCAATTATATTGGTTGTGTGTGTGTGTGTGTGTGTGTGTGTGTGTGTGTGTGTGTGTGTGTGTGTGTGTGTGTGTGTGTGTGTGTGTGTATATATATATATATATATATATATATATATATATGAGAAAGGTACAATACGCTCGAGCTGACAATAAGCTCCCGTGAGGTCGAGCTGTGTGGGCCCCACCGTGATGTGTTTCGACCATCAACTCCGTGCATTTGATGGGTACCCTTTAAATTATAGGAATTCTAAAAATCAGCCGTATACGGAACTCAAGTGGGCCATACCATCTAAAATTATGTGAAGGCACCGTTAAAACATATAAAAGCACTTGGTGGGGCCCACCTGAGTTTTGCATGCGCCTGAAACTTGGTCTGAAACCTCATTAAAGTGGGACACACATAATGGATGGGCTGGATTTGCAAACCACATCTCGGTGGGCCCTAAAAAATGGTTATGAATGTTTTAATGGTGCACAGCCCCTCTCCACTTCTGTATGTGGTGTGGCCCATACAAGTCACGGATTGACTTAATTTTTGAGACCTAGGCCCACGATGAAATGGTGCATCTAACTGATGGGGTAAATGTTCGAAAAGCATAACGGTGGGGCCCACATAGCTCGACCTCATGGGACGGACTCGTGAGGTCGAGCGCATAGTACCTTTTCCCTATATGTATATATATATATATATATATATATATATATATATATATATATATATAGGAAAAGGTACAATGCGCTCGAGCTGATGATAAGCTCCCGTTAGGTTGAGCTGTGTGGGCCCCACCATGATGTGTTTTAACCATTAACACCGTGCATTTGATGGTACCCTTTAAATTATGGGATATCCCAAAATCAGCCAGATACGGAACTCAATGTGGCCATACCATCTAAAATTATGTGAAGACACCGTTAAAACATATAAAAACACTTGGTGGGGCCCACTGAGTTTTGCATGCGCCCGAAACTTGGTCCGAACCCTCATTCAAGTGGGACATACATAATGGATGGGCTGGATTTGCAAAATACATCTCACTGGGCCCTCAAAAATGGTTATGAATGTTTTAATGGTGCACGGCCCCTCCCCACTTTTGTATGTGGTGTGGCCCACACAAGTCATGGATTGACTTGATTTTTGGGACCTAGGCTCACAATGGAATGGTGCATCTAATTGATGGGGTAGATGTTCTAAACGCATCACGGTGGGGCCCACACAGCTCGACCTCATGGGGCGTTAAAATATATATTGTACCTTTTCCCATATATATATATATATATATATATATATATATATATATATATATATATATATATATATATGGGAAAAGGTACAATGCGCTCGAGTTGACGATAAGCTTATCGTGAGGTTGAGCTGTGTGGGCCCCACCGTGGTGCGTGTCGACCATCAACACCGTGCATTTGATGGGTACCCTTTAAATAATGGGATATCCCAAAAATCAGCCGTATACGGAACTCAGGTGGGCCATACCATCTAAAATTATGTGAAGACACCGTTAAAACATATAAAAGCACTTGGTGGGGCCCACCTGAGTTTTGCATGCGCCTGAAACTTGGTCTGAACCCTCATTCAAGTGGGACACACATAATGGATGGGCTAGGTTTGCAAACCACATCTCGGTGGGCCCTCAAAAATGGTTATGAATGTTTTAATGGTGTACGGCCCCCTTTCCACTTCTGTATGTGGTGTGGCCCACCCAAGTCATGGATTGACTTGATTTTTGAGACCTAGGCCCACGACGGAATGGTGCATCTGACTGATGGGGTAGATGTTCGAAACGCATCATGGTGGGGCCCACACAGCTCGACCTCATGGGACGGAGCCGTGAGCTCGAGCGCATTGTACCTTTTCCCTATATATATATATATATATATATATATATATATATATTTCTTTCTTTCTTTCTTTCAGTATGCAAAACATGCTTGACAAACTGTATACATGCTATCAATATAAGATAACATGTGTAATGCACAACTTTTAAACATTTTCTTATTGTCTAATTGGGCATCAATGGAGATAATTGGTTATAACGATGAATATTATTTTGAGTATCCATACATCGTATACAAAGTGAATCTACGAAAAAAGAGGGTCTTACTTGCATGCACCATTAATAGCCACCAATGAAGAGTTGGGCACTGAAACCCCTTAATGGGCGTGGAAGCAACCTTAGAATAAATAAAATGCACAATAGAGAATAAAAAAGAATAAGTAACCACAGAGAATACATATATTTTTATGTGGAAAACCTTTTGTGGGGGGGGACCACGACATAAAGTGACAATTAAAAAAAAAACCACGAAATAAAGTGATAATCAATTCACTATATCAAACGAATTACAAGAGATGAAACAACTTACAAATAGAAAACCTTAGATCCCCTTTAAAAGTCTCTCTCTTCGTGCTAAGCTCTTATGTGTTAACCTTAATTGCGATTATAAAGCATATTTGTATACTTCCGTATGTAATTAGAAACAAAACACGTACTACACAAACTTGTGCACATTGTCGATCAAATCGATAGGACTCGATAAACCATAGATTGAATTGACAACGTCCAAAAACATCCAATGTGCAAACATGAATTTTTGAAAATATTTCGATTGAACGACACTTTGTCGATGGAATCGAAAACTCTGTTCTAACAATAGATTGAAGGCACTTGATCAACAATTTTCATTGTGACTTCAATCTTCCATCTTCATTACTTCAAGCTCTATCATCATATATATTATTCAATAGTAAAACTATTATCGTCGCTTCTCGCACACACTCTGTTTTCATCTCTTTTTTGCCAAATCTAGAGAAGTCAATCAAAACTTGAACTTCTCTGTAGGAATAACCTTTGTAAGCATGTCTGCCACATTCACTAGTGTGAATCTTCTTAAGAGTAACATTGTATTCCTCTAACATCTACTGGATAAAATGATGACACACAACAATGTGTTTAGTCTGGGAGTGGTATATCGAGTTCTTTGCTAAATTGACAGTGCTCTCGCTGTTACAATGCACATGCATGACTTTCTGCTGAAGCCCAAACTTAGTTATAATCCTTTTCAACCAAATAATTTTTTTGAATGCTTCCATCACTGTTATATATTCAACTTATGTTATGGAAAGTACAACCACAAACTGAAGCTTTGACATCCAACTAATAGCTTCACCCACTAACACAAACGAGTAACTAGAAGTTGACGTTCTATTGTCTACATTTCCTGCATAATCCGCATCCACATACCAATCCGCATTTACATACCCTATAAGTTTCTCCTTAGAATTTTCAAATGTCAAGACATAGTTCATTGTACCTCGTATGTAATGAAGTAACCATTTCACTGCCTCCTAGCGTTTCTTACTGTGGTTTGACATGTATCTGTTCACAACACCCATCGCGTGTGAAATATTCGATCTAGTACAGACCATGATGTACATAAGACTATCAACCATGCTCGAGTAGGGCACATGATACATATATCACTTTTCTTTATTTGACGTAAGACATTCATCTGAAGAAAGCCGAAAGTGAGCAATATGAAGTGTGCTAACTGGTTTAACATTTTAGTCCAAACTTGACCAAGACCTTCTTAAGATATTCCTCCTAAGACAACAATAGTCTGCTCTTGTTATTGTCTCTGTGTATATCAATGCCGAGAATCCTTTTTGTAGCCTTCAAATTTTTCATCTCAAATGTCCTCGATAACCAAGTTTTTAATATGTAGATTTCAGACATGTTATGACTGACGATAAATATATCATCAACATACAACACTAGAATAATGAATTTCCCGTCAATTAGTGATCTAAAATAAATACAATGATCAAATTTTCTTCTAATAAACCGCTGGCTAAACATGAAAGAATCAAACTCCTTGTACCATTGCCTAGGCGACTGTTTTAGGTCATATAACGACATATTTAAGCTACAAACCATATTCTCATTTCCTTGCACCTCGAACCCTTAGGGCGTGTTTGTTTTTGCGGGTAGGGTGAAATCACTGCAAAATGGGTAATAATTACCATTTCGCCCGTTTGACTGATAGAAGGGCGGCATGTAAATCGTAGGGGCGAATTCACATTTCGCGGTCCGGGAATTTGCCAGGAAATCTTGGCAATTCGGGCGAGATTTGTTTTGTGTCTCGAAGATAGGATGGAAAGGAGGGTGGTCCATGAGAGCATGTAATCCCGCTCATCTCCATCTATTTATCGGTGTATCCACGGAAACAACGAAACATCTCTCGCAACGCTCCCTCGCAAGTACGTCTTCCTGCAAACCTCATCTCGCTTGTAATCCCGCTCCACTCCAACTTCGCATTTGCAATCCTACTTGACCTATCGTCTTCCTCTTGACAGGTTTAATCTTGAAAATTTCAGTTGCCGTGCTTGGGCGGGAAGTCAGCCGGTCGCAACACTGTGTGCTTAGGATTGAGAGAGAGAGAGTGAGAGAGTGTGATAACAGAATCCTGCAGAACAGAGCAAAGGTGAAGAGAAAATCTCTTGAAGATTCCTTTTCTCTTTGGGAAATCAAAGCTTAAAAAACATCAGGTTGGTTTTTTTTTTCCTATTTCTATTTTTTTTATTTGTTTTCTCCTTTATGGTGGGTGGGAGAGTATGGAAATTATGCTTGTTTTTAGTTGCTGCTTTGCTTCTCTCTCTCCATTTTTATTCATTTTGGTTTTTTTGCTGTTAATTTTTAATTAAGATTCTAGATGGTTCTTCTTCTTCTTCTTTTTTTTTTTTTTTTTTTTTTTTTTTTTTTGTTTTGTTTAGTTTAGTTTAGTTTTTTTGAAGAGAAGGATTGCATGGAAATTGTGATTTTCTAAATGTAGGTTTTATGTTTTTTTTTTTTTTTTTTTTTTTTTTTTTTTTTGAATGGGTGTTTTATAAATTCAATTGGTTAGATTTTTTTTTTTTTTGAAAAGTAATTTGGGTTCTTATATTGGTGGATTACCACAACTTTTTGCTTCTGATTACTGTTGGGTTTGTCATGTTATTTAGGTTTTTCTTTTTCTTTTTCAGGTGGGTGTTTTGAAAATTTGGGATGTTTTTAGTTTCTAATTTGTAGTTTTCTTGAGGTTTATTATTATTATTACTATTTATTTTTTACGATTGTTTGTTGTATGGATAGGTAATGGTGAAAATAAAGAACCCTCGTGTTAAATGATGCTCCATAGTATGGAAAAGCTGCCGTTATGAACCTCTCATACTCATTGTGTCTGAAAGGCCGAACAGGAATCTGCTTAGAAAGAGATAAGCCTGTGTATCCAAGCCTTTGGTACTCAACCTTGAATTGGAAGACACCATAAACATTTAGGAACCCTGAATGCAGTAGAATACAAGCCCTTTTGGATGAGCCAATACATAGGGGCTCATCATATAGAATTGAACTTGGACATCGTCAACCACATATGGTTTCCATCTTTTTCCAGACCACTCATAGATTTCAACAGAGTAATCCAAATCATCATTGATCTTGTACATGGCTGGTTCTGTAGTTTCTCTTGCCTTGTGGTGCTTGACATTAACAGCCTTAAGATGACCCCTTTCATGGAAGATCCATTTGCTATGTTCAGTCACAAATTACTCATAGCCAGATTTCTCGTGCCTTCTGAACAATCTCATCAAATTATCTTTTATAATGCCCAAAAGCTTTGTTTGAACCTTGATCATAGAGCCAACCATATATAGCTTGGAAATTTCTATCATGATTATATGATCTACAGTGATTTTCCATTTGAAATGAGCAGATGCGTCCAAATTTGTTGATAGTTGATAACATATTTGTAAATATTGCTAAGTAGGTTTTTCAGCAGCCTTACCACTTAGTATTTGTGCTAAAACAGAAATGGAAATTACTGTCATGAATTCTAATTCCCGCTTGTTATGTCCCAAAATACATAATTGGGACAGAACATGAAGGCACTTTCTTATCTTAACTGAGTTTTGCATGGAGCACATATACAGGTGGCATACATTGCCATTAACTCAAATTAAATTGACTAAATTTTTGGAGCTCGCTGTTGTTAAGTCAGTCCCAAAATTAGACTGTTTGAGCAATCCAGTCGGAGTATGACATGCATTCATTTACAAGTAATTTCTAATTGCCAGAGTATCATCTTGGTGGAAAATATGATCAGTGTAAATTATCTAATTGTAACATTTTGATAGTCCATTACATTGTTGAACATTAACATGACAACATGCACTGTCATGGTTAGTATTATCCAAATAATCTGATGCTTGGATGATGATAACTGTTGCATGGGAACTAAACTAAACTAAACTAATCAAAGTCACATGCATCCTATATAGAGAGGGGTGAATCACTATGGCTGGGAGCGACTGGACGAACAAAGAGTTAGAATTCTTCGCGGTTATATTGGCTGCGGGATCTGCTGTAATAGCTGCTGGAGAGTCTTGTCGCACGTACCTCTTTCAAAACCCTCCCAGGTCTGCTGATTATGACCGTGCCCGTATTATTAATGAGATTATTAGGGCAAGGGAGACTAATTGTGTTTCGTAACTACGGATGAAAAAGATCATGTTCTTCAATTTTTGCTCAATCTTGCGAGATAAGGGACTGTTGGCGGATGCGAAGCATGTAAGTATGGAAGAACAACTTGTCATGTTTGTTCATATATTAAGTCACAATATCCGGAATCGAGTGATTGGACATCATTTTATAAGGTCAGGCGAAACCGTAAGTCGATATTTTAATCGAGTCTTGGATGCAGTCGTTTCTTTATATGCAGACTTTGTTACATTACCTACACTCGATACCGCATCTGAGATTTCATCAAACCCATATTGGACGGAATACTTTCAGGTATGATAATACATATACTTATTACAATTGATTACAATCTGTCGGGATTAAATTACATATGCCAATATCACATAATGATTGACAAGTTTAGCTTAGGATTGTATCGGAGCAATTGATGGGACACACATCCCAGCTTTTGTAGCATCTGCGGATAGTGCTGTCTATCGAAACAGGAAAGGATACATATCATAAAATGTCCTGGCTACTTGCAAGTTCGACATAAAGTTCGTGTACGTGTTAGTAGGATGGAAAGGTTCCGCATCAGATGCACACTTTTTGCAAAGTGCCTTGACTCACTCAAGTGATCCTTTCATAATACCCCGTGGTAAACCCATGGACATCAAGTACTCTGATGGCGTTATAACATCAAACGAATAAGAATTGGTATTGATCAGAAATTATTTTTAAAATGTAGGTAAATACTACGTAGTTGATGCAGGATATGCGCACTCACCCGGTTTCATGGCCCCATATCGCAGTGTACGTTATCATCTCAATGAGTATCATACCGGTCGGAAACCATCCAATGCTCGGGAGTTATTCAATTATCGCCATGCACAACTAATGAATGTAATAGAAAGATATTTTGGAGTTTTGAAAGCTAGGTTCCCAATTCTGAAGACTGCTCCACAATATCCTATACAAACTCAAGTAAAGATAATGTTAGCTTGTTGTATGTTATACAACTTCATAAAGATATCTGGAGATGATGACATGTTTGAGTTTGAGGAGTCATCAAGTTGTGGTGCCGATGGTGTGATCCCATCACCTACAAAAGTATCCGTCCTCGATGAAGGTCGTGTGCTTTTGAATGTCACTGCACATGAAAGAGATGAGTGGGCCAGAAAACGTGATGAAATAGCTTCCAGAAGGTGGAACCAAGCTCATCTAGTGAGTCAAACAAATTAAATGCATCGTAATAAGATGTACATCAACGATGGTTTTTGGAGTAGCATTCAAGACTGTCCAAATTAGATCACTAATGCCTTTGTTCCATATTTTGTTTTATTTAATATGTAAGCTTAAAAAAAAAAAAAACCTGGATGGACTTCATATTATTTACTCATGGGGTAGAATGATTTTTTGAACTTGTCGTCGCATCATTTATCTTCTCATAGATCGAGGTAGAAAATCGTGGTTCCATGTCACCGAATAGACTATCTGTACTATCTACTCCGACGAAATATCTGGGGGCTATGGATCTGTCTTTACTGGCACTTAATCCGTGTAGCGGAAGATCCTGAATTTCCCTGGGATTACCTAGTAGTACCCCACAGAGATCGCCTAGGAAGCATACACTAAACAGTGGAACTGAGGACCAGTCCTATGGAGGTGTCCTTCATTGGACGGACGACATCCTAATTGACGGACTAATGGAGCTAGTCGTTACTGGAAGACGAAGTGGTGCTGGATTTAAAATAGAATAATTTACAGGAATCGTTGAAAATATGATGTTGAAGTTACGCCTCAAGATCACTAATGCGAACATAAAAAATCGCATCCACACAGTGAAAAAAAACTTCTTCACTGTTAAAGATCTACGGAGTGCGTCTGGTTTTGGATGGGACCCAGACCTACAAATTGTTGTCGCATTAGATGAAGTGTGGATGGACTACATTAAGGTATAGTTTCTTTAACAGTTACATCATATCTCATCATACAAAGTGAAATGTTAATGACTGGTTCTTTTTTTTGTATGTGTCTAGTCTCATCCAGATGCTGCCCAGTTTCGCAGCAAACCCATGCCCAAATATGATGATCTCGAGTTCATTTTTGGAAATGACAGGGCTACTGGTAAAGCATCTGCCACTGGCAACTTCCCTCCCTATGCAACCACTCCTGGTTGGAGAGATATAGATGTGACGTGCAACCACACTGTTGATCTGAATGATGATATTAACATAATATCTTCTGAAGATCTCGACGATGATGCACCACATATCTATTGGTTTGACGACAGCTGTGGAGGCGACAACATTCCTCATCCGAGTCCCACACAACATGGGAATGCCTCCCGCAACACGAATTCTATGGTTAATTCTAAAAAGAGACTGAGGGTGGAGCGACCTATTGATATGATTGGCACTGGAATGGTCGATATTGGGGGTGCCATGAAGTCAATTGCCATTTCATTCGACAGGGGTCCGAACTTTGGTCGGATGATACAAATTATACTGGCTTTAGAAGAGTTGGAGGGACTGACGGCTGATGAGGTCTTATGAGTGACAAAGTTGCTATCGAAAGAAGAAGCGTATGGGGCCTCATTCCTTAACTTTGCCAAAGAGAAGAGAATTTCATTCATAAGGATGCTGCTGAATGGGGGTGGACCCTAAGTATGAAAGAACATTTTGACTAGTTTGACTGGCTAGAAGTAGTGATTCGTAGGCTTTGCCTTTAAGACAACTTTTAACTATATTATTTTTTAGACTTGTAAAACTTAATTTTGGATATTTCTACTTGTTTCTTGTTGCACTTTTGGATAACAAATCACTTGTTGCTAATACTTGAACACAACACGTGCATTGATAGGGATTATTGTTATTAATTTGAACTACATGCAGGCTTAAGTTTCGCGCAAGTTATGACGACACTTGCGCCACTAACATATTACCCAGTAGGTAATTGCTTATAATTATCGATAATCTAAAGATCATTAATGACTTCTTTTGTTTGAACAGATGGGGAAAATTTATGTTGTCTTCGTAGGAAGACAACCAGGTATTTATTACTCGTGGGAGGAATGTAAGGCTCAAGTTGAGGGTTACTCTCATGCTCGGTTCAAATCTTTCAAGTATGTAGAGGAGACATTTATTGCCTAGAGCAGGTTCGTAGGTGACGTCGTGCCCAATCAGCAGGCGTTGGTGTATCCGATGCATCTGGTTTTTACTACCCGAGTCACGATCTTCCACATCCGATGAAACCCGCGACTTCAGGGACAGCCCACCTAGGGACGTATTGTGGCTGTAGTGACGTCCCTCGTGACTCGTTGTTGGTTTTATATATTGTTTTCAGTGTTGTTGTCATAGTTATGGTTTTTTAGTTAATGGTCCTATATCGGTGATCTGTGTGGTGAATATTGGGGTCTTTTGGATTGTTGAACAATTTATCTTTTTGTTTTTTTAATAATTTTCTTTTGGATGGGCAACTTGCTGTTTTATAGCTATTATAATATGTTCTCCTTGTACTTTAACTGTTCATAACTTGGGTGAGCTATGTGGCAAGTGCGTGGCCTAGTTTATACTGAATCTAGGTAACTGATCAAATAGGTATGGACTACATTAAGGTGTTACTTGGGTAGCACGTTAGTGGGTGTTTCCCTGACTCTGGGGCCCACCTTGATGTTTGTGTTATATATTCATGCCGTCCATCAGTTGTCAAGATCATTGTAGGACATGGTCACAAAAAATTAAGTAGATCCAAATCTCAAGTGAACCACACAACAGGATTGAATACCCACCATTAAAAACTTCGTGGAACACAAGTTTTGGATAAAGCTGATATTCGTGTTTTACCTCCTTCCAGGTTTGTGTGACCTTATCAACAGGTTGGATAGAAAATAAACATTATGGTGGGCCGAAGGAAGTTCCCATTTAGGTGGTTGATCAAGTAGGGCCCACTTCCCATTACAATCTGATAATATGTTTTGCCAATTGTGCCATTTGGGGGAAGGGTTGTGATGGAGTGTAAGGCGTTAATGGTCGGATGTTCGTGATTACAGGACTTGATCAATCATCAATCATGATCTTGAAAGTGGACCCCTCTTTTATGTCTCAACGATCGGAATCTAGTGGGGTCCACTAACCACTAAAAAGATTTGGTAGTTTGCAAATGATCATTACAAACTATAGATGATCGCTTTCTTTTCAAGACATTGTAATTATCGCACATTTTAGCGGTGTGGATCTCAATCATGATGTATATGTAGAATCAGCTTGATCTAAAACTTTAATAGCCCCCAAAACATTTTTAATGGTTAAAATTCCTTCAACACTGTTTCCTGTAATGTGGTCCACTTGAGATTGAGATATACTTCATTTTTTTTCTCATATCATAAAATGATATATAAAAATAGATGGACGACATGGATGACACACATACATCGTGGTGGACCCCATAGAGTATCGACCATTTTCTAATGGCTGGTGTCAGTGGGAGTAGCCAATCCGTTCCTACTCTGACCAGTGCATTTTCTCGTGCCTCTCCAAACGCGGGAAATGCAATTTCTCACCTTTTAGCAAAATTTTCAAACGCTTGAAATCCAAATGATGACTTCCGACACTTCATTGCATTTCCCTAAGCAAGTAATAAATGCTCAGGGAAAATGCATTTACCAACGATTTCAAAAAAAAAAAAGGCCCTTAAGGTTGCTTTATGTAGTTTTGCTCTTCTAGTTCTTCATGTAGAAATGTAACATTCACATCTAACTGTTCCAATTCTAAATTGTATTGGGCAACCAATACCAATACAAATACGACAGATACTTTTTTGACCTCATGCGTGAATATTTTATTGAAGTTGATACATTCCTTCTGAACATAACCCCTTGTTATTAATCTAGCCTTGTACTTATCTAATTTCTTAAAAAAAAATCAACTTGCACCCAATCACTTTTCACCCAACGAGCAGCTCCACCTACTCTCATGTTTCATTCTTGTACAGAGAGTCTATCTCATCATGCATCGCTACCATCCACTTCTCTGCATATCTATCTTTCGAGAGCTTTTTGAAAAGTAGATGGATCCCCTCGTTTGTAATGAGAGCAAATATAACATTTGAGTAATTCCTATATCTCAACGATACCCTGCAATCCCTTAGTGGATTTCTCTTGATAGGTTGCAGCATCACCTCTTCTTGTATATTCGTCTGTGACTCAACTTCAAGTATTTCAACTTTATTTGTTTCAACATCAATTGTTGATTTTTTTTCTTTTTCCTATGTTAATTATTTTAAAACAAGGAACCTTCATTAAACTTAACGTCCTAGTTAAATATAATTTTTTGTATATGTAATGCTTACATATATCTAAATCAAAACTTTTAAAACGAGGAATTAAACAACGATCAAGAGGTACCTTCATACTACGCTCGCTTATATGGTGTAGGCACGCATGCCACAAGCGTGCTAATGTGGATTCTGCCACAGACACTACGGCTCCAACCATATAGTATTCCCAATCAATCTGTAAATATTTTTGCTCATCTGTACCTTTGTAATAGTGAGTGCCCATTTTTAAACCTTTAAGACACATTCGTAACCGACGAGCTTGCATCCGAGTGCACCTAGAGTTCCCAGAGATATAAAATCTTCTTCAAATTCAGAACGTGCCTCACATTGATCAGAGTATGTTTCACCCCATCAAACATCATGATGTGAATCGAACCAATTCATATCATCTTGCAGCCATGATTATTGCTCATAAAAACTAGGCCACTATCATATTCGCTATATGTGGTGAACCAACTATGATGAGGACAAATATGGTACAAAGCCCCGTATCCAAAATTCACTCATTGTGTAAGTGACCAACCTTAGACACTGATAACATGTAAGACCCGTATCCTAGTCCGTACTGTTCCGTCGAAGTCTGACAACCTATGACTGATAATCGATATTTGCACGCGACCCTAAGTCGTATCCTGTAGATTTGAATCGGCTTAATTTGAGACTTGTACCATTGCGACCGCACCGTCGCAGCAGTTCCAACGCCGCGTCTTACACACTGATCCGATACCCTGATCGAGAGATGTGGGCCGGTGTTCAGTTCGAGAAAAAATACTGCGTGTTTACAATCCCAAGAGAATCTCTACAACATGTTCCATCAATCAATCAATCAATCACATCATGTTAAGTACAAAAGTAACCCATGCTTTCTTTCTCTACAAGTTAAGCAACCACCAAAGTCAACCCATCTCTCACCTCACCCGTCACTCACCTCACATCCACCACCTCTCTTACAACCATCTCTCTCTCTCTCTCTCTCTCTCTCTCTTCGCATTTTTCAAGCCACTCCAAGCAACCAAAAACCACACGTCTAAGCATTTCATGTGAGAGAGAAAATTGTTATGTGTGGCCCACTTTCCACCTCAAGATCCATCATCCTAGCCATCTATTTCTCATCATCTCCATCAAAGTGAAGCACAAGGAGACTGGCATTCCAACGGACCAGGAAGATCGAACGGTAGGTGCTCCTATAGGCTAGATTTTCATATTTTTATGATGGGTCAAGTGAGGCCTACCGATCAATGGTATGGATCTCTCTTTGGACCCTAAGATGTGACCGATGGACTACCTTGATCCTCATGATCATTCCATGATGGGGCCATTCTTCATGGACCCCATCATGATGTTTATTTTCTAGTAAAAAAAGTGGTCATCTAGACCTTACATCTTGGTGGAGAAGGGATCTCCACCGTTGATCTTTGATTTGGTGGGTCCACATGCAATGAGACCCACTTAATGTAGGATTGGATGCTTGAAATGGAGGGCCCATAGTGCCGGGGTCCCTCTATCACGCGTGTCCCTCTATCTCTCTCCCTCTCTTTTTATTTATTTATTTATTTATTTTTGTGCGTGATGAGGTGGCCATGTGGCCCACTTGGATGGACCCCACCTTAATGTATGTTTTATACATACCATTCATCCATTTAGTGGCCCACCGGAGCATGGCCCAACTTATGCATGTGTTAAGCCAAGACCGTCCAGCGTCCAGGGACGCTGGACGCTGGATGTGGAAAGAAAACACAAATACTAGCTTGGTTCTACAAGCTTTTGGGGTGAACCACTTGTGTAGGCCCCACCTTGATGTATCAATCTCATCCAAGCTATCCATCCCATTCCCTAGATCATTTTAGGCGTTGAGCCAAAAAATGAGGTTGATCCGAGTATCTGGTGGGCCATAGTGTTGAAAATAGTGTGTCTACCATTTAAATCCACCATGATGTTTCGATACGCTAAAATATATTCAATGTTGGGCTTGTTTGACTTACCTTGAGCTATGGGGACCAATGGCGGGGTCAGATTCACTTAATGCTGGCCCCACGTGTGAAAAACGACAAAAAAAGGGTTTTAAAAAAAACATGCAGCAGACGCTGCTGCTGTCAGAGACGCAGGTAGCACCTGCTGCTGGCGGGCGGGCCGGTGTACGACAGGGACCCACGGCCCCCAGCCGTGGGCCCCACCATGATGTGTGTATGACATCCAAACCATTCATTTGGTGGGACCCTCCCTGAAGTGGGTCCCCTCCAAATATCAGGCCGATCCAACGCTCAGGTGGCCCACATCATAGGAAACAGTGTTGATTGAAGGTCAGCCATTGAAACCCCTTTTGGGTTCCCAAAAGTTTTGAATCAAGATGAAATTTGTTTTTACTCTTCATCCAGGTCTGCGTGACCTTATGAACGGATTGGATGGCTTATAAACATTACAGTGGGCCCTACGTGGGACCCACAAGGATATATGTGTTTTATTTCCACCGTCCAGCCGGACGATGGAGCCCACAGTGATGTATATGTTCTATCCTCACCGTCCACACTGGACGGTGGGACCCGACTGCAGTGTGTGTGTGTGTGTGTGTATGGGAAAAGGTACAATGCGCTCGAGCTGATTTTAACGCCCCATGAGGTCGAGCTGTGTGGGTCCCACCATGATGCGTTTCGAACATCTACCCCATCAGTCAGATGCACCATTCCATTGTGAGCCTAGGTCTTAAAAATCAAGTCAATCCGTGACTTGTGTCGGCTACACTACATACAGAAGTGGGGAGGGGCCATGCACCATTAAAACATTCATAACCATTTTTGAGGGCCCACCGAGATGTATTTTGCAAATCCAGCCCATCCATTATGTGTGTCCCACTTGAATGAGGGTTCAGACCAAGTTTCAGGCGCATGCAAAACTCAGGTGGGCCCCACTAAGTGCTTTTATATGTTTTAACGGTGTCTTCACATAATTTTAGATGGTATGGCCCACCTGAGTTCCGTATACGGCTGATTTTTGGGATATCCCATAATTTAAAGGGTACCCATCAAATGCACGGTGTTGATGGTCGAAACACATCATGGTGGGGCCCACACAGCTCGACCTCACGGGAGCTTATCGTCAGCTCGAGTGCATTGTACCTTTTCCCTATATATATATATACATATATATAATATTATATTATATATTATATTGTATATATATACAATATATAGATTTTATATTATATTATATATAGTATATATGATGGTGGGCCTTCATGTGGACCCCCCACCCTTGATGTCTGTGTTATATCCAAACCGTCCATCACATGGTGGGCCACATGTGTGTGGACCCTACCATGATGCATGTATTGTATCCATACCTTCCAATCATTTTGAGAGATCATTTTTATGGCATGAGAAAAGAATGGGACAAATCTATAGTTCAAGTAGACCCCACCCTTGAAAATAGTGGAGATAATGACTTTCACCGTTCAAAATTTCTAAGGGCCACAGTATTTTCCTACTAAGCTGGTATGTGTTTCCACTTCATCTTTCCCTATGTTAGTTTATGAATAGGTTGGATCTCTAATACATTAAGGTGGGCCACACCTTGATGTATTTATAGCCCGTTGCTTAGGCCCACCTTGATATATACATGGGCCCCATGTGATTAGGCCATCTTGATTTATTTGTGGTCGTCCATTGAGGCCCACCTTGGTATGTGTATAAGGCCCAAGTGATTAGGCCCATCTTGTCATATTTATGGCCCGTTGTTGAGGCCCACCTTGATGTGTATGAGGCCGTTGTTGAGGCCCACCTTGATGTGAATGTAAGGCCCATGTTATGAGGCCCATTGTGATGTATTCAAGGCCCAGGGGTTATGGCTCGTCGTAATGTACATAAGGCCCATTGATGTGGCCCACTTGATTTGTATAAGGCCCATTGAAGTGGCCCCTCACTTGATTTATATAAGACCCATATGATGCGGCCCATTTGATGTATCGAAGGCCCATGGGTTAAAGCCCATTTTATGTATCTAAGGTCCATAGGTTAAGGCCCATTGTGATGTATTTGGAACCTATGGGTAGAGGCCATTGTGATATATATTTCCAGCCCATTTGGTTAAGGCCCATTGTGATGTATTAAGGCCCATGGGTTAAGGCCCATTTGATGTATTTGGGGCCCATGCGTTGAGGCCCATTGTGATGTATTCAAGGCTTGTCATTGAGGCCCACCTTGGTATATGTATGAGGCCCACCTTGATTCATTGTAGCTGTCCATTGAGGCCCACCTTGGTATACATATGAGGCCCATCTTGATTCATTTGTGGCCGTCCATTGAGGCCCACCTTGGTATATATATAAGGCTCATATGATTATGCCCATCTTGATGTAGATATGACCCATCCGTTGAGGCCCACCTTGATATATATAAGGCCACGTTATGAGGCCCAATTGATGTATTGAAGGTACATGGGTCAAGGCCTAATGGTATGTACATAAGGCCATTGTAATATGATTCCACCGTGGTTTATGTGTTGACCTTTATAGCGGGCTATGCCTTGGGAGCAATGATGGTTTGACGTCTACATTATAAGAATAATTTTGGTTAAATGTCTGCATTATGACTCTCTCTAGGGCCCATTGATAGGCCCATACTTGTTATGTGTAGGCCGTCTAGGCCCATCTGCATTGTAAGGATAGTTCATTACTTATAACCTACTTAGTATAATTCCATAACTCATGCCATACGCATCATATGTATGCTTGATATGAGTAGTGACTGATCATTGCATATGCCATTGGACAGAGTATTTACGGGACTCCTTATGAGACGGAGTGCCCACATTATCGCGCTGTACATGCAGGATTGCTGCATGACTGGATAGTGTGACCCATGCATCTTGCATATATGTGACCTGATCATTGTACGCCCTAGTGACATCAGGGTCGTGGCCTCCACAGACACATCGTGGATGGCTAGATGGGACACCGAAAATATTTGGTTCTAGCACTATGGGCACTTAGGATGTCCTTGTGTGAAAATTCCAGAATCTCCGAGGCCAGGAGAAGCCCCAACGTCTAGACCGAGTGGAATATGAGTGCCCGAGTGCTAAATACCAGTAGGCCACGTCTCCCACTATGTCGTGGTCTGTTGGGAGGGGGTGTAGCCTTATCTGCCCGAGTGAGGGGGCTATAAGCTATGCTGAGTATGACCAGCTCGTAAATGGGTTGACTATTGACGAGCCAGGTAGGTATTGGCGTACTATGCGGTTATTGGTCGTGTGGATAGTGTGGTATTTTCCACTTGCTTGGCTGTGCAGCTAAGGAGGAGGCAGTCAGTGCGAAGTGTATTAGACCCTGGTGATTTTCCCCAGAGAGCAACCGTACTGATATGTGGACTTATTGAGCAGGAATTATCTATCCATTCATTCATTCATTCACTATCTACTCGAGCTGGTGGTGCGTAACTATTTGTTACGTGTACTATCGCATGGCCAGAATTTCGGTTGGGCACGCGACTAACTTGAGATCAGGAGTTTACAACATGGAGTCTGACTATCCAAATTTAGGTACGAGACTGGTTTGGATAGAAGTCCCTTGTGGTGGACCTCGTAGCCTGTGATACTATATACTATCATCTCGACTTCACATTCCGACATGGCCATTCCATTCGCACCGCATATTACATTGCATCTACAGTACTTAGCATTTTGAGTTCCTATGTTTTTGCACTTATAAGGCTTAGATGAGGTTGATGGTATTCGTGGCTCATCAGGATTTGTATATTGCATTGCATCCTCAGTATCTGTTATTGTCTTATTATATTTTGCATCGCATAGCCTTGGTACGGTTGATAGTACTCATGGACTTACCAGTATATTTTCGCTTACTCTGATATCGTATGATTCATGATCTTATCAGTATTTCCACTTATTCCGATGATGTATGTACTTTATGGTATACTTGGCACTTGCCTTGCGCACACACTTACACCACCCTCTAAGATTTTGTAAGCTTATGCACGATAGATGTGTGCAGGTGGCGTTAGGTTGTAGTAGCGTTGAGCTTGGAGCGTGCAACTGTCCTCTGGAGCTTTGCTTTCGATATGTATTTCCCTTTCAGCATTGTATTCAAATGATTATATTAGTGGATATGAGATGATGATGTTGCCTTTATGATTTGGGTATGCTTATGGTTATGCTCCATTACAAAAAAAAATCATACTGAAAATCCTCCTTGTAGGATCCCAGGATAGGAATCTGGTGTATGGGCGTTGGGAGCCAAGAATGGGGTACTACAGAGGCTGTCGGTGCCAGATTCGGCGACCGAAAATTTTGTGATTTCGGTTTCCAAGTTTGGGGCGTGACATAATACGTCACAATTACTTGTTCCTTCACCCAATTCCACTGAATTGGCTTCCTTTAATGAATCATCTGATTTTCTCTTCCTTCTAGGTTTTGGTATTTTAACAGTCATTCATATGTCTAATCTTTTCACAATTCCAACACTTTAACTTTTCTTTGCCCATCAACTTGGACCTAAATCATAAATTCCTCTTCTCTCGCTTAAATGATATATTTCGAGCAAATAATGCATTTATAGAAGTACATTCACATTTTATCTTCCTTTTCAACTGCTTCAGCAGAAGAGATGAGATAATGGTATTAATGTCTAGGGTATCCCTACCATAGCATAGAGTATCCATAAGATACTCGTACGACTTTAGGAGAGGCATCAACAAAATTAGAGCTTTGCCTTCTTTGTTGATCTTCACCTCTGCGCTTGTGAGTTTGCAAATCAATTTATTGAAGAGGATAATATTCTTAAAGAGATCTGACTTTTCCGCCATCTTTAGAATGTAAAACTGTCTTCAGATATAGGTAAATAGTGAGTGACTTCGTTATGTAGATGCTCTTCAACTTCGCCCATAATCTTGTTATAGTTATCTCATCAATGACATTATAAATGACTTCATTGGTCAAATACAATTGAATTGTGCTAATCGCCCTTTGGTTAAGTTCGTCATAATCATCTTCCTTCATATATTTTAGACGTTTCGATTTTCTATGGAGTATATGTTGCAGCCATTACTGAACTAAGGGAGCCTTCATCTCCAACCTCCATAGTTTAAAGTTATTTTTACTTGTGAACTTTTTTGTCTCGAACTTCATAATCAATCCCCTCGATGTTATGTTTCCAGATTTAATTTGATAACCCAATGTATGCTCTGATACCACTTGTTATACGCTAAAACCACTTAATGGGCGTGGAAGCAACCTCATAATGAATCAAATAAATAATAGAGAACAAAAAAGAGCAATCAACCACAGAAAATACATAGATTTTTACGTGAAAAATTCTTGCGGAAAAAAATAAAACACAAAGCAATAATTAATCCAATATATCAGAAGAATTACAAGAGATAGAACAAATTATAAATGAAAAATCCTAAATTCCTTTCAAAATTCTTTCTTCGTGCTAAGCTCTTATGTATTAACTCTAGTCGCTTATTATAAAACATATTTATACACTTCCGTATGTAATTAAAAAATAAAACTTGTACTTACGCAAACTTGCACTATTGATCTGATTGTCAATCAAATCAACATGCCTTGACAAATTATTGATCAAATCAACACAGCTGTTAATCAAATTGACAACATCCAAAAATCTTCATCGAGTAAACATGAAAATTTGAAAATATTTTGATTGAATCGACATCTTGTTGTTCGAATTAAAAACTTTGTTCTAATAACAGATTGAAAGCACTTGATCAACATGAAGTTCCATCAAGAATATGACTAAAAGCTTGAATCTTTCTCATCTTCCTTACTCAGAAGTACCGCTCAATGTGATATCTATGTATGCATTTTGTGTGTGTGAGGAGAGTCGGGGACTAAGACTAACATGTATAACAATCAAACTGCCAGTGGTGGAATCTTACCCATCAATAATCTTCCCACAATGTATTGTCTCCACAATCTGTAGAATAGAGTTCATCTGTTCATCGACTTAATATGTAAAAGTATATGGTATACTGAGCCATAAGAAACTATGTGTGAATACAACCCTCTTGGCCACATCCGTTGCTTATCATAACAATTCAAACCATCCAAATATATTGATTAAGCATAGGTACTACGTGTGACCCACTTTAAAGAGATAAATCAATATTTTATTACTTAGGTAATCAGATGTGGCACTGTGGCATGCAATGATTAAATATATCTAGTATTTACTTTATGAGCTTGAATATATATAAATATTTATAATAAGCCATAAGCATTGTCTTTAATAATCTATTCCATTAAGATTATTAATATAACACCTCGATAATAATCACTATATTTATTAAAGTTTAGGATCGAGCATGATAATAAAATGAGCATTTCTAACGACATAAATCCCTTTAGTGTGGAGTGTGATATAAAAATTACATGTTAAATGCAGTCATGCGCACTAATTTTTAAACGGTCCTATCAGTTTTATAAGAATGCCTATGCTTTAAATAAAAGTTAAATATTGTTCATTTATTTATGCATTTACATCGAATAAAAATAATGAATAAAAAGTTTAATACCATAAAACTTAAATACCAATTAAACTTAAATAGATTATAGTGTGTATACAAGTATGATGACTATCTATGTATCTCTTACTAATATAATACTTCATAAGAAAGTAATGCCTTGTTAGTGGGTTCATAGTAATTAACATATACGTGATGATTTTAAACTATCTCTTTCTCAATAAGAAACTTTGATTCAATACTTTTTGACTTAAATAAATTCTTATTGTTATGTGAGAAAAGCACTATATTTTAAAGCCTAACATGTGGCTTTGTCTTTCTCAATAAGAAACTTTGATTCAATACTTTTTGACTTAAATAAACTCTTATTGTTATGTGAGAAAAACACTATATTCTAAAGCCTAACATGTGACTTTGTGGTAGGTGATAATATTTACTTTCATTATAAATAAAGATATAAACACATGTAACAACACTTCATACAAGATAAAATATATCATGATATAAACTTTTTGCTAATGAGTCTTTCAATAGTCTGAATATGTATATTGAATCAAGTCCAATCAATTAATCTGTCTGAATATGTATATTGAATCAACTCCAATCAATTAATTTATTTGAATATGAGCATAAAGACTTTAATATTTTATAAATATCACATTACCTTTTGTCACATTTTATGGATTTATATTTATATTCACCATACATATCCAAGCATTTCTATTACAAAGCTTTATCAAATTATGTGTAAACCTAATCTACAATTAATATATAACACTAGGAAGCTGGCTTTCATTGACCTGTATATACTTATAAGCAATATTTTTCTTAGAATTGAATAAAAATGACCTTTGGGGCCTGTTTGATTTTTCAAATTCATTGTAAATGCCTTGTAAATACCTACTTATTATAATTTCACCATGTTTGGAAATAGGCAAGTACTTCTACTTAGAAAAACTGTACAAAAGGATTAACTTAAATTCGTATGCCCCACCATGATGTATATGACATATTCGTGTTGTCCATCTGCTTTACCATGACATTTTGAGGCATGAGCTGAAAAATGAGACAGATCCAACATTGAAGTGGCCCACACTAAAGTAAACAGTGGCCTCAAGAAGTTTTTAATGGTGGGTGTTCGATTCCTTTTTTTCTGTGGTGTGGTCCACTTGAACTTTAAATCTGACTTATTTTTTTGTCTCATACCCTAAATTTAATTAGCACAACGGATGGACGGTGTAGATAATCCACTTACATCATGGTGGTACCCACAAATATTTGCAGCATCCTCAATTTTAGCGTTGAGAAAAGTAAGGGTCAAATCAATTCTCGAAAGCGATGCGATAATTACACATGGAAATAATTATTAGCTATTTATAATGCAATTACGTTTACTTTAGAAAACCAAACAGACCCTTAAGCTACCTCAAGTGATACAAATGTAATTTTTACCTTAGGGGTAGATTGTCTTATTTACACTCTAAATGTTTGGACTCTTATATTATGAAACTTTGGTTATTTCATACGTTCTCTTATAACGGTATTATTTTAGGTGTTTCTTCTTTAGTGGTATTATCTTGGGGAGCTTTTGAATGATCTCTCATCGCTTCCTCATTGATTAGTTAAGGAATGGGCGAATTTTTTTTTGTAACTAACAATCGACAGTCACTTGTTAAAAAATCGAGTTTCGGGTTTAATCGTTGAGGACCTGATTAGAAATAAGGTCAATTTGAGTTTGAGTTAAGCCACCAAATTAGACTCGGTTAAAATTTGGTTAAGTTGGGTCATGTTGGTTTTAAGTTTTAATTAGTTTTAATAGTATTATTAGATATATTAAATGTATATTGATATCTCTAGCAATTCAACGAGATTTTTTGAGCTAGACACATATGTATGATAGTCAGTTTACATATCATGCAACTGTAAAAAATGATGCATATATGTCACTGTCATGTAAATATACTTCTTTAACCGTAATCGAAATAGAAACCTATATTTAAAAATATAAGGGGTACCAAATGCTTATTTGGACTCAATTAAAAAACATAAGGGGTACCCAATATTTATTTGACCTTGATCAGACTGGATTGGAATATTTAAGAATGAGACTACGACCTGGTATGACTTATAAACTGTTAACTTGGGTACATTTATTATAAGGTTTGAATCAAACCTGACCTGTTAACTACCTCATTTATAAATATTAAATGGTAAGCACATTATATGTGAGAGCAATTTATATAATCTCATCATCAAATGATTTTTATAAGTCCTTGAAAGTAAAGTCATGTAATGCACATAACATGCAGGACTACTTATATTATATTTTATTTTTTAAGAATTGAGGATATGAATTGGGAGAACATGTGGGGAGTTAAAGATAATTGGTGACATTGTAATGCATGTGCACAAAGATTGACACATGTATGTGAAGTGCTTGAAGATTAATGGTGGAACATATGACATTTGTTCATGCTTAAACATAGATGGCAACATATGTGAAACATTTAGTACATATAATGCATGTGCATAAAATATATATCCTATCATACCATTTGATTAAGGATAGATTGCTCTTGAGTAGTGATTATATTAGCTATATATGTTTTCATTTTTTCTCTTTTGTATGCAAAATGGTACTTGACAAACTGCATATATGTTGTTAACGTAAGATAACATGTATAATATACAACATTGCATGAATGTAAACATCTTTCCTAAATCTTATTTAAGAAAAATAACTATAACGTCTAACACATGACTTCCTGGTAGTTGATAACCTTTGCTTTCATGATACATGAAGCCGTAAATATATATGTTATACTCTTTGACAAAAATAGTTCCTAACTGACACGAAAAATGTTTACACCTGATCTGACCATGCCATATGTCACTGCTAGTAATCCGACATGTGGTGGTATCATAGTATGGAAGATTAAGATGAAATCTTCACAGTCGATGCTACTGATAGGAGGAGATCATGAAGCATAAGGAATGTTGTTGTTATAAGACGCGTGTCATTATGTTTATATAAAAGTTGTTATATGACATATGATAATACAAGATAGAATATATAATCATAGTGGCCTAGAAAAAAGTTATAACCGTTGTTTTAACTGGTGGTGATACTTCTCATGACATATGGCAGAAGTCGAGTAGTTGCACACACATGAAGTCATAAGTTGAGAGTTCTAATATGTATGATTTGCTAAGGCGATGATCAACAGTGACACATGGTGTAATATAGAAATACAATCAATCATGTGCATCCAAAAGTAAGTTAATTACTAAAAATCATGAGGGGTTATTTTAATATAGAAATACAATCAATCATACTATTTAATGATTAGTCGATTGGAAGAATATCTCTTAAACTCATCTTGACTTAGAAGTGGATTGGATGACGTTTGCTAATTGGTCAATTGATCCAGAGAAGATTCTAAGGGCCTATTTCAATATACATCTCCAACAAACTACCTTATATATCTATAAATTTAATTGAGAATAAAGAGCTTGGCTTCAAGAAAAGGCTTTCGCAAGAAAGAGAAAATTACAATTGTAAACCCCAACTTTTATATCCAGCGTCTTTTATAAATGATCCAAAACTTACCTTTCCAACTTAGACCTTGCACGTACGGATAGGCATTTGAAGACGAAAATACCCTTACTTTTCAAAGTATTTTTCATTTTTGTAGACCTATAGCTACGGATTATAACCATAGTTATAGGTGATGTGATCAGGGGCATTTTCATCCTTAAATGCTCTGTTCGTACGTGCGGGGTCTAAGTTGGGAAGGTAAGTTTTGGATCCTTCATAAAAAACACTGGATGAAAGGTTGGTAATTTTCTCCGCAGAGGAAATCCGCGTCCGAAATCTATTGTACTTCTGCGGTGCTCGAGGACTGCCAGGGTTATATCAGTCGGAAGCGGATTGGGCAGTGTGTAACTCAGTATGAGTAAACTCGGTGGGATCCAACGTGAGTCATATGTTTTATCCACTCCTTCCATCCATTTTAACAGATAATTTTATGACTTGAGCCCAAAAAAAATATATCCAAAGCTCAAATGGACCACACCACAGTAAACAGTGTGTATTGAACATTTACCGTTGAAAAATTCTTGAGGGCCATTAAAGTTTTAGATCAAGATTGTATTTCTGTGTTCCCTTAATCCATGTTTTTGTGATCTTATTAACAGGTTGGATGACAAATAAATATCATTGTGGGGCCTGGAAAGGTTTCTATGGTGGAAATCATTATTCCCACTTTTTCCTGTCATATGGTCCACTTTAGTTTTTTGTGTACTTCAATTTTTGTCTCAACCCATTAAATGAGTTGGAAAAAAGGATGGACGGTGTGGATTAATCATATACAATCATGGTGGGCCCAACAGATTTTACTCAGTACGATATGAGGTAACTCAGTACGCAATCTGATTTCCTATCAGTCGTACCATTGTTGGGCCCGAGGACTGCCTATCTTTTCGGGGAAACGGATTGGCTACTCCCCTTGACACCAACCCCCCGTCACAGGTGGTCGGTGCTATGTGGGCCTTACCATGATGTATGTGTTTCATCCATTCCATTAATCCATTTTTAAAGACCATTTTAGGGCTTGATCCAAAAAATGAGAGTGATATAAATCTTGGGTGGACCACGCCACATTAAAACAATAGTGATTGGATATCCACCATTAAAATCCTCGTAAGGCCACTATACTATTTATTTGACATCCAATCTGTTGATTATGTCAAACAGGCCTAAATTAAGGGAAAAAACAAAAATTAGCATGGTCCAAAACTTTTATAGCCCCCAAAATATTTTTAATGCTCTACCCTCATTCAACACTGTTTCCTTTAATGTGGTCCACTTGAGATTGGGATATACCTCATTTTTGGTCTCATACCTTAAAATGATCTATAAAAATATGTGGACATCATGGACGAAACACATACATCATGGTGGGGCCCACAGAGCACCGACCACCAGCCATTGGCTGGTGAAGGGGGGAGTAGCCAATCCGTTTGGGGCCATATAATGTTGATCTCCTTTGAACCGTTCATACAACTCGAAGCTCGAGAAGCCTCAGCACATGACACGTACCTACACCAGGGCTATGTGTGGTACACCCGCCAATCCTGCACCGTTCGTACCTTTGGGGCCCACTCCACTCTAATACAACACAACATAATATTAATATTTTCAATACAATATTAACTATCCATCGTCTACCATAGACACTTATCATTATCATTATTATTCATTAATCTAACTGCTCTACTACTAAGCCAATGTAATGCTATAAAATTAGTTCAGATTGAGTATATTAGGCAATCTATATCTGCAATCATGTTGTTGGAGCCAGTAAGATCTCTAAGTCTTAAACAGATGCCTAATAGGGTCATCTTGCAATATGTCTAAAAATTCTGCTCTAACATGTACGAAGTTTGACCAAGTTACGAATATGTTATTGTTTAACTATGATTGCCTTGCCAAAAAGCCCAGTATGGTGATGAGCAAGTGGTCATTCTACGACAGTCTTGCCTTTGAAGTCAGGATCCAAGCATCGAACGGATAGTTGTTCTCCCGATTATCTCACCATGAAATGAGGACTCGAAGTAATGAAAATATTGTCACCCATTGACCTTCCTACTATGAATTAACTGAGTGTTGAATGGTTAATCGTCTAAATAATGATCGGCTTGGCCATGAAGCTTAGCTGGTGGGGTAACGAATGGATCGTCTTTTCTAATGACCGTCTCAACATAAAACTCAACCATACGACGAATGGACCATCGAAGATCCGTCCATCATCAATCGTCTTGCCTTGGAACTCGGTTTTGCACGATGAGTAGAAACTTGTTATAATGATTGCTCAACAACAAAGTCAACCGAGAGACAAACAAACGTCCATCCCTTTCCACGAACTATAATTATCTCGTGTAATGAAGCCTATCTCATGAATAATTGATTGCCACTCCCAAAGACCTTCCAGACACTAAGACAATTGAGCAGGTGTAGACACTCCACTTATATGAAATAGTTGATTTATATGTTATAGAATTTCAAATTTCAACCCAAATTGAAGCCCAAACTTCAACCCAATTCGAAGCTCATGCCTATTTATCCTTAAGACCCTAATAAAGCAAAAGGAACTAGCCCAATTGTCTTAGTGGCTAGGGGATATCCGGACCTCACTAGAGCTCCTGGTGAAATTCGGGCCCCATCCATATACCGGGCAACACATGATGTGCCACCTGCTACATGGAATTTTACAAATATTTTATGGTGAGGTAGGTAAAGGAGAGGAATAAAACCCCACCTCGGGAGTCCTTATTTGGTACAAATGGCCCTTCAGCCCTTAATTTTCTCAGAAACTACATTATTTACCACTCATCCAACTAATCACAAGGTGCCACATGACACATCTATTCTCTTAGCTAATCACAACCCTCTTAGCCATTTTTAGCTTCCAAATTTTCTAAAAAATACTAAAATGTCATCCCTTACATTTATAAATTCACCTCTCATCCTCATTTATAAATAATCTTTTATCTTCCATCACTTACCAAACACTAATAATCCTATCCCTTAAACCACACATCTAACATGGAGAGAAGGAGAGTGTAAGGAAGTCATTCTAGATCTAGGTCAGTATAGCTAAGCCCATATCCCAACTACCTGAGCTACTGGAAAGCCGATCCTGCTAACCATGATCAATCCTTGTAATAATTTGTTCACTTACTCACGAAGCTCAGATTAAATTCATTCATACTTATATTAGCATTGTATATCACTACTTCCCCTCTCAACCTCCTACTTTTCTAGTCTATCCGAGTGTATACTCTATAATGTGTTGTTATTCCACATCATTCCCATAAAAAAATTCAAATCGACTAGGATTAAGACCGTACCCTCTTTGCATTCTGTGCATGTACATCAACATATCTGTAACAGCCTAGATTTTTTCTAACCTAGAATTAGACGTCCTTAGGCGATGGGTCAATCCTAACACCTGTTTAACTTCTCAAACACTCAATTAAAATCTCAAATCCCTTTTCAAACCATTTTCTTCACAAATCTCACCTTTCACTAACTCGTTCTTTAAATCCTTCTAAGTACTTTCACATTAGACACTATCTTAAAGTTTAGGTGATGAAGAACAATACTTAAACTAAACATTGCTACAAAGGTCTAAGTACCATATTAGATCGAAATCACTCAGGACTAAATCCTTTAGAAATTTGACAAAGTTAACTACGTGTTAAACTAGATTATCCATGAAATCCATTTCAATCACTTTAAATATGATCTACAAGATCCAAAACTTGTAGAATTATTGACGCTAAGTTACCCTAAAATCTCAGATCAATCTCATTACCCAGTTACTCTCGGGAGCATCTCGAAACTCCGTATCAGATCGGGACCGCACGTCGAAAGTCCGAATAACACGAAGTTAAGGAATTAGGACCGCCTCACTGGGCTTGATAACCATCTCAGAAATCAAATTCAGACAGTGTCCCACGGATGTTCGCTTGAGTCCGGAGCGAGGAGTGTGAAAATACTTGATTTTTTTTAAAAATAAATATCTCAAATAGTAATCTGAGACTTATCGCTTGCGGTCAGTATTAAGCAACCTGACCGTCAGAATCTGACCCAAATACACCCTCGGATCAGGAAAAATTTCATAAACATATCCATGTACTCGGAATCTCTGATCGAGATCCACTGACCGTCGAACTGAAACTGGTTCGCCACGCGTGATCTGAGAATCCGACTGAAACGAAAACTTAACTAAACCTAGATCCAGTGTTAGTGAGCTTAAGTCCGACCGCACGTAGAAAAGGGGCTGCCAGAAGTCCTCCGTTGAGCTGAAAAATGGTCACTTTGGTTATAACCTAAGTATACCTTGACCTGAAGTCTATTTCAGTGACTTTTTAGGCTATATAAGGACCTTAGAACTCTCTCTCTCACAGCCATACGAATTTGAGAGAAACCCTAGAGAGAGAAGAGAGAAAAGAGAGAGAAAGTGTGGGAGTAGTGGGAAAAACTCCCTACTACTATCTCCTGCCGCTACATAAGCTGCACCACCCCATTCTCGTCGCTTTCCCAGTGATTCCGGTGTCATTTCTAGGTAAGAAACCCTAACCCTAATCTGCTTTGGGGTTGTAAAGGTTATAGGTTATAAAATAGCTAACCTATTTCGTTCTATAGGTTACCAATCTGTCGAATACGAAAGCTTAGCAAACCTACTTGATTCGTTACGATTCTACGATAAAATGTGAGAACTTTAGGTGTATAGGTTATGGTTTTCAATACTTTCAATGTCAGATAATGATAGATTCATGATCTGCATGCAATTGCACATGTACAAAGTGTTTTCTGTTTCGATTAAAGACGTAGAATATGGAATTTTACATATTCTAGGTACTCGTAGAAAATATTGTATATGTATATATTTTGGAAATATGTTTGACATGATTATTTGTTGTATGAATATATGATATATGGATAAAATACTTATTTGGCGAAAGGATTTGCCCTAATACATGTTATGCTAATATACACTATGTATGTAAAAATAGTGTATTGTATAAAGTACCGTATACGTATATATTTTGGAGGTGTGTTTGACATGATTATTTGCTGTATGAATATATCATATGTGCGTAAAATACTTACTTAGCGAAAGGACTCGCCCTAGTACAAGTTTTACTAACATACACTAAGTATGTTGAAATAGTGTATGCTAAATATTTGTGAAAATGCTTGTGTGAGTAAGTGTTTGGATGATGATGCCTTAGGTAGGTGTTGAGATGAGATTCTCAACTACCTTAGAGACATGTATGATTTTCTCCATGAGGTTGTTTACTTAAACCGCTTATTTGTAAAATAGAAGTGTTTGTATTCTTGTTTATATGGTGCTTTATGACATGCTTTATAACATGCTTTATACATGCTTATGACATGTTTATTATTATGCCTGAATTACTTTGTTTATTACGCTTTACTCCACATGATTTGAATATGGATTAATTGTGATTGGAACTATGTTTATAATCCAGACAATCGGTACCAGACTTGAGTTCGTGGTTGAGATTCTTTTCGCCACATAGGATGTGTTTAACGAACCTGAGTCGTACTTCAGTTGGCGACAGTGGTTAGGCCACACGAAGTGCTTATGCACTTCATATCGTTCAGTTGATTGTGTGTTCGAGCTAGTCAGGCCCGTCAAGTAACCCGATATGTCTAATGTATGTTCACCATGTTTGGTCGCTATTGCTTGAACCTAGGGTACCAAACTTACCAGTGGAATCCCGTTAACTATGGTACTTCGATCCGCTAAGACTCATGAGCCGGGCATGGTGGTATGGGACACCGTGATCGAGCTGTCGGCCTACGCTGGGGCCACGTGCCTCCTCGTAGTGACCAATGAGCAACTAGACTTGTGAGCCGATTATGGTGGTATGGGACACTATATTCGTGTTGTCGGCCTACACTACTTTGATGGGTGATGGGGGAGTGGTGCAACGATTCCGTGTAACAGCCTTGACAGCCTTGACCGTACTCGGTGTAGTGACCTCGAGCATACTCTAAATCTGCGATGAGGCGATGAGCCTTCCCATAGTAACAGAGTATAAACTAGGCCTGTATTGATAAGGTGATGGGGGAGTGGTGTAATGATTCCGTATAACAGCCCTGATAGCCCTTGCAGCGACCTAGAAACACACCATCGTATGAGATTGTCTAGGACTGACGACCCTAGAATGGATCATGTTTGGGAATGATACAAGGGAGGTACCTCAGTTTCCCAATCCTGCTGTTTGAAATGGACTAATAACAACCCGGTAATCATGCTCATCATGCATTGCATGTGCCTGGAAGATGTGGAGCACTGAGGAATGTAAGCATGCCCCGAACGTAAGATGGTGTCGCATGAGGGAGTATATCAGAGAGGACATACATCATGTCATTTCATACATGCATTAAATAAGAGTAGTTAGAATTGTTTGATTATATTGCTTTATCATTACTGCTTGACTGAATTGATAACATGTTAACCTATGCTTTATTGTTCCACTGAGTTGGCCACTCATTCCCACGTTACGGGATGGTGTTTTAAAACACCCACCAGACCCTGTATCAGATGCAGGTATCACTGGAGCATAGGAGACTGAGCCTAACTTCTATGACGATCAGGAGGAGTTCTCCTATATGCAGTTCGCTGGAAGCTTCGCATAGGCTGTCCAGTGCTACGGGGCTACAGGGTTGATAATTTTAGTTGTACTATTTTTGTAAGACCCGTATCATAGCCCGTACAGTTCCGTAGGTTCCCGCGACCTTTTCGGTCAAATTCTGGCAACATTCGACCCTTAACCGGCATTGCGCGCGACCCTGATTCAACCGTCGTTAATCTGATTCGATTCAACCCGAGACCTGTACCATTGCGACCGCGCTGTCGCCGCGGTTCCAACACCGTGACTTGCGCATCGATCCGATATCTAGGCCAGGAGATGTGGGCCCGCGTTCATTCCGAAGAAACGTCATAGCGCGAATCCCGAAAGAAAATCTCTCTACGACCCGTCACATCAATCAAGTACACATCATTTCACAAGTCAAGTACCTCACCCATACCCCATGCCACCTCACCCCCTCACAAGTCAACTCTCTCTCTCTCACCCATACCTCCTTTACATAAAATTCAACCCAACCCATCCCTTTTTCTTACACACCCATTACTCTCCCTACATCATTTATCACTCTCTCATTTCTCTCTCATTTTCTTCCATGCAATCCATCCATGGAGCAACCCACGTCTATGTCTCCCATGAGAAGCCATGTGTGGCCCACTTCCCACCTCCCCATCTCCCATCTCCACCCTTCATTCTTCATCATCTTCCGTTAAAGTCGAAGCTGAGGAGCTAGCGATTCCATCGGACCAAGAAGATCCTAAGGTGGGTGCTCATAACTTTTGGTTTTGATGAATTTAGGGCCCACTTATGGTGGGACCCATCTTGATGTATGTTTGGTATCTAGGAGGGGCCCATAGTGGCGGGGTCCCTCCCGTTTTTCACGGTTCTCTCCCTCTCTCCCTCTCTCTCTCTCTATCTCTCTCCTTTTTCCTGGATTGCTGGCCCACTTTGGATCAATCCAGACCGTCCAGATGAACTAGACAGTATGGATGAAGGGATGATGCAAATACCAGCTTTATTCAAGCTGGTAGCCACATGGTGTGACCACCTGATGAATGTGTTTCATCCACCGTCTAGCTGATTGGACAGTACATGATTTATGCGAGAATCCACGCTGTCCGTACATGGCATGGCCATGATTTGGATGGGCCAGATGGGCCAGGACCGCTGGTCAGGATGCTGTCCAGACCGTCCAGCGGGCCTGGACGAAGGCAAACCACGAATATCAGCTTCATCAAACTGGCCGATGATGTGGGCCCCACCCCACCTGACGTAGGCATTTGATCCAAACCGTCCATCCCATGGCCATGGATCTAGGGCCGATTCAAATCTATGGTGGGCAGGCCGTCCGTAGGACCCATCATGTACGTGTGTTGTACCCAATCGTCCATGCTTCTGGACGTAGTTGGCTGGTGCACACCAGCTCTGCTGCAGTTGCATGTGGGGTCCACCTTGTGTATTTTGTATCCACACCGTCCATCTGCACGGTGGACCCCCGATGCAATGGCTCTAATCATGGCCGTCCGTCCACTGTTGGGACGTGAGGCTATCTTGATACATGTGTTGTGTCTGGACGGTGGGGATTTCATGATGTAGGTGTTTTTCCCTCGCCGTCCCTGCCGCCTCCTGCACGAGCAGTTCACCTTGTGGACGTGCTGCCTTGATACGTGGGACCCACCTTGGCATATGTGTTGTAATTGCACACCGTCCATCTGACGATGTTGCATGGGCCCATGACGTATGTACCTGATCCACACTGTCCGTCCGTTTTTCAGATCACGGGACATGTGGACCCCATTGCAATGTATGGGTTTCACTAGGACCGCCCATGTGGGACCCACCTTTGCTGCATGTATATGATCCACACCGCCACTAACGGTGGGACCCACCTTTGTTGTGTGTTCTGATACACACCGCCCATCTGGGACCCACATGCAGCATAGCTGCTTCACCACGTCAGCAAGGTCCATGGGTCCCTCATGATATATATGTTGTACTCTACCGTCCAATACGTGGACGGTGGGTCCTGATGTATGTGTTATATTTTGCACACCGTCCATCTGTTTCATATCTAGGCCATCTGTCTGATGGACGGTGGACCTGCACACCAGCTATATATCTGCTGAATTTACAGCAGCAAGTTCTGCGGGCCACGTCATGATGTATTTGTCCACACCGTCCAACTGCCTGGACGGTGGGGAAACCACAAATATCTGCTTGGTCCCAAATCGTGGCCCACTTACCTGGGACCCACCTTACGAGTGGATTGGCTGGCGGACCTTTCTCCTGCCATCAGCGCCCCACCTTGATGGATGTTTTTCATCCAAACCGTCCACCCATTTTGTTGGGACGGGCAGGGGCTTTGAGCAGCCACCATGGTGTACTTGTTGTATCCCAACCATCCACCTGACTGGCGTGCCAAGCACGGCTATACCATCTAACCATTTGATGCAGGTGTTGCATCTGTACCGTCCATCAATGGTCCCATGAAATTAGCAGTTCTGTGGGGTCCATTGATGCATGTTTTATATCTAAAATCGTCCATCCTATTGGCAGCTCATCTCTGGCCTGAGGTCAAAGAAATAAGACAGATCTAGTATCACGTGGACCGCACCGTAGGAACAGTGGAATTGAACGTCCACCATTGCAACCCTTTGAGTTACAGAAGTTTTGGGGCTAATATGATATTTGTTATCCTCTCTGTTGAGGTCTTGATAATCACATGAACAGGCTGGATGGGGAATGAATGCTATGGTGGGCCGTCTAAATTTTTAACAGTGGGAATTATCAACACCACTGTTATTTGTGGTATGGTCCAGATGATCCTTTGATCTGATTCATTTTTAGGATAATGCTCTAAAATGATCTCTATAGATGGATGAATGGTACGGCCCAAATAGTGCGGTCTCCTTGTTGTATTTGGGAGGCCTAATATCATGTATTCAGGGCCCATGGGTTGAGGCCCATTGTAATGCATTTGGAGCCCACGGGTAGAGGCCCATAGTGTTGTGTATTAGGCCCATTTGTATCGGCCCATTTGATCGGGCCAATTGATTTGGCCCATGTGACTCGACCCATTTGATTCGACTCGATGTGATACATGAGGCCTATGTGGTTAGGCCCATCTTGATTTATTTGTGGCCGTTGTTGAGGCTCACCTGGATGTGTATTTATGGCCGTTGTTGAGGCCCACTTTGATGTGTACTTGTGGCCGTTGTTGAGGCCCACTTTGATGTGTACTTGTGGCCGTTGTTGAGGCCCACCTGGATGAGTACTTGTGGCCATTGTTGAGGCCCACCTTAATATGAATGTAGGGCCCATGTTATAAGGCCCATTTGGGTGTATCTTAGGGCCCATGGGTCGAAACCCATTGTGATGTATAAAGGCCCGTGGGTTGAGACCCACTGTGGTGTGCATAGGGCCCATGTTATGAGACCCATTTGAGGTATTGGAGGCCCATGGGTCGAGGCCCAATAGGGTATGCATAAGGCCCATTGAATGTGATTCCACCGTGTTTTATGTATTGACCTATATGAATGCTATGCCTTGGGAGCAATGTTGGTTTGACGTCCACATTGTAAGTTTAATGTTGGTTAAATGTCCGCATTACGACTCTCCCTAGGGCCATTGGTAGGCCCATACTTGTTGTGTGTGCCGTCTAGGCCATCCGAGTTGTAAGGATAGTTCATCACCTTATAACATGCTTAGTGTAGCTCCATGATTCATACCCATACGCATCATATGTATGCTTGATATGAGGAATGTTTGGTTATAACATGAGCCGTTGGATGAGACATTTACGGGACTCATATGAGATGGAGTGCCGACATGAGCGCATGGTACGCGCTGCGAGATTGCTGCATGTTTGTGCAGGTATGATTCATGCATCTCGCATACATGTTACTTGATCATTGTACGCCCTAGCGACATCGGGGCCGTGGCCTCCACAGCATATCGTGGATGGCAAGACGGGACACCTGAAATGTTTGGTTCTAGCATACGGGCGCCATAGATGTCCCCGGGTGAAAATCCACGAACCTCCGTGGCCGGAAATGACTCAACGTCGAGACCGAGTGGATATATGAGCAGGGCCGAATACCAGAGGCCGCGTCTCCCACCGTACGTGGTCGGTTGGGAAGGGGGTGTGACCTTACACTTTGAGTGAGGGGGCAATATCTAGGTTGAGTTTGACCGCGGAATGGGTCCGCTATCGACGCAGCCGGGCCCGATATTGTGCGGATAGTGAGGTCTCTTCCACTTACCCAGGTTGTGCGCTCGGATAGGGGCGGCAAGTGCGGCGTGGGAGTGTAATAGACCTGATGATCCCGAGATGAACCGTCTTGATATGTGGACTTATTGAGCAGAGTTGCATACTCATTCATTCATTCATTCACTATTCACTCTCATACTGGCCGGTATATGGTGCAACTAATTGTTGTGTACCTTCGTTATGGCAAGGATTTCGGCTGAGGAGCGCGACTAACTTGAGCTTAGGAGTTTACCACATTGAGTCTGACTATCCAAATTTAGGTATGGGGCCTGGTTTGGCTGGGCCCTTGTGATGGACCCCATAGCCTGCGATACTACGTACTATCATCCCGACTTCACACTCCAGCATGGTCATTCCATTCGCACCTCATAGTGCATTACATCTACTGCATATGGCATTCCGGGTTACTATGTTTATGCGTTTATACGGTCTAGATACGACTGACGGTATTCGTGCACTCATCAGGAATTGCGTAATGCATCGCATCCTTCGCATCTAATGTTTGGCTCTTTATGACTCCTCATTTGCATAGACGTTCTATAATGCGTATCCTGGTATTGATTGACTCATGGACTTGTCAGTATTTCTGCTTATTTCTGATATTGTATGATTTATGGGCTTGTTAGTATTCCCGCTTACTCTGATTACTCTGATATTGCTTACTTGGCACTTACCTTGTGCACACACTTACACCACCCTCTAAGCTTTCTATAAGCTTATGCACGATAGATGCGTGCAGGTGATGTTAGGTCATGACATTGTTGAGCTTGGAGCGTCATGACGGTCTTCCAAGCTTGATTTTTATTTATGTATTTCTTTCCAGATCAGATCAACCGATTATATTAGTGGATATGTGATGATGATGTTGCCTTTGTGA
Organism: Magnolia changhungtana; assembly: GCA_030180095.1. Lineage (NCBI taxonomy): Eukaryota > Viridiplantae > Streptophyta > Magnoliopsida > Magnoliales > Magnoliaceae > Magnolia > Magnolia changhungtana. The sequence goes on along the minus strand of JASAUF010000321.1, from coordinate 1,450,938 downwards.
ATTGGGTAATCTTGTGGTTATGCTTATTATGAGTTAAATGTACATTGAAAAATCCTCCTTATAGGATCCCATGATCGGAATCTAGCGTATGGACGCTAAGAGCCGAGAATGGGGTACTATGGAGGCTGTCGGCACCGGATTCGGTGATCGGGATTCCTGTGAATCCGATCTCCGGGTTTGGGGCGTGACAATTTTGACATTTTGATTCAGAACCAACATGTATATGTACGGTGACTCAGTTAGTGTTCATATTCTGGAGATCGAGAATGTTTTGTTTTATATATATTTATATACACCTTTCAGTCTTCCGCTTACGTTTTATACATGGATCTGGAGTATGAATTACTGTTTTGGTAGAATCTCACTCATGTTTATTGTACTAACACAGACAACATTTAATCATCATTATCTATGTTGTATAAGTGATGTTCTGGAACTCGAGAGTTGAGTTACTACTCGACCCTCGATTTTTCAGGGCGTTACAATATCTCTCTTAAACCACCATACTACTCTAGTCAATTTGAGTGTATGCTTTACAACTTGCTGGACACCTGAATCCTGTCCACTAAAAACTTGGGTTGACCAGAACTTTTCATTGATATTGTATTATCATATTATATATCATTAATTACCTTGTAGAGTCTGGACGCTAGAACTACCTAAATCCCCTACATTTTTATGAGTTTGGTGAAGTAGAGATTGCAAGTTCGTATAGTCAAAGAAGGTGCCTAACACCTTCATTCTCTATCACATTGGTCTCTTACTCAGAATCTCTGGACACAAATCATGAGTTAATTAGGAAAGAGAATCATTAGATTCTCTACTTTATGGATTCCGCAAGATCTAACCAACTGCGAAAATATGAGTAACTGTCTAGTGGCGACTCCAATTCAAACATGCAATACCCTGAGTCACAACTACACATAAAAGCATGAAAACAACCTCATTAGCGCAGTCTTCGAGATCCTTAGAGATCTCTAGCGTTCATAAGCGATCTAGCTTTCGTGCCCAATGACCTTCTTGTCATGAATAAACAGTCATTTCCTAAGACTATCTCATTAAAAACAAATTACCGTCAGTTATCATTTTTTCTTATTTTTCTTATTCTATTTTTCAGCCAAGTATAGTTAAAACTAATTTATTTAAATGATAGGCCTCAACATAATTTTATTCTTTTTAGTTATATTCTTTATTGTTAAATAGTGTAAAGTAAATCATACGCTTAATTAAAACTTCGTTTTTGCAAAGGTAAAAAGAACTTATTAGAAGGACGAATCCTTTATGGACATTAGAGGGTGGATTTTATGAGGGAATAGGAGATCTACTCGCTTCTTTCCACTGGTTGCCTTGCTCAAGGGCGTTTTGTGATAAGGGTAAAAGTGTTATATTTGACTAGAGTCACCATTAATCAGTTGTTACGATTCTACATTCAGTTAGACCTCGTAAAAATGCTTAAGATTGAGGACTCGAATATATTTAACCCTAAGATGAATAGTAAGTTTACGTTCCAAATATTTCAAGTAAGAGACTGCGGTTATAGAGAGGGAAGGTGTTCGACACCTACTCTGCTGTATGGACATACAATCTTTAGTTCACAAGATCTGACTAATTTCTGAAGAATAATGGTAATTCTCGCATGTATAAAATGTAATGTGATGCAATGATACTGATAATTGATTAATCTAAATTTCTGATGGGCATGATCCAACTATATCGGCAAGTTGCAGAGCATATGTTCAAAATAATCAAGTGCATGATGCAGGTATGTATGTAAAGATGCTTGATGCTGATGCTTATGATAAAACGATGGCCAATCGGATAAAGTTTCTGGTGGACATGTTGCGATTATATCGGCAGGTCTTAGAGCATAGGCCCGCTAATTAGATATGATGGAAATGATGGAAAATGATGTAATGCAATGTATATACTAAAACGACGGCTAACTGGTTAAGGTTTTTTACGGGCAAGATCTGATTATATTGGCAAGCCACAAACATACGCTCGCCAATCAGATGCGTGAAAACGATAAAAATGCACTATGATGTTGATGTATATGAGGAGCATGGGGGTTCAGAAGGAAATGAATGTTGCACAATGATAACGCACTGATTCGATGAAACTGATAGATGTTTGAATGACCGAATGAATAGTAGCGTCGCAAGGCTAGATTGAGTAGCTCAGATTTGAACTTAGGTGGCTCAGGAGACTTAGACTCTGGCTAGGCTAAGCTAGACCAGGGTTAGGCTCTCGCTCTCACTCTCACTCTAACTCTCCTTAGTGAAGGAATGGAAGGGGACTCCTTGGGTGAGAATGGATAATTGAAAATGGGAGTGAATGCCTGAAATGAGAAGGGAATGAGGTTGTTTATAGCATCCAACCCTGGTTTTCGTGTAATTCTTAGTGATCATAAGGGCAAAAGGCGGTTGAATGACTGAGATTGGAGATTGCCACATGACATCATCTTATGAGTTGGATGAGGTTATAAAAGGATAATTTTAAATAAGGAGAAGAGAATTGGATTAAACGCACTTCAATCGCACACTTGATGTTCGAAAAAGGAGAGTTCCACATGCTTAAGCCACCCCACTTGCTTTGGCAGGCAGGATCCTCCAAGCATGTGGAGGCTCTGCTGTGAAGGTTGCTACTTTGAAATTTTGGTCATTTCTCTGATTGGTCTTGTTTTGGGCTTGGGTTCGGGCTTAAATAGGTGAGTTGACTAGGTTATGGGGTTGGGTAGGCTGACCGGGTGAGTTGACTTGCCGAATTGACTCAAGGCTCTAGGGTTTTGGGTTTCTAGGGTTTTGGGTTAGGCTGACTGGCTTGAGGGTTTATGACTGGGGTTTCTAGGATTTAGGATTATAGGATTAGGGTTTAGGATTGGAGTTCGATTGTCGATCCATCCATTTAAACTCAATCACCTTATTAGATTGGGGTGGGGTGTCTACACCCTCCCCTTCACCAATCACTTGATTTTACGCAATTGGTGGCTGGGTAATCAGTGATCTTCACATATTTGGTCCTAAGGGCCCATTTGGCCGGGTGGATTGGAAGGGATTGAATGGTATTAGGGTGGATGGCATGGATTTCAAGGTAATGATGGTGTTGTCAGTGGATTGTCTTAAGATCTATGGGATTGCTATATCCCGGGATTGCTATATCGAGTCTGTTTGGCACGCCCGGCCAATCTCGGGATTAAACCTTCCCATCCCTTCCAATCCCTCGAACCAAACACGTCCCAAGCAAATTTGAATGGATTAGGGTGGATTGGATGGGATTTACAGGTAATGATGGTGTTGTCAGTGGGTTGTCTTAAGATCCATGTGATTGCTATATCCCGAGATTAGATCACCCAGTCTGTTTGGCACGCCCGGCCAATCCCAGGATTTAACTTTCAATCCCTTCCAATACCATCCAATCCGCTCGGCCAAACGGGCCCTAAGCCGACTATTTTGATGCTTGAGGTCACAAGACATTCGGTTCGAGTTGAGCCACTATTGTTCTTGGCACACTTGTGAGACATACACACGCATACATAACACATACGATCGAATTTGAAACCAACAAAAAAACATCCTAATATAGACTTCTGGCTGATGAGAATCCAGCATAGTCTAAATCTATATATTTAATTGGCTCTAACCAATTGGTTTGCGCCACATCACCTTCTCTAATCCATAATTACATTTAACCATATACAACTTATAGTTCTACTTAACAGGTACACATGAATTTTTCGTGAATTATTTACATTTAAAAGTCGCAATAGACTGAATAGCCCACATGACCTGACTTTGGGCCGGGTTTAGACCTAATAGCTTGGCCATGAGTGGGCTTGGGCCACTAATGGCCTAATCAAATTTTGAGCCAGGCTTGGGCTCAAGTTAATTTATCCAAGCCCAGACAGACCCGACTTTACATGCATGTATTATAATCTACCAATATGCAATTCTAATCCTTGGTTAAGCAATATCTTAAATGCAGACCGTTGGTTTCATTCCTTTAAATGTCTATTTCTTTATACATGTGTGGCCCACTTGATCAATGGATAGATTAGAAAAATAGAAAATAGGGATGTTTTTCAATTTTTCGGCCAGGTTGGGTAGGGCCCTGGCCCGACTAATAGTTTTGGGTCTTGGGCCGAGCCCAGGCCTTGGGTCATATCTGTCGGGTCTGGCCCGTCCAAACTCGGCCCATTGCCAACAGTATACGTACACAGTATCTTACCACCGGCAGTCAAATGACGAAATCACCCACGTGCTGTGCTCTCTCCAGGTAAAAACCCAAGTGGGCTATTTTGGTAAATCCCTTCAACGGACGCGGATTGGGTACTACCCCGCTGTTCCGAGCTCGGGACAGGCTGGGGCTCTGAGGGGCCACCGTGATGTATAGGTTTTATCCACACCGTCCATTCACTTTTTCACATTATTTTAGATTAGAATTCCAAAAATAACGTAGATGCAATATCAAATGGACCACACCACAGGAATCAACGGTACTAATGGTGCCCACCGTTGAAACCTTCCTAGAGCTTTCTGTGATGTTTGTTCTCCATCCAAACTGTTCATAAGGTCATATCGACCTTGATGAAAGGAAAACACAAATATCAGCTTCATCCAAAACTTTTTAGGCCCCAATAAGTTTTCAACGGTAATCGTTTAATCCATAATGTGTGGTCCACTTGAGCCTTGGATCTTCCTTATTATTAGTCCAAAAACCTAAAATTGTATAGAAAAATGGATGGACGGTGTTGATAAAATCCGTACATCATGTTGGCCCATCATAGCCCCAGCCTGTCCGGAGCTGTAACAGGCAGGGTTCGTACTCAAATCGCGTCCGTTCGATTCTGTCGCGTGTTTCTTCGAACCTGACTCACCTACTCAGCCACTTTATTGCCTTTGCTATTCTCAGAACCGCATCTCTCGTTCCCAGATTCCCATGTATGTTTTGTACCATTTAAAAAATGGTGGTGACTCTTTAATCACACATCACATGCTACAGTTTAGCGTAAATCTAGACCGTATAAATCTTTGAACAAACTATGGATGGATAATGGTAAAAAAATCACACTGGGAAGTTACCATGAAATCCATTTTATTTCCCTACACTAACCAATTTATTTATTACCGTCCATTTGATACACGTCAATTAGATAGTTAGGATTTTATTTATCAGTGTGATTTTAGGTATATTCTCCAAAAACAATGGATCCCACACTTTGGATGGTTTGGATTGGTGTATATTGTGTTGAATAGGTAGAGGCTCATTAGCAAGTTCGTTTAAACGGTGATAAACTAGCACGCGATCTTCCCGCGTCTTCTTAAAAAAACCAAAGCTCTTCATGGTTCTCCCGTCTCCGCTCTCTCTCGCTTCTCTTTTGCTGCGTGCTGTGAAGAAACCTCTTTAGGTATTGCAGGTGCGTGAACTCTCATCACCGTACTCCGGCATTTCATTTGGTTTAAGTAGGGCACATGATTCAGTGATCCAAGCCGTTGATCGGTTTTTCCACACTGTGGATGGATCTTTTCCCTAAAATCTCTTTGATGCTTAGGCAGAGAAATGCAATAAATGTTTCAATTGGAAACAAAAGCTCAAGATTGATGGCTGGGATCTTCCAATCTGGTAATATCTCGTGGGTCCATCTGACCATAGGCCTGATCAATAAAACACGGTTTCTCATTTATATTCTCGCAGTGTATGGAAATCTACACACATCAATCCGTTGCACGTGGTTTGCTAATTCCACATGCATGTGGAGCCGTACACGTGCACACGAGAAAGCACGCAGGGGCGGCTCAACATTTTTGGGGGCTTAGGCAAGTCATAAAAATCAGGCTTTTTAGAAAAATGAAGTTACAATTTAATTAAGAAAAACGATGTTAGAATTTAATTTTTTGAGAACTTAATTAGCAATTAAGTAAGTAGTTGTGGTCCTAAGTTGAGAAGAATTTATTGGATTTTCGGCGAAAGTTCCTGCGCCGGGAACTTATGTGGGGGCCTATTGTGATGTTTGTGAGAAATCCTCCCCGTCCATCCAATTTGTGAGTTCATTTTAGGACATGTTGCGAAAAACGAACAGTATCCAAAGCTCAGATGAGCTGTACTAAAGGAAAATGCGGTCAGGGAAATTCCTACCACTGAAACCTTCTTGGGTCTAACAGTAATGTTTAGATGCCATCCATATCGTTAATAACATCATTCCTATTGGGATGAACTGAAAACAAAAATATTAGCATGAATCAAAACTTCTATGGCCTTATGAATATTTTAATTGTGGATGTTTAATTATCACGTTTTCGGCTCACTTGAGCTTTGGATACGGTTAATTTTTGGCAACATGTCCTAAAATGAACTCACAAAACGGATGGGTGAGGAGGATTTTTCAAAAACATCACAGTGGGCCCCACCTGGGTTCCCAGCGCAGGAACTTTCAACAAAAGGCTTTGGCAAGAAATCCGCTTTGATTTTTTAAGAAAAATCTGTTGAGTTTGAAACCCTTGCTTTCTTTGTTGAATTTTCTTGTTTAATCTTACTATGGAAGGCCGTCCAAAGAAAACTAAAGAGCTTCTTCTTCTCGACCACTTATGTTAGGGTGAGAAACCTACGACCTCCCAGAGATGACTCCAAGACTGTTATTATTGATAGCGCTAGTTTCTAGAATTTATTTATTTATTTTCAATTTTAAATTTGTCAACTAATTTTTAGATATTCTATTTTGTAGGCCTTTCAATAGGTTTTATTTCAAAAAATTTTAACTTTTTTTTTTTTTTTCCTTCTTAATTTTAATTTTGCTATAATATAGGACCTTCATAATTAAGAAAATTTAATTTTGCTATAAAATAGGCCTTCATAATTAAGGGGCCTTAGGCCATTGCCTCACCTGCCTACTCCTTTGAGCCGCCCCTGAAAGCACGTGTCCAAATTGAAAGCGTGTTTGAGATCTGAGCTTTCCATTGGGTGATCTACACTCTTAAGATCTTCTAACATAAAAATCAAGTTATTTCATACATCAGGTGGGCCCCTACATATCAAAACCAACGAGTGGGTGTGAAAAAAAATCTTTTAACCGTCCATTTACTTTATATGTTATGGCCCATATTAAGAGTAATATGAAATTATTTGATATTTTTTAGATTAGAAAATCTAAGTAGGAAAGCTCAGATCTTCTGCGTGTTTTGTATTGGCACGTGTGCTCGCGTGCCGACGTTTTAGGTTCTACACGCGCGGGTGGAATTAGCAAACATCCAACTGTATTCGTTGCATGCCTGTACCCCAACAATACCTTTCGAATTGTGTGGGTTGATCCTAGCCGTCAGATTAGTGGATTTAAATTGGACGGTTAGAAATGAGAAATGTAATCTACATGCTGTTGCATGTGCCATGTGGCAGATCGGAGCAAGATCAAGCCGTCAACAGGCTGGTCCACGCTTCATTTGGGACTTCTATCGAACTGGCAAGTGGACTGGCCCGATTTCTGGCCCAGGGATCTACACATCAAGATACACCTGATTGACGGCTTGGATCTTCCAACCGTGTGCCATGGAGCTTATCCCATCAGACGTTTGCTTCAATACATCCTGTTGGAGGTATTGAAACGTTGGGATTCTCTAGCCATTGGATTATTCAACGATCCCAGCCGTTTATTTGATTGACTCCCGCCCCATAAAAAAAAAAACTCTCGAATTGAATTTTTCAACTCTCTGATCACGGTGACCGTTGATATTCAAAGCAAAAGATACGAACAAAGGATTGAAATAATCCAACTGAAAGCTTTAATTTTTTCACTTTCCACCGTAGAAAGTGAGAGTAATTCACATAGAAGGTTTGGATCATTGGAAGATGGCCCGATTGAAAGGTACGTATTGTATTGCAATTAGTCGCGATGCGTTCCAGCAAACAAACTCCATATAGTACGCTTTTGGGGCTGACGTAAGCGAGGTGTACCTGTAAAACGGATTGGCTACTCCCCTGCCAGCAGCCAACAGCTGATGGTCGGTGCTCTGTGGGCCCCACTATGATGTATGTGTTTAATCCATGCCGTCCATCTATGTTTCTAGATCATTTTAAGGTATGGAATAAAAAATGAGGTATATACCAATCTCAAGTGGACCACATTACAGGAAAAAGTGTTGAATGAATGTCGACCATTAAAAACTTTTTGGGGCCATAAAAGTTTTGGATCAAGCTGATATTTGGTTTTTACCTTCATCTACGTCTATATGACCTAATCAACAGATTAGATGTCAAATAAAAAGTACAATGGGCCTTAGGAGGATTTTAATGGTGGATATCCAATCACTATTGTTTTACTGTGATGTGGCCCACCTGAGATTTATATGCCTCTCATTTTTGGTATCAAGCCATAAAATGATCTCTAAAAATAGATGAACGGCATGGAAGATTAGATAGCAAATAAGCATTATGGTGGGCCATTGGAAGATTTTAATGATGGACATTTGATCATCAGTGTTTCCTGTGGTGTGGTCCACCTGAGAATTGGATCTACCCAATTTTATAATACGGCCATAAAATGATCTGGAAAAATGGATGGACGGTGTGGATGAGACACATACATCATGGTGGGCCCACGGAGCTTTTCCAACGCCGATCTGTGCCGAGCTGGTAATAGAGGGGTCACTGCCGAACCCGAGTTCGCCTACAAGGGCCGGAATCGTCTACGAAACTTGTTTCATGCAATGCGTAAAACACACAAGATGTGTGGGGTCCACAATATTGTATATGTAAATCTACTCCGTTCATCGTGTGAAAACCTTTATTTCAACCGTACATACAAAACGTCATCCTGATGGAAAGCTCCTATCGGCTTTCACTGATGGAACAAAGTAAAATTGCTCCCACAATCTTTTAAGTTCAGGCAATGTGGCCCACTTGAGCTTTGGATCATATTGATTATTGTATATTAACTTCATTCTTATGATTTACACCTGATTAACGAGTTTGATGACTGGTAAAAAGCATGGTGGCCCCATACACATACCCTATGGTTGGCATCCCATCCCCAGTATTCCAATCTCGTGTGGCCCACCTGAGTTGTGGACCTAGATATTTTATTTCCCCAGTATTTAGAATCGAAGTTAGAATCTGATGGACGGAGATTTTAAATATTCAACATGAAGGCTTTTGATATTTAAATTCCTTTTAGATTAACTTAAATACTCCCTGCCTTTTTAAATATTCTTAAATAAACCCATATTCTTTTAAATGTTTGTAAAAAAACCCTACAGCCAATCGATCATATGTACGATTACGGTATTTTCAAAAATTCAAATGCTCTTACCTTTAAATAGCTGTTACCTACTGTCATTACATGTCTTTACACATGTGACTTACCCCTTCATTAGTGCCACGCACGTGTAAAGCCATGAACATTCACACCAGACACGTGAAAATAGACACACACGTATGTGATATAATCTATTCGTAAGGTTGGAAATCATTTGCAAATCCTTTTGCCTATTATTAATTTATGTGTTTTGTTGTTTTGTCAAGTTATTGTAATGGAAAGACTACTAAGAAATGTATTTGGCCATAGTTTACAAATGTAAGGGTTTATTTAGGAATACTTAAAAGAGAGGGGTGAATTTCAGTGTAGGACAAAGGCAAGGGTTTATATGCAAAAATTTCACTAACACATGATTTTAAAAATATAATCATTATCATCGTTATAGCTCCATGTTAACTAATTGGTGTGGGTTCTATGATTTCTTTTGCTTCATTCCATTTTATAAGGGTAAAAAATTTAGTTAGAACAAATGTATCTAAATACTTTCTTATTATATCTACTTACATCCTTTGGGACCTTGCCATTATAAAAGTTTCGACTTATACTAATTCACTATTTCTAATATGTATAGCTATTGGTCTCCGTTGCACATGATCAAATTATTTAATTCTTTTTTTGTTTCCTTCTTTTTACTTATTAATCCTCTTAAATTCTTTGATTATATTCATTTTTAATTCTATCTTTCTTCATGTTGTTACTTATCTATCATAACATCCTTATTTTAGTGTCACTCATCATATAAACATGTTGTTTATTAACTGCCCAACATTTTGTCCCATAAAGCATAGCTATTTTGATAGCCACCCTATAAAATTTTCTTTTTAATTTGAGTGGTACATGATAATTGAATAAAGCTCTCCAAAGGCACATATCCATTTATTCCATGGATAGGGATTTAAAATTACCTTTGTATACTCAATTTTATTCCTACTAATTTTAAATGTTTAGATTCTAAAGCACCCTTCAATATATCTATCTTTCAATTTACACCCTTTATTGTCTTATTAATAAAAACTGTCATTTGTAAACAACAAACGATCAAAGGATCTCTTTCTGTAAATGCTTTGTTAGCTTGTTCATAACTAATGTTGAAAGGCATATGTTTAATGTCTTCACTTGATGCATGCCTACGGTAATTGGGAACTTACTTATCCCTCCATTAGTGGTCTTTAAATTTTGTTACCACTTCCTTATACATATCCTTAATTATATTAATATATCATCTCGAAATTCCTTTATTTTCCAACACCCACCAAATAAACTCTTGAGGAACTATATTAATGTAGGCTTTCTCTAAATGAATAAAGACCATGTGGAGATTCTTCCTTCTCTCTTTATGCTTCTCCATCAATTATACAAGTAAGAAAATAACTTTAGCAATAGACCTCCCTAGGATATAACCAAGATAATTTTCTGACATTTGTCTTATGCTTTAATCTTAGTTTAATTATTCTGTCCTATAATTTCATAATATTGCTCATAAATTTAATTTATTTGTCTTGTATATGATATACTTTTGAAAGTTATTAAATATTCAACTATTTTAAAGTAGTGTTTGCTAGAGCTAGATTATATTGATTGTCTTTGATTTTTATTTGTTTAACATAATTAAATTAAGGATAGCTTCCCCAATCTCATTTCTTCTTCTAAAATATCTTCCATATACCCTCTCATACCCTTTCATATCTTTTATTTTCTTTTTCCACATGACCATTTAGTTCTTCTCTTGTAAATATCCTCTCTCCATTTGAAATTTCTCATATTAGTTTATTCATATTTTTTTTAGAACCATCTCTTGATTAATTTTATCTTCTAATCCTACTTGTGGTGCATATGCACTAACAATATTAATTATCTCCTTGCTTATCATAAACTTTATTAATAAAATCCTATTACTTACTCTCTTAATATCTACAACTTTATCCTTTACATTTTTATATACTATCCCATTATTATTATTCTATTTTCCTATACACCAAAGCTTATATCTATCAAATTCTCTAATTTTGCTCATTTGCACCTGATCTCTTGAATACAAACTATGTTAATTCTCATTCAGTTTATTGTATCTACTAATTTCATACTCTTACAGTTCAATGCTCTCACATTCCACATGACAAGACATTTTATTCTCTTATGCTAGCTTCTTTACATGCATGTGTTTAGAATGGTGCAAAAAACCCTTGTATACTTCTCACAATAACCAAGCATTGTTGCAAAGCTTCAATTCAGAAGGACACCCTAGTCAACCCTTGTCCATTTTTCAATGCACTAGGGTTCTAATGCAATGTGTCGCTTATAAGAAAACCCTAGCATACGCTTGAAATTTCATACTATTTAGAATCGTGTTGGAGATTTTGGAATAAGTTTGACGTGTGTTGCCAACCTGATGCAACCCTTCTCCTTCATCCAGGTTGGGGGCCGACAATGAGAGCATAACCCTTCCACAAGCGCAGTGTAATAGTCCATTACATAGGTTGGCTCTATGTAATAGTCTATCATATTGGTTGATTATAGTCAATGAGTTATGATTTTAAAAATATAAAATCTAAATAAAATAATTTATTTGAACAGTTAAATAACTTTATGATAAAGAAAAAAAAGTTGCCGAGTTATTTAATATATCACGATAATATTGCCATGATACCATGATATCATTTGATCAATTTTTTTACAAAAAACATTTTGAGATTTTGAAAATCTGAGTGATATTTGTCACATTTGTGTACAAGCACATAAATCTAAACCATGGTTTAAAAACTCAAAAACTTGGTTAAGCCAGAGTCAAGTCACTTAGATGAGCTTTTTAATTCAGAGTTTTTATTTTTTTATTTTTTTTTGGCAACATTTAATAGTTAAAATATACTAATACATTAATATTGATGACTCAGATTCTAGAGTTTTCCTGAGTTTTGTTAAGGCCAACTGAGTATCTTTGGAAGTCTCAAATTTTTTTCTTCACAAGTCTTGGTGAACAAATGGATTGAGTTAACTTAGACAACTAGGGTTGATTTTTTTTTTTTTTTTTTTTTGAGTATTTAAACTATGATCTAAACCATCAAAATCAAGTCATTATCATGATCCCGAAAATGGGATAAATGGGCTATGCTCCAACAACGGCAGACAATTTTGATCACATGGAGTGTTGGAGTAGCTTAAGGCAATCTTTCTAAATTAGGATATTGCTTAATTATTTTGGTTAAGATGTGATTTCCTTTTTTTAAAAAGTGTGTATCTATTAGGACATCTAAAGATCTACACAAATTTCACACGACTTTATATATTCATGTTATTCTCAATGAAATAAATAAATTACAATTTTCATAATGTAATCTCTTATAGTTTAACACGAAGCATTTCATTACTGCAATATGAAGATTGCCTTATTTAAAATTTCTCTTTCCTCTTCAATCTCTCATAGACTTTTTTTTTTTTTTTTTTTTTTTTTTTTTAAAAACATAGTAGCAGGGAAATGGCATCCAAAACAACATCAATCCCTGTCTTAGATTTCTATGGAGATGGATTAGAGCCTGGAACACCATCATGGGCCCAGTTGAGTGCCGAGGTAGGCCATGCCGCTAGGGAATTTGGGTGCTTTGAGGCCTTGTGGCCCACCTCTGTGGCCGATCGCCAGCTTTTATTTCCAAAGATTAAAGAGGTCTTCGCACTCCCTGTGGAGACCAAGCAAAAGAACGTTTACGAAGATCCATTAAGTGGATACAACGGTCCACATAGGCCATTCACAAATCTCGAAAGCTTAGGAATCAACGGTGCAGATTCACTTCAAGGGGTGGAGGATTTTACCAACGTTTTGTGGCCTCAAGGGAATCCAGATTTCAGGTGAATATTTGAACATGGTTTTAGATAAGAGAAATGCACCAGTGCTCTGATAGCACTATAAGTTATAGTGCTCCTACTTGCATTGGGACACTTGGTCCAATCCATTGATCTGGACCGTTCATTAGGGCCAACTTATTTGAAAAATATAACCATTTGATCAATGGCTTTTAATATGGGCGGTCAACATCATTAGCCCAAAAATAGGTATACTAACCAATTTAGAGGTTTGCTAAGGCCACAGGCTTTCATATGGCCATCTACACAACACTACTTGTGCCAGTGTGGCACACAGGAGCAATATCCAAGCCGTCCATCAGATGGGTCTGACCATTTATATGATTTGGTTTGCACTTCAGGTGGGCCACATTGTTAGAAATTGGCAGACCACCAAAAAGAAACATTTGCACGTTTTTTTTTTCAGCCGTCAATTTGTTTAGCAAACAAGTGGACTAGCCTATTTTTGGGGCAATGCATATTCAGTGGGACCCACCTGATGGAAGGCTAGGATCTTGTACACGCGTTTTGCCTTCCTACTCAACTTGTGTACAGCTTAAACTAAAGATCTGATTCCCATTAATAGATCAATAATAAATAGCAACTAATAATGTAAACATACCCACCATCATAGCGCAAAAGCCAGGCCTATCCACTCCCCTGGTAATAGGTTACGGATGACTCATGAACGGCTAGGATAGAGAGAAATCAAACCAAAAATCTAAATGTAGGATGTAAAATGTCTAAAGGCACACCATAGCTTCCAATGACCATAACAATGTGACTAGTAACATTTTGTGCATGTAATATGTTGTTGGAAAGCTATTGATGAACCCTTCAACATAGGAACTAACAAAGTTAGTTAGCCCTAGGGTTTCTTGAAAAAAAATAATGTCATAGGTTAATTTCTTGAAACAAATGTCATTTTCTAGGTCAAAATCACATTTCTATTGAAACTTACGGCTTGTTTGAGGTCTAAGCACCCTTTTGATACAAATGTCGATGATGAAATGGATGCTAAAACACTGACTTAGATTCATGGAAAAGGCAAGCTTGAAACTAATCATTTCTTTGGAAACTCTCCTTTTAGCAAGTACCTCCAAATAGGCTTTTACTATTTTTAATAAGTTATATTTTTTGTATTTTGGGATTTTAAGAGTCAAGTTCTGTATTAAAGTCTTCATTTTAGCCATCTAAGAGTCTTTTACAAGTTTAGTTAGGATTATGTCATTTGCCATTTTTGATAATTTTTACTATTTCAAAGAAGTTTTTAAATTTAAGTCAGATTCAAAGTCTAGGGCACCTTTTGCTTATATAACTCTATTATGAATGATGTAGACAACTTTTTTCATTAATAATATCATTTTTTCTTACTCATTTTATAGAATTTTTTTTAATCCTTGTAGATTCAAGGGATTATTTTTGGGAATAAGATGGTAAATGTTTTCTCTTTTATCTTCACATCCTTTATACTATTTGCAAGGTTTTTTCTTAGATATGAATAGCTTCAAATGATAGATTAAGCGGCAATAATCTTATAAACACTTGAGATGAGATGCATACAATGATTGCTTGGTTGACTGAGGTTATGGAGTGCAATCAGATCGGTAGTAAAGAATGGCCCACAATAAACGGAGGGGATCACAGTCAACCAATGTGGGGTCGTCCAACAGTTCCAACACTCATACCAAATCAGAGACCTCAACCCTATTGCCATGAGTCTAGCAATCATAGACCACTCAAAAGGAATATTTACCGAGTCTTTTCAGCCATCAATTTGTTCCACAAACAAGTGAATAGGCTTGATTTTTTGAGCAATGCATCTTTAGTGGGACCCACCTGATGGACGGCTAGGATCTTGTACCCGTGGGCTACCTTTTGCATGCATGGGCTTAGCAAAGCTACGAGGTTTATCCTCTGCGTCTTGATAGTAAAATTATCTATTAGAGATTTTCAATCAACAACGATACATGCAAAACGAATATCACAATATCAAATACCAAATTAATTTATTGCAAGAATAAGGAAATCCAGTGAGAAGGAAATCAAGAGATAATCACAATATCAAATACCAAATTAATTTATTGCAAGAATAAGGAAATCCGGTGAGAAGGAAATCAAGATATTTGGACCGTTAGATATGGCTGAACTTTCTAACTTTTATGATACTCCCTTGAATTCTTTTCCTACTCTGATTAATAGATAAACAACAAATAGCAGCTAATAACATAAACTTACCCACTCAATTCCACCAGGTACCTTACCAAAGAGAGTCATCTGGTGGGCCCCACTGCAAATACACCATAGCCCAAAAACTAGGTCTAGCCACTCCTGAAGTGGGCCACCTACCTATGAGTAAAATGAGCCGTTAGAAATGATGAGCACCCGCATATACTCAAGCGTACACTGGCCCACTTTATCAATGGACTTGCTTTATTCTCGGGCTGGGTATGTTTGTATTGAGGCCCACCCACATGATCAGGATGGTCTAGGATGTTCATCTCCTAGTCAGCACTGTGATTGGCCATGGACTTTAAAAAAATTCTATGGTTGGATATTCAATTTGTAAATTAGGATTACCTGTGACCATTGAAGGTGGACCGTTGCTTTGTTGCATGGAAATATCTGCATATCTTATTTTTGGAAAATGCGATTTGCTCATTGTATTACATCATGAATTCCTCACCGGGACTTGTACGTGGTGGTCCCCACCCCCCACGATCACAAATCAGTGTCTTTCTAAAATTGACCTCATTGGATGATCACAGCCACTGATTAATGAGACGATCATGTGATCTAAGATAAACCACAGCTGGAACTTCCCAATCAATCATCCATTGGGTATATATGATATGTATTGTTTCAATGGCTAAGATAATATTCAGCTGATCTAATGCCATGTTACAGAGAAATCACTGAGATAATGAAAAACCGTATGATTATAGAGACAATGAATACTTACTTCTCCTCCCACTGCTTGGGAGCTCACGGTTTCACGTTCTATTTCACTCCCCGATGGGGGTTCTTTTCACCTTTCCCTCACGGTACTACTTCGCTATCGGTCACCCAGGAGTATTTAGCCTTGCAAGGTGGTCCTTGCTGATTCACACGGGATTCCACGTGCCCCATGCTACTCGGGTCAGAGCGTAAGCTAGTGATGCTTTCGGCTACTGGACTCTAGCCATCTAGGGTGCATCACTCCACTGCTTCGCCTAGCAGCACGACGCTTGTATTGCTCTCCCACAACCCCGTTTTCACGGTTTAGGCTGCTCCCATTTCGCTCGCCGCTTATATACAACTATAGATGCCCACATACAAGTAGGAAAATGGTACTCGACCTCATTGGGAACTTTCCTTGAGGTCGAGCTATGTGGGCCCTACCGTGATATCCATCAAACATCTACCCCATCAGTCATATGCACCATTCCACGGTTGGCCACGGGCTTAAAAATCAAGTCAATCATGACTTGGGTGGGCCACACCACATACAACAATTGAGAGGAATTATGCTACCATTAAAACATTCATAATCATTTATTTGGCCCATTGAGATGTGGTTCACAAATCTAGCCCATCCGTTGTGTGTGTCCCACTTGGATGAGGGGTCAGACCAAGTTTCAGTTGCATCCAAAACTCAGGTAGCCCCAACCAAGTGCTTTTATATGTTTTAAGAATGTCATCACATGGTTTTAGATGGTATGGCCCACCTGAGTTCCATATACGGTTGATTTTTGCGTTATCCCATAAACTAAAGGGTACCCATTAAATGCACGGTGTTGATGTTCAACAAACATCAAGGTGGGGCCCACACAGCTGGCCCCCATGGGATGTTCCCATGAGGTTGACCTTATAGTACCATTTCCCATACAAGTATACATACCATATATATACAAGATACACTCTAACAAACCACAGATGGCCCACTTGACCCAAGTGGACCCCACACCCATAAAGGAATTCTTATTGGGTTATTGCTTTTCTTTTCATCTAACTTAAAATATTTTACTTGTTTTTAATTTGTTTAGTGATGCAGTCTACTTGTTTGTTAAGAAGCTGAGTGAGTTTGGAGGGATTGTAAGTAGGATGGTTTTAGAGAACCTGGGCGTGGAGAAGTATCATGATCGTCTGATGGAGTCCTTGGATTGCCATGTTCGAATGATGCATTACAACCGGCCTTTAAGTGGGGTGGACCGCATTGAAGGTCTTGGTGCACATGCCGATTCAAACTTCCTGACCATACTGTGTCAAGATGAGGTGAATGGATTGGAAGTTCTCAACAAACAAGGGCAATGGATACCAGTGCTACCATCTCCTAACTCCTTGATTGTCATCGTTGGTGTTACCTTTGTGGTGAGTATTGTGCATTATCATACATGGCCCACCATCAGCATTTAAAATCCAATTTTCAGTTTGTACAAGTTGGGCTAGTGATCAAAACCAGTGGTTAGATAAGCAAAAAATGTTCCAGATACAAGGATCATAGCCACCAAAAATTGGCCTTTTAAAGTTAAATGTGGACCGTTGTTACATCCGGGTAACTGTATATTTGCCGGCCACAAATTGAAAGGTCTTTTTTCTTTCCCAGCATAGCCTATAGCACATGGTGTGGCCTATATATAGATGGAAAGCGTTTGGATCAATGAAACATGGGCTCCAATTGTACAAACTGAAAACCTGAGCGCTGCATCATAGTTCTAAAACTTGCACACTCAACTAAAAAACAAACCAAGTTGACTCAACGAGATCTTGAGCCAAGTTGTTGGGAAACAAATCGTGAGTACATAGATAAAGAAGAGAGATCACTGTCTTCTCTCAAGAATAGCTTATGAATACATAAGGAGAGATAAATTGATATTATTGATAAAAATCTATTTACAAAACTTTCTTATATGACTTATATAACTCCTAAACTCTAAATTCAAATCTTTCCTAAAATAATAAGCTTTACTATATATATATATATATATATATATATATATATATATATATATATATATATATATATATATATATATATATATTAAACAACTTCTAAATTAAATCTTTAAATTATATATTATAGGACTGTCCAAACCCTAAAATAACAAAAACTATAATTTACTAAAAACAATAAAATTTAACATTAAACTTAAAATTAAACCTTAAAATGATTTTAGTTTTGAAAACAGTTTAGGGCCAATGGCTTTTGGCATTGGCTAGGACAAAGAATTCGCCGATGTCTTTACAACAATATATTATATATGTAATCACAAAGTTACGGCCATTCAACTGTGATGCTCTCTAAACCCTTGAATCAAACTTTTTAACTGGATTTCTTTTGACTCTAACCATGCATGTGATTGTTTTTAACTTTTTCTTATATCAGAAACTTAGTCCCTGTTGAAGAAGACTTGTGAGTCAAGTGACTTGAAATGAGTTACTTGCCTTCCTGAACTATTTTTTTAAACTATTTTTTTTAAATAAAAATAAACTAGAGCCTGAGACTCAACCCACCTACACTATCCTAATAAGTAATGCTCTTATAACTTGTTGGGGATCAAGGAAATGAGAATGTGAATTTGGTAAATTTATGAACTTATATATATATATATATATATATATATATATATATATATATATATATATATATATATATATATATATATATATATATATAAGAGTAGTGGTCTCTTGCGAACCACCCTTTGTAGGCTACTTGGTACGGTCTAATTCCCAACGCAAAGAGGAAATCGGATTGCGTTCTGAGTAAACTTTGTTGGGACTTGTGTGAATGGATGTGGTCTATCCACACTGTCCATCCGTTTTTCAAACGCATTTTACTGGTTGAGACAAAAATTGAATCATTTCTAATGCTCAAGTCGATCATAAAATAGGAAACATTGGGAATAATAATTTCCACCGTTGAAACCTTTTTAGGGTCTATAGTGATGTTTATTTGTCATCCAACCTGTTCGTGAGATCACATGGATATGGATGAAAGGAAAACATAAATATCAGATTGATCCAAAACTTCTAGACCTTAAGAAAATTTTCAACGGTTGACATTCAATTCACACCGTTTTCTGTGGTGTGGCCCACTCGAGCTTTGGATATACTTCATTTTTGGGCTTAAGCCTTAAAATTTTCTATTAAAATGGATGCAAGGAGTGGATGGAATATATAAATCACGGAAGGCCACACAGAGTTTACTCCGTACGCCGTCCGCTTCCCGCAAGAGACCTGGGCGCAGATTGGCCAATGAGAGGGTCAGAAGTGACGTCACCAAATTTTGTGGCCCTGCCATGATATATGTTTTACAACCACGCCGTACATCCATCTTGAGAGATCATTTTAGGGTAATATCCAAAGAATGAGTCACATCCAAAGCTCCAGTGGACCCCACCACAAAAAACAGTGGCAAGAGTGACACCACCATTAAAAAATTCTAAAGGCCACAAAAGTTTTCGATCAAGCTTATATTTGTATTTTCCCTTCTTTAATGTCTTTGTTAACTTTTGAACAGGTTGGATTCCAAAAAAACATCATGGTGGGCCATAGAAAGGTTTCAACGGTGGGCATTAATCTTCCCGTTGTTTCTATAGTGGGGCCCACTAAAGCTTTGGATCTGCCTAATTATCTGGCTCATGGCTTAAAATAATATCTCCAAATGCATGAACATTGTAGATACAACACATACATCATAGTGGGGTCCACGGAACTTGGTAGCCTGCTGTGGGAATTGGACTGCACCAAGGTAGCCTGCGAGATGGTGTGTGTGTATTTGCATTGGCTCCAAATTTTATAAATTCTAAGGGGATGTATGGCATTGAGAAGGATTGGTAGGAAGGGATTAAAAAAATGTAATTATTACGTGTGGCAGGGATGGTCCCTCGTTACCATGGGATAAGCTTAATTCCATTTGTAATACAATGGTACATTGAATGGATATACCCACCATCATTTGAAACTATTGAGAATAACACATATGTTATATCCAAACCTTTCATCTGTTTTGTAACCTCATTTTATGACATGTGCCTAAAAATGAGGTAGATCCAAAACTTATGTGGCCCCAAAGAAGTTTTCAACGGTAGGTATTCAGTCCCTACTGCTTTCTATGATGGGGTCCACTTGACTTTAGATCTACTTGATTTTTTGGCCCATGCATTAAAATGATCTCGAAAAATGAGTGGACGGTGTGGATATAGCCCACACATCATGATGAGACCTACACAACTTGATAACATTGAGTGGAATTGACATGGGACCCAATGCAACTCCATCTAATCTAATTCCAAGCTTTTCCATTTTTTCCCAAACATTGAAGAGTGGAACTGGCATAGGACCAAATGCAATTCCATCCCACCTAATCCCATCTAAAGCCATGCGCCAAACGGGCCCTAACGCCCATTGTATTGTATGGAAACAAAACTAAGCATTTATTACCATGCTAGAGCATTAATTACCTAGGAAATGCCTTTTAAATCAATCTAAACCGTCAATCAAATATAAAATACTTTATAAGGTCTACCATGCAAAAAAATCAAACTGATTTGATAATCAAACCCTCCTAGATTCCTCCTTGTTTTATTGCCATCCTTTTTCCTTACCATAGATCAGATGGTCAGTATTTCTAACATAAGTGATTATTTGGAATCATAGTATCGAATTGTTTATTAAACCTATTTTGTACAAATGATTTTGACCGTCCATATTTGGGGCCATTGATTAGATGGTTATGATAATCAGCGCGTGACATTTGCATTGTAGCCCATGAAATGTAGTGGTCTAAATCAATTAATTGGACGGCGTAACTGTCCCATGCAACTGGGAGCACTGGAGCATTTCTCTTTTAATATTTACTAGCCTTCCTAAGGTTTTTAATTCATAATGATGGGAAAATAACAAACAGGCACCTATAGTTATAATAGAATTATAATTATCCGCCAATAAATCATCCAATTACAGTTACATCTTACTAATTTTATACTACTTTTTTTAATGCACTCAGTCAGAAAGTCAATAAATAAGCATTTTTAATGATTAAAATTGCCTTTTTAATAAAATGTAGTGCATTGTTTTGCAAATTTACTAAAACGCTTGCTTGCTTATCTATACGAAGAGCATAGCTTTGGATGAAGTGGATGGAAGGACTCCATGTGGATGAGATCCACCCCATCCATCAAGTGGGCCACTTTTAGGGGACTGGTGTAGATGGTTTTGATATATATATGATACGTGCCCTTATTAGGGTTAACGTACGGAGGCTGTTTCCACCTTCAATTCATATGATATCTTAGATGATGATCCGAACCGTTTAGGTTCTGGATTCTATGCTACAAAAGCCACGGGAAGAAACGTTTGTTGAACAGATGATTGTGAATGAAGATGAACATGAAACATTTAAAAGTAACCTTTTCAATGGCTTATATTCAAATCCAAGATTCAAAGTCAGGATCTTCACTGAGGCATGATTATAAGAAGATAATTCTATATGATAGCAACGAGGACATGACGGTTCAGATCAACCCAAAGGTGCAATCCATGGCTGAAAAACAGCCAGCATAATAAGGTAATGTGTTGTAGTTGAGTTTACCCTATCATGAGTAATGCTCACCTGCTCACCTTCTTATGTAAGCACCTGTGCACACCTTTGCACACGCATCATGGGCACAGAATCTGAACGGTCTATGTGATGAGGCACCCTTTGAAACTCTAGATGCCTATTTTTCAAATTGATCCAAAACTCTAGTGGTCCATAGCAAAGAGAAATACAAAACAATAGATGAAATTGCTTCCCCTTTCCATGGCCCACCAGAGTTTTGTATTAGTCTGAAAGTTGGGCTAGTGAGGTTTCAAGGGGTGACACATCACGTGGACCGTTTAGATTCTATGCCCATGACATGTGTGCAAAGGTGCGAAGAATGCGCGTTAGCATTCCTCACCCTATCATAACTTCATGGGTTTTATAAGACATAATAAGACCAACGCTGACGCCTTTATTATTTTCGCTGGCCACAAACTTATTTTAAAAAAGCGACTTTTTAGGGTTCGAAAGCTGCTATTTTGATCAAAATATCCTTGACGGTTTGGGTAAGCAACCGTGGAAGGAGGGTATTTTGATCTTTTTGGGTTCATCGGGACAACCTTAAGTCTAATTTCACAATTAAGATTTCTCTGCGGTACATGAAATTGCCAGCTGAAACCTGAGGTCTATATGCCTCAAGAACGCGTTGATCTTTTGAAGAAGTGTATGAAAGAAAGTATTATAAAATTAATTCTATAATTAATAAGTGGATAATTATAAATTTCTCTTTGTATATCTTTGATTGGAGATCCTACAATTCCTCATATGTTGTATGTGATGAACGGCTATAATGTTTTGGGCCCTTTTATAGGCATGGGCCAACGAAAGGATACACGCACCTCTACATCGTGTGAGCATGATTGGAGAAAAGGATAGATATTCAATGGCGCTTTTCATGATGTCAAAGGCGGGTAAGATGGTTTGGACACCTGAAGAACTTGTGGATGAGCAACATCCATTGATTTTCAAGCCATTTGATTACTTCAAATTTCGAGGCATGTACTTATCTGAATTCAAACGCTTCAACCTGTCCAATCCATCAGAAGCATGTCTAGCAGCCCTCAAGGAGTATGCTGGAATATACGTTTGAGCTTTGTTTTCCATTGTCGGCTAGCTCGGAGGAAGAGAAAAGAGATATAACATTTATAATCCTCTAAACTTGTTAGAGGAATATTGCATGAATAAAATAATTTCTTAGAATGTTCTTATTTCAATATATATTACAGAGAGATGGATATGAGTCGATGGCAGTTCTAAATCTAATCTATTTATTATAGAGAAGATTCTATAAAAGAAGAAAGACGGGTGTGCGTTTTGAATCCCATTAAAAAGTGAAAATCGCTAAGAGCCTGTTTGGATACCACCAAATAAGTTACATTTTTTACTTGAAAAGTAGATATGTAACTTATTTTAAATAAGCTTGGTTTATGATAATTGTAAGTAAATTTTTTACTTAAAGTTATTTAATCACTTCAACTAATTTTTTTAAGAGTTTTTTTACTTTTCATAAGTTGTTAAAGAGAGAATCAAGAGAGAAGGAAGTGAGATGAAGCTGTTAAATATATGATTTACCAAACATACTTATCTGCTTAGTAGAAACTAAAATAAGCTACTTGACGCATAAGTAGCTTATCTTAAGTAACTTAAGACTCTTGCTCAGGTTGTAGACTCTCAGGAGTTTTATCGCCCGGTCGAGGGTTTGAGTACCCATAGGTGGTGAAATTCCACTGGGGTGAGTGTGTGGGGTCTGTGTGCGTGTGTAAAAAAAAAAAAAAAAAAATCCAAATGCCTCCTCAACATTAGCTTTTAGGGCCATTTTTATAGGGTCCAAAATGCACATGAGTCTTCTTATTTATATATTACTTGTTAAAATCTGTATCGAGGGTTAGTGCGCACGTATCTCGTGCCAGTAATCAATGATGGGCGGAATCCATACGGGCATTTCAAAATGGACTTTTGAAAATTAAATTCTTTTTAAATGATTTCAAAATCTCACCAACAATCTTTATGAGTTCTCTCGTCGATGGCATGGAGGATATGATGTTACATGGAAACAATCTCCTCCCTTGGTGCGAGTGAAACCCAAAGTTATATGGATTGAGGGTCTGGTATGTCCTGCGGGAAGAGTTACATGGTATGCTAATTCCTGGGATTTGT
The DNA here is from genome assembly GCA_030180095.1 of Magnolia changhungtana. Taxonomy (NCBI): domain Eukaryota; kingdom Viridiplantae; phylum Streptophyta; class Magnoliopsida; order Magnoliales; family Magnoliaceae; genus Magnolia; species Magnolia changhungtana. The sequence goes on along the minus strand of JASAUF010000321.1, from coordinate 1,427,080 downwards.
TGTATAGTACCAGTAGGACATGTGGTCACTCCGATTCTATTTTAATTTTTGATAGCTAAGCTTGGCTCTTATCCAATTCTAATTCATACACTATGTATGCAACATGTTTTATGCATGAAATGATCATTACGCAATTTATGTACGAAATGGTGAATGTTAGGCCGAGTTTCCTCCTAGTTTAGCTTAGGAAAGTTCATTAGGCAAAATCTAGTTTGTAGATTTAAGGCCATGCAAGATTGGTCATTCCAAGCCATTGATTTAATGATCCCCATCATAGATCATCCATTTCCAAAATCTCCTACACCATTAAAAAACAAATGCATGAACAAGCCACATTGAGGAATGACCAAAGATTTGATTTCTAGGTTCTTCTTATTTAGAAGAATTTTTGGGAATTGTCTACCATGATTGGTCCTACAAAGCAATGGAACTATGCCCCAAATGTCACACCCCAAACTCAGAAACGAGGGTCACAGAATTCTCGATCGCTGAATCCGGCGCTGACAGCCTCCGTAGTGCCTCATTTTCGGCTCCTGACCCCCATATGCTAGATTTCGATCTTGGGATCCTACAATGAAGATTTTCAATATGATTTTTTTTTTGTAATGGAGCATAACAACAAGCATAACCAAATCACAAAACAACATCACCACATATCCACTATATCAACAACTTTGAGTACAATGCAGAAAGGGAAATACAAGATTATAAAAAAACTCTAAAATAATCTGCCACGCGCTCTTACCTCAGCACTGCTGCGTTCTAATGTCACCTGCACGCAATGATCGTGCATAAGCTTACGAAAAGCTTAGAGGGTGGTGTAAGTGTGTGTGCAAGGCAAGTGCCAATTATACAATATTAGAGCAATGCGGAAATATGCTGGTAAGTCTATGGATACTATCAGCCGTACCAAGGCTATGCGATGCAAGACATGAATGCTATCGGCCATACCAAGGCCATGCGATGCAAGACATGAATGCTATCGGTCATACCAAGGCCATGCGATGCGAGGCTTACGTAGCCAAATATCATATGCGAGATGCAACGCAAGTATGCCGACCCTCATCAAGTACATATAGCAGTACAGTTCCTCTCTGGGATATCACCGGGGTCTAGTACACTCCACACTGACTGCCGTCTCCCTAGCCGCACAACCCAACGAGTGGAAGAGACCACACTATCCGCCTGACCAGTAGTCTACTGAAACCTAACCGGCTCGTCGATAGCGGGCCCATTTGCAAGCTGGTCAAACTCAGCCTAGCTTACAGCCCCCTCACTCGGGCGAATAAAGACACACCCCCTTCCGATCGACCGCGACACAGCGAGAGACTTGGCCTACTGGTATTCGGCACTCGTGGGCTCATGTATCCACTCGGTCTAAACGTTTGAGCATCTCGTGGTACCAAAAAGGTTCTAAGATTTTCACCCAAGGACATCCTATGTGCTCACAGTGCTAGAGCCAATATTTTCGGTATCCAATTCGACCATCCACGATGTGCCTGTGAAGGCCACGACCCTGATGTCATTAGGGCATATAATGATCATGCTACACAAATGCTAGATGTATGAATTACACTGTCCAGTCATGCAGCAATCCTGCATGTACTGCGCGCTCATATGGGCAACTTCTATAAGTGAGTCCCATAAACAATCTGCACAATGACATATGTTATGATCAGTCACTCCTCATATCAAGCATACATATGATACGTATGGGCATGAATCATGGAGTTATACTAAGCATGTTATATGGTGATGAACTATCTTCACAACGAAGATGGGCTTAGAAGGCCTACACACAACGAGTATTGGCCTAATAATGGGCCCTAAGGAGAGTTACAATGCAGACATTTAACCATCATTGTTCTTATAATGTGGACGTCAAACCATCATTACTCCCAAGACATGGCCCTCCATAAACATCATTATATACATCATGGTAGAATCACACATCGCAATGGACCTCATATACATCACATCGACCTCACACAAAGGCCTCACATACATCTCATTGGGTAACACTCATGGTCCTTATGTACGTCACATTGGGTGTCACGCCCCAAACTCGAAAAATGGGCTCACAAAATTTTCGATTGCTGAATCCGGCGTCGACAGCCTCCGTAGTGCCCCATTCTCGGCTTCCAGCACCCATATGCCAGATTCCGATCCTGGGATCCTACAAGGAGGATTTTCAGTATGATTTTTTTTTGTAATGGATCATAACCAAAAGCATAACCAAGTCACAAAATAACATCACCACATATCCACTATATCAAAAAATTTAAGTACAAAGTGGAAAGGGAAATATAATATGATAAAAAGGCTTCAAAATAAACCGATGCGTGCTCCTGCCTCAGCGCTGCTGCGATCCAACGTCGCCTACACGCAACGGTCGTGTATAAGCTTACAAAAGCTTAGAGGGTGGTGTAAGCGTGTGCACAAGGCGAGTGCCAAGTATACAATATCAGAATAATACGGAAGTATGTGGGTAAGTCTATGAATGCTATCAGCTGTACCTAAGCTATGTGATGCAAGACATGAATGCTATCGGCTATACCAAGGCCATGTGATACGAGACATACGTAGCCAAATGTCATATGCGAGATGCAAAACAAGCATGCCAGTCCTCATCAAGTACACATATCAATATAGTTTCTCTCTGGGATATTATCGGGGTCTAATACACTTCACACTGACTGCCGCCTCCCTAGCTGCACAGCCCAGTAAGTAGAATAGACCACACAATCCGCCTGACCAATTTTTGAGACACAAAAATATTCCATTGCAGTGGTCAGAGAATTTCATGGTGCAAATCTTTCCTAGAGTCATTCACTCCTTATTTTGGTAAAAATCATCATCCAAGGGTATTTTGGGTAAAATCAACATCCAGGGATATTTTGGTAAAAATCAGCATCAAGGGGTATTTTGGTAAAAATCAGCATTCAGGAGTATTTTGGTAAAAATCAGCATCTAGGGGTATTTTGGGTATTTTCGTAAAAATCAGCATCCATGAGTGATATGAGTATTTAGGTAAAAATGAATTATCTGGGGTATTTTGGTAAAAATGAATGATCTGGGGTATTTCGGTAAAAATGAGTGATCTGGGGTATTTTGGTAAAAAGGATTAGATATGGTCATTTTGGTAAAAAGGAGTGCATGAACACTACTTTGTATTAAGGAGGAAGTGAGTGGACACCACTGTTTAAGGAGAAGTGGTGGTGAACGTCATTGTTTAAGGAACTGGGAGGCCTATAAATACTCCCTCCCATGCCTCATTTGGATAGGAGACAAGATGGAGCGCCAGATTCAAGAGAAGATAAAGGAGAAGAGGAAAGGGGGGAGAGTTTGCACCTATTGTGCGAAATAGGTGTTATGTGGCGCACAACACTGCCAGCGCACAACAAGCTCTAATGCACAACATTGCCAGCGCACAACAGTTTCCGCATAACAATTCCCGCGCAATAGTTCCCACGCAATAGTTCTCAAGCAACGGTGAATAGTTCCTGCGCAATGGTGAACAATTCCCACGCAACAGTTCTCGCGCAACGAAGAACAGTTCCCACACAACCGTTCCCGGGCAACAATTTCCTCGCAACGGTGAACAGTTCCCGCACAACGGTGAACAGTTCTCGGGCAACTGTTCCCGCACAACAGTTCCTGCGCAATAGTTCCTGCGCAATGGTGAATAGTTCCCGCGCAACAGTGAATAGTGTCGTGCAATGGTGAACAGTTCCTACGCGGAACGGTGAACAGTGTCCACGCAACGATGAACAGTGCCCGCGCAATGATGAATAGTGCCACACAATAGTAAATAGTGTCGTGCAACGATGAATAGTGTCGTGCAACGATGAACAGTGTCGCGCAATAGTGAATAGTGTCACACAACAGTGAATAGTGTCGTGCAATGATGAACAGTACCGCGCAATAGTGACTAGTGTCGCGCAATGATGAACAGTGCCGCACAACAGTGAATAGTCCCGCGCAATAGTGAATAGTGCCACCCAATGATGAATAGTGCTGCACAACAGTGAATAGTGCTGCGCAACAATGAACAGTGCCGCATAACAGTGAATAGTGCTGTGCAATAGTAAATACTGCCGTGCAACAGTGAATAGTGTCGCACAACGGGTGAATAGTGTTACGCAGATCTCTACAGCTCTATGCTCTGCAATTTTGTGAGTTCCTCTTAGATCCACAAAACTCGTCTTCCCTGGAGATTGGATGAAAATGTGTCAAAATGCTACTAAAATCGCCATCAGACTGTCTTTTCTTTCATTCAATTCTTTGATTGATTGTACTCTGTTTTCAGAATCAAGGGAATCCGAAGATGTAAATGAACACCAGAATAAATAAATATTTTGTGATCATTATTCTTTTACCGAATTCTTTGTTATCATTGAATAAATCCCCCAAACCAAATGCTTTTGTTTATTGTCGAAACAAAATGGCGACTCCGCTGGGGATTCCTTTACAATGATAACTTAGAAAATATTCAGAGAACATTTATCACTTTTTAGCGTCATTAGAAGCCAAAATGGCAACTCTCTGTGGGAACATCCTCCCCTTCATCTCTAAGATAGAATGTTTTATCACTTAGATGCTAATTGCGATTTTATATTTTGTCTCCAGGTAAGTAGAAAGTGTCAGAGAAAGCAAAGTTTGTTGGGATCAAGAGTAAGGAATTTCATGTAATTGACGGAATGATCTCTATTTCGCCAGTAGCTCAACAAGATGAGGGAGGATGGAGGATAGTAACATCCAAAAGATGAAAAGTTCGATCTACTTCCGCAAGAAGCATCATCTCACCAAGTACTTGGTCGAGTATGCGAAGTATCTGAGACATAGTCCTGCTTCGATTACACAATCATCTCATTCGAGAAAAACAGAAAGGCTGTCACTCTAAAAGGTCTTTCGACACCGTCAACTATAACTGTAAAGACATCTTCTACAAAATCATTGCGAGTTTAGAAAAATAAAGGGAAGGCGACAGTGACCAGCGAATGTTCTATTGAGAATGCCACGATTTGAATCGGCTAGTCCTCCGAAGCAACAATACGCTGGTTGCAAATTAAATAATAGTTCATCTTCTTCAACAATGGCAGCAGCACGACGCTCACTTCCTCCTTCAATATCAAGACAATCGAAGTATAAAGAAACAAAAAGCTCGTTGACAGATATTAATCAGCCTGATCAGTTTTCGCTAGATGAGCATGTGGCTGAAGAAGTCCCTAATATTCTGACAGTGACTGCTGTGAACAGCATTGAGCCATAAGTAGAAAGGCCACAACTGCAAGTGGTTAGATTTCAAGAGCCGGTACCTAATATTACTCAGAAGATAACATAGGAAGAAATCCGGCAGATGGTTATCGAATCTATTCATCTAGAGAATGAACGAAGTCAGAATAAAAATGTTTCGATATTAGACACCGTATGCCCCTGAAATAGAAGAAATACCATTTCCTACTGATTTCAAACACTCAGACTTTTAGAAATTTAACGGGAACAGATCACCAAAAGAGCATATGATGCATTTCATAGCAAAGATGGGAAGTTTCTCTCGAATTCCTCAATTTTGTCTGCGATTATTTGGATCTTCTCTGACAGGAAGAGCTTTCAGATGGTATTCAGGTTTAATCCCGGGATCTATTCATACCTGGGAACAGATGTAGGATGCTTTTATGTCAAACTTTTTCTCTTCGGACCGAGAAGTTAGTTTTTGGCCTCTATTCGCCAAGAAGAAAATGAATTAGTTGAAGAATTCATCAGTCGATGGAAGGACTTAGCAGCATCATGTCAACATCCTCTGTGGGAATCAGAACAAGTAGAACTATGTTTAGAAGGCATAAGACCAGAACTGGCATGCCACCTGATAAGTAAAGATTGGAAAACTTTTCATGATTTTGCTACAAAGGCTTATGCTCTTGAAAAGATGATGGGAGGAGTGTCTGCTTTTAAGACAAGATCAGCCCACATCACTCGGAAAGAAGAAACTAAAGAAGATTATTAGGTGTGGAAAGAGACAGCGATGAAGAAGATAGAAATGGTTGTGTGGTTATAATGACATATAAAAGGTATAGGCAAAATAAAGATCATATGAAGTATTCGTTTGCAAGAAAAGATATACTTCCTATGTTGAATCAATTGTTGGCTATGAAAAGTATTAAATTACCTCGGCTAAGACACCTTGAAGAAATTGAAAATATAAGAAGAATGAATTATTACCATTATCACTGTAAATTTGGACATCATACGAAAAATTGTAATTCCCTCAGGAAAAAGCTACAAAAGATGATCGATAAGGGAGAAATCGCAATGAAAGAGCATGACAAAAAGAGAAAAATGGAGAAAAATGACAAAAACTCTATAAAGAAAATTCTGGGGGGCATTCGCGTTAAAAGACGATAACATGCTTCGTATGGTGAACCATCAGTAATTGACAAGATCGAGCTGTCATAGCCTAAATACTTGAATGAAAAGAAGCGAGTGAGGCAAAAGATATAAAGCCGCGATGTAAAGCATATTCGTTGCAGATATGCATTGCAATAACTGCCAGTTCAGGAGATGACCACTATTTTGATTTCGAAAGGTATCAGTATGATACTTCCAAAATCAAAAGGAGGCAAGAGAGGTGAGTAAGAAACTGTGAAATGTATTCCTCACCATATAGTGTATTTCTTTTGTGTATATGAATAAAATAAAGGCTTTTAAGCATATCAAGTCATCGTCAAATGCGAAGCGCCAATGACGATCGCCAAATGAAAAGCATCGATGATTATCGCCAAAATTAGCAACTATCGCTGTCATCATCAATCGCTAATACAAAATTATCTTATCTCACCTTATTGAAATTGTTATCATCGCCAAGCTGATACACTATCCTAACCATAAGCATTGTTAGAACATATTAGTAGTGACGATGTATCAATTATTGATTCACCATTCATGGCAGTGAAATAAGTAGTGGAATAAGCCTATATGGCTAACCACACAAATTTTATGACAATGATAGCAACTTATCATTTAAGGCAGCCTAGCCAAGCTTATATGTCCAACTACGCATAAGACCTATCATCATTGACAATATATAAAGCTTCAACAACTTAAAAAGCCCAAAATTGGCGGTAAACTAGAATTGTTTTTTGAGCCCAGCCAGCAATTGGTGGTAAACTATCTTGTTTTTTGAGCCCAATGTTAAGTCCAGTTCGGTCAAGTCTGGTTAAGCCCAGTCCAGTCAAGTCAGGTCATGTCCAGTCAAAGTATGGTCAGTCAAAAGTACACTAACTCTACTGCTCAAAAAACATAAATTATGTGTAGCATTAAAATGCTGCAGATACATATTTCAATTTAGATATGCTCAAATATGCAATTGCCTGATGAAAATTTTAAATATTGAATAAATAACATACAAAAATGCGTTTATTTTGAATCAGGTTCAAAATACAACGACAGTAAATGCCTTCAAGATATTAGCAATTATCTACTCAAAAGTTCAAGTCTTCAAGGTCAATTAATATATTGACAAGAGCCGTAAGGTGGTAGAAAATAAACTAGTGAAGAATCATTATTCTCTCCCGGACAATTTAAAGATTCAGATATATTCTTTGGATTCGTTAAAGGAGCAACAAAGATTATCCATCCTTCAAGGGTATCAGCAGGCTTCACTTAGAAGTATTATTTTCTGAAGAAATCTTTATGCAAAGTTGACCTGGAAAGGGGGCAGGATATATGTCTTCAAAGTAATCTATGCCTTGGTCTTTCTGATAATCTCTTATGCACTGTGGAGAAATTCATATACCGTTGTCATAACTTCTCGCTATCCTAGTAATGATATCGCAAGATTCTAAGTACCAGATCCGATGGAGACAAAGAATAAACAGAATCATCATCAACTTGTCTATTTTTCAGATTCAGCAAAAATCTAAGGAAAAGTTTATGCCAAGGACCACAAGCTAGAAAAGACTCAGCGAAGAGACTCAGCTATTGAACCTTTAGAGCTAGAGATGACATCTCCAAAAGCACGATATAGTGAGTAAAGAATGCAATGTGAAGCATGATGACAAATGTAAAGATGAAATGATTAAATCATTATCATATTGTAAATATCACAATTAGCTTAAAAAGAGGGAAAGTTTTTAATATATTTTAAAAAATTATCAATACTTCATGAAACTAAATTGAAAAATTATAATGTCTTGAGATACTAATTCTGATTAATTTATCAGAAAAGACCATCATTCAAAACCTTGGGTTATGCAGATCATGGATGAAGGAGACGATCGAAAAGATTGTTGCAGTAGGAGCAGCATTGAAGAATAATTCCTTAGTCACAAAGTTTAAAGAAAGAGCTACCAGAATTGATCAAAGAAATTGTTGCAGCAGCAACAGCGGTGTTGAAAGATAGTTCTCTGATCAAGTTGCTCAAAGATGAAGTCGCCACAACTATTACAGTGGCAAGTTTTGATGAAAAAGAGAATTTTATCCTCTCTAGTGAAGCATTCGCTCAACACTGCTGGCAGGGTGCATTCAAGTCTTCCGTTCGAGTGTGATCATTCAAATCTTCTGTTCGAGCACGATCATTTGAATCTTCTGTTCGAGCGCGATCATTCAAATCTTTCGTTCGAGCGCAATCATTCAAGTTTTCCGTTCAATCGCGATCATCCAAATCTTTTGTTCAAATGCGATCATTCACTCTTTCGTTTGAGTGCGATCATTCGATCTTTTAGGCAAGCATGATCGTCCAGTCATCCTTCAGTTGCAGTTTATTCAGTTCTTCGGGTGGAGGAAGATTGATCCTCCATTTGATTTCAGGAATCAATCAAAGAAGGCTCGAGGGGGCATCTGTTGATGAACAAAAATATTCCATTGCAATGGTCAGAGAATTTCATAGTGCAGATCTTTCCAAGAGTCATTCACTCCTTATTTTGGTAAAAATCAGCATCCAGGGGTATTTTGGTAAAAATCAGCATTCAGGGGTATTTTGGTAAAAATCAGCATCCAGGGGTATTTTAGTAAAAATCAGCATCCATGAGCGATCTGGGTATTTCGATAAAAATGAATGATTTGGGGTATTTTGGTAAAAATGAATGATCTGGGGTATTTCGGTAAAAATGAGTGATCTAGGGTATTTTGGTAAAAAGGAGCAAATATGGTCATTTTGGTAAAAAGGAGTGGATGGACACTACTTTGTATTAAGGAGGAAGTGAGTGGACACCACTGTTTAAGGAAAAGTGGTGGTGAACACCATTGTTTAACGAACCGGGAGGCCTATAAATACTCCCTCCCATGCCTCATTTAGACAAGAGACAAGAAGGAGACAAGACGGAGCATAAGATTTAAGAGAAGATAAAAGAGAAGAGGAAAGGAGGGAGAGTTTGCACTTGTTGTGTGGAATAGGTGTTGTGCGGCACACAACACTGCCAGCGCACAACATTGCTAACGCACAATAGTTTCCACACAACAGTTCACGCGCAACAGTTTCGGCGTAACAGTTCCCGCGTAATGGTGAACAGTTCCCGCGCAACAGTTCTCACGCAATGGTGAACAGTTCCCACACAACAGTTTTCATGCAACGGTGAATAGTTCCCGCTCAATGGTGAACAATTCCCACGCAACGGTGAATAGTTCCCTCGCAATAGTTTTCGCACAACGGTGAACAGTTCCCGTGCAATGGTGAATAGTTCCCACGCAATGGTGAATAGTTCCTGTGCAAGATGTCCGCGTGTAATAAGAAACAAGAATGGTGAAGCGTGTGGTGCAATGATGCAATGATCCGAATAGTGCCGTGCGTACATGTGAATAGTGCCGTGCAATGATGAATAGTGTTGCAAAATAGTGAATAGTGCCACGCAACGATGAATAGTGTCGTGTAACGATGAATAGTGCTACGCAACAGTGAATAGTGCCGCACAACAGTGAATAGTGCCACGCAACGATGAACAGTGCCGCGCCACAATGAATAGTGCCGCGTAATAGTGAATAGTGCAGCGCAACAGTGAATAGTGCCGCGCAACGGGTGAATAGTGTTGCGTAGATCTCTACAGCTCTATGCTCTGCAATTTTGTGGGTTCCTCTTGGATCCACAAAACTCATCTCCCCTGGAGATTGGATGAAAATGTGTCGAAATGCTGCTAAAATCGTTATCAGACTGTCTTTTCTTTCATTCAGTTCTTTGATTGATTATACTCTATTTTCAAAATCAAGGGAATCAGAGGATGTAAATGAATACCAGAATAAATAAATATTTTATGATCATTGTTCTTTTACCGAATTCTTTGTTATCATTGAATAAATCTCCCAAACCAAACGCTTTTGTTTCTTGTCGAAACACCAGTAGTCTGCCAATACTTACCCGGCTCGTCGATAGTAGACTCATTTGCAAGCTGGTCAAACTCAGCCTAGTTTACAACCCTCTCACTAGGGCGGATAAGGCCACACCCCCTTCCAACCGACCACGACATAGTGGGAGACGTGGCCTACTGGTATTCGGCACTCCTGCGCTCGTGTATCCACTCAGTTTAGATGTTGGAGCATATCTTGGTAATAAAAAGGTTCTGGGACTTTTACCCAAGGACATCCTAAGTGCTCACAGTGCTAGAACTAAGTATTTTCGGTATCTGATACGACCATCCACGATGTGCCTATGGAAGCCACGGCCCTAATGTCGCTAGGGCGTACAATGATCATGACACACAAATGCGAGATGCATGAATCACATTGTCCAGTCATGTAATAGTCCTGCGCGTACCACGCACTCATGTAGGCAACTCCTATTAGTGAGTCCCATAAACAATCTGTTTAATGACATATGCTATGATCAGTCACTCCTCATATTAAGCATACATATGATGCGTATGGGCATGAATCATGGAGTTATACTAAGTATGTTATATGGTGATGAACTATCCTCACAACGAAGATGAGCCTAGATGCCCTACACGCAACAAGTATGGGCCTATCAATGGGCCCTAGGGAGAGTTACAATGCAGACATTTAACCAACATTATTCTTATAATGTGGGCGCCAAACCATCATTGCTCCTAAGGCATAGCCCGCCACAAACATCATTACATAAACCATGGTGGAATTACACATTGCAATGGGTCTTATGTACATCCCATTGGGCCTCGACCCATGGGCCTCAAATACATCCAATGGGCCGCATCACCTGAGCCTCATATATATTAAGGTGGGCCTCAACGGACGGGCCATAAATACATCAAGATGCGCCTCATCACATGGGCCTTATATATATCAAGGTGGGCCTCATACATCCCTAAAAAGAATCATATTGAAGGACCATTTGGACCATACCACAAATAGTAGTGAAGATAATAATTTTCACTGTTAAATAAATCACAGGGCCCACCATAAAGTTTATTTTCCACCCAATCTAATCATAAGGTCTTAAAGACCTGGATTAAGATGGAAAACAAATTCCTTATTGATCCAGAACTTCTGTGACCCAAATGGGTTTCAATGATAGACGTTCAATCCTCCACTATTTTCTGCAGTGTGGTCCACCTGATATATGGACCTGCCTCATTTTTTTTATCTCAAGCCTAAGACGAGCACACCAATTGGATGGACAGTTTGGATATAATACACACATCACACTGGACCCGCAGAACTTGCTAACGTTCATGCACAGCAGCACATTGCTGCTTATCCATCAAATGGACGACCTTGATAAAACACTTACATCAAGGTAGAGCCCCCACGTGTATGTGGGGCCTACGTTGCTGGGAAGCATGGATATAACACGTGCGGGCCCCACAGAATTATGCTGACATCAACAACAGCTGTTGTTGCTGCTGGAGGTGGACGAACGACGTGGATAGAACATATACATCAAGGATTGGGTCCCACGGGACTTGCTGATGCTGCAAGTACAACAGCAATACAGCAGGTGTGAGGTACATAGGTGTAACGCCCTGAAAATCGGGGGTCGAGCAAAGCTCAGATCCCGAGTTCCAATGCATCACTTATGTAAATAGATAATGATGAGTATGATGAGAGCATTGAAACATGAATGGGATTATACCAAAACAGCATATCATACTCTAGAGACAGTTAAATTTACAAGTGGAAGACTGTGATAGATATGTAAAATATATAAACTGTGGTGAGTCTCCAGAGTGTGATAATGTTACCAGGTTAATTCATTACAAGTACAATTTCAAATTATACCAAGCTGTGTAAGGTCATCTAGTCAATATCCCAGAAAGCCCCGTCGATCAGGACACGACTCACAGGAACTCGCCTGAAATTGCATAAAGGAGGAATCTTCCTCATCCTCATAAAAGTCCAGCTCCGCTTCGTAGTATCGCCATCATCTGAAATTCAAATAAGTCTGGTTGGTGTGTACAATACCGTCCCGTAACGTGGGAGTGAGTGATCAACTCAGTGGAACAATAAAGCATAGGTTAACATGTTATCAAAACAGTCAAGCAGTAATGATAAAGCAGTACAATCAACAATCCTAAGTACTCTTGTTAATGCAAGTATGAAATGCTGTTATGATGCATGCCCTCACCGACATACTCCCTCATGGGACACCATCTTACGTTTGCGGCATGCGTTCATTCCTTAGTGCTCCACATCTTCCAGGCACATGCAGTGCGATGATGAGCATGATTATCGAGTTATTATTAGTCCATTTCAAACAGCAGGATTGGGAAACTAAGGTACCTCCCTTGTATCATTCCCAAACATGATCCATTCTAGGGTCGTCAAACCTAGATAATCTCATACAAAAGTGTGGTTCTAGGGCACTGCAAAGGCTGTTAGGGCTGTTATACGCAATCGTTACACCACTCCCCCATCACCTTTTTAACGATTCATCACTAAATTGATACAGGCCTAGTTCATACTCTATTCTCTGTGGTAAAACTCGTTGCCTCACCGCAAATTCAGAGTATGCTCGAGGTCGCTACAAAGGGCTCGTCACCAATCAGTGTAGGCCAACAACTCGAATATAGTGTCCCATACCACCATAATCGGCTCACGAATCTGGTTGCTCAATGGACACTACGGGGAGGCACATGGCTCCAGCGTAGCCCGACAGCTCGACCACGGTATCCTATACCACCATGCCCGGCTCATGAGTCTTAGCAGATCGAGGTACCAAGCTTAACGGGGTTGCACTGGTAAGTTCGGCACCTTAGGTTCAAGCAATAGCGTCCAAACATGGTGAACATACATTAGACAGATCGGGTTACTTGACGAGCTCGGCTAGCTCGAGCGCACGACAAGTTGAACGACATGAAGTGCATAAGCACTTTGCGTGGCCAACCACTATCGCCAACCGAAGTACGACTCGGGTTCGTCGAACACATCTCACGTGGCGAATGAATCTCAGCCACGAATTCAATCCCGTTACCGATTGCCTGGACTATATAATAGCCCCAATCACATTCAATCCTTAACCAGAAGCATGTAGAGTAAAGTAGAATAAACAAAGTAATTCAAGCATGTCATAAAGCATGTTATAAGGCACAATATAAACAAAAAATACAAACACATATATTTCATAAGTAAGCGGTTAAATTAAACAAACAACATGGAGGACATCATATACACCTCTAAGGTAGCTGAGAATCCTATCTGAACACCACTATTAAATTTAGTTCGTCACACAATTTCTCACACAGGCATTTTATCAAACACTTAAATTACACCACTCCAACATACATGACGTATGTTGATTTCAACATAAAATAGGACAAATCCTTATAGCAAGGAGTTGTCTCATACACATCAATCATGTTCTTACATTCAATACATATGGCAAGCATAAATCATAAATCCATATTTATTTAGTCATTTCAGCAAACACTTAGACTACACACATTAGCCTACATAAGCTATGTTGGCTAAAAAGTGTATTAGGGCGAATCCTTTCGCCAAACAAGTCATACATCCATAACTAGCATATATACACGGCAATTACTCATGACAATCATATCAGCGAAATTTATACGGATACGGTATTTTCTACAAATACCTAGAATACACAAAATTTTATATTCTTCGTCTTTAACCGAAACGAAAAATAGACAGCACTTTGTACATGTGCAATTGCATGCAGATCATGAATCTATCATTATCTGACATTGAAAGCGTTGAAAACCATAACTTATACATCTAAAGTCCGCACCTTTTGTCGTAGAATCGTAACGGAGTCGATAGATTCGCTAAGCTTTAGTATACGACAGTTTGGTAACTTATAGCATGCTTTCGGTTAGTTATTTCATAACATACAACTATCAAAACCCCAAATTAGTTTAGGATTAGGGGTTCTTACCTAGAAACGAAGTCAGAATCGCCGGAAAAGTGATTAGATCGGAGTAGTTAAGCACGTATAGTGGCAGGGAGATTCTCCCACTTCTCTCACACTTTCTCTCTCTTTTCTCTCTTTCTCTCCTAGGGTTTTCTCAAATTCGTATGGCTAAATGAGAGAGGGTTTTAAGGTTCTTATATAGCCTAAAACTACACCAAAATAAACCTAAGGTCAAGGTATACTTAGGTTATATCCAAAGTGGGTCAGTTTCAGCTCAACGGAGGACTTCTGGCAGCCCCTTTTCTGTGTACGGTCGGACTTAAGCTCACTAACACTGGATCTAGGTATGGCTAAGTTTTCATTTCAGTCGGGATTCCAGATCGTAAATGGTGGACCAGTTTCAGTTCAACGGTCAGTGGATTTCGATCGGAGATTCCGAGTACATGGACATGTGTATGAAATTTCTCCTGATCCGAGGGTGTAATCTGGCCTGATTCTGACGGTCGGAATCCTTATAACTGATCCGCAAGCGACAGGTGCCAAATTTCCTAAATTTATATTTTATTTTTAATTAATTTCACATTTCTCACACTCCCCACTCCGAGCTTAAGCGAATAGCGCTGGGACACTATTTGGATTTGATTTCCGAGATAGTTGTCAAGCCCAGCAAGGCGGTCCTAATTCCTTAACTTCATGTTAATCGGACTTCCGACGTGCGGTCCAGATCTGATACGGAGTTTCGAGATGCTCCCAAGAGTAGCCAGGTAATGAGATTGACCCTAGATTTTAGGGTAATGTAGCGTCAACGGTTCTACAAGTTTTGGGTCTTGCAGATCGTATTTAAAGTGATTGGTGATAATTCTACAGGTACTCTAGTTTAACACTAGCTAATTCTCGCCTAATTTCTAAAGGATTTAGTCCTGAGTAATTTTTGTCTGAGGTGGTACCTGGGCCTTTGTAGTTTGTATATAAAGTGATCCAAGTTATAATACTTAGCTAGTTTAAGATAGTGTCTAGGGTGAAAGTACTTAGAAAAATTGAAAGAACAAGGTGGTGAAGGGTGGGATTTGTGAAGGAAATGGGTTCAAAAGCGGTTTTAGACTTTGGGATTGAGTTCTGACAGGTTAATAAGGTGTTAGGATCGACCCATTGCCTAAGGATATCTAATTTCAGATTGACAAAAATTCAGAATGTTACAATCTACCCCCCTTAAAACAAAATTTCGTCCCCAAAATTGCCTAAGGATAATAAAGAAAGATTTAATTATTTCTTTGCCTAAGTTTTATTGTGTAGGGTATATACTAGCCTGGTTCATTTTAGTCTACCCCCCTTAAAACTTATTTCTTTATCCATTTCCCATATCCTGATGGTTTTCTACAATTTCTTTCTTTACCTATTTGGAGTCTTGACGACGATTCCCAATAATTTAGAGTAAGATAGCTGTTTTCAATGTTTGAGCAACACGGAGAGACGATTATAGTGGGCTTGATCCTGATACATCGATCATCTACTGGGCCAGGGTAGAAAGCTCATCGTATCCCTTCCGAATCCTGATGGATCCTGGTCTTCTGCTCGGCCAAGTAGTGAGTCCATTGGTAATCGCCCAGGATTGAGAATTGGGTCAAGCCGTAAATGCTTCGCAGTTGTATATTTCAGTAACTCCGTAGACCGATCACTCTAAAAACTTAGGGAATGCCCATCACAGAAATGTTCAAATGTCCTATTTCTCGGGTTGCCCTTTAGGTCTTGGTCTAAGAAAATCCTCGTCTCATTCTATGTCCGAGATAGGGTAGCTCATCCTATTTAGTGACCTGTTTTTACGTATAGTCTGGATCAATCCTGGGCTAGTGGGGCAAGGGTCCACCACGCTTTCGCTGCGCCACCCAGATCAAAGAGGTGTATTGATTTGACCTAGCTACATCTATCGGTCTCTGGCATTCTTTAATGTAACCGGTAGTCTAGTCTTAATTTAGGAGTAGTGGAAATCTATAGGTGTAGTCCAAAGTTTATGCTCATACACTAGATGATTTCACATCATTTCTAATACAGGAAGGGTTTTATCACTTAGGGTCAAAGTTGTCTAATTGGAACTGAGTTGTCTGTACTTGACGCTCGAGCATTTCACATGTGCTCATTCCAACTAAGAGGATTCTAAGGTTCACATTATAAATTTGTTAGATTTCCTACACGGTCATGTCTATCGAAATCTAGGAGCACCGCTCTAGGTCCAAAACTCCAAGGGCTTATCTAGCCAGTGGTCTTAAGTTGTATTTAATGGGCTTGCATTGCTAATCTCTCCTTGGGATTGGGAGTGGCATGGTTGGTAGGAGGGTGAGTGGGGATTAATTTTATAGGCTTTGAAAAATGAGTCTTGTGTGGGAAAGCTTGAGATGGGAGTTCCAAATCCCAGGATGAGGAATTTCTAAGTGTAATAGGAAAACCCGGGATATACTTTTCATTGCATACATTCCAAACATGGCATTAGAAAATATGGGATACACCCAATCTAAGGACCATATCTTACACATACATTTATAGTTACTTATACAATTTTATCCACCTAACTCACCTAATGCAGTTGGCCGAACAGGCCCTAAACGTCCTCAAATATCTAAAACATTCTACCAACTACTACACCCATCAACATGAAAACAAAAACATTCAAAGACAGTAACCTATGCAAACTACAAGACAATAATATGGATGATTAAGCCTCTAAGAAAATGGCCGTACAAGCTCGGATAGAGCCATGAAAAATGAGGATAAGGGGAAACGGAGGCTGGAGTTTTTGGTTCTCCACGAGTTTGAACCTTAACAGGGATTGTAAAGGTCCAAAAGACAGTGATTGAAGATGAAAAATGAAAAGGTAGGATGGGTTAGGGAGCTTACACGTTTTTGAGCTCCAAATGGGGCATGTAAGAGCCCAAATGAGAGTGAATGGAGAGGGTAGGGAGGTAGGGATGGCTGTGAACGATGGATATGGGTGGGTTGTGACCGAAAATGATAGATCGGATGATTGGGAGGCAGATTTGAGAGATAGGACAGCAAGTTTAAAGAGAAATGAGAGCTTGGAGGTGCTTTGAGAGGGAGGGGGTAAAAACGGAGCAAAAACAGGAGTCCTCACAAAATTTAGTGGACACCACATGCAACTAGGGGTCAGGCTGACCTTGACCAGCACCGACCCGACCAGCCCGGCCCAAGCTAACCGCGGTGACCGCGGTTTCGCCGTGGTCCACCGGACCAGCCGCGGTGCCGCCGCGGTAGGGCGATGTTCACCACCCTCCCATGGTGCCAATGGTACCCCGGGTCTGTCCCGGGTCCCCCCGGATTGCATCATGTGGCCCACGACTCCGTTTCGAGTCATTTTGGGGCCAATTTACAAATCGGAATGAGTTTATGTGACCTGTAGCATATGATTTTGGGGTAAGAGGCACTAATCTATCTAACTAACCCATTTATTTGGTTAGATTCCAAAAGGTTAAGGGTTAAAACCCATTTTATCCATTTATTTCCTATTTATGGTAAGTTTTAGTTTCGGTATTGTTCTTCATCATTTATACCTTAGGATTAGTGTGTATTATGAATGTGCTTAAAAAGAAATGAAGAATAAAGTGGTGGAGGGTGAGATTTTAAAGGAATTGGATAAAAAAGGGTTCTAGGCTTTGAGATTAAGTGTAAGGTATTGTGGTTGACCCACAACCTAAGGACATTCATTTCTAGGGAACGACTCAAACCTGTCGACTAACGGCCTATAAGTGATTCGGGATCGTTTCGCGTGATCATGGGTGCGTACGGGCCCAATCTCAGCGGTCGATTTCGGTTGGTTTCGCCGTTCGACGAATTTGAAAAATCCTAAGTCGGCATCTACGTTCCGTCGCTCCCTCCTAAGTTAAAGTGCGTCGTGTGACCATAACCCAAGTCCGGTTTAATCCAAATCATGCTCTGATACCATCTTGTAATGCCCTAAAAATCGGGGTCGAGCAAAGCTCAGCTCCCGAGTTCCAACGCATCACTTATGCACATAGATAATGATGATTATGATGAGAGCATTGAAACATGAATGAGATTATACCAAAACAGCATATCATACTCCAGAGACAGTTAAATTTACAAGTGGAAGACTGTGATAGATATGTAAAATATATAAACTATGGTGAGTCTCTAGAGTGTGATAATGTTACTAGGTTAATTCATTACAAGTACAATTTCAAATTATACCAAGTTGTGTAAGGTCATCTAGTCAATATCCCAGAAAGCCCCGTCGATCAGGACACGGCTCACAGGAACCCGCCTGAAACTGCATAAAGGAGGAATCCTCCTCATCCTCATAAAAGTTCAGCTCCGCTTCGCAGCATCGCCATCATCTGAAACACAAATAAGTCTGGTTGGTGTGTACAACACCATCCCGTAACGTGGGAGTGAGTGATCAACTCAGTGGAACAGTAAAGCATAGGTTAACATGTTATCAAAACAGTCATGCAGTAATGATAAAGCAGTAGAATCAACAATCCTAAGTACTCTTGTTAATGCAAGTATGAAATGTTGTCATGATGCATGCCCTCATCGACATACTCCCTCATGCGACACCATCTTACGTTCGCGGCATGCGTTCATTCCTCAGTGCTCCACATCTTCCAGGCACATGCAGTGCGATGATGAGCATGATTACCGAGTTGTTATTAGTCCATTTCAAACAGCAGGATTGGAAAACTAAGGTACCTCCCTTGTATCATTCCCAAACATGATCAATTCTAGGGTCGTCAAACCTAGATAATCTCATACGAAAGTGTGGTTCTAGGGCACCTCAAAGGCTGTCAGGGCTGTTACACGCAATTGTTATACCACTCCCCCATCACCTTTTTAACAGTTCATCACTAAATTGATACAGGCCTAGTTCATACTCTATTCTCTGCGGTAAAACTCGTCGCCTCACCGCAAATTCAGAGTATGCTCGAGGTCACTACAAAGGGCTCGTCACCAATCAGTGTAGGCCAACAGCTCGAATATAGTGTCCCATATCACCATAATCAGCTCACGAGTCTAGTTGCTCAATGGACACTACGGGGAGGCACATGGCCCCAGTGTAGGCCGACAGCTCGACCACAATGTCCCATACCACTATGCCCGGCTCATGAGTCTTAGCGGATCGAGGTACCAAGGTTAATGGGGTTGCACTGGTAAGTTCGGCACCTTAGGTTCAAGCAGTAGCTTCCAAATATGGTGAACATACATTAGACAGATCGGGTTACTTGACGAGCTCGGCTAGCTCGAGCGCACGACAAGTTGAATGACATGAAGTGCATAAGCACTTCGCGTGGCCAACCACTATCGCCAACCGAAGTACGACTCGGGTTTGTCGAACACATCTCACGTGGCGAATGAATCTCAGCCACGAATTCAATCCCGTTACCGATTGCCTGGACTATATAATAGCCCCAATCACATTCAATCCTTAACCAGAAGCATGTAGAGTAAAGTAGAATAAACAAAGTAATTCAAGCATGTTAACAAGCATATCATAAAGCATGTTATAAGGCACAATATAAACAGGAAATACAAACACATATATTTCATAAGTAAGCGATTAAATTAAACAAACAACATGGAGGACATCATATACACCTTTAAGGTAGCGAGAATCCTATCTCAACACCACTATTAAATTTTGTTCGTCACACAATTTCTCACACAAGCATTTTATCAAACACTTAAACTACACCACTCCAACATACATGACGTATGTTGATTTCAACATAAAATAGGACAAATCCTTATAGCAAGGAGTTGTCTCATACACATCAATCATGTTCTTATATTCAATACATATGGCAGGCATAAATCATAAATCCATATTTATTTAGTCATTTCAGCAAACACTTAGACTACACACATTAGCCTACATAAGTTATGTTGGCCAAAAAGTGTATTAGGGCGAATCCTTTCGCCAAACAGGTCATACATCCATAACTAGCATATATACACGGTAATTACTCATGACAATCATATCAGCGAAATTTATACGGATACGGTATTTTCTACAAATACCTAGAATACACAAAATTTCATATTCTTCGTCTATAACCGAAACAGAAAATAGACAACACTTTGTACATGTGCAATTGCATGCAGATCATGAATCTATCATTATCTGATATTGAAAGCATTGAAAACCATAACTTATATATCTAAAGTCTGCACCTTTTATCGTAGAATCGTAACGGAGTCGATAGATTCGCTAAGCTTTAATATATGGCAGTTTAGTAATCTATAGCATGCTTTCGGTTAGTTATTTCATAACATACAACTATCAAAAACCCCAAATCAGTTTAGGGTTAGGGTTTCTTACCTAGAAACGAAGTCAGAATCGCCGGAAAAATGATTAGATCGGAGTGGTTAAGCACGTATAGCGGCAGGATAGAGTGGCAGGGAGATTCTCCCACTTCTCTCATACTTTCTCTCTCTTTTCTCTCTTTCTCTCCTAGGGTTTTCTCAAATTCGTATGGCTGAATGAGAGAGGGTTAAGGTCCTTATATAGCCTAAAACTACACCGAAATAGACCTAAGGTCAAGGTATACTTAGGTTATATCCAAAGTGGGTCAGTTTCAGCTCAACGGAGGACTTCTGGCGGCCCCTTTTCTGTGTGGGGTCGGACTTAAGCTCACTAACACTGGATCTAGGTATGGCTAAGTTTTCGCTTCAGTCGGGATTCCAGATCACAAATGGCGGACCAGTTTCAGTTCAACGGTCAGTGGATCTCGATCGGAGATTCCGAGTACATGAACATGTGTATGAAATTTCTCCTGATCCGAGGGTGTAATCTAGCCTGATTCTGACGGTCGGAATCCTTATAACTGATCTGCAAGCGACAGGTGCTAGATTTTCTAAATTTATATTTTATTTTTAATTAATTTCATATTTCTCACACTCCCCGTTCCGAGCTTAAGCGAATAGCGCTGGGACACTATCTGGATTTGATTTCTGAGATGGTTGTCAAGCCCAGCAAGGTGGTCCTAATTCCTTAACTTCGTGTTAATCGAACTTTCGACGTGCAGTCCAGATCTGATATGGAGTTTCGAGATACTCCCGAGAGCAGCCGGGTAATGAGATTGATCCTAGATTTTAGGATAATGTAGCGTCAACGGTTCTACAAGTTTTGGGTCTTGCAGATCATATTTAAAGTGATTGGTGATAATTTCGTAGTTACTCTAGTTTAGCACTAGCTAATTCTCGCCTAATTTCTAAAGGATTTAGTCCTGAGTAATTTCTGTCTGAGGTGGTACCTGGACCTTTATAGTTTGTATATAAAGTGATCCAAGTTATAATACTTAGCTAGTTTAAAATAGTGTCTAGGGTGAAAGTACTTAGAAAAATTGAAAGAACAAGGTGGTGAAGGGTGGGATTTGTGAAGGAAATGGGTTCAAAAGCGGTTTTAGACTTTGGGATTGAGTTCTGACAGGTTAATAAGGTGTTAGGATCGACCCATTGCCTAAGGACGTCTAATTCCAGATTAATAAAAATTCGGGATGTTACAATAGGCCAATCCACTCACACCATCCAAGATCTGGACGGTGTGGATGCATTACATTAACTCAAGGTGGGCCCCTCACGCTACCATGGTGGGGGCCACGTCCAGTGGATGGTTGGAGGGATGGAGTGGATTTGCATATACATCATGGTGGGGCCTACGGCTGGGACCCACGGTCCTTGCCCTTTCCGTTCACAGCGCAGCAGGACGCTGCTACGCGTCCTCTAGACGTCAGCAGCAACAGCACCTGCTGCATGTATATATTATTTTTTTTATTTTTTTTGTTTATTTTTCTATGGTTTTTCCTAGGTGGCGCCCGCATTAGGAGAATCCACCTCACCCATTGGATCGTATGGCTCAAGACGGTCTAAATGAGCCCAATATTCGATGTGTTTTGGTGTATACAAACATCAGAGTGGGCCCTAACGGATTTTAACAGTACAAACCACTGTTTTCTATGATATGGCCTACCAGATAATCGAATTGACCTCATATTTCGGCTCAACGCCTAAAATGAACTGGGGAATGGGATTAACGGCGTGGATTAAACTCATACATCAAGGTGGGGCCTACATGAGCGGCCCACCCAAAAAGCTTAAATCAAGCTGATATTTTTGTTTTGTTTTTCACGTGCAGACGCTGGTAGTACATCCCACTGTCTGTTCACGCTTCACTGAAGCACGTCGAGCGTCCAGGGATGCTGGACGGATGACGTGAATTATTTCATCAAGGTGGGTCCCACATGGACGACCCATTTGATTTGGATCAATTTGATATTTGTGTTTTCCATCACCATAAGGTAGGGCCCACATGGCCTAGACGGTGTAGATCCAACACGTCCATCAAGTGGGTCCCACGAAGGTGGACGACTTGGATAGGTTACATACATCATCGGGCCAACAATAAGGGAAAAGAGAGAGAGAGAGAGAGAGAGAGAGAGAGAGAGAGAGAGAGAGAGAGAGAGAGAGAGAGAGAGAGTGATGGAGGGACCCCGCATTATGGGCCCTCCCTTCCATACATCATAACATACATCAAGTGGGTCCCATTACATGTAGGCCCACCGATCAAAATCAACAGTGGAGATCCTTTCTCCACCAAAATGCAAGGTCTAGATGATCCTTTCTCCATCGGCCACACCTAGGGTCCAAAGTGAGATCCGTACCATCATTTGATAGGCCTCACTTGGCCCATCATCAAAACATTAAATCTAGGCCTATAAAGCACCTACCGTTTGATCTTCTTAGTCCGATGGAACGTCAATCTTCTTGTGTCTCACTTTGATGGAAGGTGATTATAAGAATTGAAGGGCTAGGATGTTGGATCTTGGGATGGGAAGTGGGCCACACACAACATCTTTTCTCTCTTGGAAGTGCTTGGACGTGCACTTCTTGGTTGCTTGGAAAATGTGAAGAGAAAGAGGGAGAGAGAAATGGTGGTTGTAAGAGAGAAGTGATGGGCGTGAGTGATGGATGTGAGTGATAGGTGTACTTGACTTGAGAGTTGACTTAGGATAGGTTGCTTGTTTTGAGGAGAAAGAAAGCATAAGTTGCGTACTTTGATTGATTGATGGGATGGGTTGTAGAGATTCTCTTGGGTTCACAAATACGGGGCGTTTCTTTGAAATAAACACGGGCCCACATCTCCTGACCAGGGTATTGAATCAGTGTGTAAGAGCGGCGTTGGAACCGCAGCGACGGTGCGGTCGCAATAGTACGAGTCTCCAATTAAGCCGACTGAGATTTACGGAATACGATTTAGGGTCACGCGCAAACGTCTATTATAGGTCACAGGTTGCCGGAATTCGTCGGGAAAGATCGTGGGAGTCGATGGAACAATACGGACTAGGATACGGGCCTTACAGCTCTCCCCACCTAATAAAAATTCTATCCTCAAAATTTATACTACCATTGCAGCTAACATAACTCATAAGGGAATAGAAAACATAACATCATATATAATCAAAACACAATACAACATACAATTAAACATCGAAAAGATGGAGATAGTGCTCTCGAATCTCTGCCTTGCGCTCCCCAGACGCCTCATCCACACTATGATGGCCCCACTGCACCTTCACCAAGGGAATAACCTTGGTCCGGAGGACCTGCTGCTTCCGATCGAGGATACGAACTGGCTGCTTAATGTAAGAAGCGTCGTCACGAACTTCCAACGGCTGCCAATTAATAACAGGAACGATATCCGACCTACACTTCCTCAACATAGAAACGTGGAAAACGTTGTTGACATCAGACAACTGAAATGGCAAGGCAAGCTGATAGGTCACCTTGCCAACGCGCCCGGTGATCTCGAAAGGTCCTATAAATCTCTAGGCAAGCTTGCCCTTCGCTCCAAAATGAATCACACCCTTCATGGGTGAGACCTTGAGATACACATGGTCCCCAACGGCAAACTCCAAGGGGCGACGCCAACGATTAACAAAACTCTTTTGCTGGCTCTGAGCTGTGCGCATCGTCTACCCGATGATGTCGATGACCTCAGATGTCTGATACACAAGCTCGGGATCTATGAGACGCCGCTCTCTAACCTCGGTCCAATAACTTAGAGATCTGCATGGTCTGCTATATAATGCCTCAAAAAGAGTCATGCCAATGGTCGCCTGATAGCTATTGTTGTACGCGAATTCAGCCAATCGTAGGTGCTCATGCCAGCTACTTGAAAAATTAATCACGCAAGCTCGAAGCATATCCTCAAGGATCTGGTTGACCCTTTCGGTCTACCCATTGGTCTGCGGATGATACGCGGTACTAAGCTGCAAAACAGACCCCATCATCGTTTGGAAGCTCCTCCAAAACTGAGACATGAACCTTGGGTCTCGGTCAGAAACTATCGAAACTGGAACGCCGTGCAATCTCACAATCTCATCGATGAATAACCTCGCAAGCCGGTCCAAAGTCAAGGTCGCACAAATCGCATGAAAATGCGCCGACTTCATCAGACGATCGACGACTACCTAGATAACATCATGACCGCACTGAGTCCTTGGCAAACGCATGATAAAATCGATGGATACGTGCTCCCATTTCCACAACGGAACGCTCAACGGCTGAAAGGGACCTGGGAGTCTCTGATGGTCGGCCTTGACATGCTGGCATGTGTCACACTCGGATATAAAATTTTCGTCGCTAAAAGCTATTTGCAAACTTTTAGCGACGTAAATTTTGGTCGTTAAAAATAATTACAAAACTTTTTTAAAAAATATTTGCAAAACTTTTAGCTACGAAAATTTTCGTCGCTAAAAAATATTTGTAAAACTTTTAGCTATGAAAATTTTCGTCGCTACAAATAATTACAAAACTTTTAGCAATGAAAATTTTCGTCGTTAAAAGTCTCTTTAAAAAAAAAATTTAAAAATCTAGCACAAAATTCCTGATATACACTTGTTATAATATATTTCATCATATTCATCCTGATATACAACTGTTATAAAATATATTTCATCATATTCACATTCACATCCATCTAAACCCAATCTAGTAAATCCATCCAAACATAAACTACATTCATGAGAATAGGTTTAGGTTAAGGTTATAAGTTTAGGTTTAGGAAATAGAGTTCAGGTTCGGGATTGGGTTTAAGTTTGGGTTTTCAAGTTTAGGTTAGGGAGTTGAGATTTGGATTAGGTGTAGGTTTAGGTTTAGGGATTTGAGAATACGTTAAGGTTTAGGTTTAGGAAATCGGGTTCGGGTTATAGGTTTAGGTTAGGTTAGGTTATAGGTTAAGGTTTAGAAATTGAGTTTAGGTTATAGGTTTAGGTTATAAGTTAAGGTTATAGGTTAAGGTTATAGGTTAAGTTTTAGGTTTAGGTTAAGGTTATATAGGTTTAGGTTTACGTTATAGGTTTTAAGATTTGAGAATAGGTTTAAGCCGAGGTTATAAGTTTAGGTTTAGGAATATGGGTTCGGGTTCTGGATCGAGTTTAGGTTTGGGTTTTCAAGTTTAGGTTTAGGTTTAGGTTAGGGAGTTGAGATTAGGATTAGGTGTAGGTTTAGGTTTAGGGATTTGAGAATACGTTAAGGTTTAGGTTTATGTTAGGTTATAGGTTAAGGTTTAGGAAATTGAGTTTAGGTTATAGGTTAAGGCTTAGAGTTAAGGTTAAGGTTTAGGTTAGAGGTTTTGGGATTTGAGAATAGGTTTAAGTTAAGGATATAAGTTTAGGTTTAGGAAATCGAGTTCGGGTTCGGGTTCTGGATCGGGTTTAGGTTTGGGTTTTCAAGTTTAGGTTTAGGTTTAGGTTAGGGAGTTGAGATTAGGATTAGGTGTGGGTTTAGGTTTAGGGATTTGAGAATACGTTAAGGTTTAGGTTTAAGAAATCGTGTTCGGGTTATAGGTTTAGATTTAGGTTATAGGTTAAGGTTTAGGAAATTGAGTTTAGGTTGTAAGTTAAGGTTATAGGTTAAGGTTTAGGTTATAGGTTAAGTTTTAGGTGTAGGTTAAGGTTATATAGGTTTAGGTTTAGGTTATAGGTTTTGAGATTTGAGAATAAGTTTAGGTTAAGGTTATAAGTTTAGGTTTAGAAATCGGGTTTGGGTTCTGGATCGGGTTTAGGTTTTCAAGTTTAGGTTTAGGTTTAGGTTAGGGGTTGAGATTAGGATTAGGTGTAGGTTTAGGTTTAGGATTTGAGAATACATTAAGGTTTAGGTTTAAGAAATCGGGTTCGGTTCGAGATCGGGTTTACGTTTGGGTTTTAGGTTTAGGTTTAGGCTATAGGTTATAAGTGTAGGTTTAGGTTTAGGTTTGGTTTAGGTTTAGCTATAGGTTATAAGCGTTTAGGTTTAGGTTTAGGTTTAGGTTATAGGTTATAGGTTTAGGTTGAGGTTTACGTTTAGGTTATAGGTTTGGGATTTGAGAATAGGTTTAGGTTATAAGTATAGGTTTAGGTTATAAGTCTAGGTTTAGGTTTAGGTTTTATGTTTAGGTAGGCTTATAGGTTTAGGTTTAGGTTAGGTTATAGGTTAAGGTTTAGAGAATTGAGTTTAGGTTATAGGTTTAGGTTCGGGATTTGAGAATACGTTAAGGTTTAGGTTTAGAAATCGGGTTTAGGTTCGAGATCGGGTTTACGTTTGGGTTTTAGGTTTAGGTTTAGGTTATAGGTTATAAGTGTAGGTTTAGGTTTAGGTTTTAGGTTTAGGTTTAGGTTAAGGTTTAGGTTTATAGGTTTTGGGATTTGAGAATAGGTTTAGGTTATAAGTATAGGTTTAGGTTAGGGTGTAGGTTTAGGTTTAGGGAATTGAGTTAAGGTTATAGGTTATAGGTTTTTGGTTAAGGTTTATAGCCAAAATCTTCCAAATATCAGGTGGACCACACCACATGAAAACAATAGTGATTAGTTATCCATCCTTAAAATCGTCGTAAGGCCAACTGTACTATTTTTTTTTTTTTATAATTACAGGGAGACTATAATTCTTCTTCAAGAGACAATGTTCAACAAGTTCAACTATTGCTACAACAAGGGCAGATACTTCATAACTATGAAGAATGAGTATATCTTTCTATTTTTATTTATTATTTATTTTTTTATAGGAACAGGATTCCTTAAAATTTCACAAACAAAGGGAGAAATCCGAATTATAAAAGAGATTTCAACATCAAAGTTGGGAAAAAAAAGGAATGTGATTCCTAAACACCCAAATCTAGATGGACAAAAAACCATCAAATCCCAAAACAAAAAGATATAAATGAAGAGAAAACATAAACATCAGCTTGATCCAAAACTTCTATGAATGTTATTTTTAATGGTGGACGTTCAGTCCCTACTTTGTAGTCCACTTAAGCTTTGGACTCGCCCCATTTTTTGGTTAATATCTTAAAATGATCCGAGAAAAACGTTGAAAGGTATGGAGAAAGTCAATCCATGACTTAGGTGGGCCAAGAGCTTAAAAATAAAGTTAATCCATGACTTGGGTGGGCCACACCATATAATATAATGGAGAGGAGTTTCCTTAAGACATTCATAATCATATATTGGGTTTGCCTAAATGTGATTAACATATCCAACCCACTCATTATGTGTGTCTCACTTGGATGAGGGGTTAAACCAATTTTCAGCTGCATTCAAAACTCATGTGGGTCCCACCAAGTGCTTTTAAATTTTTTAGGATGTCTTCACATAGTTTTAGATGGTATGGCCCACTTGAGTTTCATATACAGATGATTTTTGAGATATCTCATAACCTAAAGGGGACACATCAAATCCATGGTGTTGATGTTTGACAAACATCATGATAGGGCCCACAAAACTTACTAACATCAATTCTTAGGTTCTCACGAGGTCAGTAAGTTAGGTCACAATTTTGACCAGAATATTTGGCCCATTTTACATGTCCGGTCCATTCACTCTATTTTATTGATCAATACCCTCAGGGCGCGTTTGAGCAGTGGGATTAGAAGGGATTAGGTGGGATGGGGCCACCTAATTAGGTAAATCTAAAGCTCAAGTGGACCCACCATAGAAAGCAACGGGGATTGAATACTTACCGTTGAAAACTTTTTTGGGGCCATATAAGTTTTGGATCTACCTCATTTTTAGGCCCATGCCATAAAATGAGGTTATAAAACAAATGAATGGTTTAGATATAACATATGTGTGTTATTCTTAGTAATTTTAAATAATGGTGGGTATATCCATTCAATGTACCACCGTATTACCAACAAAGCATGTTATTAATCTTATCCCATGGCAACCGGGGACAATCCTTGCCATGGGTAATAATTATGTTTTTTGAATCCCATCCCACCTAATCCCTTCTAATCCCACCGCCAAAACACGCCCTCAATTTGACTAGTTACTCGCCTCAATCAGGCTACATATGAGAAAAGATATTGGGTAAATAAAATTGAGATCAACAATTTAAGTGAATTTAATTTAATTTAAACATCTGAAGTTATTTACTCTTCAATCTAGACTGATCAGATTGTCCGAAAATAGTTAAAGGTTCAATTAGTGGATATGCATAATAATTTAGTAATTTTATTTTTCACAGATAAATTTAAATTTTCTTTTAAAATTAACATTTTTTTTCAAAATGTATATTTTTTCTCTTTTAACAAAATATCATTTTTATTAAAAAATATTTTATATACAAATTCTCAATTTTTATTTTCAAAATCTCAAAAAATTTCTCATATTTTAATTTTTTTTATCAAAAATTTCAAATTGCCGATTTTTTTCTTCAAAAGCATCATTTTGTTCTCAAAAATTTTCTCAAACATTGTTAAAATTTCTAAACTTCTCAATATTCTTTCAAATTAATTTCGTCGCTAAAAGGAAACAAAAATTCAGAACACCCTTTAGCGACGAACATTTTCGTCGCTAAAAGCCACCTTTAGCTACGAAATTAATTTTGTCGCTAAAAAGAAACTTTTCAAAAATTAAAAACACCCTTTAGCGACGAATATTTTCATCGCTAGAGATAGCTTTTAGCTAAAATTCAAAACACCTTTTAGCGACGACAATTTTTGTCGCTAAAGGTGCAAAACACCCTTTAGTGACGAATATTTTCGTCGCTACAAGTCTCATCAACGTTTTGTAGCTACGGAAAGTTTCCTAGTGAAAAGTAAACTGAAAATAACCTTTAGCGATGAAAATTTTCGTTGGTAAAGGTGACTTTTAGCTACAAATTTACAATTTCGTCACTAAACTAAAAGTGACTTTTAGCGACGAAAATAAGTTTTGTCGCTAAAAACCCTCTTTCTTGTAGTGTGGGCTATAAGAAGTGTTGAAAGTGAATAATTTCTTGACCAGGAATAGAAATTTGTCCGGTGTGATGCACTTGATCATTATATATGTCTCATTTTTATAGAAACATCATAATATCATCCATACATTTCAATGGACAGCATGGATCATTGCGATTACAGTGATGGGCCATACTAACGTTTTTCTAATGACATGACAACTTAGCGACGAGGAGCAGATCAAATGTTATGCGTGTAACACAGTTGTTGGTGTGACACTCACCACTTGTGGCCCATCTTGATTATTTTATATTATATAGATGTTGTCTGACCATTTTTCCAGGTCATTTTAGTACTTGATATAAAAACTTGAGCATATCCAAATATCAATTGGAACACATGACTAGAAACCGTGGTTAATTACCATTAGATCAATTTGGTACTCATTTGGTCTTTTCATCCATGTCTTTATAACCCTATGAAAATTAATTGACAATGTGGATGTTCATCACATACATTCTAGTGGGCCTCACAGTTATGTTTGAATTTGTTGGAGCTGGGGATCCTCACAAACCTCTCCACCTACCTATAATAACAAGCTGATCTTTGTGCCTCACCATATTATATGTCATCCATGTCATCCATCAATTTGTCCAGAATTTTTTTTTTTTTATGACATTATTGAAAGTTTGAGTCAATTCAAATTTCAAGTGGACCATAATACAAGAAATAGTGGTGATTGAACTCCCAATAAACTTCGTTCAGCCTACATTAATGCCCACTAGAATGTTTCATGTAGATCTTACCCTTCGATAAGGTTAATCAAACCTGGATGAAGAGAAAATATAAAGATTAACCTACATGGGGTCCGTTTGAGGTATTGAAACTTAGTTCACCCTAATCCGGCTCGAGAGTGATGAAGTGGGGTGAAGTAATCCGGCCGATGTAAGCTTAACTTGTTCCGATTCGACTCAAAATTGGTGTGGAACTTACTCATAATAGGATAAGCTTGGTGGAGAAATTTTCTCCTGCATTGGGACCATCTAAGGCGTTGAAACTGGGGTCTCGGAAGGAGTGAAGTAGGGGTGACGTGATCTTATGTGACCATAACCTAGTTGTATTTGGTTGTAAAAAGGTTTAGAACTTCCTCGAACCATAAAAGGCTGGATAAATTTTAGCTTGGATGTGGTCGTTTTGGCCTAAAAACCAAGTTCACCCTACTTTATATTCAGAGTTAGTATGTAGCTTAATTAGAACATGAAAGACTTGCGGAGAAATTTAGTCCTAGATTGGTCCCATTTAAGGCGGTGAATCCGAGCTTACCCTAATTGGGTTCAGAAATGGTGAAGTGGTGTGATGTGGTTTGATGTGACATTATCTTTGTCCGATTCAGCTCAATATTGGTGTGGAACTTACTCGGACCATCTTAGATATGTCAGTGAAATTTTGGCCTGGATGTGTTCCATTTGAGTTGCGAAAACTGAGTTCACACTACTTTGGCTCTAGAGGGGTGAAATGGTGTAAAGTAGTTTGATATGAGCTTAACTTATTCTGATTCAGCTCAAAATTGATATGGTGCTTACTCAGAACATGATGGGGTTGTTGGATAAATTTCATCATAGATGGGCTTCATTTGAGGCACCAAAACTCAGCTCTCCCTAACATGGATTGGGAAGAGTAAGGCGGACATGGTCTGATGTAATCTTAATTTGGTTAGATTCGATTGGAAATAGTTTTAGACCGTTCTTGGACCATGATAGGCATGCCAGACAAAAATTGGCTTGAATGAGGACCATTTGAGGTGCTTAAAACGAGTTCACAGTACTTTGGCTCTAGAGGAGGGAAGTGAAGTGAAGTTAATTGATGTGCGCTTAACTTTTTCGATTTGGATCAAAAGTAGTCTGGAGCTTACTCATATCATGATTGGCTTGGATGGGTCTCGTTTGAAGCTCGAAGAGAAGCCAATGAAGTTTTAAACGATAGACATTTCTTTGTTTTCAATGATAGGCATTTCTTTACCCATTTTTCTTTCTTATGTGACCTACTTGAGTTTTAGGTCTGCCTCATTTTTGTGGCATGTCTTAATTGAGCTTGCAAATCGGATGGACGGAGTGGATTTGTCACAAACAACATGTAGTGCCACACCTATCATTGTAAGAGATCCGCACATAAGGAGTGGATGAGTTGTTATTCGGGCTACCCTTACCGTTTGGATCCCACGTTGATGAATATATCATATATCCATGCTTCCCATTTGTTTTCTCAGCTCATTTTATGAAGTTATTCAAAAAATTAAGCATACCAAATATCCTCTGGGCCACACTTCTGTAAAACGTGATGAATAAAAATTAAAAGTTTTTTGTAGGATCCAAAAGTTTTAATTCAAACTAAGATTTGTATTTTCCCTTCATGCAGCTCTGTTTAACCTTATCAATGGCTAATATACTAAATAAATGTTACATATTTTCTTACAGCGGGCCCTAAGGAATTTCTAATGATGAGTATTCAATAACCACTGTGGTTTGGATTACTTGAGACCGGCGGCAGCAAGATCGCATTGCTACCTACTGAGTAAACTCTATGGGCCCCACCATGATTTATATTTCATATCCACTCCGTCAATCCATTTTTCTATATCATTTTAGGGTATGGTCCCAAAAATCAACAATATTCATAGCTTAAGTGCACTACCTTACAAGAAGCAGTGTGAATTGAATGTATACCATTTAAAACTACTTGATACGTTAAACAAAGATGGAACAATAAAACTAGAATAAACCTATTAAGCAATTACAAACACAATTTTACGTGAAAAATCTTTCACGACACAAAATGGTAGAGATATCCACTATAATCGAAACTTTTAGGTTACACCACTCATCTTCTTCTATTATAGAAGTAATCAAATCTCCCGTCGACCTTAAAAAAACCCCTAACCCTTGAGAAAAAAAATTCACCCTTAAACCCTTACAAGTGTAGAAAACCCTCTCTTATTACCAAACCCCAACCCGTTGAGAGAAAACAATCATCCTCATCAAATTAGGACTTAAATAACTCGACTTACATAAAACTGCATAATTGAGTCGGTGACTATCGGTCGTACCAAACTCACCTTCGGTTGGACCGATCCTGCTCTGCTCATGACTTCAGATTGAGAAATCTTGCACTATGTAAGTTAGACTGAGCTCACGTTCGGTCGAACCAACATAAACAAACCCAGTTCGGTCTGACCAACATCCTTACTTCAACTCCTGATCAGAATCAAAGACATTCACACAACAAAAATAATTTAATAAAAGAATTAATTAGTGAAAAGAGATGATGAGTTAGATTGGACTGATTGGATTTGACAAGATGTCCCAAAATATTGCACAATAGACCGGATGACAAATAAACATTACCGTTGGCCCTAATAAGGTTTCAATCCGTGGACCTCATTATCTTCATTATATATATTCGTGAATTCCCATTCAATCATCCCTTTCATATAAACGGTTTGGATTTATTGAAAAGACAACCTAATCCAACGGCTAGATTTCCCCAGTATCTTATTGCAATATGTATTCGAGCAAACCTTGGACTTTCCTCTCCTGTGAGGCTGCGATAAATGCTGTCTGAAGAAAGAAACTAAAAAAATCGCAAAATAAAATAAAAATAAAGAGGCGCGAAAAAAATGATGACGATTTTACCTTCGCCGATCTCTTCTCAGTCTCCGTCCTTCGTCTCTCCAAACCCTAGAACAAGAACCCCGACTTTCAAAGCTGCATCAGCGACGGACAGAAGAAGGATTGACGCAGCGTCGTCGAACCTAGACCGAAATCGAACGGCTCTCGAGACTCGAATCTCTCTCGTTGCAGC
This sequence comes from Magnolia changhungtana, assembly GCA_030180095.1. Taxonomy (NCBI): domain Eukaryota; kingdom Viridiplantae; phylum Streptophyta; class Magnoliopsida; order Magnoliales; family Magnoliaceae; genus Magnolia; species Magnolia changhungtana. The sequence continues at coordinate 1,393,724 of JASAUF010000321.1, read as the reverse complement.
TGTCGCTGCTCAGTCCGCTTTCGTCTCCCAACGAAGTAACATCTCTCTTTCCAAATCCCCACCCCCCAAAAAAAATTTAAAAATTCTCGAATTTCCTTTTTCGATTGTGAATCTCGAAATTGAACTGCGTTTGGAGCGTTATTTTGTTCGCAGTTTTGACGGATTTGGTGACGGAAACTGCGAAATACGTATTTCCGAGTAGATGGTTCGAGAGTAGGAATCTCGAAGAAGCCCTAATGTCTGGTAATTCTGTTTATTATTATTATTATTAAGATTATGATATTCTACACCCCTCATGTTGATAGTCGCACCCATTTTTCTACTTTTTCTTTTCTAAAATAGGGACGCGATTTCCCGGCGCTGCCTGCCCACATGAAGTTCCTGCGGTCAGAAGCTACGTGGGGCCCACCGTGATGTTTGTGAGAAATTCACTCTGCCCATCCATTTTATGAGCTCATTTTAGGACATGGTACCAAAACTGAGCTGTATCCAATACTCAAGTGGGCTGAAAATGTGAGGATCGAACGTCCACAGTTGAAATATTCGTGGGCCAAAGAAGTTTTGAATCAGGCTAATATTTGTGTTTATGGATGGCATTTAAACATCACTGTCGACCCCAGGGAGGTTTCAACGGTAGGAATTTCCCTATCCACTCATTCTCACTTTTGGACCCAAATCCTTAAATGAGCTCAGCAAAATCTATGGACGGTGTAGATTTCTCACAAGCATCACGGTGGGCCCTACCTAGGTTTTCAGCGCAGGAACTTGGAAATCGGAGTCATTGAGAAATCGACTCAGGAAGTTCCTGCGCTGGAAAGCTAGGCAGGCCCTGTGATGTTTGCGAGAAAGGCTTTGGCAGGAAATCCGCATCCCTCAGTCCATCAGTTTCTCCATCTCATTTTAAGACAGGATCCCAAAAGTGTGACAGATCCAAAGTGGACCACATTACAACAAACAGTGGGAATGGAAATGCCCACTGTTGAAACTGTCCAGGGCCCCATGATGTTTATATGCCATTCAAACCATTCATAAGGCCATTCTAACTGGGATGAACACAAATATTAGCTTGACCCAAACCTTCTGTGTGCCCATTAAGGTTTTGACTGTGGGTGTTCCTCCACTGTTTCCTTTAGTGTGGTCCACGTGAGTTTTGGATCTGCCTTCTTTTTAGGATCACATCCTAACATTAGCTGTAGAAACTGATGGATGGGGTGGATTTCTCACGGACATCTTAGTGAGCTCCATATATCTTCTGACAGCAGGAACTCTGGGCTACAGCGCAGGCAACTCGCATTCCCTTTAATAGAGGAATTATTGCATGATAGGTGGCCGTATCTATGCACAGTACACATGTTTTTAATTCTGACAAGTGGGCCCATTTTGAGTAATCAGCACTGTTGGTTTGTAATGTCTGAACCTAGATAGACTGTAAAAAAATCTCGCGGCAGGAGATTTGAATAATTTGATGTGTGGCCCATAGATAGACGGTTAGGAAGAGAAAGTACGACAACTTCCACATTCAACTTAAAATTTCTCGCTGCGATCTTCCAAACTATGAGATTTTCTGTGGGACTCGGCAAAGCAATGGTCTGGATTACTGAGCTATGGGCTCCACTTGACAGAATTGAAAGCCCGTGTAAACTAGGAAAAGATGCCAGCCGTGTATGTTATTCCTCCACAGAAGGTAGAAATACTGGAAAAAGAGTTATTGTACCACGCTCAGACAGAATGTTTGTACACTACTATTGTATGTTTGTGCAAGTGGGGCCCATGGTTGAGTTATCCAAACCAGTGATATCGTGGGCTTGGATGGCAGATACAGTAAAAATCGGGAGCAGATTAGGTTTTACCCAGGTAACACTGTAGTGGGTGTTTCCCTGACTGTGGGGCCCACATTGATGTATGTGTGGAATATCCATGCTCACCATTAGTTTTTCCAGCACATTTTGGAGCATGGTCCCAAAAATAAGCAGATCCGAATCCAACACTGGAAACATTGGTCATTGAACGCCCACCATTAAACACTTCCTAGGGCCCACTATAATGTTTATTTGCCATCCAACCTATTGATAAGGTCATGCAAACCTGGATGAAGGAAAACACAAATATCAGCTTGATCCAAAACTTCTATAGCCCCCAAGAAGGTGGAAATCCAATTCCCACTTTGTGGTCCACTTGAGATTTGGATCTGCTTCATTTTTGGGACCATGCCCTAAAATGAGATGGAAAAATTGATGGATGGTGTGGATATACTACAGATACATGAAGGTGGGCCCCACGGTCAGTGAAACACTATAGTGTTACCTGGGTGACACCTAATCTGCTGCCCTAAAAATATCTGAGATTGAAAAGTCCTAACCCTTCAATAGAAGGACCAAGAAATAGATAGTTAAGGCAACAAAACACATTAAGCAAAAAAAGGGCCAAAATCTATATCTAGATTGGGAATTTCAGTTTGTACAAATGGAGTCCCATGGTTTAGTAATCCAAACCATTGATATGATGGGCCACCTGCGCACTAGAAAATGCCACAGATTGGATTCATTGGAAGATCTTGGCTATAAATATTTAGCATTTTCTTTTGCTGAATGAGAATTGTTGTATTTTAAGCATCCATTAGTTGGGCACCTATTGAACATTGAGGATTCTTCCACCCGAGGGGGTTTTTGGTACGTGGACCATCCATAATAAGGCTCATTAGGTGGGTGATTTGGGTAGAGCGAAATGGGAGGTGCTTCAATGGGGAGTCCAATGTTATCGGGTACCTTATTAGGAGGGTCCATTTTCTTATAGCGGAGTGGGCCTCTCATGAGTTGCACGTCCCTCTGTTTGTTGTTTTTTAGTTTCCTTAGTAGTGGTTTTTGGCTTGCTATCTCAGTGGGCCATCTCCATTGTTGTTTTTTGCCTTGTTTTTTTTATAAAACTCGTCACTTCTCAAAAAAAAAAAAAAAAGGCTCATTAGCCATAATATCAACAATTTGGATCACTGAACAATGGGCCCTGCGATGGTGCCGTAAAACTCTCGGCCCACATTATTTAAATGTCTATTTCCTTGCTTGTGCTGTAAGGAGGGTTTTGATATTGTGTTTTTCTTTCTTAAATTTCTTTGTAGTTCCAGATCTTGAAACTGTAAAATTTAAGGTTTTGAGACGGAGGGAAGAGTACGAGATCAGAGAAGTTGAGGTAAGAAATGTTTTGTTTTCGGTCATTTGGTGGCCACCACTTATATTTTATGGAGACAATATTCTGCCTCGAGCTTAATATCATTGGAGGTACTAAACAATGCTCGGGTTGAGAGTTTTCAGTTTGTACAAATCAGGTCCATGGTTTAGTAATCTGAACTGTTGATGTTATGGGTGCCACCATGGATGGCACATGTACCAAACATCTCCCATCTGAGAAAATCCTACCCTTTTATCGGTGGCCATCAAAGAGACAGCTAAGGAAATCATCCATGGTGAGGGCATCACCATCATACCTATGGTTTGGATCACTGAACCATGGGTCCCACTACCACCAACTGAAAACCCAAATGTCCTGTATGAAGTATTGGCCCAGGCATTGCAGATTACTTCCACCATTATATTATGATATTTGGTAGGACTTTCCTGCCAATGCTGCAATAGGTCTCCTTGCCATGTGGATGAATGTGTTATTCCTACACCCAAAATGGCTGAATTAGCAATCAACAACTAGCAATTCCCTACATTTTACATTGGAGTTGTTGAAATTTGTCATCGACAAGATTTGCGAATTGTCCTCTTAAGTAATTGGAGAGGTGAACAGTGTTTCTGACAACCTTGGCCAAGGATGGTGTTGGGAGAAGAAGTGCTTTGTACTGTGAATTCCTTTCCCCCTTTTCGATGCTTTTTCTTTTGTTCCTTAAATGAAAAGTCATTGACTATCTAAAAGAAAGGTGCTTGTTTTCTTTTCTATCTTCACTATTCTAACCTAGCACTTTGGAACTGCAACGAGGGTTTCTTTTCTCTTGGAAATTCCAAGTTACCATATTTGTGAAACGTCAATCCTGTTCTGTTCATTCTAATCCAGAAAATGTCTATTCGATAGCTACTGATGGATGAAATGTTTGAACATTGGAAGACATTTCTATTGATTTTAGTCAAAACGTGACCTTTCCATTTTCTCACTTAACAGTTGAGAATTTTCCATCGGGTCTGTTGCTTCAGATGTATATCTAACAATGATCCTCATTATGAAACAGCCGTACTTTATAGCGGAGACAACAATGCCTGGAAAGAGCGGATTTGATTTCAAAGGCTCGTCTCAAGGTTTCAATGTTTTGGCTGCGTACCTGTTTGGTAAGGTACATTGATACCATTTTAGTGAAAAGTGAAAGGCGGGATCTCATAAGCCCTTTGTCACATTTATGCCTAGTGCTGTTTTTCTGGTGTTTTGTTCCAGAATACTGCAAGTGAAAGCATGGAGATGACTACTCCTGTCTATACTCGAAAGGCACAATCAGATGGAGAGAAAATGGATATGACAACACCTGTTATAACGAAGCGTGTAAGTCTTTAACCTTTGTGGATTTGTTCCTTCCTATCAGCTTATGAAAGTACTGTTTCATTTCTTCATAATGATGAGATTGGTTTTTTCTGAAATAATTCCAACCTGCTACTCAAATCTTATCATTTTCTCATTAGAAAAACAAGTCCCCGTTCTTCTTGAATCCCACTGAAGAAAAATGAGAGGAAAGGAAAAGTCAATGTAACCAGGATCACCACAACCTGGTTATGAAGATCTGGAGGTCTGTTAATGGCTGCTGGTGCTTCTGGTGGAGAAGACACTTCCGGAACAGGAAATGGGACTTCAAGGTGTCATTATATCCCAAAATTTTAAAGAGGAAAGACACAAGAGGGCTGTATGATGAGAAAGAAGAGAGGAGTCTTATCCTGCTTGTCCTCATAATGTCGGTTAGAGTCTCTCCTGCTTTCTCATTTCTCTTAGTTATATGAAGAAGATTGAAGGGGGAAGGGGAAGGTCTCGTGGTTTTACGGGCCACGTATTCTCAAAACAAAAAATGAAGAAGAAATAATCTTATCCTGCTTTCATCATCTTACGGGATGGAGATAAAAACAAAAAATGAAGAAGAAATAATGATCGGGATGAGAGATAAAAAGGGATGAAGGGATTATACAAATGGATCAGATAATCTCTGTTACCATCTAGAGGAATGAGAAGAAAGGAAAAGGAGAGGAGAAGAGAACAAGAAAGAGGATTTGATATCCTCCTTCTCAAAGAAGCTCTTTATTGTAATAGACTCAAGATTACAGAGATCATCATCTTTGGATTCATGTTGGGAGTTTTTGCACAAGTTTATTGCCGGCTGCCAACCCGATGCCACCCTCATCCTTTATCCATGCTTGGGACCGGCAATGACAGCACAAAACTCCCACAAGCACAATGCAATAGACTATTACATAGGTTGATTATAATCAAGTGCTATTTAGTAGTCTATTGCATAGGTTGATTACAGTCGATTTACTCAAGATCACAGAGATTAGGCCAAAAATAAATACAATGTAATCTACACGATAGCCTAATATCTCCTTATGGTGTAATACTTTCAAGGACTACTGAATAATATTGTTCCTTGACTGCCTTACATTCTGTACCATAAAGCATTGCTCGTCTTATAGTTATAGCTATCCGATCAAATTTCCCCTTCAGTTTGTTTCTTGGGTTTTCCCCTCCTCTACTGTCAGTCTGGTTAAAGCTTGGCACGGGGCAGATTTCTGTAATCAGAAAAATCAGATTTGGAGATTGGTGTTAGCGGCAGTGTGGTGGGCGATTTGGGAAGAGCGTAACAGGAGATGCTTTAATGGGGAGTCCAATGTCGTCGGGTATCTTATTAGGAGAGTCCATTTTCTTATAGTGGAATGGGCCTCCCACGGGTTGCACGCTTCTAGGAGCGTTTTATTTTAGTTGTCTTTAGTTGAGGGATTTTGGTTTACTACCTCAGTGGGCCATCTCCTTTGCATCCTTTCCTTCCTTTTTTTATAAAATTTCGTCACCTATCAAAAAAAAAAAAAAAACATCTGCACTTCTTCCACCCAGCTTGAATTCTATGTAGAACATACTTCTCAATCTCTCCACTCTCATGAATTATTGGCCCAAGATATCGAAAATGGTCATTTTGGATTACTTTGTCATCTGCAATCTTTACTAATTCCTCATTTCAGTCCTTTGGTTGCTAAAATCGCATTCCATATATCGAAAATGGTCACTTTGAGGTATATCTTTATTGTAACAGATATTCTAAACAGTCCTGGTCGAATATTACGATTTTATTATTTGATTTGATATGTTCTTCTTATGGTTTTACAGTTTAATTCCAATTCAGAACTTCGAGAATACTCTTTATTTTGTAAATCTCTATATTAAGCTTTTAGGTCTGATCTCATTTTATTATGATGTTATTTAGTCAGGAGATCAAGAAAACTGGCAAATGTCATTTGTCATGCCCTCCAAGTACGGAGCTAAGCTGCCATTGCCAAAGGATGCATCTGTAAGGATTAAAGAGGTTCCCAAAAAGATCATCGCAGTTGTTGCCTTTTCAGGTTTGCCTTTTCAGATCATCTATTAACTCGATGACAAATGCTTGTTGGTGTCTCTTCTTATGCAACTAAAGTTAGTCAAGACTCGCGAGTTGTTATCCAGCTTAACATTTAAGTCGAAGTTAGTCATCAAGCACTCAAATTTTCATACATGTGGCACATATTCATAGAATTCCGACTGTTCATCTAGTGGTCCCTGCCATGGATGGGGTGTGCCCTGAAAATCACACTGGTCTGGGGATGCTTAGGCTGTCAATGAGTACCCAAACCTGTGGATAGTTGAAGTATCTGGCCCGATTTAATCAAATCTGGGTACAGATTTTGGTCCCAATTAATTAACGGGTCAAATTCCTGTGTAAAGACTACACTCTGTTTATAAATTGTGTTGGATGGTACCCGAATATATGATCTCTTAGTTTGAGAAATGCTCCAATGCTATCAGAGCACTATAAGTTATAGTGCTCCTAGTTGCATTGGGACACTTAGACAATCCAATCCATTGATCCAAACCGTTCGTTATACCCAACTCACATGTTATGGGCTACCATGCAGACATCACACCAATCTGACAGATATTAAGTATTTGATCGCTGGACTTTAACATGAATGGTTAAGATTGTTTATACAAAATAGGTCCAATCAATAATTTGATCCTTCTTTATGTTACGACCCATTATGGCATTGCTTATGATTTCAAGGAATCACTTTTGTTAGGCAATCATAAAAATCCCATCCATGGCTTGTAGAGAGGGTGGCTAGAGAAATAAGGCCAAATCAAGGATGGATAGGATCATCTGATTACTGGATTTTTGCATGGTAGTCCATAAAACATGTTCTAGAATGAATAGACAGTTTAGATCTATCTATTGGACTGTCCAAGTGAATGAATGTAACTAGGAGCACTATAACTGATAGTGCTCTGAGAGCACTGGAGCATCTCTCTAAATTATGGATAAAACTAAAAGAGAGATGCTCCCGTGCTCTCAGAGCACTATAAATTATATTGCTCCTTGTTGTATTCGGACCAAGGCATTCAATAATGGTAACGGTGGTCATAACAACCACCACCTTTACCATTATAATAAGGGCTGTAATGGTGGTTATGGGCCCCGTAACGGCCGTTTCGACCTTAGAAAAAATAAAAAAGAAACCTGTATCGGCCCTGAAATCCATAAGGTTCCTAATGTTACCATTAGCGTTTTAAGTATTGACCGATATATCCGATGATATATCTTGTATTCTACTTGTGCAATACGAAACGCACAAGTAGTGGGATATATCTTACATGTTCGATCCAGTGAGCATTTTCAATTTTCGTTCCTTTTTTTTTTCTATAAATCATGATAAATCGGTGTCAATTTGTTACAAATCCATGATAAAACATGAAAAATCATGGATCGGGAGCTTTAATTTCGAGATTTGGAGGAGGTGGGCCAAGTTGCAGAAAATTGAAAAAGTCAAAATTTCCCAATTTCTTGTAAATTGGTTGCAATCTTTGTATCCAAACATTAAATCAAACATGTATGTAACCTGATCTTGTGATTCTTCTTTTGCTTTTGAATGTATTTCTTTTGTTTCCACACGTCTTCTTGTAGTTATAAATTATATAAATAGACTTTGAATATACTTGCATCAATTCAGTTAAACAATGCATAACCTATTATGTGCACTTGTTTTTTTGTAATGCTTTGATTTACAAGTGTGTATTGATGTCGTCTTAACAATCACTAAAGTTCCACTGAAAAAATCGATCAATTTCCCAATGTTTCCCCATGTTTCCAACAACAGCGATACATTACACGATACAACCGATATATCCCATGTAATAACCAATACGTATCCGTATCCCAAGGGTGCGATACACAACACGATACCGATATTTCGAACACTGGTTACCATTACATAACTACCATTAGGTAACTGTTTTTTAATACCTTGATTGGGACACTTTGAAGTCCAATTCATTGATCTAGACTGTTCATGAAGTCCAACATACATTTCATGGGCTAACATGAAAACATCACACTAATCTAACAAATATTAACTATTTGATCAATGGCCCTAAATATGGACGATCAAGATTATTACATAAAAGTAGGTCTAATCAAGAATTTGGTTCATCGATTTGTTAGGGATGGTTATCAATTGCCTTTTATTCTAAAGAACCACCTTTGTTAGGCAATCATAACCGTCCCATGTCTTGCAAAAGGATGGCTACAGAAAATAAGGCCAAATTTGCTTTAAAAGAAAATAATAAGGACAAATCACAGATGGATATGATCATCCGATCAGTGTGATTTTTGGATAACAGCGTATGAAATGTGTTCCAAATTTAAAGGACAGTTCAGATCGATCAATTGGACCATCCAACTGAATCGATGCAACTAGGCACACTATAACTTATAGTGCTCTGAGTGCACCGGAGCATTTCTCTTACTTAGCTACATTGATTATTTAAAAGCAAGCTTTTGGTTGGACCCAATCCAGATCCTGAATTCTTGATTCGAGCTCTAAGTTGAATCATATCGTGTTCTAAACTAGATCTGACAAGACCTGATTCTTATCTTGTACCTCATCTATGGTACCCATGTCTAAACCTGAGGGGTCCCGAATCTGATTCCCAGAGTCAGGTCTGGATACGACCTGAACACAACCAGCGAACAGCCCTAGGTGATCCCGAGCCACCTATTGGATGTGATGTTGATATTTTAAATGAATATCTACTGTTGAGTATGGAATTGCTATGCAGGGTCGACTTAGGTTGCTATTTTTGGAGATTTCCCTGATTTTGGGGATTTGGTTATTTTTATCTTCAGGAATTTGGTTTTGGATTTGGAATGCGTTGGGGGATTATTGAAACATTTATAAATACGACTGACAAGGAATTGAATGAGCATCATGAATCCCCAATCACACTCGTGCATGGGAGGCCATTCTTCCCTTGAATTCCTAGTTTTCCTTGACTGTGCAGGTTGAGTAGTGATTTTTCTTGTTTAATTCAGCAACTATTCATGGGCAATGTTTTAAATATCAGCCAATATATCTTGTATCCCACCAGTGTGATACGAAATGCACAAGTAGTGCTAATATATCACATATGTTCAATCCAGTGAGCATTTTCAATTTTCGGTCGCTTTTTATGTTGAAATTATGTTAAATTAGTGTCAAATGGTTAATAGATCCATTGGGTCTTCATGCTTTGCATGAAAAATCATGGAGTTGGAGCTTTGATTTCGATATCCATTGGTTTTTTCTGCTCTTCATGTTTTTTCTTTTCAAAATTTTCCTTCAACTAGCTGTCAATTGAGACTAATTTCGAAGTATTTGATGAAATGATAATCACATACACTCCAAATGGCATGCATTAAATGTTTATATAGTTGCATTAGTTCAGTCAAACAATGCATAGCTTAGGACCCTATACAAAGGAAGCCTATTCTGTGCACTTCTTTTTTGAGATGTTATGATTCAAAAGTGTGTATTAAGGTCTTTTTTTAACAATTCCTGAAGTTTCATTGAAAATTTCAACCATTTCCTCAATGTTTCCATATGTTTCCCAAAAAGTGCGATAAATTACCCGATACAAACGATGTATCTCGTGCGATAACCAATACATATCTGTATCCCAAAGATGCGATACGTAACGCGATACCGATATTTCGAACACTGTTCATGGGTTTCGATTGCTATGACCAAGGGTTTTGAATATCTGTAGCCAACGGGCATTATCATCATTGAACGACAATGGCCATTGTGACAGGGCTCTTGAGGAAAAATGAAAAAGAAGGATTGCATTTCATGACGATGCACATTTTGTAGCATTACTGATACAAATCTTTATGGCTATCTTTTCTATTTCTTTTATTCTTCTTTTCTTTCTTTCTTGGGATTATTTATTTATTTATTGATTTTTGGCTTGTGACTGATACATTATGCATGATGTTTTTCCTTTTCCATGTCGAATCAGGTTTTGTTACAGATGAAGAAGTTAAACGCAGGGAATCAAAATTACGGGATGCTTTAAGGAGTGACACGCGATTTCAAGTAAAAGAGAATGCTTCCGTGGAAGTTGCACAGGTAGGTTGGATAAATTGATTTTCATACAATTATTAGCACAGGGTATTATATGGTACTGCTCATCTGCAAATATTTAGGGCCCGTTTGGATTGTAAGTTGCTTAAGATAAGCTACTTATTCCACAAGTTGGTTATCTTAGTTTCTACTTATTAAGAAGATAAGTATGTTTGGCAAATAACATACTTATCAGCTTCTCCTCTTTCATCTCTCCTGATGCGTCTCTTCAGCAACTTATGAAAAGTAGAAAAGCTTTAAAAAAATTAACTGAAGTGATTAAGTACTTTTAAGTAAAAAAGTTACTTATAATCAATCACAAACCAAACTTTCTTATCTGAAATAAGTCACTTATCTACTGCTGTAAGTAGAAAAAGTAACTTATTTAGTGGTATCCAAACGGGCCTTTAGTTTGGTGACGTGCAGGATTCTGTGCAAGCAAGGCCCATTGTTTGATGGTACCAACCATTTTATCCCATGAGTCCCCACTTAGTGGATTGATCTTGACCTGGAAGGATACCAGATTGGAAGAGTCCAACCTTAAGATGCTCTGACCAAGAAGTGGTTAAGAGTGCATTTGGTTGCACCAAATATCATGAAAGCATGATATTTACTGCAACCAAACAGACCCTAAGAGAAAAAAAAGGGGGGGGGGGGGGTGGAGGGGGGAACATGGATATGATCTTCAAATCTTAGAGATATCCTGGAAATCTCACATTCATGCTGGGCCCAACATCAACAGTATCATCAAACTATGGGTCCCACAATGTGGAATCCTACTCAGCATATTAATATGTTTGCTGACAAATGGTACCCTACAGTTCCTTCATAATAGCATGTGCATGGGAAAAGATCGGTTTGAAGAGTATCTACTTCTTTTTTTTTTTCTTTTCTTCGAAAGGTTACAATTTTATTGATAAGAGGCCCAAAGGCCTAAAGAACGTCTACTTTATGTTGTGGTTGCAGTATAATCCCCCTTTCACACTCCCGTTTACACGCCGTAATGAAGTAGCACTGGAGGTTGAACGGAAAAGTAATTAATGCAATCCAGGCCCAGATACCTCATACATGAAAAATATCGGGAAAAAAATCCATCATAGATTGCTATATATACTTGATTATAAACAAACTGTACTATATATGCTTGATTATACACAAACTGTAATTAATATTAGCAATGAACTTCTTTTTTTTTTTTTTTTTTTTTTTAATTTCCATTTACAGTTTTGATTGTATACACATGTAAAGTTTTTATCTATAAATGCTGCTGCAATATGAGATGTATATTGTTGTAGTTTTGTACAAGCTTATCTGTTTGAGATCTTTGCCGCAAAGTTCCTCAAGAATTTGGGTCCGGCTCCATGGCTCAATGATAGACAGACTCTGTTTCAACAATGAGACCAGAGATTGAGTTCCCATGTGGTGTGGCTAGGTGTGTTAAAAAAAAGGTTCCTCAAGAATTTTGATTTTGCCTTGACTAATTTAAATTACAAAAACCCGCTTATTTCTGGGCATGATGTGTGACCAAAACGCCCATACATTGTCTTTTTCTAGAATGTGGGTGCATTGTGGGGCCCGAGTGGTGTCTGTATGACATCCAACCCACCCAACAGGTATATCCCATCGCGATGACTAGATGAACAAAAAATCAGGCTGATCCAATCATCAGGTGGACCACATGTGAAATTGGATGTTTTAGGGTGGTGTACATTATTTTTAGGATGTGGCCCACCTGATGAGTAGATCGGACTGATTTTTGGATCGTCCTGTCATCATGGCAGGATAGACCTGTTGGATGGGTTGGATGTCAGACACACATCACATGGCTCCCACAATTCTCAACAACACTTTTTGAGGGGGAAATCACATTTTGGTCATTTCCCTCCCTGAAAAATTACATTTTGGGATTTAAATTGGTAAGGCATTGTTTGGTACAATCAGAATTGTAGAGTAGTTTGGCAATAAGACTCCTTGTCTGTTTTTTCTTTAAAGTAATTGCTAAAATGTCAGGTAGGATTATGCAATATACTCTGGATTCAACATTTCAGGTTTTTATTTTATACAAGTGGGGCCCATAGGTCAATGATCCAAGCCATTGATGTCATGGGTTGCAACATGCATGGCCATACGCCAAAGTTGCCGAGATTGATATTTGGCCTTTCACTGGGTATCAGATATGAACGGTTGTTATGTTTCCTCTCTAAACCGTCTATTTGTTGGTCACCTATTGAAAGCTTAAGATTCTTCCAATACGAGGGATTGTTGGTAAATTTACCATCAAAGGTGGCCCCCACTTGTATAAATGGAGACCCCGAACATTGCTGAGCAAACTGTGGGGCCCACCATAATTTTACTGTTTTGAACAGTGTTTTCAGCAACGCTGTAGGGTCGCGTGGCGTAATTCCTTGGCAGTGTAAGCTATAGGATGCTACAGTAGCGTAGTATAATGTGTAGCATGGATAGCATAAGTTACCTGAAATCTCATTATTTTTAAGTGTTTTTTCTATGTTAGTTGAACACGTATTTTAAAATGGTGATGATTTATACTTATGACACATGACACTACATTAAACTAATTCGGACCATCCAAATTGTGGTCCACATCGTAGATAGAGCACTTAGATCAATCTGGACCATCCAAATTGTGGCCTATATCATGAATTTGTGATGTTTCAATAAATAAAAAAGAAATCATACTTAGAAATGTCTAAAGAGAGAGAGAGAGAGAGAGAGAGAGAGAGAGAGAGAGAGAGATTTTGCATGGAAATAAGTGGTTGATGATCTAGATTCATAGTCAAGAACTCGTAGAAATTATGCATTTTGTAAAATTTATCATATGTTCTATTATTTTAATTAAAAATATCAAGAATTGTGAAGCTTACGCTATACGCTATAGAGGGCCAAACGCTTCACTATACGTTACACGCTATTTAAAACACTGGCTTTGAAAACTCGATTGATTGATGTCTCGGAAAACTTGTTGGGCAACTTGGTGCGATCCAAACCTTGGTTGAATCATTTGGCATTTCTGAGCCACTCATCAGATGGGTCCACCAGCATTCCTTTCTCCAAAACTAGAGTGAGTTTGCTTATTGGGTGGGCTATTTTTACACTGAACATAAACCCTTGGTAGTTTTTTCTTTACTTTGATTTGATGGTTGCAAGCTCCACTTGAGTTTCTCACTCAAACATTCACCCTTGCTTGGAATTCTCCATGGCAGAATTGGTAAGAAAAAGTTTCAGTTTTCAATTTTGAGCAGAGCCAGATTCTTTTCCACACTGAAAACGATAGTTGTTCTTTGGTTGTTTTTCCTGTGTCCTTGACCCTTGCCTATTACCATTTCTTCGAAGCTTCGTTAGATTTTCACTTCTTTCTTCCATTTTAAAAATCGAAGCCTCCTTATCCTCAATTTTCTAACTTGATATTCGATCAAGAACTCAATTACAGTATCTTTGTGCCCGATTCACACTTGACCTCTACAACTCCCGCCCGTGCAGATATATGACTTCCATAGCTTGCATTTTAATTATGAAGTCTCTAAAAAAATGTAATGCCGAATCTCCCATCTTCACCACTCAAATATTGTTAAAAAAATATATCGAGCCTTCTGCTTCGATTGCTCCCAGAGTATCAAAGCATATACCGAATTTCCACGTGACTTTCCCTAGAAAATTAACTTGTTATAACGCGTCACTTGTTGAATTTAAGCCTATATTCGAGTACATATATGCATTCTCATTTGCATTTGTTCACTTACAATAAAGTCGTGAGCAATAAAGCCCACACTTTAGGACCAACAAAAATTGTAGAAAAAAGATGAAAAAGAAGATAAAAAGTGTTGAAACATGGTTGACGTCTCTTTGTGAGAGACATCTTCTCCCATTTTGGTCTCCCTATTTCTTATGTACTTATCTCACTCCAACCTACAGGTATCAAGCCTAGTTTACCTGAGACTTCTAGCTAAGCTCTCTTATGTAGTTTATATGAGGGACGTAGTTAGAGAGATGTATTTTATTTCACTATCTTATTTTCTGGAATATTTTGTAACGCGAAATTTTTTTGTATGGGTGAAAAAGAGGTAAGTCTTATATTTTTATTTCTTTTGTTTGGGGTTACAATCCTTGCCCGAGTGGTAGACTCTAGGGAGTTACAACACGAGGTCTTGGGCTCGAAACCCATAGGTGGTGAAATACCACTACGGCGTGTATGGGTGTGTGGCGGGTGCGTGTGTAAATAAACAATAATAATAATAAAGAAAAAAAAATTCTTTTGTTTGAAGTGAAAAGTAAAACTCTATATTACTGAACTATGGAATAGACATATTATCGAACCACATAAATCCCTATGCATCTAATCTTTTGTTTTGGTTTGATCATTTTGATCTTTTGTTTAATTTTTTTTTAATAAAAAATAAAAAGAACTTTTGAGTCCCGCCAACATTGATCACGTGCGAGTGTTTTTCTGCAACAAAAAGATTGTCAAGGCAAGCAGTGATGGTACAAGCTTGAGGAAAAAGAAAAAACAGATATATACTTTTTTCATTCACTTGTGTGGACCTTCACACATCTGATTTGAGGCACCATGAATATCAAAGCCAAAGAATCCTACACTAATATGTACTTCACCTAAGGGCCCGTTTGGACAAGTAAATGTGCAAATCTCATTTCCTACGTGCTAATGTCTGCGAGAAATACGGTAGCGTTTGGAATATGTGGTAAAAAGGCACAACTGACTGGGAAAAGGTCGTTGCATGCATTTGGAATGACTATTGTACTTTGTTACTTTCCTTGTCCGTTAGGCTGTCCAATCATCTCACATCTACGGTGGAATGTCATCAAAATTCAAAATTTCCATTGGACCCAATAGTCATATACGTCTCCTAAACGGCCACCGAAATTCCCGTAAATTCGAATGGCCACCAGTCAGATTGTTGCTTTAATATTGGATTGAAGGAGTTTATATACTCTATCTAACAAACCATTTAAGTGCCCAACCAAAGGTTGATATGTGGACAACTAATTAACAGTAAACCTTGATATTTTTATGCTTCTGAATTATAGACCATACATGTGGCACATGTGCATGATGATCCAAGCCACACATCCTGCCATTTCCACATTTAACTGGCGGATCAGCGAAAACTGTTTTGATCCGACTTTTTAACCATCTGACTTTTTCTCACTGAATGGGAACCGTCCAGATCTCTAATATATAATGTTGGGTGGACAGGGCATAATTGTCCACACTAGTATTTTGAATGACTAAAATCTTATTTTATTAAAAGGCATTGGAAGAGCTTTTAGCCAAGGGAAAAGATATTTAAGTAAATTTATATACTTAGAGGCCACTTCTTCTTTCCACTATCTTCTTGCATCATGAAAGTTGTATGATCATCCACACCACTCGAATTGTGGGGTGCATTATGTATGGATCATATCTTTAAAATCAAACCAATCAAACAATTTTAACTAGAGTTGGGCATTGAATTGAGTCGGACCAAGTTAGGGCTAACTTGACTCGATCCAGTTTTGAAATAGGCTTGACCCAAACTTGATCCGACTCAATACCGAGTCCAGCATGCCTAACTTGATCCGAGTACGGTCTGGCCTGGACTAATCCGGACCGAGTTCGATCTGGTCAAAAGTACCGAGTCAGGTCGAGTTGGCACCAAATCGGATTTAGAGATGAGGGAGGGAGAGACCGAGAGAGTGGAGAGGAGAGAGAAGGGGAAGAGGGTGATGGTGGAGGGTGGTTGTCGGGCTTGGAAGATAAGGAGGATGAGAGAGGGAGAGAGGGAGAAGCCGGGCTTGGAAGATGGGGAGGATGAGGGAGGGAGAGAGAGAGAAGCCGGGCTTGGAAGATGAGGAGGATGAGGGAGGGAGGGAGATTTTGGGATCAGGTAGGGTGCAGCAGATAGGGTTAGAGAATCGGGTTTTGAATCGAGTTGGGTCTAATTGTATCGAGTTTCGGGCTAGTAACTCGAACTCGACTCGATTTGAGTTCAGGTTGGGCAAAGCCTACTTGGTTCGGACCGACTCACCCATTCAGTTCGGATTGAGTCGGATCTGAACGAGTTGGACAAGTCGAGTTAGCCAGATCAAGTCATACGGTGCCGACCTCTAATCTTAACCATCCAATCGACGGCTATGGAATAAGTCATTAGAGGTAAAACAACGAGAGTTGTCCAAATTCCAAGTACAAAATCTGATGGTAAATATCGTGTTCCCACTGAAGTTTTCAGCTATGGTCCATCCACAGGTAGACCAGTGATTTGGACGGTTTTGATTGACCTACAAATTTTTCATGTGATTAGCGACTGCTAATAAAAACCTACTTTTTAACAACCGTGTTTCCTCCGTTCCCAAGGCAAAAAGCATTTCCTCTTTCAACGTGCATTGCATTTGCTACTTTTCTAGTGTTTATTTATATTGCACTTTTATTGAAAAAACTAGGATCATGCACTCTTGAAAATACCAAATGAACGGTTTCAATTTCGTCCATGTTAGCAATGTGTGCAAAAATGACATGGATGCACTAAAATGTTGTTTTTTTGGTGACCACGCCCTAAAATAAGCTGGAAAATAGATGGACGGTGTGGATATACATTGGGTATATCAAGGTGGACCCTACGGTCAGGGTCGCACCCACATCACTGGTACTTGCCTGTAACTCTGAGCTTTGTGGCTCCCACCATGATAATTATCCTGTATGTGTTATATCCATGTTGTCCATGGGTTTCTCCAACTTATTTAAGTACATCACACCAAAAAATAAATAAATTGAGGTCGATCCAAATTTAAGTGGGCCACACCAAAGTTAACGGTGGGGATGCAGAAGCACACCCTGCAAACCTCCTTGCGCTTCACTTTGATGTTTATATACATCTAAGCTGTTCATAAAGTTATTTCCATATGGATAACGGGAAAACACAAATATCAGCCATATCCAATACTTCTTTAACCCTTAAGAAGGTTTTGATGGTGGATGTTCAATCCCCATTGTTTCTTATGATGTGGCTTTCTTGATTTTTGAATTTACCTAAATTTTTGGCACATGTCCTACAATTTTCTGGAAAAATGAATGAACGGAGTGGATATAACACAAACATCATAGTGGTTCTCACAAAGCTTAGGCTTAGAGGAAGTGTCACAACACCATTGATAACTCATTCATAAGGTGAGTCCCCACGATTGGGAAAAACACAAATATTAGGTTGATCCAAAACTCATAACTTAATGTCAGTGTCAGTTTTCGATCTACATCTCTTTTATCCTTAATATAAGCCAGCACAATTGATAGTTGTAGAAAATCATACAAGAAAGGTTAAGGAAGAGAAGGTCTGGAAATATATGGAGAAGAAGGAAGAAAGGCCAAAATAGAGGGGAGAGAAAAGAGAGAGAGATTAAGGGCCTGTTTGGGAGCGTGGATTTGAAACCCCCTAGATTCGGAACCCTTGGATTTGAAATCCTCTTGTTGTGTTTGGCACCCTAGATTGAAAATCAACTTTAATCCAAAAGTAGCTATTCATAATATATTTGTATGGGTTTGAATTTAATTACTAAATCAACTTTAATATCTCTAATAGTAAACTTCTGTAATTTTTGACACAATGGTTGTAATAAGCCCGCTGTACTTCATCAAAAAATAATAAAATTTCAAATCTTGAATGGGCCACAAGCACAAGACCATGTCCGAGTGACTAACCAGCAATTTTTAACCGTTGATTTACATGGACGATGTTTGGACGGTGCTGATCAACGTATTAAAGTAATTATAGTGATGCAATTAATAATCTAATTATTTTAGGATATCATTAGTGGCCATGTGTCCAATAGATTAATAGTCTAGTGATACACATGTTACACATGTAACTATGGGAATGATTTTAGATGTAATCCAATGTCTCACCTTGTATTTCAAACCACCTCATTACGGGGATTTGAAACCCCAGTACCTCTATGGTGCCAAACAACCCAGTCCCCTTAAACCCCCCAAAATCTATGGTGCCAAACGACCCAGTCCCCTCAAATCCCCCAATATACGAAAATGTGGCAAGTTACCATTCATGTGATATCTTAAAAGAACTTTTAATTAAATAAATAATTAATTAATTAATTAATGTGAATTTATCTGCCACTTGTTCGTCGCTGATTGGCGGCTCACCACGGCACGCCATTGCTTATTATATCATTTTCCCAGTAAGTGCATGCATGTATCTGCACTGATACACATGCATCTCTCCCCATATTTTCCAACTTTAATTTATGTCGTGGTAAATGAGTTCATGAGATTAAAATCAAAGGTAGTGGAATCATATGACCCTGGTCAACCACTAAGCCTTAAGTGGACATTCTACATCTAATGGGATTTGAACTTCCATACCACAGCCAAAAGTTATTTCCCCACTAGATCTATGTGGGGCCCTTATAATGTTTATCTAGTGATAAATCCTGGTAACAAAATGTCAATAAACCTTATTATTTTTCTAATATGGGATCATCCAAGATTTATGACGTGGCTCTTATTGTCACCGTTGATGATCGACGAGCTGCAAGCAATGAAAAAAATCACCAAATGTTATTTTCGTACCGAAATTTACATTTTGATATTGATTTTGCTAAATTTTTTAGCTTATTAATTTTATTTTTTTGGTACCAAAATTCAGCAAATGATTGTTTACGATGATGTTTTGGCTTGCGATGGGGAGTTGGTAAGGACTAATGGAAATTGATACAGCTTATCAGACCTTCACAGTTTGGAGATTGTCTCTCCAACAAACCATAGTTCAAAAATTCAACTCGATAGATAGCTGGGTTGGGTTGACTCGAAACTCAGATGAGTCTTTACTTGACTTGACTATATATTTAGTAATTGGTGTGCCCTATTTATGATCATTCTAGGAAAGTCAACAGGATGACGACATTTGGCGTCGTATGAGAAATAAGAAGTGGATGAAAAGATTTTCAAAATATTTGGAGCACTTTTTGCTGGATTACAAGTGGCGTAAATCCAGTTTTACAAATCAACAAATGGTCGACAGACTGTTGTGGTCGAGTTATGATCGAAGAGAGAAATGCACTTAAACTGTTCAAGATACAAAAGGTGACCAAGAGGAACAAACTCTTGGCCGACATAAGTGGAACTATCGTGAAAAGAAACATATCAAAAGAATGATCTTCAAAATATTTGGAGCACTTTTTGTGAGATTACAAGTGGCGTAAATCCAGTTTTACAAATCAACAAATGGTCGATGGAGTGTTGTAGTCGAGTTATGATCGAAGAGAGAAACGTAGTTAAACTATTCAAGATACAAAAGGTGACTGAGAGGAACAAATAAGTGGAACCATCGTTAAAAAAAAAAAAAACATACCAAAAGAATGATCTAAATAAGAAAATAATCTATAAAGGCTTTTTAATTACTGTAACCGTTGCAGTAATGAAAGAAGGATCTAGAAGAACAAGCCATGATAGAGCTCTATAAATAAAAGAGGAATGTAATGGAGAAAAATAACATAAAAACCAATGCAATAACAACCAAACAAATCTATCAACTTATCTTTTATGTCAGCTTATCATAGGCGCATCGGTAATTCTTAGCTATAATCTTTAGTTGTAATCTAAATTTATGCTCATACGCTAGATTTATTCTCTATCCAATGTCTCTCAGTTATTTCAAGAGACGCATTCTTATAGTTGCTCCTAGTGACGATGTTTGATTGCACTGGTATTTTTGTAGAAGACACAAAGCAACCCGTCTTCGAAGAAAGAACCACACCCTTCGATTATCACCTAATCATTATCAAATTCTATAAGTGGCTAACTAAGTAACCAATCTTCTCAGAATTTGGTCATATATGTTTATATTGAATGTATCTGCTTACTTCGGTGATTGGGGTCGAAGTTGATCGGTTTGGATTGAGCCGCTATATCAATTTTGGCACGACCACACACTACACATGACAGAAAACAAACTGAGTGTCCAACAATAATTAAATTAATATATTCTTAGAGTAATTAGCTCCTAAGTAAACCTCGGCAAGAGGTCTTAAGTTCAAAAATTATTTTTACGGCTACAACTTGACCCGAACCTAGTTGAGTCAACCCGAGTTCTGGTCAAGTTAAGTCTAGTTGTCAAGGTCCTCTAGTTGAATTGGGTTTAGGTTGGGTTCCCTTGAACTCGAGTTGGGGCCGGGTTGCCCTCAACCCAAGCCCAAGCTACCCGAGTTGCAGCTCTATTTGTTGTATTGCTCTATTTGTTGTATACGTTTTCTTAATTAAATGGATGTCTAAAGCAAGTGACCCTCTTTGATGAGTCCAAGTCGACGATGTCATGAGTTAAGTGAGCAATGTTGAGTTGTGTTGAGTTGAGTCAACTAAGTCAATGATTTGACTAATGAGTCACGATTGAGTTAAGGCTGATTCATGCATGCATACGAGTTTCAGTTGAGTCAACCGACGAGTCACAACATCTCGAGGATGAGACATGCCTATAGCCGAGTTTCATGTGAAATCTAGCCAAGTGTTGACTCAGTTGAGTTTTGAGTCGAGCCACCAAGTTATGGGAAAGAATGGGGGAACTAAATTGAAACGACCCACCCAAGGATACAATATTGTCCGCTTTGCCCAGAGGGCTCACGGCTTTGTTCTCGGGGTTACCCCCAAAACGTATTGTATCCTTAAAGTGCGAACCCCACATATAACTACCACAACTTCCTACGACTCTTTCGATATGGGACAAGTTCAACACTCACTGTGTACACAGTAGCCTGCTAACCACTGGTAGCTCACCCAGGCCCTTAGGCCCTGCTCACATCAGCGTCTGCCTATATGTGCCCGCCCACATGTGCAACAGTGACGGGGCGTCACATAAATGCTTCAGAAAATAATAATATCAAGTGATCAATTACCTACACTATAGCTATCGCCAAGACCCACTACACTAACAAAACCATACAATAGTAAATCTCTGTGCACTAACAAAACTAGATAAGAATAACAATATTATATATAATTTTTTAAAAAAGTCCCAAGTGGAAAGTGCAACTCGGGTAGGGCCGGTCAAGTTGTATGTCAACCAAGCTTGACCCAACCTTAAGAGGACCTAGCCCACAACCTGTCTCAACCTAAATTCCAACGTGAGGGGTTCAACCCAAATTCCTCTATACTCAACCCAACCCTACCCAAATACATGTGATTATTACTAATCCGACCTATATTTTTTCAACTTGAACCCATCCCAATTTCAAATAGGGTTAACATTTTCCAAACCAAAGATCTTAATAACCTGAGATAACTTAAGACCTGAGCCCAAACCCAAGTTGCAGTCTTAATTTCCCTAAGATTTGGAGAAAAGCAACTGTAGGGGCCTATTTGGATTGCGAATTACATCAATAATGTATTGTAAAGTACAACAATTACAAATTATAACACATGTTTCCAGAAAATAGGTAATTTGACCAACAATTCTAATGTTTGATTTATCATAGTAATATCAAAATAGTGATACCTTTACATTACTTCAATATGAAAACATAGAACAAAATACAGTGATGCATGTGTTTGTATAGAAGATTTCCGTTGTAATGCAATGTAAAATTTTAATGATTTTTCGTTATGCACACACACCATAATGGGCAGTCAAACCCATGACATTAGTGTTGAAACTCTTATAGGTCTACCACTAAGCCATGACTAAAATTGTAAATATTATGAATTACAATACCGTCTACCAATAAATTTAAATTTCATCACTATGCTTAAGCCATAATGGTAAAATCATAATAATAATGCTTGAAAAGTGGAAAGAGGAAACTTTATTAAATGAAAACAATACCCTTTGTTTAAGATTACTGCAAGTAACTCCCATTTATCAAACCCCTTCCTTGGGAAGTTTGTTTGGCTGTGTAAAGCCTACTATAATGTGTAAATGGCATCCAACCCGTTCAGCAAGGTCTATCCACCATAAATATTATGCAAAAATCCTAGCCGATATAATCATCATATGAGCCACATCATATAACATAATGGACAGCCACTCAAAATCCTTCAAATTCATATGTTGAGCCACATGATGGTTGGATTAACTTGATTTCTGGGGTGCCCTGTTTTCACACACTGACCCCATTGAACGGGCTGGATGATATATGGTCACTACAGTCGGCTTATATGTCTACAACTAGTTGCTACAAGATGGGAGTAAAACAGTTACTTTGTTCAAATATAACAGGTTAATAGTTTAGGTTAATAGTTTATGTAGTGAACCTGCAGTGAATATATAAAACAAATGCAAAGGCATTTATGAAAAATTGAATATAGGGGAGGTAGGTATTTATTGTTATTCCTAATAATAATGATGATGAAAATGATGCTTTGTCCTACCCTGTACCAGATACAATGGTCCATGGGGAATGCTTCAATGACATAGAAAAATATTCTATATAAAATTAAGGGTAATTTAGTGATGTAGATCTGGTCGCGGACACTTTCATGTCCATGATGGACCAGAGAATGCCCGATTAGAGGCAGAAGTGATCTGGACCGTCGGAACCTTAAGACAAGCAAATCTTGCAAACCGGAATGAGTTATTCGATGTAACATATATGATTTTGGCTAGGAGAAGCTACTTTAGCCAACCAACACCGCTATGCTGGGTTGCCCACACCGAATTTGTGAGATTCCATCAGATCGATGGTCAAAAGTCCTTTTTATTTTTGTTTTTACTATTTATAGTAAGTTTTAGTTCAATCATAACTTTTGATCTATTGAGTTTTAGGAGTTGTGTCCAACATGAAAAGTGTTTAGCAAAATCAGGAGAATAATATGGTTAAGCCAAATAGGACACTTAATATTTTTGGGCGAAAACCATAAAGTCTAGTAGGAATCATGCCCATCTATAAATAGTAAGTCACGATTTTTAGGAGTTTGAGTTCGAGTTTGATTCTGAAGCTTCTTCCTAGGTTTGGGATCACTATTTAAAGGATCATAAATTCATTTTTATCTTCAATCAATCAAAATTTAAATTTCTAGAATTTATTTCTATTTTCTTATTTTTCATTTGTGGATTCGAGGTATCTCTGTGTGGAGTCCAAAGAAGTTCCGTGGATTCGGAGTAGTTATCCCCTTGAAGACGATGGTGATCAACCTCATCACGCCCATCCTGCATCATTTAGGAATTTGAAAATGTAGCTGCGGTCCAATCAGCTACTTACGTCTCTCCAATTGTCTCTCCAATATGAAATGTTGGGAATTTATTCTTTGAATCTTGGTCATCTTCTAATCATCCAAACCCTTTACACAATGACTCAAAGAAAAAAAAAACATAGAATCCCTAAACGCAGGGTGTGCACGAAGATCATCAATTATATTCTTTTGAAAAATAACTCTTGAATCCACAAGAAAAGAAAATCTCTAAATATGAAAAATAAAATTAATATTATTAATATTTTTTTATTTTTTTTATTTTAAAAAGACTATTTAAGAAGCCTTCTCAAAAGACTTGTATAAACTCTAACTCTATATTCGTAACTTTTTTAAATAAATTTATTAAAAATTATAAATAATTTTTAAACTAACTTAAACTATTTCCCATAATTTAAGAGGTACTTTAAAATATTCAATGATTTTCCAAATCCTAAAACATGCTAAAATAACAAAAATCTAAACTTACTAAAAATGTTAATGTTTTATTCTTCTATATTTTTAAAAACCTGTCAGGGTAGTTGCATTTAGCATTGGCCAGCATGTAGAAATCATTATTATTATTCCAACGAAATATAATACACAAACATTCGCAAGGCTATGGTTGTCAGAATCAATATTGCACACTTACTCTCGGAGTGAACTTTCTAACCCAATTTCCTTTTATCCTAGCCGTCTACATGATTTTTCTTCACCTTTTTTCTATATTAGCTCTCGGTTAGATTATTTCGACCCTTGGATAATTGGCTCTGTTGCTTTGAAGTTTGAACATTAATCGCACTATAACCTTTTCATAATCAAATGGTTAAAATATTAAATTCAAGATTATTATTTTTTTCCTTTAGGGGGGAGGGAGGTCGCAATCATATCAATGGCTTGGATCACAAAGAAAACATAAATAAAAACAGCTAAGACCATAGTGCAATAGGTTAGGATGTATTCTATCAAACCTGGTTTGGAAATTGGAGCCTTATCCTTCTGGATGACGATGAAGGAAATTGCAAATATTTCCATCCAGAAATCATAATGAGAGAGAGAGAGAGAGAGAGAGAGAGAGAGAGAGCTGATCACCTGCAGCCGGTTGTTTGCTAGCTTAGCATGCAGCACCATCCATACGACCCCACCATGAAGATAGATAATGGACGTGGATTGTCTGCCACGAGAAGCTAGGTGGGGCCAATATGATGTTTGTGAGAAATTGTAGCCGTCCATCTATTTTTTCAGATCATGTTAAGACATAAGCCCAAAAATGAAGTATATATAAAACTTAAGTGCGTCGCGTGACAAGAAATACTGATGATTGAATGTCCACCATTGAAACATTAGTGATCAGGCTAATATTTTTGCATTTTTAGTTCATCCAGTAGAAATGACCTTATGAATGGTATGGATGGCATATAAACATCATGGTAGACCCTAAGGAGTTTTCAACGGTAGGCATTTTCCTACCCACTTTTTCTTGTCGGCCAACTCACTTGAGTTTTGGATCTGCCTCGTTTTTGGGCCCATGTCCTGGACATGATCTGAAAAAAATGGATGGACGAGGTGAATTTCTGACATACATCACAGTGGGCCTCACCTACCTTCTTGTGTCTGAAAGTTCCTATGTGATCACACTATCCGCATCCGAAGATAACCTACTGCAGAATACTAATTAAGCCAGACCACACTCTTCATTAGGGCTGTTCACGAGTCGAGCTAGCTCGAAAAACTCGCTCAACTCAACTTGAGTCAACACGGATTGACTCGGCTTGAATGGCCGATTCAGGTCGAGTCAAGCTAATTATTTGAAGCTCGAATTGAGTTCGAGTCAAGTTCAACCAGGGGGCATTTCAACTCGATTCGAAGCTCGAACTCGAGCTCGACTCGGCTCGATTAATAAATATATTAAATATTATATATTAAATAATATAATATATATATGTATATGTATATTAATATAAGTTTTAAGTTTTAACTTAAAAAATAATTAAAAAACGAAAACAAACAAACCTTAGATTCTCTACCCAACCGCACGCACCCCTTTTCCCTTTCCCTTTCCCTTTCTTCTCGTTCTCTACCTGCTGCTAGCCACACGCCCGCCCGGACCGCCACCACCAATTTTCATTTCAGCTCTACAATAGTATGATTTCAATCTCTTGAGATCTACTTCTTGGGCGAAAAACTCAAAAAATCCAAGATGGGTTCTTCTCAAATTTGTTAGAGCTTCAAGGAAATCCAATGATCTGATTGGCTAGAGCTCTTTACTTGGATTTCTGATCTGTGTTCTGCTCTGTTTCTTTTTTAGTACTTGAATTTTTACTGGTAAAAGAAGATTAAGAACAGATTGGTTCTTACAAGTTTCCTCATCCAATTCAAAGCTTTTTTTGATTTTTTCATCGGGTTTTGCTTTAATTCTCCTAAGATTTTTGAATTTTTCATCAATGGAGGAGGATCAAAAATAGAATTCATTACTCTCTCACCCAACAAGCTCGAGTTCGACTCGAGGTAAACTCGACTCGACTCGAACCACTAGCTTGACTCGAACTCGACTTGACAGCTTTGGCAAACAAGCCAAGCTTCAATGTTGAGCTCAAGCTCGAGCTCGAGTACATCATGGACAAGCCGAGCCGAGCTTGGCCCACCTCGACTCGATGCCCACCTCTACTCTTCATGGACGTCCCAACCTCAAAAATCAGTGAACAGCTGACAGTGAGGGTGTGGCCCACATATGAGCAGAACTTCATCACTTCTTAAACCAATGATTTTCATGTGGGACTGACGCAGGGATGAACGTGATAAGGATAACTACTCCGAATCCACAGAGCTTCTCTGGACTCCTCACAGAGACTTCTCGAATCTACGAGAAAAGAAAGCAGAAAATAGAAATAAATTCTAAGAAATTTGAAATTGATTAATTCCTGACTAAAAACGAGTTCACAACCCCTTAAATAGGGGTACCAAGCAATGGAAAAGAAATCAGAATCAAACTACAACTAAAACTCCTACAAATCGTGACTTACTATTTATAGACGGCCGTGATGTCTACTAGTGCGCAAGGTTTTTGGCCAAAAATAGTAAGTGTCCTATTCGGCTTCACCAAACCATTCTCCTAATTATTCTAAGCTCTTTTCATGTTAGGCGCAAGTTCTAAAGCCCGACGGATGAAGAGTTATAATCAAACTAAAACTTACTATTTGTAGTAAAAACGAAATTAAAAAAGGGAAACAACCGTCGATCCAAGGGTTTTTTGCAATTTCGAGCTGCACAACCTGACATAGCTAGGTTGGTTGGCTAAAGTAGCTCGTTCTACCCCAAAATCATATATTTTATGTCAAGTAATTGCGAGATACACCCGATTTAAGGTCCGACGGTCCAGATCACTTCTATCGTCGACCGGGCCTTTTCTGATCCATCTTGGCCATGAAACTGTCCGCGACCCACTCTACATCAGTCCCCTCCACTTCAAAAGAACTCGTCCTCAAGTTCTCATCCTGCATTGGTTCATGATACTCGATCAGGTCCGCGACGTTAAAAGTCCGTGAGATCGCCATGTCATTTGGAAGATCAACAACATAAGCGTTGTCATTGATCTTTCGAATGATTGAGACGGGTCCAATCTTCTTATTTTTCAACTTGTTGTACGTCCCGATCGAAAATCTCTCTTTGAGCAGATGGACCATAACGCGGTCGCCTATCTCAAACATTTTTTGTCGCCGGTGTTTGTCCGCTTGTTCCTTATACTTCTCGTTCGAGGCATGTAGCTTGGTCTGCACTTCCGCATGGATACCCATGATCTTGTCTACCATATGTTCTGCTGTAATGTTCGTGCCTGGGTGCTTGGGCAGAGGGACCAAGTCAAGCATGTGGCGAGGCACTCGTCTATAGATAATTTGGAACGGTGATTTCCCTATCGAGCGGTTCACCATATTGTTGAATACAAACTCTGCTTGAAACAAGGCCAAATCCAACTACTTAGGTTTTTCTCCTAAAATACAGCGAAGAAGGTTTCCCAACGTGCAATTCACAACTTCGGTCTGCCCATCAGTCTGTGGGTGGTAAGCACTGCTGAATTGAAGTCGTGTATCGAATCGAGTCCACAAAGTCTACCAAAAGTAGCTAATGAACTTCGTGTCACGATAAGTAGTAATGGTCTTGGGGACCCCGTGTAGTCGTACGACCTCCTTGAAGAACAGATTCGCCACGTATGTTGCATCAAGAGTATTCTTGCATTGGATAAAGTATGTCATCTTAGAGAAACGATCTACCACCACGAACACTGAATCCATACCGCGTTGTGTTCGTGGGAAACCAAGTACAAAGTCCATTGATAAATCCTCCCAAGGACCGTCAGGCACAGGTAACGGGGTATAGAGGCCCGTATTTTGAGATTGCCCCTTCGAGGTCTGACAAACATGACAACGTTGTATGGCTTTTCCCACATCACGTACTAATTGCGGCCAGTAATATCGCTCTTCCACAAGAGCTCGAGTCTTGTCTCGCCCAAGGTATCCACCGAGGTCACCTCCATGTAGCTCCTGAATAATCTGCTCCCTCAGAGAACTTTGGGGGATGCACAATCAATTCCCTTTGAAGAGAAAATCGTCTTGTATATGAAGGTCACTGGGGTGACCTTCTTGGCACTTCACCCAAGAATCTTTGAAGTCCCCATCCTCAGCATACAGCTCCTTAAGATAATCGAAGCCGACCACCTTATTGTTCATCGTAACAAGTAGTGATGCACGACAACTAAGTGCATTAGCCACCTTGTTCTACTGCCCTAACTTGTGCTTCAGAACGAACGTGAATTCCTATAAAAATGCAACTCATCTAGCATGCACACGATTCACGTTAGTCTAACTATTAATAAACTTTAATGCTTGATGGTCAGTGTACAGAACAAACTCTCTTTGAATCAGATAATGTCGCTAATGTCGCAGCGCTTGAACAACTGCGTATAACTCAAGCTCATAAGTCAATCACTTCTTTCGGGCTTCGCTGAGTTTCTCGCTATAGAAGGCTACCGGCCTACCTTCCTGTGATAATACTCCCTCAATTCCGACGTATGAAGTGTCACACTCAACTTCAAACAATTTGTCGAAATTAGGAAGCACCAAGACCGGTGTTGTAGACAAACGATGCCTGATCTCATGAAAGCTCTTATCAACTTTATCGGTCCACTAGAACGGTCCTTTTTTCATGCAATCTGTTATAGGCGCAACTATGTTACTAAAATCTCGCACAAATCAACGATAGAAAGTAGTTAATCCGTGAAAACTCCTCACCTCATGAATGTTTGTCGGGATCGGTCATTCCCTAATAGCTCGCACCTTTTCATCGTCCACACGAATGCCTGTGGACGTTACAACAAATCCTAGAAACAATAAGCTGTTAGTTAAAAAACTACACTTCTTCAAGTTGATGTATAACTTGTTAATTTGTAGGACCTACAGTACCTGCCTGAAATGTTTCCTATGCTCCGCCTCATCTTGGTTATATATCAATATGTCATCAAAATATACTACCACAAATCGGCCAGTGAACGGTTTTAGAACTTGATTCATCAAACGCATAAAAGTACTTGGTGCGTTCGATAGGCCGAAGGGCATGACTAACCACCCATACAACCCTTCATTAGTCTTGAATGCCGTTTTCCATTCATCACCGGATCAGATACGAATCTGATGGTACCCGCTCCTTAGATCTAGTTTAGAGAACACCTTGGCCCCTTCTAGCATATCGAGCATGTTATCCAACCGTGGTATTGGGAACCGATATTTGATAATAATTTTGTTGATTGCCCAGTTATTGACACACATTTGCGAGCTTCCATCTTTTTTTGGCGTTAATAATGCTGGTACGGCACATGGGCTCATGCTCTCTCTCAAGAGACCCTTACGAATCAAATCCTCCACTTGCCCCTGAAGTATCTCGCACTCCTTCGGATTCATTCGATAATGAGGGTGGTTGGGCAGGCTAGCCTCAGGGACGAGATCATCTGATGTTGAATGTCCCTCATGGGGGGCAATCCATCAGGTAAATCCTCAGGCCAGATTTTTTTGAATTCGTTTAGCAACAGTCTTATACTTTGAGGGATGTTTAAGGGTTCCTCTTCCTCGCCCTTCACCACTATGGCGTATACCTCACCGGTTTCCTTGGATTCCTCCATGAAATCCCGAATGGTCAAGAGGAAACTCCCATCCACTTTAGAGGCTTCAGGGTGGTTCTCTGGTGCCATACGAGCAAGGATTATTTTTCGACTATCCTTGACGAATATGCAGACATTATCTCGTCCCTGATGGGTCGCACACGGTCCGACTGCCAAGGTCGACCGAGTAGCATATGACAAGCTTCCATGTCGATCACGTTACAAAGTATTTGATCCCTATAATTTTTGCCAATTAAAAACGAGATAGTGCATTGTTCAGTTACCTTGGTCTCATTCACCTTTTTTATCCAGCCAATTAAATACGAGGAAGGATGTTTCATCGTCAGTAGCTGCAACTTGTCCACCATCACTTTTTGAGACGATGTTCTCGCTACTATCACTGTCTATGATCACATCACAGACCTTTCCGTTGACAGTGCACCGAGTACAAAATATATTGTGTCGTTGTGGATGTAATTCCTTTCGTGGGGCATACAGTAATCGTCTCACAATTAGAAATTCGCCATGATCCTCGCCCATCACTTCATCGTCACCTGCTATTTCTTCAGTGGTTTGTTCATGTTCATCAAAGTCATGGTCTTCTTCTGCGGCCTCATCTTCAATGTCCCCTTCGTTTATAGTCAAGTGTGCTATAGGACGTTGAGGACTAATGTTTGATAAGTGGCCTGGCTGGCCACAGCGGTAACAATTGTTCGACCTTGGCCGAGCATAAGGATTTGGAATCCTACTTGGGCCCGCTGTTATGGGTGTTGCACGTTAAGGTCTGGATGAGTTGCTCCCCGTATCACGGGTTGCAGTTGTAGGAGGTTGAGGATGTTCTCCTACTGGATCTTTTTCTCGTGCCAACACTGGATCCTGCATAGGACCCGTCATGGGGGTCGAGTTGAAGGATATGAACGAGCAGGAGCTCTTGCAAGTTGTGTTTCTGCCCTACCCGCCAATTGAACTGCTTCATCCACGGTCCCGACTGGGTACATCTGAACTCGGTCCTGAATTGTCGGCCACAACCTACTTATAAATCGGGCCACCTTCTGTGACTCAGATTCTGACAGATCGTTTCCTGTAGCCAACCGCTGAAATTCTTCAGTGTAATCTGTGACGGTTGGATTTTCTTGTCGGTAATTTTGATATTGCTGGAATAATATCTGCTCATAATCACTGGGGATAAATCGTGATCGAAGAAGACGTCTCATCCGTGGCCATGATGAGATGGATGCCTTGTTCTGGCAGGCTCGTGAGAGTTGTAATTGTTCCCACCATGCAGAAGCACCAGATTTTAATTTAAACGCTACCAATTTTACCCTTTTATGATATGGCACATCTATATAATCAAAATATCTCTCTACTTTGGTTAGCCAATCCAGAAAATCTTCTATACGTAATAAACCGTTAAAACTAGGAAGTTCAGTCTTACCTCGATAGTCTCTTTCAGCACGATCTAGATGATCACCCACATGGATTGGTCGTCGGGCAAAACCCTCATTAAGGTCATCGTCGCTAGAACTTGAATCATCTGGTGTAGCCCTACGATTTGCCACTGGTAGTGCTCTACAGAAATTGGGGTTGCGTCGTACAGCAACCATGGGTGGTGGAGCCACCATGGGTGGTGGAGCCACCATGGGTGGTGGAGCAACCATAGGTGATGGAGCACCGCCTAGGGTTCAGGGCGAAAGTAGTGCATCCGCAAGACGGTCGAGAGTTGTCTGCAGCCCTTACATGGTCAATGACTCTCCCTATGGAAAGCTTTCATTCTTTCCGAAAGATAACGAATCCCTAGATCACCGTCCATAGGATTTTGATTCATACCTTTATTGTTTGTTATCGGCCCGAGGGGAATCCTCGCTCTGATACCAATTAACGCAGGGATGAACGTGATGAGGATAACTACTCTGAATCCACGGAGCTTCTCTGGACTCCTCACAGAGACTTCTCGAATCCACGAGGAAAGAAAGCAGAAAATAGAAATAAATTCTAAGAAATTCGAGATTGATTAATTCCTGACTGAAAAAAAGTTCACAACCCCTTAAATAGGGGTACCAAGCAATGGGAAAGAAATCATAATCAAATTACAACTAAAACTTCTACAAATCGCAACTTACTATAAATAGTAAATTTACTATTTATAGACGGTCGTGATGTCTACTAGTGCGCAAGGTTTTCGGCCAAAAATAGTAAGTGTCCTATTCGGCTTCACCAAACCGTTCTCCTAATTATTCTAAGCTCTTTTCACGTCGGGCGCAACTCCTAAAGCCCGACGGATGAAGAGTTATAATCAAACTAAAACTTACTATTTATAGTAAAAACGAAATTAAAACAGGAAAACGACCGACGATCCAGGGATTTTTTTCATAATTCCGGGCTGCATAATCCAGCATAGTTGGGTTGGTTGGCTAAAGTATCTCGTTCTACCCCAAAATCATATATTTTACGTCAGGTAACTCCTTCCGGATTGCGAGATACGCCCAATCTAAGGTCCGACGGTCCCGATCACTTATGTCGTCGACCGGGCCTTTTCTGATCCATCTTGGCCATGAAACTGTCCGCAACCCGCTTACATCAGGGACCTACCTTTTGTGTGGGTCAGATGTACTACACATACAACAAGTTGACAGGAAAGAAGGGGGATCATGTTAAATGTGGATGCAGCTGGCTGTAGGTGTCTCATATCTCAAAATATGATTGAGTGGCTGCATGGCCCATGATATTAATTTGAATCCAGTCGTCAACCACTACAACTTAAGTGGATGTGCTACATGTATGCCACTTCAACTTACATTGACTACAACACAATCCAATAAAGGTCTGCCCCACTAAGATCTTTATTCGGATCTTGGGTTTCTCCAACAAACGAATTACTAAAATAAAGAAAAAATAATAATTTGAAGTTTCTTAATTGAAAGAGTATTTATAAAACAAGAAATATAAGTATTTATCAACTAATTTTCAATTTTTAAAAGTGGGGCACATGGTTTTTTAATCTAGACGGTTGGTCTATTGGATCCCATCTTGGATGGACCATGCCTTAAAAACCTCTTTGATAGGATTCTTTAGAGCTTGTTTGATTACACGGAATCCCAAATGAAAGAAAACAATTTTTCTTTATTTTGATGTTTTGATTTGTAAAAAATAAAAAATAAAAAATCATTAATTATATGGAATAATAATTAGTTTTATCCATAATTTCAATTCTCATCTAATATATTTGAGATTTTCCCTTATCAAAACTAAAATCTAGTTTTCAATAATACTAACAAATTAATAATTAAATAATTATTATAGTTAAATAATAGTAATTTTAATTCGCTCGTGCAAGATTCAGCTGACTGTTGTTTAATGAATTTAACTTTTTTACATGTAAAATTAATAAATATCTAAAAATAAATTATCATTACAGTTATCCATTTCCACACTGCGAATTCTGAGTGAACAGGGTTTTAGAACTTTGACCCACTAAATTAAAATGACCAAGAAAAAGACCCAAATTTGATGGCTAGAATCTTTTAAGCCACTAGAGTTCACCCACAGTAACACACAACAAATAAATGGTCTGGATTATCAAACCCTGGTCCCCACATACAAAAATAGGAGAAGGAGAATCATAATTCAAACTTTTTGATGTTTAACTATCTATAGGCTCTTCTAACTCTTATCTTACCCAGCTGAGTCTGACTGTGAGTCACCTGATCAATAGAAAATGAAATGAGTCCAAGTTTCTAGTACTTGAATCATCACCGTCAATTTTAAGGGTGTAGAAGAAAGTACTATTTTTGGAATTTTCTTTAGCATAAGAAAATTTTATACTAAAAATTGCAACAACAAAAAAGAGTCATGGATTACTATTGAATTGTGTATATTGGGACCATACCATGGATGGTCTCTCTTGCTTTTTCATGAAAATAAGAGAAATATAAAGTATATAAGACTTCTATCAATGGCATTAAATTATTTATATGTCCACTAAAGAAAGCTCATAAGCTTAAAAGAGGAAGAAGGGAAAAAAAAAAAAAGGAAATTTTCTAGTTGAGATCATTCCCTTCAGGTATGCTTTCTAGGATGGGCCTCCAACCTCTACATCCATGATCACTCCCACCATCACTAACAACATCCACTGTTGGTTTATTTTTAAGACTGCTGATCATTTCATCAACTGATAGCCCTCCTTTTGTTAGCATCTCCTTCAGCTCTTGTTTAGTGATCAAAACCTTGATCCTAACCACTGGCGTCCCATGGCAGCGGCCCATCTCGACGATCGGAGCATCCGGCACGTCCGATACCTTGCAATCCACGTACTGCGACGGCAACGGCAACGGCGGTGGGAGAAGAAAATAGAGGTGGCCACATCGCATATTGGCCTGAGGTGGGAGATGTTGGGAGACCGGGAGTGTATCTGTGATGGCATGGCCCACATGATCAGAGAGAACTTGGTGTACTTGCATTGGTGGTTTGTACTCAAGCACCTGACCGTCCATCTTCATAACCTTGATCACCTTCTCTTGAGGAACTAAACAATTCCCCATGGAGAAACTCCTTAGATATGTATATATCACTAGAAGAGATTTTTGTTTGGCGTATGAAGAGTGCAAAAACAAAGGTATGTGAATGTATTTAAAGGAAAGTGCTAAAAAAGGGTCCACCACTAATGAAAAAGAAATGAGTGGTCCACCATAAATCAAAATGTGGCCCACCACATAATCTTTCATTTTATTTTTTATCTATATATCACCAATCCAGCTTTAACGCGGCCCGCAGCTGCGGGGACGATGCGCAGCCCACTTAGCCATTGGGTGGATTCAGACCATCTAACCATTGGCTTAGTGGTTGACTAGTGGGACACAATCAATCAGGACCACTCCTGGCCCACTTAGTGGTTTGACTACTACGACGCGATCAGTCGGCAATCCTGGTTGACCCCAACCAGTAACATCGAATTTTCGGTATCGGTCGCTTGTTCGAAGAAAGTGACTGTCCACCATGCCCTTGATTGAACTCTAATGGGCTAGCTTTGCATGTTAGGTACAGTAGGTATATATATATATATATATATATATATATATATATATATATATATATATATATATATATATATATATATGGGAAAAGGTACAATGCGCTCGAGCTGACGATAAGCTCCCATGAGGTCGAGCTGTGTGGGCCCCACCGTGATGCGTGCTGACCATCAACACCGTGCATTTGAAGGGTCCCCTTTAAATTATTGGATATCCCAAAAATCAACCGTATACGGAACTCGGGTGGGCCATACCATCTAAATTCATGTGAAGACATGCCAAAAACATATAAAAGCACTTGGTGGGGCCCACCTGAGTTTTGAATGCTGCTGAAACTTGGTCTAAACCCTCATCCAAGTGGGACACACATAATGGATGGGCTGGATTTGCAAACAACATCTCGGTGGGCCCAACAAACGTCCCATAAATGTTTTAATAGTACACGGCCCCTCTCCCCTTCTGTATGTAGTGTGGCCCACACAAGTCACGGATTGTCTTGATTTTTGAGACCTAAGCCCGCGATGGAATGATGCATCTAACTGATGGGGTAGATGTTCGAAACGCATCACGGTGGAGCCCACACATCTTGACCTCATGGGGAGTTCCCATGACCTCGACCGTATAGAACCTTTATATATATATATATATATATATATATATATATATATATATATATATATATATATATATATATATAAAGGTTCTATACGGTCGAGGTCATGGGAACTCCCCATGAGGTTGAGCTGTGTGGGCCCCACCATGATGTATGTTGAACATCTACCCATCAGTCAAATGCACCATTCCATGGTGAGCCTAGGACTTAAAAATCAAGTCAATCCATGAATTTTGTGGGCCACACCACGTACAAAAGTTGAGAGGGGTTACCCTCCAATAAAATATTCATAATTATGTTTCGGGCCCACTGAGATGTGGTTCACAAATCCAGCCCATCCATTATATATGTCCCACTTGGATGAGGGATCTGACCAAGTTTCAGACACATCCAAATTTCAGGTGGGCCCCACGAAGTGCTTTTATATGTGCCCACCTAGTGCTTTTGTATGTTTTAGGCATGTCTTCACATGATTTTAGATAGCATGGCCTACCCGAGTTCCGTATATAGCGGAATTTTAAGATATCCTATAATATTCTAAAGGGGACCCATCAAATGCGCAGTGTTGATGTCCGATAGACATTATAGTTCACAAATCCAGCCCATCCATTGTGTGTGTCCCACTTTGATGAGGGGTCGAGCAAGTTTAAGCCGCATCCAAAACTCAGGTGGGCCCCATCAAGTGCTTTTATTATTTTAGGCATGTATTTACATGGTTTTAGACGGCATGGCCCACTTGAGTTCCGTATACGGATGAATTTTGGGATATCCCATAAATTAAAGGGGATCCATCAAATGCACGGTGTTGATGTTCGACGCACATCACGGTGAGGCCCACACAGCTCGACCTCATGGGAAGTTCCCATGAGGTTGACCTATAGTACCATAATATATAAAGATTTTGATACGTAATTAACTAAATCTTACCTATCATAAAATTGCTTTTCAACCTCGGTAAACTTGATAGGCCTGAGATTGGAAATGGGAGAAGGCTATCGGTCAGTGATCTAGACCATTGATCTTATGTAGGGGTGCATACGGGTCGGTTTGGTCCGGTTCCGAGGTAAAACCAGAACCGAACCGTTCATAACGGTTCTAGGATTTTCAGAACTGGAACCGAACCGTTAGCATACTAGAACCGAACCAGAACCGGACCGTGAAAACCGGTTCGGTTCCGGATCGGTTCCATGGTTCTGAGTTTTTCAAATATGGACAGGCAGATACCCCTATCTTTCCTTGCTTTCTGTTGAAAAGGGGAACATCCCTTGGGACGTTTTTGAGCACCCTACATGATGGACGGTTCAGATCACGAAAAGGGATGATGGGTGGGGCCCACTGTCAAAACCCAATCCATGCACGTCCGTCCCTGGACGGTTTTTGCATGGTTTGGATATTTTGAAAAAAAATAAGTGGGGCCCACTTCTGATGGTATTCTCGGAGATCTACTCCGCTCATCCTCTTCGTAGTAACGACTAACGTATAAGAAGTGGTGGGGACCACGGTTCCACGGTTCGGGTCGGTTCTACCTGCCCCTAAACCAGAACCGAACCGTATCCAACGGTTCTTGTAATTTTGGAACCGGAACCGGAACCGGTGCTGTCCAGAACCGGACCAAACCGGACCGATCCAACGGTTCCGGTCCGGTTCCACGGTTCTACCGGTTAAATGTGCACCCCTAATCTTATGGGCATCATCAGTATGGATGGACCATTCCCCTCAAATATCCTTGAGAGGATGATCCTACTACCCTTTCAATTTTTGTCCTTCAGTATACGGCTAAGAAGAGAAGCTCAAATGGAAAATACACAACAATGGTGGTTAGGATTTTGCAATGTAGGTGGCTTTTGAACCATTATCTATACACGAAAGGTGGCATCAGACCAACGGTCTGGATCATTGAAAAATGGCCATAACATCCAGGATACTGGCCAGTAAAAGTAAATACTTAAAGAGCCAACCTGATAGACCACAGTGTACGGTCCACTCGGTGGATAACATCCGACCGTTCAGTGCATGTGGCATTCAACCCTTCCAATATGTTGGCTCCACCATGATATCACCTAGTATAAAAAAAGACAGCCATATCTACTCATCAGGTGGGCCATATCATAGAAAACAGCATCTAGCCATTGAGAAATTGCATAATCCAAGTGTGGTTTACTTGATGAGTGGATGTCTCATTTTTTTAAACAGTGATATTCGTGATGTGACCAACCTATTGGACGGATTGGATTTGGCACAAACTAGAAAAATCAGAAGTTATCCACTTGATGGACCGTTACTTATAGTCCAACTGGTTGAACTAGAGACTTACAATGCTCGTGCCGAATGGTTGTAACCCTCCGTTCGGGTTTGTTGTTTGTATAAGTCGGCCATATGGTTCACTCATCCAAACCATTGATGTAATAGGCCACACCATGGATGGCCTACACACCAATACGTGTCAAGAAATAGATGGTGGGGAAGGAAAACAAGACAACAGTTAAAACTAATAAAGATTGGTAACAATAAGATCTTTTAATATAATCATTGGAAATTGGACCATCAATGGAGAGGTCGATCCATCATTCCAACGGTTTAGATCATTGAATAAATGCCCCCATTTGTACAAAATGAAAGCCCGATCGAGACACACGACCGAGCATTGTACAGTACCTCAGATGGTAAAATGGTGAATGACTGAGGGCATTTTACAAGGTGGGTGAAAAGTGTAGTCTTGAAAAGATGAGAAGAGACAAGGGAGAATGATTCAGGGGTGAGTATGCGTAAGGATGCTGTCAACACGCATGCTTTAGTGGAGTCCGGCAAAAATTATTCTTTTATTAGGAAGATCAAAGACTTATACCAGACATCCTGTGTGTGTCTTTTCTTCACTACTGCCAAAAAAATTCCAACCTTATACGGCTGTTATAATTTCCTAATTAGGATTGTAAAACATATATAAACAGTAGCATCAAGTAGAAAACCACAAACTATAAGTAGGATTGGCAGCATAACTTGAGCCAAATGCTAAATTGACCGGTTCTCGTCTTATCTGGTCAGAC
Source organism: Magnolia changhungtana (assembly GCA_030180095.1). NCBI lineage: Eukaryota > Viridiplantae > Streptophyta > Magnoliopsida > Magnoliales > Magnoliaceae > Magnolia > Magnolia changhungtana. The sequence continues at coordinate 1,355,066 of JASAUF010000321.1, read as the reverse complement.
TCGACGATGAACAATTCTGATCGTCGAAAATCCATTTTATTGCCGTTTTTATTATTTATAGTAAGTTTTAGGTCTATCATAACTTTTGATTCTTTGAGCTCTAGGAGTTGTGTCCAACATGAAAAAGTCTTAGAAAATTTAGGAGGATAACGTGGTTAGGCCAATAGGACACTATTTTTGGCCGAAAACCAAGAAGTCTAGTGAAAATCAAGACAGTCTATAAATAGTAAATTTACTATTTATATTAAGTAGATTTTATGGAGTTTGAGTTGTAGTTTGATTCCAAAAACTTTTTACTATGGTTCATATCACTATTTAAGGGATTGTAAACTCATTTTTTAATTTATCAATCAATTTATTTTTTATTTATTTAAAATTTATTTCTATTTTTTTATCTCTCCTCATTGATTCGAAGAATCTTAGTGCATGAGGAGTCCAAAAATCTCCGCGGATTCAGAGTAATTATCCCCTTGAGAAAGAAGGTGACCAACCTCATCATGCCCATCCCTGCGTCATCTTAATTACATCCCCGCTAGTGTCAATACTCATCTCCCTCAAGTGTTTGTGATAGATGAATAACTAGGGGCGGCTCAACATTTTTGGGGACCTTAGGCAAGTCATAAAAATGAGGCTTTTAGTTTAAAAAATAAAAAGCCTCATAAAAATGACGTTAGAATTTTTTTTTTGGAGAATTTAATTAGCAATAAAGTAGGTAGTTGTGGTCCTAGGTTTTGGGAGAAGAATTTATTGGGAATGATGCTATTATTTTGAAAAGAGACGATAGAGTTAGACTGTTGTTATTGATAGTGCTAGTTTCTAGGATTTGTTTTTTATTTTCAATTTCAAATTTGTAAACTAATTTTTAGATGTTCCTATTTTGTAGGTCTTTCAAAAATTTTAGGTTTTTTTTCTTCTTCTTAATATTAAGTTTGCTATAATACAGGACCTTCATAATTAAGAATTTTAATTTTGTTATAATATAGGGCCTTCATAATTAGGGGGCCTTAGGCGATTGCCTCACCTACATATCCCTTTGAGCCGCCCTTGTGAATAACTCACACATTTTGAACTTGAATGTAGAAAGTCAAGAGTCTCTCTTATTTATATGCTTGGATTTTCGATCTTATAATCAAAATATCAAGTCCTATATAATCTTACTTCAGTAAATTAACTTGTTCTAATGTGAGGTTTTCTATTATAATTAGGCTTTGAAACTAGAATATTCGAAGCCTTTTAAAAAACCAATGGCCAAAGTAACCATATGTATGTGCATGTGCATGTATGTGCATACTTGTGAGCCACCCTATGAAAGATACTAAAAATTATTGTCTAACGCATGGTTCAGATTTTACCGGTAAAAAGTTTTTAAACAACTTAGATTTACCTGCAATTAATTATTTCAAGGAGTCTTCTCTTCTCTTTTTTGTAGGTAGCCTACCTAATAATATGGCAAGAGAGCCGCTATAATAATGGTTGTGTGGAGCCCACAATAATGATCATATAAAATCCACTTCATATATTTATTGTGTCACTTCATGCTAGAACGTTACGCTAAAAAATGAGACAAATCTAAAACTCAAATTGCCTACAAAACTCGAGTTCCTCTTTATAGCCATTAGTAGCCATAGCCTCTCTCTCTCTCTCTCTCTCTCTCTCTCTCTCTCTCTCTATATATATATATATATATATATATATATATATATATATATATATATATATATATATATATATATATATACGTGTGTGTGTTTACACACACACATGTGTGTGCGCACGCACATGTGTGTGTCCATTTTTTTGGAAGTGTCATGTCCCTAGTGTATAGGGCTGTTCACGAGTCAAGCTAGCTCGAAAAGCTCGCTCGACTCGGCTCAAGTCAACTTGGCTTGAATGGCCGATTCGAGCCACGCCAAGCTAATTATTTGAAGCTCGAGTTGAGTTCAAGCCAAGTTCGACCAGGGGGCATTTCAACTTGACTCGACTTGAAGCTCGAACTTGAGCTCGACTCGGCTTGATTAATAAATATATTATATTTTATATATATATATATATATATTAATATAAGTTTTAAGTTTAAACTTAAAAATAAAAAAATAAAATATAAACCCTAGAGTCTCTACCTGACCGCACGTACCCCCTTCCCTTTCCCTTTCTTCTCTTTCTCTGCCCACTGCCAGCCGCACGCCCGCCCTGACCACCACCACCAGTTTTCATTTCAGCTCCACAATAGTATGATTTCAATATCTTGAGATCTACTTCTTAGTAGGGCTGAAAGTCGTGTGGGTTGGGTCGGGTTGGTGCTCAACCCTAGACCAACCCAAGGTTACTATACCTCAACCCTAACCCAACCCAACCCAACTTCAGGTTGGAAATTCTCAACCCAAGCCCAACCCAAGCGGGCTCGGTCGGGTCGGTCAGGTTGGTCGGGTCGGTCGGGTTGATACATGCTAATGTTTTTGTTATTACATTAGTCTACTATATTTTAATACATGCCTTATTTTTTGTACGTATAATTTTATTAATTATATATATAGTTATTTATCACAAAGAACTTTATTTTTTCTAAACAAACAAGCTCAAATATAAGACAACTACTCCTTTAACAATCAAGCATATCAAATTTCAAGCATTATCAATTATCAACAACATATCAATTTTCAAATAATATCACAAGTAAGAAAGAAAACACAGTAGAAACTATAAAGACAAGAACATACCTCCAAAAAATAGAAGATCCAAGTTGTATATATATGATTACTTTTGGAATCCGATGGTAGATGGCTCACAAGATACTGAAACAAAATAAATATTAATTCATCAATAAAGATAAAAATATATTTATAAAAACACCACTAAAGTAAAAGTTTAGTTTAGTTACTTGATTCATCATCTTCTAACTCTTTCAATTTTTCTTCAATATCTACTGGAGTTGATGAAATCCGTAACCAATCTTGTGTACATATCAAAGATTCCACAATATCAGGTGTCAACGAACTCCGAAATCGATCAAGAATTCGACCCCCAATACTAAAAGTCGACTCTGAAGCAACGGTGGATACCGAAATTGCAAGTATGTCACGAGCCATATGTGAGAGTACGCGATACTTTGAAGAATTTACCTTCTACCAATTTAAATGTTGAAATTAGACAAATCTACTTCAACATCTTCTTCAAGATATCGATCAATCTCAGATTTAGTGGCAATAACGTGTTCTTCTTGCAGAAATCTGAGATATTCTTGCCTAACATCCACAACATGTCCAACACCTCCATCAAAAGGAGTATCAATGCTCTTTTGTGTTAATACATTATCTTCAACTGAATCTAGAGTTGTTGCAAAAGAATTGTATTGCTCGAAGAGACGATTCATAGTATCTTTGACTTTCTCAATCATCTCCTTAACTTTTTCCATTGGATACAACTTGGAATAACAAAACTTCAAATACTTTAACTTATAACAAGGATCCAAAACCACAACAATCACTAACAATATATTAATACGATAAAAGTCCCCCCAATACTTTGTAAACTTCATTTTCATCTTTAATCCCATGTCACGATAGCTCAAATCTTCGCTTACAGACCAAGAAGATAAAAGTCCTTCAATCGTATAAATCTCATGAAAGTATGCATTTGTAGTAACATACTTCAAACTAGATAAACGTTTGGTGACATCATAAAAAGTTTTTAGAAACTTGCACAATACCTTTGCTTTAACCCAATCTGCATTTGTAGATATCCACTCACCAATGTCTTTTTTATATTGCTGGTCATTTTCTTCCATTCTCTCAAAAGCCTTTTAGAACACTAAAGTGGATTCCAACATGAAAAAAGTAGAGTTTCATCTAGTGGCAACATCCAAGCAAACAACCCTTTTACTGGTTATTCTCTCTTTCGCCATACATCGTTTGAAATCTTGAAGTCAAGAAGGCGAACTTCTAACATACTGTACACAATAACGGATACGGACGGTTGCTTCTTTAACTTCATCGATACCATCTCTCACAATCAAGTTTAAAACATATGCACAACAACGCACATGAAGGAACTCACCATCTAACAACAACCCATTCCGTTTAGCTAGTTTTCTTTTCAATGAACGAACCGCCACATCATTTGAACTTGCATTGTCTACTGTGATGATTTGTATATTCTGTAACCTCCATGTTATTAGACAAAGCTCAACTGCATTAGCAATGTATTCACCACTGTGAGGCGTTGGAACCACACAAAAGTTAATAATTTTTTTCCACGACTTCCAATCTTTATCTATATAATTTGCAGTGAGGCACATATATCCAAGATTTTGGATGGATGTCCACGTATCAGTGGTTATATAAACTCTTTGAACCGACTTCTCAAATTTGCCCTTCAACTTAACCCTCTCGCACTTGTATAACTCAAGACAATCTTTCTTTAAGGTGATGTGTGATAAAATCTGAAACTTTGGCTGCATTACTTGACAAAAGTTTCTAAAACTCTCATGCTCGACAAAATTAAACGGCAACTCGTCAACCATTATCATACGTGCAAGGGCTTTTCTACAAGCTTCTTGATTAAAACTCCAATTTACAATCCCACTGCTCCCACCATCTTTCTCTACTAAGACTGCCAATGTCCGTTGTTTTGGATCTTTATTATTTGGATATTTCTTACATTTATTCAAATGTTTCCAAAGCGCAGTAGTCTCTTGCTTACTATCAGCTTGATATTCTTAATTACAGTAATTGCAAAATGCTCTCTTCTCTTTTATTTCTGGCTTCTCAACTTTTTTAACATGTTCCCATATTCCTGAGACATTATTGTGTGTCGTCATTGTTTTCCTTTTCTTTTTTTATGTCACTTATTCACTAATTGTAGAACTACCCGTAACATCAATAAGAGCATTATTATCACCCATTCCAGACATCTACTTGTATATCCTAATATTGAAAGAATTAAAAAAAAAAAAAAAAAATATTTGTACATAAGCGACATGTTGAAAACAAGTCATTAATATTACTAATCATGTGCATTTTATATTTCATGATATGATTACCCAAAAAACTAAATCTTTACATGTGTTACGTGCATATGCTGATCATGACTGTAAAAAATATCAAAATAATTTCAAATGCAGGGGAAAAAAAAAAACAATCAAACCAACCTTTCTATGATGTAGAGAGAAAGAGAGAATAATAGATTGATGGTGATACATAGTTACATACATTTTGAGATGCTCTCTTTCTCAATCTCTCCAGTGCAGACGAGCTCCCTGACTCTCTCTCTCTCTCACTCGTATGCCTGAATTTCTCTCTCCAAAATAGTTTGCATATTACACACCATGACTTTTAGCGTGTGAAACTTCTTGGGGCCCGTAGTGATTTAGGTTTTACATCCACACTGTCCATCAATTTTTACATATGATTATTGAGCATGAGCCCCAAAATGAGACACATCCAAAGCTCAAGTGGACCACACCACAGAAAGCAACGGGGATTAAATAACTATCGTTAAAAACTTTTTGGGGCCATAGAAGACTTTGATCAACCTGATATTTGTATTTTAACTTATTCCTTCTGTGTGTGATATCATGAACAGATCAGATGAAAAATTAGCATTAAGCTTGGCCTAGGAAAGTTTCAATGGTAGTTTGTTCAATCCGTATTGTTTTTTGTGGTGTGGTCTACTTGAGCTTTGAATGTACGTCATTTTTGGGGCCATGCTCTTGAATGATCCATAAAAATTGATGGATGGTATGGATGTAAAATGCAATCATTGTGGGGCCAAACAACTACCACACATTAAAAGTCATGCACTGGATCAAGCAAGCAGGATAGAAGTTATACAGTGGCAACGGATTGGCTACTCAATGGCTAGTGGCAGGTGTTTTGCAGACCCCAACATGATGTATGTGTCTCATCCATGCCGTCCATCCATTTTTTAAGATAAATTTATGCTATAGTCCTAAAACTGAGGTAGATCAAAATCTCATATGGGGCCACACAGTGTTGATTAAAATCCTTGAAATCCCACTATTAAAAACTTCTTAAAATTTTCTTGGGGTTACAAAAGTTTTGTATCAAGCTGATATTTGTTTTTTGCCTTCATCTTGGTCTCTATGACCAAATCTACAGGTTTGATATTAGATAAACATTACCGTGGGCCCTAGGAGGTTTTTAATGGTGTATCTTCAATTACTATTGTTTTCCCATGGTGTGGTCCACTAAAGATTTTTATCTGCCTCAATTTTGGGTTGATGTCATAAAATCATCTGGAAAAATGGATGGACGGCATGGATGAGACACATACATCATGTTGGGGTCCATAGAGCATCGACCACTGGCCATTAGGAATAGCCAATCTGTTTCGGCTGCTGTCGAGCATGCAAACAGACGTGGGTTTTGAAAAGCCTTCCACAATAAGTTTCTCTGCAAGGATTTCAGGTGGGGCCCACTGCCATGTTTATTAGAAATCAAATCCGTCCATCCGTTTTTCGAGTTTATTTTAGGACATGTGACCAAAAGTAAGATGGATCCAAAACTTAAATGGGCCACACGAAAGGAAACAGTGGAGATTTAGTGACCACCGTTGAAATATTTAAATGGTTATAAAAGTTTCATAGGTCTAAGTGTTTAGTGTTTTTACTTTATCCTGGTAAAAATGATCTTATAAACGGTTTGGATGGCATATAAACATCAAGGCAGAGCCTAGAAAGGTTTCAACGGTAGGAATTTCTTTTCCCACTGTTTCATATTTTATGGCCCAGCTGAGTTTTGGATCCTCTTCTTTTTTTGGTCCAGTGTCTTAAAATGAGCTAGAAAAATGGGTGGACGGGTTGGATTTTTCATAAATATCACAGTGGACCCCACATCGCATCCGTGCATAGGATCTTTACAATAAATGATTTCCCACTGTATCCGCATCCCATGCAATATGGGAGAGAAAAATCAGGCGCATGATGGAGAAAAATCCGGCGCCACATGGGAGAGAGAAATCCCTCGGGAAATGACGTGCAATGAAGGCCATCCATTTATTTATTATATATTTATATCAGGTTCGGGTTGGGTCGAGCAACCCGAGATTTTGTCAAGTTGGTGTTTCTATGGTCCAAGCCCGAGACCGAACCCGAAATATTCTGCTCGAGCCCAACCCAACGTCGGGTCGGCATGGGTCAGTCGGGTTAAACCCGCCCGACTTTCAACCCTACTTCTTAGGCGAGAAACCCAAGACATTCGAGATGGGTTCTTCTCAAATTTGTTAGAGCTTCAAGGAAATCCAATGATCTGATTGGCTAGAGCTCTTTACTTGGATTTCTGATCTGTGTTCTGCTCTGTTTCTTTTCTAGTACTTGAATTTCTGCTGGTGGAAGAAGATCAAGAACAAATCAGTTCTTACAGGTTTTCTCATCTGATTCGAAGTTTTCTTTGGTTTTTTCATCGAGTTTTGCTTTGATTCTCTTAAGATTTTTAAATTTTTCATGGACACCGCTAGTAGTGTATGTCTACTAACATAATCTAAGGACCTATCATGTAAACACCTAAAAATGAATATTATCTCATTTTATTTGTTAGTAATTATGTACCAGAGATCAAATTTATTTCTAGCAAGGATTACAAAAATAATGCTACCAACAACCAACCATGATCTCCAGTACATAGCTTTGATTGACTTAAATGAGATGACCTCATTTTTAGGCGTCTACAAAATAAGCCCTAAGAGTCCATTTGTATAGGATTTTAAAACCGTTTTGCAACTACTCCTTCCATAAAGTTCCTATATCAGGATGGTAGTGGAAAAAAACAAGAAAGGCACTAGAGCACCTCATGCTAGGTACCTACCAAGATTACTTCTACAAATTGAGAGTCCCATGAGGAGAGCTTTCATGAGATCCACCCCATCCATCAGGTACACTGCGTCCTAAGACCCAAAAATCATTATGATCCGGCCACACCATAAGAAGGGTGTTGATTTTTGTGGTGAAGACCATGAAAATGTCCATCTCCTTGGCCATTGAGCTGTCCTTAACCATCAGCCCATTGATTCTTTTCGTAGGGCCATTGGCGGATTGATGTTTTGACTCCATTAGAACTTTACCTATGCTTACCATCCATCTATGAATTTATCAAGCAATTTAATGGTAGATTTTTTTGGTTTGATTGCACATGCTGATGAATGCAAAAAGCAGTTAATCCATATGTGGATTTAACAAGCAATCAATAGTTACTCCATCACATTGGCCCACTCTTCTTTTTCTTCATGAAGATTTTGATCTCTCAGTTCTTAGTTAACTTGGCCTCCATAGACTTGTGTACTGCAGTTTGGCATGATTATTTGACCACAAATTAACTGACCCTGAGCTCCTTCGATAGTTAGAACGTCTTGTCTACAAAATTATATTTACAATCCATGAGTTTAGTCAACTGAATGATTGTTGCTTAATTTTATCTCCTACATTGATCATAGAAATTTTTGTTAAAAGACCTCAAGAAAAAAAACTCGCTCTTATACCAAATAACGTAGCAGATTCATGGACAAAGAGAAGATATCATGTCTTCTTCTTATATATAGACCTTAAATCCACGAGTATAGTTGTACACAAGTCAAACCGAGTCGAGCTTGGCACAACTTGGCTCGGCTCAGCTCGACCAGCAGCTGACCCTAGCTCGAACTCAGTTTGGCTCAGTCTTCAAGCCTGACTATCCAACTAAACTTAGTTTGGTCAGCAGGCGCTCGGACCATCTTGAGCTGAGTTCGAGCCAAGTTTAGAGTTCGAGTTTGTGCTTTTAAGCCATGGACAACATTTGACCAGGTTGACATGGCTGGCACGGCCACCCAGATACAATAAAATATGGGAGGTTGTTTACCAAACAAACGGGTAATGTAGTGACGAGTTGAGTTCACACCAGAGGCTAGGACGACCAGACAAGAGTAAACAGTATGGTGACAAATGGGCTTGGAAGTCGGACCAAAGGCTGGGACGGCCGGGCAAAAAGAGGGAGAGGGGGAGAGAAAAGGGGTTTGGGGGGCCGAACTGGGGTGCTCATTCAGGCTTGGAGAAATGAAAAGGGGGTAGGTTTTTTTTTAAGTTAATATTTATATCACTTAATCAAGCTCGGATCGATCCAAGCCGAGTTTGAGTTATGGACCAATCCAAGTCGAGTTGAGCTTGGGTCAACTTGGACTTCACACAAAAATTTTTCGAGCTCAAAAATTTAGCTCAATTCAACCTAAACCCAATTTCAAGCCAAGTCGAGTCAAGCGTATCCAAGTCGATTTGAGTGAGTTAATCAAGCCAACTTGGTTTATTTACAGCTCTATCCACAAGGAGATTAAATTATTTTAAAATGAGAGATAAATTTGATATTATCAAAGAAATATTTGTTTAAAAAGTCTTCTCATATGACCTGTATAAATCCTAAACCTTAAAATTTGTAACTTTTCTGGTATAGTAAATTATTTACTAAAAATAGAAAATGACTTCTATATTGATTCAAACCCTTTCTCATCGCTCAAGGGCTTTTAAGCTATTCCAAGGCTATCTGAATCATAAAATACCTAAAAATAACAAAACAGTAATTTAATAATTATAGTAAATTTTAACTTTAATCTCAAAATTAACTTCTAAAACAATCTATATTTAAAATATTGTTACAGTAATTTAATAAAGATAGTAAATTTTAACTTTAATATCAAAATTAACTCTTAAATGATCTATTTTTTTAAAAAAATATTTTTCCATTGACCAGCATGTTAAGCTTATTGATAGCTTTCCCACGACGTATTATATGTATAAAATGGACAATCGATCACAAAGTTATAGTGTCAAAAGTTATAGTGCGGGTTAGACTTTAAATCAAACTATCTGACCATTTTTCTTTTGATCTTAGCCACTCATTCCATTCTTCATTAACTTTATTAACACAACCCCTTTTGGAAAAATAACCCATGTGACCAACTTTCCTTTCGCATCCTTCTAGTAGGAAAAGCCTTTTTTGAAATATATGAAAGTAAACTTTTAAAAATAATCTTCTAAGCAAAAAAATAAATAAGGTGGTGTGTTTGGTTGCCCCAGAAATCATGAAAAGACATCCTTTAAGGGTCTCCTTTGATGATAGACTTCTCTAATGGAACTCTTAATAAAATAAAATAAAAAAGTGTCATCCAAACGGCCCCTAACGTGTGTATGCACGAATGTTTCTTAATTTACTTGTCTTGCATGAAACGATTGGTCTGCATAACGTGATTTATATTGTATGCTTTCCATGCACCAATCCAAAACATGATGTGTGCGTACAGCCAAACACGCCCTAAACATCATTTCATGTCCAACTTACCACGGCATTGCTCGGTTGGTATCCGACGGTAGTGAATGGACCCGCACCAATGAATGGACGTGCAAGATCAACCTGAAAAATCTCAGTGATGTTCTTATCAGTGGGCCCCACTCGTTATAAAGTCGTGTACGCTGAATGTTTGGTGTGTACACCTTCCATCTCATCATCCTTTATTTATTTTATTCTCTTAACCATTTCTTGAAGTTTGGGGTCTTTTGGGTGGAAAGATCCAATGTTAGACTCGTCTGTTTCCCACTTTAGGTGGTCGGCCATGCTGTTTATGGCCCACATCTCTTTTAGAACAGTTGTGGCCGTCTATCTTGAGACCATGAATTGAAAGGCTAAGATTGTTGAATCAAGGAGATTTTTTTTTTCGGTCATGATCTATCCACGGTGGAACACAATAGACCAATGGCTTGGATTACTCAACTGGGGACCCTCTTACAAAAACCTTGATGTAGAGCACGTCGCGGACAATTTTATGGCCAAGAAGGACTAGAAAAGACCAGATCGGAGACGGAAGTGATCCGAACCATAAACGGGCATATCTCGCAAAACAGAATGAGTTATCGGACGTGGCATATATGATTTTGGATAGGAGAAGCTACTTTAGCCAGCCAACCTGCTACACTGGTTGCCCGCACTGAATTTGCAAGAGTTCATTAGATTAACCGTCGAAATTCCATTTTATTTTCGTTTTTACTATTTTTAGTAAGTTTTAGCTTGATTGGAACTCTTCATCCATTGAGCTTTAGGAGTTGTGTACAACACGTGCTTAGGAAAATTAAGAGAACAACATAGTTAAGCCAAATACAACACTTACTAATTTTGGCCAAAAACCATAAAGTCTAGTGAAAATCATGACCGTCTATAAGTATTTATAGTAAATCACCGTTTTAAAGAGTTTTAGTTGTACTTTGATTCCAAAACTTCTCACTAGGGTTCATAACCGTATTTAAAGAATGTAAAAGCATCAATTAATTTATTTTGAATTTCTAAAAATTTGTTTTTATTTTCTTATTTTGCTCATGGATTCAAGGTATTTTTGTGATGAGTTTGGTTAAGCTCTATGGATTCGGAGGAAGACTGTGGTAGACCTCAACGCGTACTTATTCGTCAAGCGGTAATAAGATGACGTAGTTGAAACGTATAGACACTTTTTTTTTTTCTTTTTTTTTTTTTTGGTAAAAAACGTATACACACCCTTTTTTTTTTCTTTTTTTTTTTCAAATAGATAAAAACGCATACACACCTATTGCATGATAACAACTTGAAAAGCATCCCATCTTTCCAACCAAACAAGCATCTTTTCACATCTCTTTTCCCTTTTTATCATTAGAATTTGAGACCATCTTTTCATGGTTAGAAAGTGGGGTCCTTTCTAGAACGCTTTTGGCGTTCTACCGTGGACTAAGTGGGCCATGGATAGTTGCGTGTCACGCGACCTGGGACACGTGTCCTGCGATGTTGGGGCGGCACCGCCAAATGGAATTCTCATACATGGCTTTTGTCTCTATTGGAAACTTCGGTGGGGCCCACTAGAAAATGGGAAGGTTGGTGGTATGCGCAGGGTTTTCCCATTTCTGTTTCTGTGAGTGGATGGTGGCGTATGGATGTTTGATACAGACCGTTGGTTTGTAGTGTCCTACTTGGATGGACTTTTCTTCAAACAATCTCATCCGTCGGTATAGTCCAAACCGCCGATGTTGGGCTCTTCTTTTTTAGTTGAATTTGGAGGGACGTAAATTGCAGCAAGAAGCTAGGTGGGGCCCACTAGCACAAAGGAAGTGCCTGCTGTCATATGCTGACGCGGATTGCGTGCGACACCCTATCGTAAGAAGTTCAGGTGCTCGGAAGCCCGGTGAGGCCCGCTGTGATGTTGGTAAAAACCCACTCTGTTCATCCGTTTTGCAGTGTCATGTTAGGCCATGAACCCAAAAAATAAGGTAGATTCACGTGCTCCTGTGATTGTTCCGGCATTTTGAGTGTGAGAATATAAAGTATTTAATCTCTAATGTTAAATTTTAGTAGATACTCGAAAGTATCACCTTATAATATGGAGCAATATCTGATTGTTCTGGAACCACTTCCAATAGTTACACAACAATATTAGTATCATGATCAAATTGTACAACTGGTTTAGAAAGCATTAGATGTTGTGTGCAGAATAAAAATAAAAAACTAAATATTAGATGTAAAGTAAAATAAATAAATATTCTAGCCGATTATATTTAAAATAAAAGTATACACCAATAATAAAACAAGTAAAAAGCAATTAAAATTCAAATGAGAAAAATAAGGTAATCATTTTTTAAAGCTTAAATCTCGTAACTTCCTACCGATGAAGAACAATTTTGGTCTTAGCTTCTGGGTATGCTATTTAATCGTTAATGGAGTATGCTCTTGCATATAAGCGTCTAATTTATTAATTTTAGCCTTTTAACCATGTCTGTGCTCAATCAAAAAAAAATCTTCATCTTTAAGTTTGTCCTCCATTGTCAAGATTTGAGCTTTCAAATTTATCAGAGTCACATCTAACTCATTTGAGTTACTGTATATAATAGAAAATTGTTCTCTAGTAGTTGTGATCTCGTTCATTTTGAGGGAGACGGTTGAATGCCCAAACTACAGCGTATCGGCCATAGCAATTGTATTTTGATGCTCATGAATCATATTCGAAAATTCAAAGAGTGCAGGCATTTTGGCAAATAAAGACTCATCAGACCAAGTGAAAGTTTGATAACAACGAATAATAAAGTTGAGTCTCTCGATCAATCCCAATGAGATAATGTCAACAACACCGGAGTGAATGAGAACTCGTAATTCCTCCTGCAGCAGATGAATATTTGATGAAGGCTCAAAGGATTCAGTCATTAAAATATCACCAGGCAAGGCTTGGTTGAAAGAGGATACATATCTTCCACTGGAAAAAGATCTTCAAATAAAAAAGTTAAGGTATGAGAAGTATCAGCCGATGAAGATAGATGAAAAGATCTTCAAAATACTTGGAGCCTTTTTTGCGAAATCATAGCTAGCATAAATCCAATTTTATACGTCATTGGATGGTCGACAAAGTCACACGGCCAAGTTATACAAAAGTTTACAAGCGAAGAGAGGAATGTGATTGATCAGTCCAAGATACGGAATGCGACCGAGAAACATTGAATTTGAGTGACAGAAGAGGAACAGTCACAAAGATAAACGAATGTAATTGAGCAGTCCAAGATACGGAAGGTGACTGAGACACATTGAACTTGGTAAACAGAAGAGGAACGGTCACAAAAGAAAAACATGATAAGAGAAGAATCTAAATAGAGGCTTTTCAACTATTGTAACGGCTAGTGTAATGAAAGAAGTATATGGAAGAATAACTTACATAGCAAAAATCTATAAATAGCAAAGGAAATCTAATCTGAAAGAACCCAATACAATCCAACAATCAAATCAAATCTATATATCTTTTATCTTAACTATTCTAAGAATAGGGAAAATCAAGTAGCAGTAATTCTTAGTTATAGTTTTTAGTTGTAATTCAAATATACACTCATATGTTGTATTTGTCGTTTAAATAACATTCACGCAGTTATATCAAGAGATGCATTCTTACAGTCACCTCCAATAGCCTATCATGAGTTTATTCTTTTGTTTGATTTACACTGATATATTAAAAATCTTCCTTTTTTAAAATGTGAAAGCGCAACTTATTTTTGGAAGAAAAACTCTATTATTTTATTATCATCTGATAATTATAAAATTCCGCGGGTGATTGATCTAGTCAGTGTTCGCATTAGACATATTTGTTTATTTCAGTACTTAGGGTTATAGTTGATCCGTTTATATCAAGCCATTATATTGATGCTCGTACGCCCACACATATCAAGCCATTATAAAAAACCAAATGTCAATCTGCCTCAATTTTTTTTAGCTCATGTCCTATTGGGAAATGACGCAAGGATGAACGTGATGAGGAGCTTCTCTGGACCTGAAAGCAGAAAATAGAAATAAATTCTAAGAAATTCAAAATTGATTAATTGATGCCTAAAAACGAGTTCACAACCCTTTAAATAAGGGTACCAAGCAATGGGAAAGAAATCAGAATCCAACTACAACTAAAACTCCTAGAATCCGCAACTTACTATAAATAGTAAACTTACTATTTATAGACGGTCGTGATGTCTACTAGTGCGCAAGGTTTTCGGCCAAAAATAGTAAGTGTCCTATTTGGCTTCACCAAACCGATCTCCTAATTATTCTAATATCTTTTCACGTTGGGCGCAACTCTTAAAGCCTGACGGATGAAGAGTTATAATCAAACTAGAACTTACTATTTATAGTAAAAGCGAAATTAAAGCAGGGAAACGAGCGTTGTCGCAACCCGGCGTAGCTGGTTTGGTTGGCTAAAGTAGCTCGTTCTACCCCAATCATATATTTTACGTCAACTAACTCATTCCGGATTGCAAAATACGCCCGATCTAAGGTCTGATGGTCCAGATCATTTTTGTCGTGGACCGGGCCTTTTCTGATCCATCCTGGCCATGAAACTGTCGGTGACCCGCTCTACACCAGGAAAACAGACAGTGGAATGAATTTCTCACAGACATCACGGTGGTCGAACCTGCTTTATGTCTGCGGAATTTCCCGCCGAGATTGACTGAGAAAGGCATTCACGGAAGTTCCCACGCGAACGCGGTTTGACTACTGCTACTGATTGGTGCTCTAATTATATATGTGCTTCATCAACGCAGTCTGTCAACTTTTTTCATATTATGACATGAACCTCAAAACATTATTGATTTAAACGCCCGTTAAAAACTTCTCGAAAGCAACGGAAGTTTTGGATCAAGCTGATATTTTCTTTTCTCCTTCATCCAGATCTGTATAACCTAATCAACAGGTTGGATGTCAAATAAAAATTACAGTGGGCCTAAGAGGCTTTCAACGGTGGACATTCAATTAACAGTGTTTTCCTGTGGTGTGGTCCACCTGAGATTAAGATCGGCCTCGTTTTTTGATCAAGCCTCGAAGTGATCTGAAAAAATATATGGACGGCGTGGATAAAACATATACACCATGATAGGATACATAGAGCACTAGACACTTCCCACTATCTTGTGACTACGGTCAACGTCAATGGCCAAACCGTGTCCTTCCTGCGCCGTAAAGCCAGCGGCACACCGTGATGTTGTAAGAAATCCATCCTGTCCATCCGTTTTTCCAGATCATTTTAGCACATGAGACCAAAAATGAGATGGGTTTAAAACTTAAGTGGACCACACTAGAAGCAAAAGTGGGGAAAGAAATGCCCACTGTTGAGACCTTCCTGGATCTACCTTAATGTTTATATGTCATCCAAACCGTTTATAAGGTCATTTACATAGGGATGAAGTGAAAAGACAAAAATCTTAGCCTGATATAAAACTATGTGGCCATAACGAATGTTTCAATGGTGACCGTTCAATGATCACAGTTTACTCTTCAGTGGCTCACTTGAGTTTGGTATCCACCTCTTTTCTTTCTTTTTTCTCTCATGTCCTAAAATGAGCTGGAAATGGACGGATAAGATGGATTTCTCACGAACATAACTATGGGTCCCACATAGCATCGCAGGAACTTGCTGCCAAAGTCTCAGGCAATCCGCGTCCGAATTAAGGTTACTGTCATTGGACGCGGGTTACCTGGGACCAACGCGGATTGCGGAGCGTATTGAGCAAATTATGTAGGGTCCATCGTAATGTATCAGTTCTATCCACGCCGTCCATATTTTTTTCCAGATCATTTTAGAGGGTAAGATCAAGATTTAGGTATATCCCAGGCTCAAGTGGACCACACCAGATGAAACATTGGGAATTGAATGCCTGCCATTGAAAACTTTTTGGGGGCCATATTTATTTTGTATCAAGATAATTTATTTTTTTTTACCTTAATCCGTGCCTTTGTGACCTTATGAATAGTTTGGATGAAAAATAAATATCATTGTAAGCCCTATGAAAGTTTCAACAGCTGACATCATTACTCCCCTTGTTTACTATGGTGTGGTCCAATTAAGTTTTGAACGTGCTTCAATTTTGGTTTTGGACACTGAAATTAGTTTTCAAAACATATGGACGGCGTGGATAATGATAACGCATCAAGGTGGGTCCACTTACTCAGTACGCTATGAGTTACTTGGTACGCAATCCGCGTTCGCCTGCGACACCCGACCGAGACGGACGCGGATTTCCTGCGAAAGCCTTTCGCAGGAAGTTCTTGCGCAAGAATGCTGTGTGGGCCCACTTGGTGAGATCATTTTAGGAAAATCGACCAAAAATTATTTGGATCCAAAACTAAAGTGGGCCACATGAGAGGGAAAATTGGGGAAAGAAATGCCTACGGTTGAAACCTTCCTGGTCTCCACCTTTATGTTTATATACCATCCAAATCGTTTATAAGTTTATTAACACAAGTATGAAGTGAAAATACAATGAATATAGGCTGAAATAAAGCTTTTATGGTCGTAAAAATGTTTCAACAGTTCTAACTGAATCCCTACTGTTTCCTCTCGTGTGGCCCCCTTGAGTCTTGGATCCACTTCATTTTTTTGTAGCTTGTCCTAAAATTATCTTGCAAAACGGATAAACGGAGTACATTTCCCAAAAACAACGGTGGTGGCCCCACCCAGCATCCTTGCGCAGGAACTTCCTGCGAAAGGCTTTCGCAGGAAATCCGCGTCCGACCGAGACGTTTGTGGGTGGGGTGCAAAGCGAAGTGGGTGCGTTGGAAAGATAAGTGGGGCCCACTGATGTTCGTAAGAAATCCAACCTGCCCATTGGCTTTTCCAGCTCATGTAATAACATCAGCCCAAAAATGAGTTGGATCGAAAATTCAAGTGGGCCACGCGACAGGAAAAAGTGCCGAGGGAAATGCCGCACTCGGAATGCATGGTGTGACCCATACCACCCACCTCTGGTTGACGTGGCAGAGTTCTGTGGGCCTGTGATGATGTATACTTTATATCCATACCGTCCATCCATTTTTACAGATCATTATAGGACATGAGCCAAAAAATGAGACTGATTAAAAGCTCAATTGGACCACACCACAGGAAGTGGTGGGGATTGAACGCCTCCCATTGAAAAGTTCTTGGGGGCCACGGAAGTTGTGTCGAGCTGATATTTTTGTTTTCCCTTCGTCCAGACCTGGAATTATGAACAGGTTAGATGGAAAATAAACATCGATACGAAGGTTCCAATGGTGGGCGTCATTGTCTATATTAATTTATGGGGTGTGGTCCACTTGAAGTTTGGATCTACTCCATTTTTCGGCTCGTAACCTAAAATCATCAGGCAAAAGGTATGGACGGTGTAGATATAACACGTACATCATGGTGGGGCTCACAGAATTTTGCCACGTCAACCCATGGAGGCGGTAGTGGGCGGCACACCACGCAATCCGAGAGCCGAAATGGCTACCATTGAATCCTTGGGACGCGGATTTCCTGCGAAAGTTGCGGAAGTTCCTGCGCAAGGATGCTGGGTGGGGCCCACTGCAATGTATGTGAGAAATACATTCCGTCCATCCATTTTTCGAGCTCATTTAAGGGCGTTCGTATAAAAATGAGGTGGATACAAGACTCAAGTGGGTCACACCAGAGGGAAATTTGGGAAAAGAAATTTCTACCGTTGAAACCTTCCTGAGCTCCACCTTGATATTTATATGCTATCTAAACCGTTTATGAGGCCATTCGAAAAGGGATGAAGTGAAAACACCTAAAATTTAGCCTCTTACAAAACTTTTATGGCCATAAGAATGCTTCAACGGTGCTCCCTGAAGTCTCACTGTTTCCTCTCGTATGGCCCACTTAAGTGTTGGATAAACTTCGATTTTAGTCACACGTCCTTAAATGATCTCGCAAAACGGATGGACGGGGTAGATTTCTCAAAAACATCTCGATGTTTAAGTGCCATCCAAACCGTTCATAAGATCATTCCCACTGGGATGAACTGAAAACACAAAAATATTAGCACGCTACAAAACTTCTATACCACCAACAATATTTCAACTGTGGCCGTTCAATCCCCACTGTTTCCTATCATGTGGGCCACTTGAGTTTTAGATCCGCTGCATTTTTTGGTCTCATGTCTAAACATGAGTTGGCAAAATGGATGGACGGGGTGGATTTCTCACAAACATCACACTACGCCCCACCTAGCTTCCGACTGCGCAGGAACTTCGAGTGTCCCAGGCAATCCACGTCCAGGCCCTGATTCAACGGTTAAGATTGTTATTCAGGGATTCTTTTGGGACGTGGTCCATCCACTGCCCGACCATTAAGATCACCTCGAAGAACTCAGGACGGTCTATTCATCTGATGGGCCACCTACTACAATGGACGGTTTGATGTGTGCCCTACCGATTATCTGATTCAATGTACTCAAGTAGCCGTCGTCAGATAAGTGGAGAAGACTATTTTTGCATCAGGTGATATTCATGGTGGGCCACACGTATGTAACACATGTGTCACGTGGGATGGATAATTATTTTATAAATTTGAAAGTTTTGACTGTTTTCATGATAACCGTACCTTTGTTGGCCACCAATGGTTAGGTTATGATGACCCTTCAACTTGATTTCTGACTTATTACTATGTGGCCCACCAATCAATGGTTGTAAGATGCCAGAGTATCGGAGTTTTTCTCATCCGTGGACGTGTACAAGGATACAAGCGTGCGTGATCACCTACACTTGCGTATAGCAAGTCACAAGATCTAAGCCGTTCATCAGGTGACCACACTACGTAGATCTAATGGAAGGAAATTGAGCCATTCCTTGTATGTAGGGGTGAACACAAACCGGGCTAGCCCGATTAGCTCGCTTGACCCGGCCCAAAAAAAGCCCGACTCTGGCTTACCGACCCGAACCGAGTTCGGGTCGAGATCGAGCCAATTTTCTCAGCCCGAAAGTGAGTTCAGGCTGAGTTCGGATATGACCCGGTTCGGCCCGACTCGGCCCGTCCCGTCCCTGCCTGACTCGCACTTAGGGTATATATATACCCTGTTTTAAAAAAAACCCTATCACTTTCCCTTTCCCCTTTTGAGAAAACGCCCGACCACAGCAGCCCCACCAAATCTCTCTCTCTCTCTGTTCGTTCGTCCGTCCGTCCACCTCTCTCTGCTCGTTTCTGCTCATCCGTCCGTCCGTCCGCCTCTCTTACTTGTCCGTCCATGCAACCACTAGAGGCCGTCCGCCTTTCTCAGCTCGTCCGTTCGTGCAACTACCGA
This sequence comes from Magnolia changhungtana, assembly GCA_030180095.1. Lineage (NCBI taxonomy): Eukaryota > Viridiplantae > Streptophyta > Magnoliopsida > Magnoliales > Magnoliaceae > Magnolia > Magnolia changhungtana. Next base: position 1,335,493 of record JASAUF010000321.1, on the reverse strand, counting down.
CCACCTTTCTCTGCTTGTCCGTCCGTGCAACCACCAGAGGACCTTCGCCTCTCTGCTCATCTCCCCGTCCGACCAGCAGAGCTCGCTCGTCCCTCCGTCCAACCGCAACCAGTATGATCTCACTCTCTCTCTCTCTCTCTCTCTCTCTCTCTCTCTCTCTCTCTCTCTTTTTAGGTATGATTCCTCTTTCAATAAATGATGAGATCACAAACAATTGGAGTTGAGATGTAGATCGTAAAATTTTTTTTTTTCATTTTTATTTAGGTTGCTTGATCTAGTAGATCTTGTGTAGATTAGAGATTTTTTTATATTGATCTTCGCTTTAAATTTGCTCTTAGTGCTAGCTATGGATCAATTTTTCTTCTCCTTGTGAAGACAAATCCTCCTAGCTGTGCAAAAATCACAAGATTAACAACTAACAAGGCGCCACACATATATCTTCAATCGGCATAGTTGGAAATTTTATTTAGACTATATATATATACATATATATATATATATATATATATATATATATATATATATATATATATATATATATATATATATATATATATATATATATATTTGTGCAAGACCACCTTATGATGAGTAGATGAGGCTGATTTTTTAGGTTAGGCCGAAACTAGCCGGAACTCGATCTGAACTCACCCGATTGCTTCGCAAATTTTAAAATATATTTTACATGCCGGGTTCGGGCTAGAGATGTTGGCTCGGTGACCACCGAAGACGAGTTCGGCCCTAAAATATTTCAAAATATTTAAAATACAAATTTTGAATGCGGCTGTTGAATGGGCCTGGACGGGCGGGCCGAGGCCGATCGACTACACTCACATTTTTATACAATGCCGACCGTTGGAAAAAGATTCGAGGATGAATCAACACTTTTACCGAATGCCCTAATTTTCGACCCGTGTACACCCCTACACGAATAGCAACAAATGCGAAAATGGACGGTTAAAAGAAACTGCCTAACGAACCACATTCCCAATGCACTTGTGTGTCATAGAATATGAATGGACTGGATTGGTTTTTACTCTAGGAACTAATCACTGTGGGCCCTACTAAATGAACGGTTTGGATGTTGCACTTTAACATCTATGATGATGAGTGCACACGGAATGTAATTTACAAGCGCAGCTATCTCAAGAGGGAAACTGTACGCTCTGGCTGTTTGAGTCTAGAGGTTCGTTGCAATGTATCTAAACCTATGATCACGTTGAAATGATCTAAACCATATATATAGTGGGGCTCAGTGTAAATGGATGGCATAAAAAATCTTCAAAATTAGAAGATCCTATCTTGGCCCACAAGGAGATTGTTTATATTCAAAGAAAAAAAATTGAAAGATCTGAAGGTTGAAATATTCTAATCTGAGATTTTTTCATTTTTTATTTTTTATTTTTATTTTTTTTCCATTCCCCCATCCATGATAAGGTCCATCGTATAAACGGGCTGGATCATTGAATAGGACCCACATCCAACTGCTAGGTGTAAAAATAACAATCTCACCCTCCTAATTGGATTGCAATAAGCATAGATCTCTATGATAGTTCATCACCATTTTCAAAATGGTGGTGACTCATCCTCACCACTCGTTCCACCATGCAAATGTGCGGCCCAGCATAATTCTAAGATGCACTGATCAAGAAATCTTAACCATTTATTTGATGGACACAATTGGATGGTTGAAATTAAATTAGTTATATCATCTAAATTTCAAGGGCAACATAAGTTGGTTGTTATCATATTTGGCCACCTTATTTTTAGATCATGCCCATCCAAATTTGGTCAGCAATTTGGACGGTTTAGATTACCATACAAGTATGCCTTGTGCATGGTCTGAGAGTCACAACTATTTTTAAGATTGTTATGATTTATAATGGAAGCCTATCCCCATAAACAGGGGTATTAACAGAACCAGATAAATAAAAGACATGATATAAATATGGATTGTATGGGCATGCGTTCATATGCATGTGTTATGCATGGGTCGGTATTGGAAAATAAATTTTTCCGTACCAAATGATATTTTACCCTTTTCACTGGGGAGTGGATTAGGTGTGGCGACTCTTACCGTGGGGCCCACCTTGATGTCCGTCTATCTATTTTGCTAAATCTTTTTAGGGCATGAGCTCAAAAATGAAACAGATCTAAATGTGTGAACCAAATAAATGTTTTTTATTGACCATTAGAAACTTCTCGTGGGCTATAAAAGTTTTGGATCAAGATGATGTTTGTTTTTCTCTTTATTCAGGTTTGCATGACCCTAACAACATATTGGCTTGAAAATGAAATAGATTCAAATCTCATGTAGATTATACTATTACACTGGGCTTATCATGATCAGATCAAATGACCCATAAGATGTCACATGGCAACCATATACACCAAGTAGTGAAGATGAGCATCAAAGGCAAGAGGTTAGAGGCTTGTTATGTTGAAAAGCATTAAATGTCAGAGACCAACAAAAGCAAGTCTCCACGGTATAAGTCTCCAACAAAAGTAACTCTCTTGTGAGCAAAAAGCCTAGCAACGTGAATGTTCTACAAAAATGTTTCATATATACACGTTGCAAGACCAAAATAGTAAGCCAAATGTGATAGATTACACTTACATGGAGTATAAATGAAAGTTGCATGAGATCTTACGGCTACTACCTTTAAGCCTATAAAAGCAACAACATAAACATATATATTTTCAGCTCAACGTTGCCTATCTTTCGTCCATCATAAACATATATCTTAACTGGCTTAGTTTAAATCCCTCCACTTAGTGATTCTTCGACCATGATCACCTGTTGACCAAATACCACGATCGTCACCCTCTGAATTTTCCATAATTGTCTCACAACCATTCAGGTTTAGAAGACTGTCAAGACCAAGACCATTTCACCGGCTTAAACTATCATCAATAATTTATTTTATTTTATTTTTACTTTATCCACTAATTATACCTCATCTACATCCAAATTAATAAAATTAACATGTACCTTTTTTTCTAGTTTTTTTTATCTTTATATTTTTTTGTTGAGAAACATGACCAAGGTATCACCATTATAAAGAGAGTACTTGTTTTTAAGGCAAGAAGAATTTATCTGAATGACTAACCCTCTCCCTCGCAAATCGTCTTATTACCTTTTCCTTCGGTGATTGAATAGGCACACAATTTTCACAGATCCGGTCTTAATCGATTTATCTCAACGCTTAGGGTCACAAGGCATTCGGTTCGATTTGAGTCGAATACGACTCTGGAATGCCCGGTATGTATATACTCGCACACACATAACTAAAATAGGATCATTCATTACACATGTGACTACGTGTCTGAATTGAATAGCAGCACATAATCACCATTGTTTCCTATAGTATGGTCCACCTGAACTTTAGATCAACTTGATTTTTAGGATCATACCCTAGAATGATCTTTCAAAACGGATGGATAGTGTGGATACATAATACATACATTTAGGTTGGCCCCATAATAAGGGTCGTACCATTAACATAGATTTGTTGCTCTTTTTCTAATAGTTCCGACAAGCATAGGCGACCTTGGAAATTTGAATCTTGATTGCAGAAGCAAAAACCTCTTTTCTTACCAACTGGTTATATATTCTTTTTATGAAAAATTTTTATAATCAATATATTTATTTATTTACTACAAGTAAATTTTTATTTTTGAAATTTATTTTTATTATAAAAACACAACACATCGATCTGTACCCCATTTTCAAACACTCAAGGGCATTAATGAGGTATTTTTAAAATAGGGGGATGGGATGGAATAAAAATACAAGCAAGAGTTTGTTGGTCCAAGAAATATAAGGGATGAGGCATTTGGTCCTTATTTAAGGGTGTGTTTGCTTGCACCAAATAAAATTGGACTCCCTACTGTTACGATTGAGGTGAAAAGATAAAAAAGTAATCACTTAAAGATAGGCTTAAGGCACGTTACGATGTTGCTATCTATAAGGCGATATTTCCACCCTATTAGTAATTAAACCAATTTGCATGAGGGTTACAGCAAATTCACCTCTAGGATACAATAAGTCTCTTCTCTAAGACCTGAGAAATGTGGGTTTCGGCCTGCAAAATTAAAAAACCATACTTCAAATACACTTTTACAGTGTACACCCCTGACTTCTGTACTTTTACAATTTACCCCATAAAAATTGTTTGCAATTTATTACCTGAAAAACTATTTGCAGTTTAACACCTAAAAACTGTAACTTTTCAAAAACCATTTAAAATCGAAAATGACAAAGAAGAAGATGGAGAGGAGATTGTTGGAATCGTGATTTTCGGATTGACCCAAAGATGAGTTTATATAGAATCATAAGATATGCTTTAAGGCTATTTTCATAAAAAAGACATTTTCTTCCATGGTATCTTTTCAACAATGGCATCCCTCCACCATTTTAAATTCAAATGATGTTCCATTTATCAAGAGGCACCATCATTCACAAATGAATAGTCACCAACAATCACCAAAAGTCACAACCCTTTCTTTAAATTCTCTTTTATAAAACAAAAAATATTTTGAAAAAACCCAACACCTACTGATTAACTCAGTAAGATAAAGCTTTTATCATATTGAGTAAACTCTGTCAGGCCGGCTGTGAATGTATGTGGTTTATCCACGCCATCCATCCATTTCTCCATCTCATTTTAGGGGTCGAGCCCAAAATTGAAGCATATCCAAAGCTCAAGTGGACCACACCATAGGAAACAGTGGGAATAATGATTTACACCGTTGAAACCTTCCGGGGCCCACGATGATGTTTATTTGTCACCAACCTATTCGTAAGATCACACAGAAATGGATGAAGGGAAAACATAAATATCATCTTGATCCAAAAAACATATGTACCGCCTAAGAATTTTTCAACTGTAGACATTCAATTCACACTATTTCTTGTGGTGTGGTCCACTTGAGCTTTGGATATACTTCATTGTTTTGGGCTCAAGCCCGAAAATTATTTGGTTAAATGGATGGACGGAATGAATAAAATACATAAATCACGATGGGCCCCACAGAGTTTACTCAGTACGTACACATTTCGTGATTAACCAATCCATGCTAAATTTCATGGATATTCCATGAAATTTGGTGCAGCCTTTCTATTGTGGTTTTGGTCTTTGAATTTGGAAGAGAACACTTCTTGTAAGAGCTTGTGACAATTGTGAGAGTTTGTGACAATTGGGTAACTTATTCAAGGGTTCAAGAATTCAGAGAAGAAGAATGATATTTGTACAGCCTCTTATAATAGAAGTAATACTTAGGTAGCTTCTGGTTAGGTGAAATTAAAATACCAGCTAAATAGATCACCACTAAGGATTTTTTTTCTTTTTCTTTTTCTTTTGAAAATCTAGATCACTGATAATAATGAAGGGAATTGCTTCAAGGCCACCCATCTTGGATACAAAATGAGTCCCACATCAATAGAGTGAATTTTGAACATTCAAATGGCCATCATTTGGAATTGTGAATGAGAGAAAACGACCCTTTGCCAGAAGTGTCCATTTCTCAAGGAGCCAAGGATTAGCCATTGAAGAGAGGAGTTTGGGATAAGGTTGTCATAATTATAAGGGGATCCTATCGGCCAATTTGTATGTGCCTTTTTCTGAGGAAATGTGATGTTAGAAGGATGAAGAGGAATTAATTACGACAGACAAGTCCTGTCACTTCCTACCTCATTTCTTATCCCTTCTCAATCAGACCATATTCAATTCAAGAGATGATATACATATGAGTGGATAAAAGGACTATCCACCTGGAGATAATCCAAGAAAACAAGGTGTTAGATCTGCTGCCCACAAGTGAGGCCTCCATGGGCCATATCCAACAACAGTAGCTTCATATTTTTCTATAAATTCATCGTCTGCCGTGTATAATACATTTTTCTGTAAATTTATCTTCAACAACATATAATGTCAGTGGCATCAATATTTCATTTCTACCCAACCGCGATTAGTTTTTGAGAGAATTTTAAATAAAGGAAGATTTTGATGTGTCAAACCCTGAACCCCGTCCCACACATGAAGATGCATAACTACCCTCATTTCCTCGGCTCTCTCAAATTATTCTGATTTGGTTTTAATTTAATTTAAACATGGAATTGACTCAGAGGTAAAAATACGTCTGACTCGGAATCAGCACTAGTCAAATAAAGCTTGAAATTTTCGACCGGCTATAAACCGTATAATCGCTTAAAGGTCAAGGAATCGTAAGATTTCCCGACTCAAGTAGCTCCTCAATTAGTATGCGGCCGTATATTCTAAGTAAGGGTCTCGATTACGTAAAATGGAGTTATTCATCATTTTTCACTTATGCACTGCATGATCTCTACTTTATAGAATTTTACAATTTTTATGGGGATTCAGACAAATTTCAGCATTACTGAATGTAGCCATTCGTTGCAGAGTTTAAGACTCCAGCCAAGCGAAAATAAAATAAAATAAACAACACAATCTTACTTCATAAGATTTAAGACTCCAGACAAGCAAACATAAACTTTTTTTTTTGTTAAAGTAAATCCCATAAATGAAATGAAAGGATGAGTGTGTATATATGCTATTGATAAGTTTGGAATGTATGAACTAAAATGCAAATTGATTTGAGATGTAAGAAAGAAAAGAGGAGACCTGACACCTTTTTTATACAAAAGGGATGGTCGGACATCCCCGATTCCAACCATACTCTTCAACTTTAGTAACTTTGACTTGGAATATTTGTAATTTTAGTTGAACAAAGTAACAACACAGTTAAACCTTTTTTGGAGCTGATAGGGAGCAAAGCCGGCTTTAACGTGTGTACGGCTTCGATTAGGGAGGCCACGTGCAGGTTATGGCTCAATTCAGCACACCCCAGCCAACCTAGGACAATCATGACGGCCTTGTGATCTCTCACAAGGGTCAGCCCTCTCTTCCTCATTTTAATCGTTCCCATTGCCTGTTTGCAGCAAACCTTTAAATAGGTTTAGAAAAACATAATTACGGCCCTTCAAGGGCCATTTTCAGGTAATAGGGCGGTGCAAATGCAGCTACACCGCTCAGCATGGACCGTTTTTACGTAGAAACAGTACTTATATTCCCTCACTCGCCCTGCTGCTTGCCTGCTCCGACGATGGCCAATCTAATCTGGCAGTTGTCTCCGAAACCAACCCTAAGCTGTACAGATACTTTGATTGACACTTAACTGAAGTCAAAAAATAGTTTTAATCTCGTTTAGGGCGAAATATCTACACTATCTCATCCTCTTTAATGTTGAAGATAACTCATCCTGTTTCATGTGGAAGACGACCTGAAGGCTGTTTATCTTCCAAAGGACGAATGTGCTTTGGTAGGGGCATGAACAGCCTTCAAGTACAAAGGTTTAGATGGCGGTTTTCAACTCGCCACACCCCATGAACATGGAGATTTTAACCACAATTTTATCTTATTTCCACTGGTGCGGGGCATTAAGTACACTTTGACATTATTTCTAATAATGTGCCCCATACAAGCTTTTTCAACCAGCTGATGTTTTAATATGTACAGTGAAAATAAAGAGTTGTTCTCACCTGATGGACAGACTGGATTTCACATCTACATCATAGTGGGCCTCAAATAGATTGGGTGTTTCATACACTCTGTAAAACATGTACTGTATAAAAATTTTGTAGACGATTTCCATCCCACAATGTGAGACATTAGCTATCATGCACTAATTTGAGGCCCACACAATGTGGCAAGACATGTTGAAATAGCATCCCGCACTAAAAATAAAAACCATTTCTACCTGAAACAAATTCTGTGTGAGCTGCAGAGGAGCATGCCTACCTACCTCTGTGAAGTAAAGCACCTTACATGCATGAGCTCCAAGCCGTCCATCAGGTACAGCACCCCTTGTTTGGCCTTATCCTAAAAATCAGGCTGATTCAACCCTCAGGTGGGCCACCCCATTGGGAATTATCCCCCTAGATTCACATGTTATGGGCCACCTGAGTTTTCAATAGCGTGATCTTTAGAGAATGCTTACATCCTGACAAGTCAAATATAGTCACCGCAGTGAGCCCTACACAAAACTAATGGTCTGCATTCCATCACAACTGTTTCCTATGATGTCGCCTACTTAAGATTTCGATCATCACCATCTGGGTGCCAGAGCGAACAACAGGCAGCGTACCTGACGAACAGGTTGGATCTCACGAAAGTTCCACCCAAGTGGCCATATATACACAAGTCATGCTAGCAGCCTTCTCGTCCATGCAAAGCTTATGGAATACGTTTGAAATGCCTAAGACAAATGCCATTACTCTCAAGTGCAATAGCCATTGCTGTTATTTAACAGACATTTTTTCATTACACAAAACAACAGGAATTCCTCACATAGCATAACAGGACAGAGACCGTAATGAACATATTGTTACAAGGTGATTAAAACCATGCTTGACAAAAACAAAGAAAACCAACCACATTCATGTCCAGCGATGACATGTACACTTCGCAAACCTACCATAATGAAAGAATTGACTGCATGATACAAAGCAAGTTAGTGAAATGAAACCTGATCTATGACGCAATGAATGGGATGATCATAGACATGAACGTATCATAGGTAAGTGTTGCCGTTCCAGTATAGCGTGGATCTTTCTCCTTGAACTTCTCCGTTAAACCCTGCATTGGGGGAAAAAGATAATTCCACAGAAAAGATTATGCAAAGCATGTAGGGAAAAAAAAAAAAAAACAATTCTTACAATAGCTGCTGAGGATGTTTGCAGCAAACAGACCATATTGGGAATCCTTAACAGCACTAGTTTGAGCAGCACATATTCCGCTCATAGTCAGCAAAATGGCATATGGCAAAAAATTGGTATGGGAAATGTTTGTGTTCAATTCAGCATCGATCATAAAAATGAAAAAAATAATAAAATACGGTCAAAAAATAGAAACGCCAAAAATTCAGTGAATGAAAAGCCCAGGTATGGATTCAAAATACAGAGGGCAAAACAGCGAGATACCTGCATATATGTCTATAAAAGTTATATACAAATATGGTTAAATAGAAAACTTTAATTAAAATCCGTATGTGTGAAAAATGATGTATATGGAAAGTAGAATCGTGTTATTTGCCTCTCAAATCCTTCCTTCTCAAGTAATTTCTTATAAATCAATCCATCACTATTAATGTGTGGCAACCACCAATCTCTATTTCTAAATTGCATCCAAAAGTTTTTTTTTTTTTTTAAATGTGTTTTATTGAAAAAAAAAAATGGTTAATTCAGTTTGGCCAAAAACTGAGTTTTTTTTTTTCATCTTTCGAAATATAAAGAGTTTTAAACGATTGATCAATCATGCCCATCTTTCAAAATATACAGAGTTTGAAATGGTTAATCAATTATCCAGGTATATTTAAAAAAATATCGAGTTTAAGATGGATACAGGCCATTCATCGGATGGGTCTCACCATGAGCATGCTCGAACTAGTATCATGAGAGGTCTTGACCCTCATCAGCATGGCACTTGTCTTTCACGCTTGCTGTAAGAAGCATTCATCTTATCCACTTACTCAGAGGAGAAGAATTAAAAGGTTGTGGACCCTTGATTCTTACAGCCAATGTTGAGTGGTAAGATTCCATATATGCAAGGCCTATGGGTGAATCTAGATCATTGATAGGATGAGCCCCACAATGGAGGATTCTGTAAATGAAAGGCCTGTGGTCAAACTAGATAACTGATCTGATAAGCAGCCAGTGTATTTAGGGGGAATGTGCCAGAAATATCTGGGATTGGAATATCCTTAACCCTTCGATCTTTGGCAAGTTCCCCACCCATGTATTAAAGATTAAATTCCAGCTGTACTCAAGAATTCAAAAGTTGAGAGGGATTTGGTGGCTCACCTTAACAATCATCCCACACCTGCATACCCATCAACCAACAATAATGTCAGAGATTGCCATGAGAAACCAGGCCCAAACCACCCAGGTCAATATATATATATATATATATATATATATATATATATATATATATATATATATATATATATATATATATATATATATGGGGGGGGAATGATTTACTGAGTAATGCCTCGAGAGACCAAAATCACACTGCGATGATTTTTTGAGGGATGAAATTACGTAAATGCCTTTGTTTATTTTGTTTTTTCTTCAAGTGGTTAATCGAGAATTTAGAGGTCCACATGGTATATGTTGACATCAAATCTGTCCAACAAAAGCACCCCATCAATGATTATCAGCCAAGCCAAAAATCTGGCAGATCCAATCGTAAGGAGAGCCATACCATAAAATAATAACATACACCATTCAGAAACATCCAAATTCGCGTGTAGCCCATCTGACGTTTCTATCAGCCATATTCTTTTTCATCTGATTACCATGATGGGGCAGATATGTCGGCCATGGTGGGGCACATACGTTGGACAGATTGGACATAACCACGTGGCCCCACAGTACTTATTAAAGAACAAGAATAAACAAGGACATTCTGGTAATTTACTCCCTTGAAAAGATCTCCATGGAATTTCCATTTAGCCAGGCATAATTTGGTAAAATGCTAACCCCTGAGAAATATGCAGTAAAAATCCAAAGAATTTTCTAAAAAATAGGAAAGAATTGCTTACTCAACAAAGCTGTCGAAATTAAGTGCACCCCTACGGCCACTTCTATCGTCGTATTTTGACACAAGTACTTGAAGAACTGAAGGTGGAACTGCATATCCAAGACTAAGCAGAGCATCCCTCAGTTCCAACGAGTCAATTTCCCCACTCCTATCTCTATCGAATCTTTCAAAGATTGCCTGTCAAAGACAAGTATACAAATCAATTTCATAAAGACAAAGGCAGACAATTTCAACATACAAGTAGGCTACCCAAGGGCTCATTTTGATGCTCTATTGGACAAAATCAAAACAAGCAGTAATTCAATTGAATACAAAAGAAATGACTGGTGAAGGCAACACATTTTAGTTATAAAAATGATGCCCAAACTCCCAATTGTAATTCCATCCATTTCCAATACAATCCTTTTGGGACTTGGTTAAAGAGAATTTGGTTAACTTTGTGGACTTTTTCCTTTCTAGATATATTCCTCCCAAACTTGGTTGTACGTTCATCGCCCTCATTCCAAAGCTGGAAGGGGCTGATCATCCCAAAAGTCATTTCCCGTTATCAAAGCATTTTCATGGCTGGCACGCAAATCCGAGATAGCGTTCCAAATAGCCCATGAGTGTCTTGATTCTTGCAATAGGGCGAAAAGACCAGGGATTCTCTGCAAGCAGGACCTCAAGAAAGCCTATGACCATGTCAGCTGGTCTTTCTTGAATTATATGCTTTCTCGTTTTGATTTCGGTTTCAAATGGAGGTCTTGGATTCGCTCGTGTATCCTTGGCTAAATTTTTTGTCCTTATTAATGGTTCTCCTTTTGGCTTTTTTAGCTCTTCCAGAGGCCTCCGTCGGGTATACCCTTATCCCCCTTTCTCTTTATCTTGGTTTCTGATAACCTTAATAGAATGCTCTTAAGGGGTCAAGATGTAGGGCTTTTTAAAGGGTTTTCACCGGAGAATTTCCCCACACGCACCTATCATCTTCAGTTCGCTGACGACACTTCTGCTTTGCAAAGCTAACAATTTTATAGTTGAGTTTCTTAGAATGTCTATCTGCTAGTTGGAGGTGATTTCAGGTTTAAAGGTTAACAAGTCCAGGTGCAAACTGTTTGGACTTCACCTTTCCAGGGATGATACTTGTCAGTTGGCGGATTTGTTTGGTTGTAAAGTTGGATCTCTTCCCACTCATTACCTTAGTCTCCCCCTCCGTGTGGGAAAGCCTCCATTGTTTCTCTACAAGAAAATCATCGAGAGAATGGAAAGAAAGCTCTCCTCTTGAAAAAGCAACCTCCCATATCTTGGAGGCAGACTAACCCTCATTAAGGGCACTTTATCTAATCTCCCTGTTTACTAAATTTCTCTCTTTCAATGCCCTAAATCTGCTATCACTGGGATAGATAAGCTTCGAAGAGATTCTTGTGCAGGGGGGCTCATCTTCCAGGAAATTTCCTTACTAAATTGGAAGGTTTCCTCTCCCTATTCGCAAGAGGGGGCAGGCATAAAGAGCCTTGATTTGGTAAATTATGCACTCCACAGAAAATGGGTGTAGCATTTCAGTAAGGGATCCTCTCTTTGGAAATCCCTTCTCTATCTGCCAAATATGAGCTCTCTCAGATGGGTTGGACTAAAAAATCCTCTTTATCGAACCTCTTTTTTTGGAAAGGTACTAACAATATCGCCTCCCACGTGTTTGATGGCATGAGATTCTTCATGGGCATGGTGTGCCGTAAAGGCCGTTACGTAAAGGTAACAGTGTCAACCGTTACACGTTACAGGGTTGTAATGGCCGTAACAGCCGTTATGGAAAAAAAAATGACTCGTAATTGCCGTTAACGGCATGTTACATCCCCTATAAAGGCCATAATAGCCCCGTAATGGTCTATTACAGGACATATATAGGTTTTTCATACTTTTTAATCAACATTATTGGGCAAATACAGGTTTTTCGAGAGTTTTTTCAATAAATAAAAAATTAAAAAGAGAGATCATAACAGCCGTTATGCCCCGTATTGTAAAGTTAACAGTGGTGGCCGTTACAGCCACCGTTATTGTTATAGAACACCATGTTCATGGGCAATGACTCTATGGTAAGATTTTGGGTGGATAATTGGTTGGGTGATCAACCCCCTCATCTCTAAATTCCCTGAGCTCATATCCCCTTGCCTTGATGTTAATATTTCAGTGGCTGCGTGTTCCTCAGTCTCTGGTGCGCAAGGGATTTAGGCCATCTGGTTGGCCCCTTTTAAGAGAAACCTTCAAGATGATGAAATTATTAGCTTTGCTAATCTGATGTCATGCCTGCAAGTTATTGTTCTCTCCCCGAAAGAGGAAGACTGGTAGTGTGGTCATCTTTGAGGCGTCTACTCTTGACTCCTATTGTCAATGAGCACCCAAAATCGTGGCCTTCGCTTGGCTCGTGGGAAAGAAGCGAGTGCTTATGGTCGATAATCTTCGCAAGAGGGGCCTCATTCTGCCTAACGTTTGTCTGCTATGTCAGTAAGACGTTGAGTCAATAAACCATTTATTCTTGCATTGTTCGTTCTCCTCAGGTGTCAATAAACCATTTATTCTTGCATTCTGCCTTTCTTTTAGGAGACGTCCCTTGGATTATACCTTCCTCTATCGAAGGCCTCCTAGTTTCTTGACAAGCCGTTGATGGAGGGAGCTTAGGCAGGAAGAAATGGAGGATATTATTGCTTGCGGTTCTTTGGGCCATTTGGGAAGAAAGGAACAGTAGGCATTTTTGCAACAAAAGCCTTTTTGTAGCTAGGTTCTTCAATAGGGTCCTCCTGTTCCAAGTTTAGGCCCCTTGATCTCTCAAGTTTTGGGGGTTTTGGTTAGTTTCTAGGGGTACTTTCAGTTGTCGGGCAATTATTGTTGTATTTTAGTTTTCTATTTCTTAGGTTGTTTAGGTTTTCTCCTTTTTATTCTTTTAGCTTCTTCTTCTTCTTCTTTCTTTTTTATTCTTTTTTTTCTTTTTTTTTCTTCAACCTTAGAACATTTCATCTTAAAAATTAAAAATAAAAATAAAAAAAACTTGGGAGCCAAGCCCCTATGGTGAATGGCGGGATGAAATGCTCCTAATTTCAATTTAAGAGCCAGTTCTTCATTTATGGATGGAATGAAGCTAGACCTACTTTGGTCCTTTTTTTTCTTTTTTTCTTTTTTTTGAAGAATAGAATAGACCTGCTTCGGTCATTTCTACTTTTTTAAATTGAATTCAATTGTTTCTGTTCAATTGAGAATCAAAACACAACCTAAAGGTGCTCAGCAATTTAGTTGAGCGTATGGAGGCTAATCGTATTGTTAATGGTAGAATATGGGCCTATGGCCCACTTGGTTTTGGTTATGGGCCTACGGCCCACAATTTTCTTAGTGTTTTTTTAGTCTTGGGATATGATACACAGTTTATTGTATAGGGTTAAAATGGAAATAAAATCATACAACGCATACGAATATTCATTTCTCAAAAACATCAGAATGTTGAGTAAGATTTTAGCTCGATGCTGAAAGTTTTGAAGGAAAAAATGAAAAGGGGGAGGAACAAATCCCAATGAAAGACTTCCTTTGACGTGAGAAGGATATGGCAGAAAATGGAAGATAAGTAGGCACAATACTCTACCAATCCGATGGCATTGCACCAACTTTTAATAGCCTCTCACCCAAAGATTAACAATTCCCATCACGCGAAAGAAATGCCACACTCCGTTTACTATTCAAAATACTCATCTACTTTCTAACGTTTAGCCTCAGACATATTCTATATAGGTCAAAATACAAAAGATGGAGATCTAAAGAGATCTTATAACAATTCTAAACTTTACTATTCTTCGACGACCTATGACATAATGAAATCACTAGAAGATTCAACACATGGACTTATGAAAAGGGGGAAATTCAATATATATTTAAAACATCCTAAATGTAAAAGAGAAATAAGATAACCAAAGAGGAAATTTCCAAAATATATTATTAAGTCCAAGCCACGTATTCCACCAAGACCATCAGATCATATCAGTAGACTACACAAACCAATTGGACCATTGAATCAGGTCCATATATTGTGACCACACAACTTAATTGGATCATTTAATCACGACCAATTTTGTCAAAATTCTACGATTTACGATTTATGATTACAATTTGAGTAAATATCTTAAGCAAAACGATTTGAATCCCTTTTAATATGAATCCTACGATTCTATGATTTGAATCGTACAATCTACAATTCAAATCCCAATTGATTATTCAAATTATATTTGCTCTCTTCTATTTTAAGCTTCACTTGGCTTTCATTTTATGTTTTTAAATTGACGGAGCTTTAAGAATCATTTAGAAAAAAAAAAAAAAAAAAAAAAAAAAAAAAAAAAAGCCTTTCAAAAAGAAAAAAAAAAAAAAAAAGATTTAGAAAAGGTATATTATTTTATTTTTGTTTTTTTAAGAGATTAAATGATATATATTCTCTTCAACATTAAATCATAGAGCTTTTTTTTTATTATTGTTTCTTATTTCTTAACTGGTCAAGACACCAAATTGATGTATGACTTATCTGAAATGTTTTTATGGATGGTTACCATCATGTTGACATATATATTTTGGAATGATGGTTAGAAATCAAAATATCTTTTTTCATCGGTCTATAGAATCAAATGCCGCTTTACCAACGCGATTCTACAGTCAAGAGAGGTAACAAGAACATAAATTATTAAGGATCCTTGTGTGTTTTTTAAGGGAAATTTCTTGATATATATATATAGGGAAAAGGTACAATGCGCTCGAGCTGATTTTAACGCCCCATGAGGTCGAGCTGTGTGGGCCCCACCGTGATGCATTTCTAACATCTACCCCATCAGTCAGATGCACCATTCCATCGTGGGCCTAGGTCTCAAAAAGCAAGTCAATCCGTGACTTGTGTGGGCCACACCACATAACACCACATACAGAAGTGGAGAGGGGCCGTGCACCATTAAAACATTCATAACCATTTTTGAGGGCCCACAGAGATGTATTTTGCAAATCCAGCCCATCCATTATGTGTGTCCCACTTTAATGAGGGTTCAGACCAAGTTTCAGGTGCATACAAAACTCAGGTGGGCCCCACCAAGTGTTTTTATATGTTTTAACGGTGTCTTCACATAATTTTAGATGGTATGGCCCACCTGAGTTTCGTATACGGCAGATTTTTGGGATATCCCATAATTTAAAGGGTACCCATGAAATGCACGGTGTTGATGGTCGAAACACATCATGGTGGGGCCCACACAACTCGACCTCACGGAAGCTTATCGCCAGCTCGAGCGCATTGTACCAAGCACATATATATATATATATATATTATATATATATATATATATATATATATATATATATATAACACAATCATGACATGGTATTACTTGGCGCATATTGATGGCCAAGGGATGATTGATAAGTTTTTCCTTTTTTTTCTGATTTATTTATATTTTTCATTTTTTAAGAAAATCATTAAAAAAAACAAATCTTACAATTTGTGATTCAATACGAATCATACAATTCAACCCCTATTACATGATAGGATTACGATTTTGACAGCATTGATCAAGTCATATATCATCCAACCCTTGATCTAATAGGAAGCTTCAATTGGATCAATCTGGAAACTTGAAATGATCCACATTAGTTATCAATATGCTAAATGGTCCAGATCTTTAATCTGGACAATTGCATAAGTGCAATTTGTCATGAGAACCATTACATGGGCTTGATGAAAACTTGATATGGTATCCCAAAAACATTACGTAACGGCCATAATGGTAACAGTGGGTACCATTACGCATTAAAGTGCCGTAACGACCGTTACAAAAGAAAATGGCCGTAATAGGCATTATAGTTTTTCATTTTTATTTTTTTTTTAAAGGATGCTGACCATGACAGCCCGTTTCAGTTATCAAATTCCTTGATTGCAATGCATGATCTTTAATTGAGCGGCCTAGATGCATCCTTTTTACTCATTTGTGGTCCTAGATGCATCTAATTTCAATTCCATTGAGCATTCTAACACAGCATAAAGGGGCTCGGAATTTTGGAGGAGTTCGTTCATTCATGTATTTTGAACATCTAAGGGCACAACTTGCTCAAGTTGACGTTTCTACAGGTGTAAATTGGAATTTTCCTATTTGCGGAGCTCAGTGCTTAATTGGTATATGTGCTTGTTATGAGGCTTCTTCTCAGCTGTTATGTGTCTAGTTTTGGTGTAGTAACTAGTGGCCATGTGTGAAAAGGAAAACAAGAAGTGAGGGCACTTGCTGGTTTTGATCTCAGGGATGATTGTCAAAATGGATATTGAAGGATCCCAGTTCTAAAAGAGCCCTGTTCCTAATGAGATTTGGAGGAAACATGGGCACACGCACACTAGTAGAGTACCACAATTTCATTAGCATTTCTCAAGCCTCTTGATCACAGTTTCCAGATTTGATTTCTTGACTCTGCTGTTTTAATAAAATCGTTGTTGCCTTCCATTTTACATATGCCAACAACTATGTGGGCACATATATGAACCTGTCATGTGGATGAAAGTGAGTATCTCATCGCATGCTTCTGAGAGAACTTCTCTAGGTTGCTTTTTCCATGATTTACAATCCATGTTACACAATTTCATTCTAAGCAAATGAAAACCATCTTAACATATCTAGTGTAATCAGTAGGCCCATCTATAGGAAAAAAGGATACACTGGAGACCAAGAACTGTGCTGGTTGGAAGGGGAGAGTTGATTCACATTGAAGGATATAAGAGGGCAACAAGAAGGGCCAAAAGGACATTGAGGGGGGGGGGGGGGCAAGTAAGGAAATACTTGATGACCTATGGTCTAACTGAGATATGGTCCTCAATAGAGTGTAGTGGCGGAACAGGATTAGTGTAGCTGACCCCAAGCAGTTGAGATATGGCTTAGATGATGTTGATGATGATAGGTAAAAAGGGATATAAATAGTACTTACCCGCCATTGTCCAAGACAGTTCCATAGCGCTGCAAACTCACTAGGCCCTGGTAACACACATATTAGAAATCAATAAATAGAAAAGGAGCATCCCAGTTCAAACCAATAATTGGCAGTCCATAGTTCGATTAGAAAAGCCCTATCAAATTATTAGAAAAAACTCACGCAAGAGGAAGATTTGAGTCACAATCAATATTATGTTGTCTATAATTATAATACTAAAAAACTAAAAACCAATATTATTTTGTTTATAATTATAATTATAAATAGCTCATGTGAAAAATAACTTTTTTTAAGTTCCGATTCTCTTAATAAAATATTCACATCAATCAAGTTATGCAAGGAACAAAAAGTTCTGACAGATATCAAGTAGCTTGCACCTCTCTTAATCAAAATCCACATCGAATATTAGAAATAGAGAATTTGTACACCAGAAAGAACTTTCAAGTTTCAACAATGCCTCTCCATTTTTTGGTACTACTATCAATAGTTCCAAGTTTCAATAGACGTTGAGTGATGCATAGTTCCATTGATCAAAACCCATTTCAAAGTTCATAAAACTAGAGAGAATTCAAGCACAAATAGTGCTTTTAAGTTCCAATTGACATCATATTTTTTGTAGTTTTCTTATAACAAGGATAAAAAATATCAAATAAAAATTACTTAATGACAGTCGGAAAGTCAAGAAGAAATAGGAACTCCCTAGTTCTGATTGGTATAAGATCATTTCTATTGTATAGATTATGGTGGGATGCCCTAAGAAAGGCAGGTCTGACGCACCTCCCAGAAATGATTTCGGTTTCTGGTAGCAGCTGAATCAGAATAATGCTGGCTTGGTGCCAAAAGCCAGGAAAGCAACAATCTGAATCCTGCAGTTCTCATATTGTTTTATTTGGCAAGTCAACCACATGGAGGAACAGATAACTGTTTATCCAGATTGCAATTTGGGATACATCCAAACACATTCTTTACTAAAACCATTTTAAACCACACCAAGATAGAAAATCATGTAGAAGAACATTAGCATTCTTATAGATTATCAATAGCAGATTACTCAGAAAGAGATTGAACTCCAAGTAAAATAAAATAGAAGCCCACACATGTCCACTCAGAGATAATTATACAATTTTCAGCCAAAATTGACTACATTTTCAAAATCAGGAAGGTAGGGCCCACTCTCAAGTGTTTCCATAGTGTTTACCTGGCTAGCCTACCCCATAGTGATGGACACAAATCAAATCCACAGCCATCTAACAGTGACTATATAATATTCTAATGCAGGGGCATTTCACACTAGGCTCGAGTGAAATAGCCGGTGGGATGCAGGGACACACTCAGGGTGGGCGGCCCATGTGATTTGGGGCCCATGAGCCTACGAGAGGGGTTCGGCCGAAGTCCAAACCCATGAGATGTGGGGCCTGGGCTATGACATAAAGGGATTAATTCGTCATACTCTAATAATTCGAGCTTTTAGAGCAAGTGGTTAATTGTCCTGCATCAAATTGGTACCAGAGCGGGAGGTCTCGTGTTCGAGACTCCTCACCAAGGGTAATTAATGCAGGGGCATTTCACACCGAGCTCGAGTGGGGTAACCCGTGGGATGCGGAGACACACTCAGGGTGGGTGACCCATGTGATTTGGGGCCCACGGGGGAGGTCTCGTATTTGAGACTCCTCACCCGTGGTGATTAATGCAAAGGCATTTCACACAGGGCTCGAGTGGGGTAGCCCGTGGGATGAGGGGACACACTCGAGGTGGGCGGCCCATGTGATTTGAGGCTCACGAGCCCACGAGAGGAGTTCGGCCGCCATACTCTAACAATTCGAACTTTCAGAGCAAGTGGTTAATTGTCTTGCATCATATTCTCACATTATTCCAAAACTCAGGAATGCCATACCAAATGAACTTAAAGGCCTAGGTATAATTTCGACACCCTCCGTGTTCCTGCATGAGTTGGGCCATCATTTTCGATTCTCAAAAATCCAACCACCTTCGAAACATCTAATGGTTATGGCTGGGACGGTCCCATAAGGGAATTTTTCTCAGAGCGAAGACTATCAGGAGTGCCATGTCATACCACATGAATTTAGAGGCTTGAGGTATAATTTAATATTGATCTCTATGGGATGGCCCCGTGAAGTCGTTTCCCCCACATTTAGAGAAAGTGACGCCTTACGATGTACACCACCTTATCAAAAGTCCGATGGTGATTGCCAGGACTGTCCTTTAAGGGAATTTCTTTTCATAGTGAAAAGACTGGTGGGGTCAACCAGACAAACGGTTGGGACCGCCAGGAGGTGGACCCCACTAGTACAGAATTCTGGCCATGCAACAAAAAACCCATATCCAATAATTCAAGAATTAAAAGAAAAAAGCAATTTTAAAAAAATAAAAAAATAAAAATAAAAAAAGCAAGACAGGTAGTATCTCTTACCGACCCTCGGAGACGGATCGTTCGGATTCTTGAAGAGAAAAATGAGCAGCCGGATAGTCCGCAAGCTGAATTTCTGATAACCCGTCGAGAGCGCTGCCTGCAACTCCTTCTCATCTATGAACCCGCTCCGATCCCTGTCGACGGCCTGGAAGCTGCGGATAATGTCAGGATGCGTTCCCGGCGGGAAACCCCCGCCATAGCTGGGGAAAGAAGAGTATCCAGATGAATAGGGGGAGGAATGGGGAGGAGAAGGAGAGTGCCCGAACTGCCCGCCGGGAGGCCTCTGTAAATAGGAGGGCTGCTGGCCGGAGGATTCGGGCAGGGGAGGAGCAGAGGGCGAGTGGGATTGGGATTGGAATCTGTTGAAATAATTCATGAAAGAGAAATCTAGGGTTTTGAAAATCTAGGTTTTGTAGAAATCTAGGGTTTTGAAAATCTAGCTTTTGTAGAAATTTAGGGTTTTCAAAAGAACGGATGACACTTTGAAACCGAAAAATGGATGAAATGCGTTTTTCTTCCTATTTTATAGTGTCCGAAGTAGGGAGGGAGGAAGGTTGGAGTTATCCACGCATCCGCGTGGCAGGGAGAGGTCAGGTGCGGCCCAAGCTGTACCCATAACGGTGCGGTCATTACCATGGGACCCATCTTAATGTATGTATTCCATATCCATGCCATCCATCCGTTTTTTCATATTATTTCATGGCATGAACCGAAACTTAAAGAATATATAAATCTCAAGTGGATCCTACTATTGGAAAGAGCGGTGATTGAGAGTACCACCATTAAAAACTTCCAAGGCCCACCTTAATGTTTCTGTAATGTTTATTTACCATCCAACCTATTGATAAGGTCATAAAAATCTAGATGTACGTAAAAAATAAATATTTTCTTGATAAAATATACTTTTGTAGGCTAAAGAAGCTTTTAATGGTAAAACAATTACTATTTCTTATGGTGTGGTCCACTTGAGATTTGGATCCGCAATTTTTTGTCTAATTCTTAAAAATAATATAGGGAAGCGGATAGACGGAGTGGATATAGAACATATATATCAAGGTAGGCCCGACGGCAAGGGACGTACCGTCTTGCCTGTGGCAGGGGCTGCACCTAATCTGTCACCCGCGTCGCAGCCGTCTGGAGGCTTACGTGGAAGGTTCTTCGCAAGTTTCGTACGCGGGTTGTATACTACTCCCACCGGACCAAGCCAGAAACACGGCTATGTCAGGGCTTTAATGGTGCCCACCGTGTTCTAATGTTACATGCACGCCGTTCATTTATTTCGACGGATCATTTTAGGGCTTGAGCCCCAAAAGTAGGCAGATATAAAATTAAAGTAGACCACCCCCACATGAAAAATGGGGATTGAACTCTTAGTGTTGAAAACTTTATAAGCCGACTCTATATTTATTTGCCATTTAGCCAGTTCATAAGGTCACCTAAACCTAGATACAAGAAAACATAAGTATCAGCTTGATTTATAATTTCTATAGTTCACTAATAATTTTCAATAATAAGCTTTAAATTTTCAATACTTCATGAGGTGTGGTCTACTTTAGCCTTTTATCTGTTTCATTTTTATGTTTATGTCCTAAAATGGCCTTTCAAAATAGATGGCTGGAGTTGATAAAATGTATAGATAATGGTTAAAGCCCTGGACAAGATAGTCCATCTTTAGTCGTGCTGGTTTAGCCTACAAGTTTCTTGCCACGTGGGTTTTAATAATTTTTAAATATAGGCTAAAATTAGCTTTGAAGTGTGGTGATTTATTTACCATTATTTGCAATGTTTTATATTTTAAAGAGTAATATAAGTACGGAGTAGACAGGGTCAGCCCGGGAGGGTGATTTCCTGGGCGGCTTATTTGATTTTCAAATCACACGTATGTTTCCTTGTCATTATCGTCCTAGGTATAAAGTTGACGTTGACCAGTTGGATGTTCTGGCATAGAATAATAATGGTAGGAAGAGGATGTATAAGGGTATATCCATGCTGCATGAAACCCAAACGAAGCATATTCAAAGCCGGGCCTGTTTGGGAGCGTGGATTTGGAACCCTGGATTGGGAACCCCAATATTAAAAAGCCCCTTGATTTGTAATCCTTACTGTGTGTTTAGCATCATGGAGCGTGAATCAATTTTAATCCAAAAATACCTCTGCATGGTATATTTTTAGGGGTTTCAAGTTAATTACTAAATCAACTTTAATATCTCTAATTAGTGAGATATATAATTTTTGACACTATGGTTGTGAAAAGCCCGCTGAAATATATATTTTGCCTGAAAATAATGAAATTTCAAGTCTCAGATGGACCGCAAGCACAAGATCATGTCTGAATGACTAACCAACAATTTTTAATCGTTGATTAATAGGGTCACTGTTTGGATGGTGCTGGACAATGTTTCGACGGTGCTGATTTACATGAACAATGTTTGGACGGTGCTGATCATCATTAATGGCCCATGTGATTTTAGGTGTAATCCTCTCACCGTGGATTGCAAACCCCCTCAAAGAGGGAAGTATAAACCCCCTGGATTTGCAACCCTAGTTACTTTATGCACCCACAAACGAAGGGGATTTGAAACCCCCTCCAATCCTCGGTGGTGCCCAACGACCCCTGAGTGAACTACACCACATTAAACAATGAAATTTGAATGCCTATAGTTGATAACTACTCGAGAGCCTTGAAAGTTTGGATCAAGCTATATTTTATATATTTCCTTTATATATATATATATATATATATATATATATATATATATATATATATATATATATATATATATATATATATATCCTTTATTCATGTTGTATGATCTCGTGAATGGGTTAGATGATAAATGAACAGCAGTGTGGGCCTTGAGAAGATATTAGCTTTCAATAGTTGAGGTCTACTACAACAACTGTTTCATATGATGTGGTCTACATAAGTTTTAAATTTGAGTCATTTTTATGAATGTCATGAAGTGAGTTTGTGGAGCAGATGGACAGCATAGATATGACATATTCATTATAATAGCCCTATTGCTTTTGTGAAGATAGAAACACATGGAATTCTCGTTTGGCAGCATGGATTCTATGTGAATTAGAATCCAAATCACAACTATCATGAAATATGCGGTAGGGTTTGATATTTTGCATATGTATTCCATGTGAATCCAAATTTTGTGTTTGATATCTTTCTCTATGCATAACATGTATTTTACTAAATTTCAATAGCAGATAGCCCACCGTTGAGTTTATGTGAAATCCACCTTGATCACCAAGTGTGTTACTCCATTTTAGTAGCAGGGCACAAAATTCAGCTTGGTTCACAATTCAGGTGGACTGTACTATCAAAAACAATATGCCGGGCATACCTCTCCCAACTATTTCCCTTCATATGGCCCACTTGAATCACGAGCTGAGCATATTGTTTGCCCCTGGGGCTAAAGTGAAGTGGAACACCTAGTGATCGAGGTGGATTTCACGTAAACATTAATGGCGTATTTGGATTACTAGAAATCACAGTAATGTAGAGTAAAACTCACGTCGGTACTTATTTTCTTTGATGGGATATTGCAATTGTGAAATCGCTGGAATCCTTTGGAATCTCGACATCGCATGAATGGACAGACATGGGTTGACATGGCATGGTTTCATGGGGCCCACCATGATGTTTGTTTTATACCCACATGGTCCACCCATCTTGCGTGATTATTTTATGCAACGAGACAAAAAATGAGTCTAGAAACAAATTTGAAATGGACCACACCACAACCAGTAGTAGGGATTGGATATTTTCCATTGAAAACTTCTCGGGGTCCTCAGAAGTGTTGGATCTTTCACATTTTTGGGTACATTCCCTGAAACAATATTGCAAAATAGATAGACGGTGGGGATATAACACATTGAAAAAATTACATTTAAGTGTATTTAACTAATGAAAGTACTTTACACATAGGTAGTGAAAATAGAAGAGGAGTCTTACATATGGATTGTAATCTATTTTACATAAGGATTATTACTTTTTTAACTACATATTACACTACATTACTGTGATTTGACATGATCCAAACATGCCTTAAGAGGGGCACACCTTGAAGTCAATGATAGCCGTTTTCATGCAAAAAGGTCCTCCATGCATCGATATTAGCATTAAAAATATCGTAGGACATGGTCACCATAATGTTTATGTAAAATCCATCCTAATCACAGCTATGTATGTCGCTTAATTTTAGCCATATAGTGTAAATATCATATTGCTCTGTGATTCAAGTGGTCATACAAAGGGAAACAGTTACCCTATATACAAAGGGAAACAGTAACCCTCACCCTTCCAAACTGTTTCCTTTTGTGTGGCCCATACGAATTGAGGATGGTCCTGATTTTTTGTACCTAGGCCTACATTTTAGTTTTGTATGTAGTGGTTGGAGTGGATTTCATATATTCATCAAGGTGGGCCCTGAAAAAAATTCAAGGGTGGGTGTCCCTCTTCTAGCTTTTCCCTAAGTACGGCCCACCTAAATTAACCTTGCAGTTAAATTAAGGGGATGCACTTAATGAACCAGGTGAATTTCACCTAAACTTCATGATGGGACCCATCAATTCTGAAACAAGTATACTTAATTTTAGTGCTGATGTCGTCCATGGTATAGGGTGGTAACGTGGTTTTAAAACACACTTCTAGCCAAGAAATTCAAAATGAGTGAAAGGATAGTAAATAGATTCCATATACCACAACCGTACTACTCCCCAAACACATTTACTTTATGCCTTTACCACAAATTCTCACCGTTTACCACAATTTTCATGATGCCAAACAATCCCTAAGATTCAATCGGAGGCAATAATTTCTCTTTTAACCAAACAATTGTAAAAAGTAATGATGACCAATTTATAGGCAATTACAACATTATTAGGAAAATTAAACAAGCCCATACATTGTTTTTTTTTTTTTTTTTTTTGAGGGAGTGAATTATTAGTAAGTGCTCTTGCTTGACTTGGAGTTGATATTGTTCAAATTTAAAATCAACTAGACACTGTACAATCATTATGAGTTGGGGAATAAAAACTCTTTAACTTGAATGACTCTTGTGAATCGTCTCTTGCTAGGGTTTTCGGATGAGAGCATTGGTGATGGAGAAGAAATAGATCAAGCACCCTTCTTTGTTAGCACACTTGTAGGATCTATACTTTACGGGATTTGGAAATTTTTTAAGAATTTACTAAGCTCTAAATATCATTATTATTGAGGTTGTGGAGATGGGGCACTCAACATCAATCATGATTGTGGTGTAGAGTAAACAATTAAGAGATGAATTATTGTAGTTAAAAGGTAAGAAAGTAAAGCATTGAAATGTGAGAAAAAAAAAAAAGGAGATTCGTCACTCTTCAATGGAAGAGATGATCGAATATCCCCGATCTTACTCTTGATGGACCTGGATCAATCAAATATGGTTTTTTACTCATTTCTCTCTTATTTTTCTCTCTCTCTCTCTAATTCCTCTCTCTCTCTCTCTCTCTCTCTCTCTCTCTCTCTCTCTCTCTCTCTACTAGCCTCCCTCTTATAATCCCACTCTCACCAGTTGATCCTTCCCTCTTCCCCTTAGCCCTCTTGGTCAAGTGTGTTGTTGATGTCTTAAATTTGTCCAATAATAAGGTCTGTCGATGCCATTGACTGACCACTCGATGCCATTGATTAGATGTTGAAGCCATCGACAAGTGCTCGATGCCATCGACCAGTGCTCGATACTATTGAACAAATTCAAAAAATCTATGTTGGTTGTTGGAACGTTTTAGCGTTGCTACTCGATGTCATCGAAGTAAGTTCAATACTATCGACAGATCCTCGATGGGTTGTTGATGCCATCGAAGGCCCATCGAAGATGTACAGATATTGCATAAGTGCGGAATTTATTTTCTATTCTGGTTGTGATAATATATATATCAGGTGTAATCGGGATTAGGGTATAGAAGAACTGTTATAAGGCTTTCTAATTCGTTCATAAGGGTTTTATGGGCATAGCCAGGGCTCGTGAAGTAGTTGGCAAAACTTTCTCTTGTAATTTCTGCTTTCATAGTGTATTACTCGTCGCTTTGTGCAGTAGTTTTTCCTGCAAGGTTTTTTCCACGTAAAATTTGGATTGTTCTTATTTAGACTTGGTTGTGTGATTGTGAGTACTTGATTCATCTCTATGTGCTTCCGCAGTTCCCCAACAAATGGTATTAGAGCTAAAGTTGGGAAGCAGATCGAATCTGAAAGCAACATATCAATGGCATATAACTTAAAGTTCGATGTAAAAAAATACTCCGGTAAAAACAATTTTAAACTATGAAAAGTTAAGATGAACGGTTTCCTAGTTCAGCAAGGATTAGACGAAGCTTTCCTTGAAATGTGATCGGAATGTATGGCAGAAGAACAATGGAACAAGATGGATAAGAAAATTATAACCTCTATCTAATTGTGCTTAATGGACGAAGTCCTCTATAATATCATGAAAAAGAAAATTGCAGCAAATACATGGACGAAATTAGAGAATATCTATGCGAAGACATCTCTTGAGAATTGTTCGTACTTGAAGATACAATTATTCAATCCAGATATAGCAAAGGAGGCTGATATTGAGGCCCACATTAGTAATTTCAATAGTTTTTTTTTTTTACACATGCACACACACCCCACACACTCACGCTGGTGGAATTTCACCACCTATGGGTACTCGAACCCTTGACCAAGAGTTGAAACTCCTGAGAGTTTACCACCCGAGCAAGAGTAAGGACCCGTAATTTCGATAGGTTGATTTGCAAACTGTTGGATATGGAGGAAACAATGAAAGATGAATATCAAGCATGTATATTGTTGAATTCTTTCACAGCATCATATGAGTCATTCAAGAACTCTTTGTGCACCAGTAGAACGGCCATTAGCATTGAGACCGTTATCTCAGTCATTCAATCGAAGGCGATAAGAAAGAAAAATGGTGACGTGAGTGCTTCTATATATGCATTGGTTATGAGAGGGGAGAAATTTTGAACAGGATAGTAGATCTTCGCGATGGAGGTCTAAATCTAAGAGCAATGGCAAAGGTAAATTAAAGTGCTGGAATTGTAGCATGTTAGGGCACATGAAGAATTGTCATAACTCTAAGTCAATAAATGAGAATTCAGATAGTTCTTACAAGGAAGCCAACACTGCGGAATCTAATGAGGAAGCAAATGGTAGTTATGTGCTGAACCCATCAAAATTCGAGTACTTTGACGAAGAATGGATTTTGGATATGGGGGTTTCGTACCACATGACCTAGTATCAGAGTTGATTCACCAGTTATAGTGAGTGCGATAGTGGCCAGGTATTTATAAGCAATGATAATGCATATAAAGTGGTGGGCATTGGATTGGTGTGCATCAAGATATTTGATGGCATGTAGCGTATCTTGACCGAAGTGAATCACATTCCTGGTTTAAGGAAGAGTTGGAAGCACTTGAGGCACTTGATTGCAAATTCACTGGTTTCGATCATGTCCTTAAAGTTTCAAAGGGGACACTCATAGTCATGAAGGCATAAAGGAATGAAAACCTTTGTAGGTTGATCGAGAGTACTTCATCTGGTGGAGCTGCAACGCTTGTAGCGGATTCCACGTCTGCACGTATATGGCATACCCACTTAGGCCACATGAGTGAGTGAAACATGAAGGTACTTTCTGACCATTATTTAATTCCAGTTTTTAAAAGCATTCATTTTAGTATATGCAAGCATTGTATGTATAGTAAACAATTAAGGTTGTCTTTTAAGTCTAGGAAACATGTGTAACACCCTATACTTTTCAGTCCTCGGGTGTTATCATGAGGATCTAACTTAATATAAACACGAACCTGACTCATCGATACATCCACTTTCACTCTAGTTTAGGTCTGACCATTAAAAGGATCTTCAGCCATCCATCCATGGATTTAAAATATATATATATATATATATATATATATATATATATATATATATATATATATATATATATATATATATATATATATATATAAATGGACTATTGTAACACCCCGTACCTTTGGTACACGGGTGTTACCCTTGAGGACCTCGATTATAGGGATTAAGGATGATTAAACAAGACAACTTAAACTTTGCACGTGTAGGTTGGGACTCCCGGTCAACGATAAAGCCAACCACCATGATTCGAAGGAGCCAAGTCGAACCCAACACCAGCTCGGAAGGTAAAACTCGGCAAATCCTTAGACTAAAGCAAGTTATGAACAAAATTTACTAAGTCACCTCGACACCATGCATCCACTAACCACCATAGAATAATAAATTACAGCCAACCAGACACTTGGAACCCCTTGAATCCCTGTTCCACCGTTAAGACAAAGTCTCGTACCCATCTGACTATTGGATCACGACATATGGGCAAGATGAGACCCTGAATGGCATGATATAGCACATCTAGGCCTCAGCCCCACTCCAAACTGGGCCAGGGCCCCTATACTGGGACCCCTAAGCGAATGGTCGGTATAGATTTATCACAAATATCACATCAGACTCCACACAAGGTGCATGTACACCTTGGGCTATTGTGCACGATGTGCACCAGACCAAGGGTGGCTGTTGACCGACCCATCTGCAAGAAAGAAGAAATCTCTCCCGTCATTTTAAAACATTTGAAACTGTAGAATTTCATACTCATAAGTACGCCACCCTGGCCACTTTCTGGACAAACCGGACCATCCATTTTGTCAGTGGGGTCCACTCCAACAAAACCGTATAAGGATGGTTCCCCCGAAAAACAAACGAAGGGAATCGATATTAGCCGTCCGTTTTATCATGGACAAGGGAACCGTAGAGGGTGATTGGACCGCTGGCGTAATGGGGAGAGCTGCAGAGGTTTACCTGGAGGGTTGACGACATTCACACGCTAGCCAGGGAGGGTCCTCTCTCTCTAACCAAAAACGACCAAACACAGGAATTTTGAGCTGAACTTTCCATTTCGGGAAAACAGAGACTGCACCGATAGTCATTGCTTGGGGATTTATAGAACCAATCTCAGCCACTGGACCCCTAACTCCACACCTATAAAAAGGGAACATGGTGCCTACAGAATCCACACCTAGGAAGTAAGGGAGAGGGAGAAAACAGAGAGAAAGAGTGGACGTTTGGTGAGCTTGACCCACACTGCCCTAACTCAGTCCGTAAGAAATAGACCAAGCCCAGTTAGTGTGAGACTACATCCACACTACTTAAGTGAGAAAGAAAGAGAACAGAGAGAAAAGGGAGAGAAAAGAGAGAAAGAAGGAGGGAAGAGTGGGTGTGCGGATATCGGGTCAGCCGGATAATCAGCCCGTAAACTTCAGTCTTTTTTTTCTTCTTCTTTCCTTCCTATCTGTTACCTCCTTCATTCCGTATAGCTATAAGACCTGCTACACGCCACATTTGGGGCCGAAAAACCCAGCTGTTTTGAAGCTAAACGCGGACTGAGTTCAGGCCATGTTTTGGAGCTGAACGTGGCCTGAGTTCAGACACTACTTGGGGGCTAAATGTGGACTGAGATCAGGCCCTTCTTGGGGCCGAATAATGGTATGTAAGTGGCCCTAGCTAAGGGCTGAAACCCCGTCCAGAACCAGCTCACAAACGGCTTTACTTGAGCTGCAACGAGTCACAGGTAGCAGACTGATATCAGTCCAGAAATCCGGGTGAAAATGCCCCGCTTCGGGCGTTCTTTGGCTGGGGAAAATGGCAGCCACCGTGCCTCCGTCTGGGCGCTGATATGGATTGAAAAACGGCCCAGAAAAGGGCCGTGTTTGAGCCAAAAATCAGGGCCGGAAGTGGTTTCAAAACAGCATGTAGCAGGGAGGCTGTGCACGTTGCCAACGCTGGTGGGCTGCACTGTGTTGGGCCTCTCCAAAGTTCAGCTGGGCCTCACCAAATTTCAGGTGGGCCAGACCCTGCAGTACACAGGTGGGCAGCACCCTGCAACTGCTGGTGGGCTGCACCTGGATTTCCTTTCAGATCAGGTGGACCACACCATATAAATTACAGTGGGCCACACCATGCCAGCGTGGGCCTAGCACCATCGCAGGTGGGCCTCGCCAAGAGGATGAGAAAACCAGGGGGACTGCACATTGGTGGGCCGTCCAAAACGGGCAGCAGGTCCTGGATGTGCACCCTACAAATAAAATACTATTTTAATTATACATGTGGGCCATGCCAAGGTGCTGGTATACTGTATTCAGACCGTCCATCTGTGGACGTTGCCCTGGACCGTCCATCTATGGACGATGTGTCCAGGCCGTCCATCAATGGACGTCCGGCCCTGGATGTTTTTTTAAAAAAAAGAAATACATATAATATTACATTATATAATATACGAGCATTAAACCGGTGAGTCCCACATGTGTGGACCCACCTCTGTTATATGCATTTCATCCCTGTAATCCACCGTCACACGTGGATGGTGGGACCCATATGACGCATGTGTTGAATCCAGACCGTCCAAGGTCTAGACATGGCCCACCTCACTGCATATCCACTCCGTCCGCCTATTTTGCCAGCATGTGGGACCCACCCTGCACGTTGTACACGTGTGGGGTGTGGGGCCTACCATGATGAATGTACTATCCTCACCGTCCAGGAATTGGACAGTGGGAGGCAGCTTGGCTGGAATACCTAACGCCAGCTGTATTGTTACTGTATTCAACAGCAAGTTATGTCGGATCACCTTGATGCATGAAGTGTCCACGTGGCCCAACAGGTGGGACCATGTGATTTGTACGTGCTATCTACACCGTCCAGATGGCTGGAAGGTGGGCCAGACGGTGGATGTACTTTGGCGAGCATGCCTCATACCAGTCATATAGCTGTTGCATGTCATCAGCAGCCTATGCGGGCCCCTTATGTGATGTTCGTGTTAGATCTAGACCATCCATCCAGTGGGCGACCTCGTCCTAGGGGCCTGAAAAGGAAGTAAGGCAGATCTAGTGATCAAGTGGACCACAACAGGGATTGAACGTCCAGTTTTAAAGCCTTTTGGGTCATAGAAGTTTTGAGCCAATATGATATTTTTCCCGCTTGGTTGAGGTCTACACGATCTCCATAGACAGATTATATGTTGCGGTGGGCCACATACGTGGGCCCCACCCTGATATATGTGATTCATCCAGGCCATTCATCTGACGCTGGGCTAGCAGCTCACCTCCTATTTAGCCGTTGTATTGACAGCGGCAAGTTCTGGGGCTTGCCCTAATGTGTGGGACCCACTTGATACATATGAGGTCCATGTGTGAGGACTGGTCCAACCCCTAGTAAGGATGAGCTTGAGCCCAGTTGGACCACCTTGCCTGAATAAGTGACTCGCCCCGGGCTATGTGTCCTTTAGACCCTTCGCCTGCCCACCACCAGTGGAAGCAAGCCTAAAGGGCCTTGTTGTTGTATTCCTTTGAACCTTCTTGTTAGTTGGATAAAACCGTAGAAATACCCGACAAATATAAACCATAATTTTAGGAGATTCCTTGAGTGACATTGGGCCACAAGAATACTTGGGCCGAGTTCGCAAACACGACCTTACAGGTGATGACTTTCCCCTTGGACTTTCCATTTCTAAAATAGTTAAACATAGTCGTATTAGATTTGCTACCCTCAGTTTAATTGAAAATATCAACCTGTGATACCATGTTCGTACTATATGGTAGGCTCACTTGCTAGCTAACCATTGTAATATGACTATCATTCACATGTCTTGATTTACATCTTGTCGATAGTTCTTATATAAATTTCATGATGTCTCCTAGCATATTGTATTGTCACTATTTAGAATCACATGTTGTCACATGCTAATATAATTGCCTTTCCATATATCTCATAGCGCTACACGTGGAGGATTCCCTTATTGTACGCAAGTTATACTTGGGATATAATTAGACAGAACTGTGGAAGAATAAGACCCTTGAACTAGTATCACTTCCTTGATCAAGGGATCTTACTGAAACATCCTTAGGTGGAAAACCTCATGAGCCAAGGATGGTGGTCATGGGATACTATGCTCGAGCTGTCGGCCTACGCTGGGTGATGAGCCCCCCGTAGTGCCCATTAAGTTACCCAAACTGGCTGATTATAACTGGAATAATAATGAGTTTGTTAATCATGCATCCATAGCATATTGACGATGACGAGTGACTAATTTTGAATGTTGTAGCACGTACATTTAGGGTCATTGGGATATCGTTTCGCTAGCTCCCAGACCATCGACCATCGACTATCGACCTACGGTTCCGACTGGATGATCATTCCCAGGTTGATGATTGCATGGGTGACGAGCCTAAGTCTGACTGGATGAGCATCTCC
Organism: Magnolia changhungtana; assembly: GCA_030180095.1. Lineage (NCBI taxonomy): Eukaryota > Viridiplantae > Streptophyta > Magnoliopsida > Magnoliales > Magnoliaceae > Magnolia > Magnolia changhungtana. The sequence continues at coordinate 1,303,152 of JASAUF010000321.1, read as the reverse complement.
AAGTCTAGGTGCACTCATACATCCATGCATATAATAAGACTGCATCTTATCTGTTTGAAATATTATCTTGTTTTTCCTTTAAACTATGTTTGTTAAGGCGACAATGTGAAATCTTGAGGGGAATTCGCACTGAGCTGACCACTCATTCATCCACTATTCAACCGTACAGAGTATACAGGGACGGATGCAGAGAATAACGACGCTGGCCTTGATGGCGCGACCATGGAGCCCAAGGGAGGATACTATGATGACGAGCCACAATAAGAAGCAACAACGTATTTTAGGCTTAATCAGTAGATTGATATTTTGATTAAAATGGTTTAATGTTTTGGAACTTATAAATTTTTGTAACTAAGACCCCCAGCTGAGTGAGTCAAATATTTAGGCTCAATGATTATCTATGCTTCATTTTGTTATCGCATTCTGAATTTATATTCCACTAGTTCTCTGATTTATAGACTCCCGAGTTTCTAAAGCGAGTCTTGTACTCGGGTGTTAGAAATCGTAGCGTTACAACCATGATGTTACATGAAGGACCTATGTTTAGGATTTGACCTCCTCGTTAAGTGAATCTAACCGTCCACTAGCAACCTACAGTGCAGGATCATTGAATTCATCATTTGTCAACCTTCGAAATAGGTGACGAGTGGCACACGACTATATTGTAAGAATGGGACCCTAAATCCCACCCTAAATCATTAGGTGGATAGTCCTTGGGCTCTTAAAATCCTTTGGATAGGTGATGATCAAATCTAAGAGAAATCCGACCATTGTGTTAGCGGGAGTCAACATTTGATCATGAGATCTTTAGGTATGGCCCACCCGAATTTAGGATCTGCCCCATCCTTTAGGCTAGGGCCCTAATGTGGACTGAAAAAGCCAGTGAATGAAGTAGATTTTATCAAGACATCTCTCTGGGGTCCATTCTAAAGTGCATGTATACGAGGAGTGCGTGCACCAGCACCGCACCGGACCAGGAAAACCGGTCAATCGGGTTTGACTCGATGAAAACGGAAAGAAAGCCGGGAGCTTTCTCCCGCTTGCAACGAACGAGCGGATAGAGCCCGTCTTCACTTAACTGTGGCACACCATCATGGATCCTTTGTCTGATCCAAACCGTCCATCATGTTCAGGGCGAGGGCTCGACCAAACCACATCCAGTTTCGCACATTTTTTCTCACATGTTCATACACACAATCTCCGGCATAAACAGAGTTGTGTAAGACTGTTTTACCAAAAATAGAAACTGTGTCAGCGCCGAGCTGGCAATCCGCGTGCGATGGCTCCTGCAGCATCTCAGCCCTCCATTGAGATCCATCCTAGCCCTCCACACTAGGGCTTTCAGGAAGTTGTGGCTTGAACTTTCTCCTGCCACCGCCATGTGTTGGAAAACCAAAACCGTTAACAGGATGTTAATGACCGCTCATTTGGTGGCCCCCACGATGATCAGTGGACCTATCCACGCCGTCCATTCCCCTTTGATCATCAGATCAACCATCCAACGATGACCCGCTTTTAACAGCCGGGTCATCTTCTCCGTTGGCTAAAATAACCCACCACCATTATGTGGGCCCCATCCACTGATCTAAGACAATCACTCGGTGGGTCATGATATTAGAAGAACATTAGTAACATCAGATTACTTCCATGCAACCAGATTCATGATTAATCAGCGACGAACGTGAGCTCTTGTTCGAGCTACCGTTGGAAAGTTGCGATTAATCCTAAGATTAGTAGCCGATGTTTTTGGGTTTTTCAAGGCCTATAAAAGGCATCTCTTAGGGCATCCATCCGAAAAAGAAAAAAAAGAAATAAATAGAAAACGAAAGAGTGAGAGAGTTGAGTGTCGCCCACGGCTGCCGCACCAGCTCGAGTTGAGTCGACTCAGTCCAAATGCTGCTGGAAGCAGCAGAGGGAGAGGAGAAAATAGGAAGAAGGAGGAAGGAGATAGAGAGTAGAGAAGGAAGAGAAGAGAGCGAGCTATTGCACTCGCTGCGCCGCACGAGCTCGAGCTGCGGTTCGAGTCGGGGTTCCTCCCCTGTCCAGAGGAAAAAAAAAAGGGAAGAAGAAGAAAATGGAGAGAAAGAGAGAAGGGAGAAAATAGAAACGAGAGAGAGAGAGAGCGTAGCAGAGAAAAACAAAAGAGAGAAGTAGAGTGAGGACGCTGCCCTCCTTCTTGCCGTCCGCTGCCGCATCAGGCCATGGAGGAGTGGGTTCTCCATCTTGTAGAAAGCAAGCAGAAGATAGAGTTAGGTAGGAAAAGGAAAAGAAAAGAGAAATAAGAAATGAGAGGGAGAAAAAGATAGAGGAGAGGGAGAGTGGGTCGGTGGTTGCTGTTACATCAACTCGACCCAGTTAAGTCGAGTGCGACTCGAACGTTGGCTGGTCCAGACTTGCTGGATGGAGTAGAAGGGAAGAGAGAGATACAGAGAGAGAAGGAGAGGGAGATAGAGAGAAGAGAAGAAGGAGAGAGAGGGAGAGCGCTTGGAGTTTAATGGCTGTCGAGTCGACTCAACTGAAACCAAGTGTATCTTGGTCGAGTTAGGCTAGTCCAGCTAGAGTTCTAGCAGGAAGAGAGAGGACGAGAGCAAGAGAGCAAGAAAGAGAAGGAAGGAAGAAGAAAGGGAGCTTGGGTGCGGTTACTGTCTAGTAAAGTTGTGCTAAGCTTCCATCATTATTGGAGCGTTAGTGGTGGTCGGCTTGTCCAGCAACGTATTTGTTGATTTGGCTGATTTGAGTCCCTAACTAGCTGTGTCAATCAAATTGATCCAATTGTGTAAGTTCAACTCAATTATTTAAATTAGAAATTTATTAGTAATATTTAATTTTATATATTTGAGAAATTTTACTAATTCGAGCTGCTTCACACCTTCAAACCCTATGGCAATGTAAACTCATATCCTAAGGTGATAACTCACCCTTTGAGCTTCCCACTTAAGTTCATCAATCTAGACGTAAATGATGATATGATTTCTCTCATTAAGTTACCTACCCCACTATTGAATATGCTAATTTGTTGTGCAACTACTTCATGTGTTTAATTATATCAAGTATAAATGATTTGATGATAACATGTTATCTTTAATTGTGCATTTGTTAATTAACTGTATGGTGCCACTTGCGCTTAAGTGATGGGATGAATGGGACCTATCATGGACTTATCATCTTGCAGTCCATATTTGACTTACGCGGCTTGGATCACACATCTGCCTTACATGTCTTGGATTGCACATTGTCTTATATGGCTTGGATCACATATTTGCCCTTTGTGGCTTTGATAGAATATCGGTGCCATTTTTGTGGCTTGTTGGTTATATTCGCATATCTTGTTGATTTTTGGGTCATTAGGCGGAGTTCGTTATGATTTCTGGGTGGAGCTGAAGTTCACTTGTCAATTTTCTAGTCATCTTGCGGAGTTTGTACGATTTTCCCATGTTGATTCTCTTTTCATCTTGCAGTGTTCAAGCAATGGTAATTTTTGGGTGGAGTTGAAATTCGCTCATCGATTTTTTAGCCATCTTGTGGTATTCACAAACGATATGATTTCCAAGTGAAGTAGAGTTTGCTTATCAATTTTCTAGCCATCTTGCGGTGTTCAGTCATACAATATGATTTCCGGGTGGTCTAGATTTTGTATGTTGATTTATCTTGTGGTGTTCAGTCGTACTATGATTTTTAGTTGGAGCGGGAGTTTACTTATCAATTTTATAGCCATCTTGCGGAGTTCACATACGATATGATTTCCGGGTGAAGTAAATGTTTATATATTGATTCCCATTATGCGGAGTTTGTTATGATTTTCGGGTGGAGCGGGAGTTCGCTTATCGATTTTTTAGCTATCTTGTGGAGTTCATACTATTTTCGGATAATGTTGGAATGCTCCCGTTGACTCTCTCTTCATCTTGCGGTGTTCAGTAGTACCATGATTTCCGGGTGGAGCGGGAGTTCGTTTATCGATTTTCTAGCCATTTTGTGGAGTTCACGTACGATATGATTTTTGGGTGAAGTAGAGGTTTAAATGTTGATTTTCTATTCATCTTGCGGAGTTCACTTGTACTATGATTTTCGGGTGGAGCGGGAGTTCGCTTATCAATTTTCTAGTCATCTTGCAAAGTTTACATACAATGTGATTTTAGTGTGTAATAGAAAGTTGTATAATTGATGATTTGACTATTTGAACATATTCACTTGCATTGCAATTACGATTATATATTTACTAATGATGAGAATATGTGGATTGACTTAATTTTTGAGTACATGATCATGAATATAAATTGCATTACTTCACATATCCATTCTTATGACTTGCGATATATTCCGGATTATGAATAATGAATGTGTAATCTTAAAGGGTACTCCTCACTCCAATAGTCATTGACGCTATCAAACCATATCAGTTGATGCAAGTGTAGAGTGAGCCGATGCTTTCACTAGGTCGTTAGAGCAGATTGGGTAGCTGAGGAGCTAGATGGGGTCCCTGTGGCTCATATCCAGCATTAGATGATAGATTTCTATTTTTGTTTAATGAACTTTGTTATTTAGGATTGTATAAGTCCTGTATGGGCACTACATTGGACTTTTATCATGGATGAAAAGTTTTTATACAATGCATGGTTTACTCCGCCAACATTTGCTCATAACCATAATTAATGACAAAACAGTTTAAATTTACACTGAATTTAAAGGTTAACACTCGGGTTTTTGAAGAACGAGTCATATACTTGGGTTCTAAAAATCGGGGCGTTACAACGTATTTGTAAGAGGGTTTTAAATTATATGCAGTATGATGTATGGGGGCAGGCGCCCCTAGTTTCTAGTGTGGGGTTGTCATGGTTTGTCACGTTCATTGATGATTATTCCAAAAAAGTGTGGGTTTATTTTATGAAAAGTAAATCCGATATTTTTACCAATTTCAAATAGTGGAAGGCGATGGTGGAAAAACAATCAGGGCAAAAAGTGAAAGTGTTAAGGACAGATAATGGTGGGGAATTCACTTATGGAAATTTCAATCGGTACTGTAAGGATGAATGGATCACGAAGCATAACTTAGTCTGCCATAATGCCATACATCAGAGCAGAATTGTGTGACTAAGCGGATGAATCAAACTCTCACTACAAGAAAAGGGGGCTTTAGCCTCGGTTCAAAACAATGGTTAAAAAGGTTAAAAACTGAGGCTAAAGCCTTTAGCCTCAATTTTGCCTCAGTTATCCAAACCGAGGTTGAAACCCCCGTGGCTAAAGGCTTTAACCTCAATTTTAGCAACTGAGGCTAAAATGACTTTTATAGCTAGCCTCGGTTCTTCAAGTGAGGCTAAAAGACCTTTTTAGCTTCAGTTTTCTCGAAATGAGGCTAAATCAAAATTTTAGCCTCCATTGTTTCCAACTGAGGCTAAATCCAAATTTAGCTTCAATTGCCTCCAACCGAAGCTAAAATTATTTTTAACCTTAGTTCTCAACAACCGAGGCTAAAGCCTTTAGCCACGGGAATTTCAGCCTTGATTCTCAACAACCGAGGCTAAAAGCCTCGGTTAAAAATTGAGGCTAAAAATGTTTAATTTTTTAAAATATTTATTTAAACTATTAATCCATTCATTCAATCCACTCATGAAATAATCAATCATGAAAGTCATAATACCAACAAAATAGTTAACAACAGTCTACTTAAAAGTTTTCAAAATAAACTCAATCAAACTGTTACACAACATTAGGTTCCACAAATATTTATGTTCTTATCTCTTCTGTAATCTCTCTTTTTCTTTTTCTTTGACTTTTCCTGTATCTGTTTTGAATCATCCAGTCTTTTATTGACATTTCTTTCATCTGGAAGCTCTTGTAAAAGGGTTTCTATAGCAAGATCGATTTTCTTGGGCATCTTTACCTGCTAGATCCTCCAAACGTTCCTGCCAAAGGAAGATAACCACCAACAACATTTAAACTCAGCCTCAATGAAGCGATTAAACTAAATCAATACAGACCCACAAGAACTTCTTCACTAGGATTAACATAATTCCCCAGTAATCAATGGTAGAGATGGCCTCAAGCTCACGTTCCAACTACTGCATGGCAACAAGCTTCTGCATAATCATTGCATCATAGCTACCCATCTGCAGGACAGCAACCTACTAATGAGACATCACTAAAATGCCATTTCTGTATTAAATATTCAACTAGAAAAAACAAACCTCCTTATATGAAGGCTGCTTTTGATTTTCGATTACGTCTAACACAACATTAGGTTGCGAATTAGGCAGCCCAAGAGTTTAGCACTTTCTTCTCTGCATTTGCTATCTGCACTGCTTAAATAGCAAGAGAAAAGTTGTGGTTTGAATATTTCAAAGATAATGATGTGAAACAAATAAAAGGGCATCCATTTCCCCATAAATCAATAATATTATTGGCAAGTAGATATCTTTCAGATTACCTTTGCTCAAGATGCATCAACAATTGTATGAGATGGCGACAAAGTGCATGCAGAACATATCTTTGGATTCTTTTCGATAATCACAAAGAATCGATATAGCAAACTCTCGAACATCAAAATCCTATGACATGGAAAAGAAGAAAGAAAGAAAAGATAGTGAACATGGCCCTATGTTCATAAACATTTTTCAAATAAAGATAACAGTTCAAATGCTCATAGAAGAGCCATTGGCAAGTTGTGCCAAAAATTATACCTCATCATTAAGAACAACAAAGATAGCACTCAAACTATCAGCCTGTGCCAAAAATTCATCGAAACCTCCATTTCCATGCAGAGATAGAAAGACTGACTGACGAACACTAACATCAGCATCTGCAACAGCAACAATTAGAAGTTTCTCCACAATCTGCAGAAAGCTCAGAGTTAATGATCAAGATGTACAAGTAAGACCATTTTGCAAATACATATTTGATTCACAGAAGAACCTAAAAGAAGCATAAAAATTTACTTCACATAATCTTGCAAAGTTTTCATGACTTCGAGAAAAAAAAAAACAAGATAAAAATATCACTCTGAAAAGTGCCGAAGGCTGAGGCATAACAGTGAAATTGCAACCACACATTGCCTGAAGAAAATTTGAAACCTTAAGTAGTAACAACTGGACAATGTTTCAGGTAAATTTATTGAAATAAATGGTACATTAAAAAAGGTGGATGATGTTACCTTATAATTCTACGAAACTCCCACTTGTTTCCTGTTTTCACAGGTTTCTTTGGAATGTCCCAAAGTTAAAAGGACTTGACATGATCAGTGGAGTCGTATCCATCAGAATAGGCAGTGTCATCACTGCAAATTAAAGAAGGGCCCCAGTCGAGACGGTCGTCTTCTGTTCCACCTTCAAAGATGCACCATATCCCTCTGCCATCCTGCTTCTCGGCACATCTATGGTTAATGACTATATTTGCAACACATTTGATTCCCTTATCATGCAATGTCGTTATCAATTGCTTCAATTCTTTCTTGTTTCCATATCTTGATGAAACATTGATGGGTAGATAAACATTACAAGAGAAGAAAAAAGGTCCATGCTTGCCCATAACATGCATTAGGGATACAACTGCAATTTTGAAGCATTAAAAAAATTAGGAAACAAAAAACACAACTAAACAATATAGCAATATGCCCTACAACATATCATTTCATTCCCCGCCTTATTTCATCTGTGCTCACTGCATACTAAGCAAAATTAGACAACTCGGTCCTCGACATCATAGTACAACAACATCACTTCCCTCTATCACTGCTTTCTTTTTCCTGAAATAAGTAGGATACAGGGATTTTTAGGAATATATATATATATATATAAAATCAGAGAAATATATATATATATATATATATATATTAAATCAGAGAAATCTCGCAACCCACCTCAAGCTCTAGTGCCTCCACAGGTTCTTGGCGGCAAGGGTTGATGGGTAGCTGCTGGCATTGTGCATACTGCACCATCAGTTGATCCAAAATAACCAAAGCAACAATGGCTTCCACCATCGGCAAAGCTGCAACACCAGCAAGCAATTGTTAACATGAATCTTCTTCCATGATGTTTAATTAGGTTAAATGTAGACCAAGAAAGCAAATGACAGATTGAATGACAGCGGGGAGTTTCCCTGTGAAGGAAGTTTCTGAACAGACCTCGAGGGACCACACAAGGATCATGGCGTCCTCGTGCAATGAGTTAGGTCTCATGTCGGTCTCTGGTCACTGTATGTTGTTTCCTCTGCAAGTGTCGCATAACAAGTCCAATAAGAAAAATAAAAAAAATTTAGCTGTCAGACTGACATAGTGTTCCCTTTTCAATCCATGCTGAATGTACAAGTGTTCTATCAGGGAGTCCAACCTACTGCAATTGTAGAAGTAGGCTTGAAAGCCATCCTCATGGTTATCATTTCACCATTTGATATTCCACCCTGCAAATAGAACAAGAGAAACATTATTCTCAAAACATTATTCTATAAAATGTACAAAACATATACATTTAGGCATTGCATGTAGCGAAATGTATGTTACTTGAATATCAGGACTATAAGTTAACTTCTATTGGTAGTTTTTTACTTGAAAAAGTTGACTAAAACTTGCATTAGTTTGATTGAAGTGGAAAGATGTACCAAAACATTATTTTATGTTAGAGAAATGCTCTAGTGCTCTCATAGCACTATATCATGCTCGTAGTTGAATTGGTTTGCTTGGACAGTCTATTCGTTTGATCTAAATTGTCTAAGCCATTCTTGATTTGGCCTTTTGTCTGTCGCTGTCCCTTTTCCAATCCATGGATGGATGGTTAAGATTGCCTAACGAAAGTGGTTCTTTAGAATCATAAGAAATCCATGATGGGCCCTAACAAACATATGGATTAAATTGTTCACTGGACCCATTACTGTGTAAATGGTCTTGACAGTCCATATTAAAGGGCATTGATCAAATGGTTAAAACTAGTCAGATTGGCATGATATTTGGATGTTAGCCCATGAGATGTGCATTGGACCTAATGAACAGTCCATATCAATGGATTGAAATCAGTGTCTCAATGCAACCAGGAGAACTATAACTTAATAGTGCTTTGAAGAGCACTGGAGCATTTCTCTTTATGTCATATCTTTATCTAAATTTAAATAAAATATTTTATTGATTATATTTTCTCTAAAACTCTAGTGCTATCTTATCTTTTTGTTGATGCTTCTAACTCAACATGCTGGGATCATTTCGAGGCAGGTGGAGCTGATGGGGGGTCATCTTACAGTGACCGGCCGAGAGAAATATGGATCAACATTTACATTTGAATTGCCTTGTAAAATTTCTCTGATGAAGGAGCCTTCCGATCACTCAGATGAACTCTTAGATATGGCTGATCATGAGGCAGTTTCTGATGCCAACACCGATGAAACCAACATCGGTTATTTCCATTTTTGACCAAACAAATTGGGTTCTATGACAAGGACCAAGAACCTGCCATCAGCCAGCAAATTGTATAATCCTCTAGAAAAGCTAAAGGGAAACAATGGAAAACAAAAGCGCTGTTTTCAGGATTTCTAACATGAGATCAATGGAAAGGGAAGACAAGCTCCAGATTCAACAAAAGGAAAAAAAAAAAAACCCAATGATGAAAAATGTTAAAACAAGTATATTATTTTATATTGCATGAAAAAGTGGGACTATTCTTTTACTTTTGGTAATCTTGTGCATGCACCACATAGTAACGAGCATGCTTTGTCGAAGAACCATGATTCATTAAGATAATATAAATCTCGTGTTGCACTGAAACAAGTTGTAGGACAAAGCGTAGGAAGAGAAAATTCAGCAAATGTCTTCCCACATGGTAATCTCGTGCATGCACCCCATAGAATTGAAACAAAATCCAATGAAATCTCTAAGAATAAAGAGACATAAGTTGGATCAAGATCAAAACAGATCAAGCACCAGAAATCAAGAAAAAATTACAAAAACCAAACCCTAAGTGGAAAATTTTGGAGAAATGAGAGGGGGAAGCTCACCTGATTGAAAGTTAAAACCCCTCCTCTGTCCTCAAATAATGTCAACTATAAATCTGAGTAACTTCTTCAAATGAATAATCAAACTGAGAAAAAAAATCGAAAAGGAAGGCAATATGCATCATCAGCTCAAAACAAAAATAAAAAAGCAAAGCTCCAAACAATGAGATCTGAAAGGAAAACAGATCTATCAGCAAGAATCGGATCAAAATCCAACGAAATCTCTCAGAATCGAGAGACATAAGCTAGATTCATATTAAAATAGATTAAGCACTAAAATTTGAGAAAAAAAAAACCATAAGTGGAAAAAAATTGGAAAAAAGCTCGGTTTTTGAGGATCCGATGATCTGAGAGAGAGAGAGAGAGAGAGAGAGAGAGAGAGAGAGAGAGAGAGAGAGAGAGAGAGAGAGAGAGAGGTAGATCGGTAGATCGACGAAGACGAGAGAAATATTGGAGAAGACGGAGAGAAGAGCTAGGGTTCGGTTCGGTGAGGAGCTGCAATTGGTGTATATGCCCCTTTTTTATCTAGCCTGTACGGAAATCGGCAATGAAGGAGCAGATTTCGCAGCAGAGAACAAGGTTTTGCTCTCAGATCGAACACCAAACCCCAATTACTGATATTGCAATGCAGAAACTGCTCAAATCCAATAAATGAGCTAGAAATGACAGGATTTTCCACTTCTTGAGCAAGATTTCAGTGAAATCAGCAAAAAAAAATAAAACTCCTCAGCGAACCAAAAAACGTGGAAATTGGATTTTGAATGGCCAAATGGGGAAAACGCACAAAAATGAGAGATTTCTGCCCCGATTTCTGATTTTTGAGAGGATTTCAGTTGAGAAATCAGTAGAAAAAAAAAAGAGAGAATGAGTACCTGAAATCGGTGAAGAGATTGCTGGTGTGGAGTACAGAATTTCCTTTCGGAGCTGAGGGATTTTGAGAGAGAGCTCTGTTGAGAGAGGGATTTTGAGAATTTCCTTTTATAGCTCTGTTGAGAGAGAGGGATCTTATTCCTCCCCTTCCTGAACGTGCCAACCTCACATCTGTGTGAAACATCAAGGCCGTATATCACGTGGGCCCTCCATGTATGTTCTTTGGCCCCAGAGCTAGGCAGGTCTAGTAATCGTGTATGAGATAAATGTATGCTAAATCTGGACCGTTGGTAGTATTTTCTATTTAATCCATTTTAACTGCTGGTTATGGCTCACCTAATGATTAAGCTGGTCCTGAGCTGGTGCATGCACGGTAAGAAGAACTCAATAGTATTTTTTTATTTTTTTTTACATTTTGATTTTTGGAATATGGCCCATTCATTATTTGATCATGAAATGGGTGGTTTCAATTTGATCAGATGGAGCAATGTCCAAACGGAACATAGCCCACTCATAAAAAATTAGACCTTTCACCTCGGTTTCTATGCAACCGAGGTTAAAATGTAGACTTTTGGCCTCGGTTTGTATGCAACTAAGGCTAAAAATTAGACATTTCACCTCGGTTCGTATGGAACGGAGGTTAAAAAGTAGACCTTTTGCCTTAATCCCTATGCAACTGAGGCTAAAAAGTAGACCTTTTGCCTCGGTTCCTATGCAACTGAGGCTAGAATGTAGACCATTCGCCTTGGTTTCTAGAGGTTAAAAAGTAGACATTTCACCTCGGTTCTTATGCAACTGAAGCTAAAAAGTAGACCTTTCACCTCGGTTCCTATGCAAGTGAGGCTAAAAAGTAGACCTTTCGCCTCGATTCCTATGCAACTGAGGCTAGAATGTAGACCTTTCGCCTCGGTTCCTATGCAACTGAGGCTAAAAAGTAAACCTTTTACCTCGGTTTCTATGCAACTGAGGCTAAAAAGTAGACCTTTTCACTTCGGTTCCTATGCAATTAAGGCTAAAAAGTAGACCTTTTGCCTCGGTTCTTGTGCAACTAAGGCTAAAAAGTAGACCTTTCACCTCGGTTCCTATGTAACTAAGGCTAAAAAGTAAACCTTTCGCCTCGGTTCTTATGCAACTGAGGCTAACATGTAGACTTTTCACCTCGATTCCTATGTAACTAAGGCTAAAAGGTAGACTTTTCGCCTCGATTCCTATGTAACTGAGGCTAAAAGGTAAGCTTTTCGCCTCGGTTCTTAGCAACTGAGGCAAAAGATGAACTTTTAGCCTTAGTTCCTTAGTAACAGAGGCTAAAAGACACATTTAGCCTCCATTTTTTCAATTGAGGCTAAAAAACTGTGGCTAAAGGCCTATTTTCTTGTAGTAGAATTGGAGAGGGCTCGATACATGATCGGTAATGCTAGGTTGGGAAAGGAATTGTGGACTAAGGCTGTTAGCACGACTTTATACTTGGTAAATTAGTCCCCTTCTACGGTTATTGAATGTAAAATTCCACAGGAAGTGTGGAGTGGTCAGCAGGTAGAGTACTCAGGATTGCATGTATTTGGTTGCGACGGTTACTCTCACGCACTATCAGTTAAGAGAGATAAGTTAGACCAAATGGCTAAAAAGTACATCTTTGTTGGCTATGGTAGTGGTGTGAATGGGTACAACTATGTGAATGGGTCACACAAAAAATCATCCTTAGTCGTGACTTTAAATTTGACAAAGGATTCTTATTCCATAAGGATAAACACAAGGAAGCGAAAAAAGTTGGTTGTGGACGTTCAGTTAGACAAAGATGAGACGCGGGCTAATACTAAGATGCAAATAAATGTACAAGAGCAGGTGGAGCAGCCACATGTGAAAAGGAATCTGTCAATGGATCATAAGTTACCGGATAAATACAGGGATGACTCAAATATCGCATTTGTCCTCATTACAGATGAGGGGGATCTGTCTACTTTTCAGGAGGCTCTTGATGAGGCAAATGCCAAAAAGTATAAAGCAATTATGAATAATGAGACGGATTCCTTGTACAAGAATGAGACGTCGGAGCTGGTGGAGCTTCTCATCGGCCGAAAAGCGATCGAGTGCAAGTGGATCTTAAAAAATAAGCATGATAGGTACAAGGCAAGGTTGGTAACGAAGGGATATGCTCAAAGAAGGTTTGGATTTCACTGAGATATTCGTGTCAGTAGTAAAGCAAGTATCTATCAGTTTCGTATTGGCACTAATTATCCAATACAATCTCGATATGAAACAAATGGATGTGAAAACTGCCTTCATACATGGGGAATTGGAAGAGTAAATTTACATGAAGCAACCAAAAGGTTTCAAAATACAAGGAACAAATAATAAGCTTTGGAGGTTGAAGAGGTCATTGTGCAGCTTAAAACAGTCACATAAGTAATGGTATAAGAAATTTGATTGTTTCATGGTGAGAAAGAAGCTTATCAGGAGTGAGTATGATCATTGTGTCTATTACAAGACACAAAGTAATAAGAAGTTTATTATCTTGGTTTTGTACGTCGATGACATGCTTATCGCCAGCCATAACATGTATGAGATCGACATACTGAAAACTTAGTTATTAAGGACATTCAGAATGAAAGATCTGAAGGCCGTAAAGAGGGTTCTCGTCATTGATATACACAGAGACAAGAATAGGAGAAGGCTATGGTTATCTCAGAATGAATACCCTAAGAAGGTATTGATGGAGTATGGGATGGACAAGGCAAAGCTGGTCAACTTTCCCCACGTGGCTTATTTTAAGCTTTTCTTCTGAATAATATCCTAAAACAGATGAAGAAAAGTACGTTATGTCTCGTGTGCCTTATTCAAGTGTAGTTGGTAGCTTGATATATGTCATAGTTTGTACAAGATCAGATATTTCACATGCGGTGGGTGTTGTTAACAGATATATGTCTAATCCCTTTAAGCAACACTGTGAGGCAGTGAAATGATTACTTCGATATATTCGAGGTATGCAGGACTACATCTTATCATTTGAAAAATCAAAGGACATGCTAGTAGACTATGTGAAATTTTGATTATGCCGAAAACGTAGATAACATAAGGTCAACTTCTAGTTACTCGTTTGTGCTAGTGGGTGGAGCAATCAGTTGGATGTTGAAGCTTCAGTCTGTAGTGGCTCCTTCCACAACTGAAGCTGAGTATATGACAGTGACAGAAGCATTTAATAAATATGTTTGGTTGAGAGAGTTGATAAATCAATTGGGGCTTTAGCAAGATGCTGTGTCAATCAATTATGATAGTGAAAACACGATCAATTTAACTAAGAATTATGTTTATCATTCACGTCCTAAACATATTGATGTGCACCATTATTTTTTCTGATAGGTGCTTGAGGAAGGAGGCATGAATCTAGAGAAGATTCATGAAAGTATAAATTTGGCTAACATGCTTATGAAGGTGGTTTCCACAAAGAAATTCAAGTTATGTGCAACTTCTCTGGGCTTGGTGAAGGCATAAATGGAAGATGGACTGTGCACGAGAAGCGATGGTGGAATTATAATAGAAGGCGAAATTAGATATGGTAATTAATAATGAGCTATGAAGAATGAAGATTGAAGACATGATTGATATTGTTTTTTGATATCTTAAATCTGTCAATAACAAAGTTTGTCAATGCCATCAATAGACCACTTAATGCCATCGAGCAGATGTCAATGCGATCGACAGGTGCTCAATGCCATCGAAAAAATCTAAAAAATCCATGTTGGTTGCTGGAACGTTTTAATGTTGCTACTCAATGTCATCGAAGTAAGTTCGATGCCATTGATATATTATCGATGGGTTGTTGATGACATCGAAGATTCCATCAAAGATGTGCTTAGAATTGCATAAGTGCGGAATTTATTTATATTTCGATTATGATAGCATATATATTGGGTATAATCGGGATTAGGGTATAGATGAAGTGTTCTATGGCTTTTTAATTCGTTCCTAAGGGTTTCAAGGGTGTAGCTAGAGCTTGTGAAGTAGATTTGAGGCTTGTTCGAATCGGTAAGACTCCATCGCTTGTAATTTTTGTTTTCATAGTGCATTATCATCGCTTTGTACCGTCATTTTTTCCCCAAATATTTTTCCATGTAAATTTCAAATTGTTCTTGTTTGGACTTGGTTGTGTGATTGTGAGTGCTTTGCTTGATTCGTCTTTGTGTGCTTCCACGGTTCCCCAACATAGTGAGGATAGCCTGTTTGTATAGAGAGAGCTGGTAAAATCGAATTCATGCCAATTGTCAATGTTGTTGATCTTGAATCCTGAGGTTTCCTTCTCATGTTGTGTGCTTGGTGTGGTTAACTTTAGATACCGGAAAGAATTGAATTCCTGCCACCATGCAAAGTTCGTATTTCGAAGGTGCATTTGTTACATAGAAACATAAAGTGCCATGTGTCAAGCTTTAACTAATGGGTGGTGGGTGGTGGAAATTAGATTCCCACTAACACCAATATCTTTTAGTTTTCCAACAGGCTTGGTTCGTGAGGATATAGGAGAGCTCCCTAGATGACTGAATTAGGGTTTCAAGTGTCTTTTGAGTCAATCAAGCATTTAGTTTTGAAATCTGGATTATATAGGGTAGTTCTCTTATTTTTGGCGGGGTGCCTACACTTTTGTGTATCTTCTACTTATCATTTACATGTATTTTTTTTCTTATTTTTTCTCTATCCTCTCCTCTTTTATCTCTCATATACACCATCTATAAAAATAGAGGTCACCCCACATTTTGCACAATTACAATAAACCGTCTTGTTTAAATTTGCTCAACTTCAAGCAACTAGCATACAACCTGTTAAACCCTATGTCTCTCCCCATCTTCTTCTTCTTCTTCTTCTTCTTCTTCTTTTCCATTTATTTTCTTTGAAGCAGGTGACATAGGTTTACATGTGGGCCCACCATGGGCATAGCTTCCATCCATACCGTTTATCAAGTTCACCTTACTAAGATCAAGGCCTTCTCTTTCTTCTCACACTCATGATTTTGGTTGACACGCTCATCATAGTTCATGAATTGTGTGAAGCTATCATGGTGTGTGTGGGAGACCATATAAATTATAGGTTTATATGAGGACATTGGGATAATAAAAAAATAGACCCAAAGCTCATGCAAGCCACACATAAACTAAAAGTTTTAACCTTATTTTCCGTTACTGCTGTGTTACGGTCCAAATGAGTTTGGAATGGATTTTATGTCCTTTTTTTTTCTTTGCCATGAACATGATTATAACATCCTGAATTTTTGTTATTTTGGATTGCCAAAAATCCTTTTATACACACACACACACACGATTGATCTTTTAAACATTGAGTTTAGCCCCGTGATTTGTTCACATAGGGCTCAAACCTGGCCAACCTATCACTGACCAATCAAGACAACCATAACCAAATAAAGACTTACCTAAAGCCGAGACAACTATGGGTCAGATCTTAATTAATAAACCAACTCAACCCAATTACTCATTTAGCCTACGAACCAACGATTTAGAGTGATTATGACTAAATCGTCATTTTTGCTAATTACGAATAGGCCACACTATGAACATAGTTAATCTAAACTCTAATAATTGCGCATAAGAAATCTTGTTACCCAATTAATTTCAGAAATGCCCCGATTATCCAAACAAGCTCTAGACCGTTCGTTAGGGGGCCACTAGTTCCGAAACTATAGACTAATGTCTGTCTCACTGGGCTCAACGTCCATTGCGGGTGGCGAATCAAGATAGTATCCAAAACTACACAACTTGGGCCAGAGGCCAAGTGCTTAAAATGCGCAAATACTCAAGGCTGAAACCTAAAACTTAAGTGAAATGAACCTTTCACTCTTTCGTGAAGTTGTGGCTTTTCAACCGTTAGATCGAGACCAAACTCAAGGTATGAGTTAAAGATATTTTCTTGCTCATATCCGTATAGCTGCGGCCCCGATCGAGCACTGACGATCGTCAATCATAAGTAAGGTCCCCGCGGTCGATCAAGGCACTCGATCTCAACCAAAATTGGTCCGATTGTTTATCTTATGATAGGGTATCCGCCCCATGGCAGGATGGGCCAGCGGGCCCTTAAAATAGCCCTATGGGCTAAAATCCAGCCCACTAGGGACATACGTGCTAGAAAAAGGCCCCCAAGGCCATTTAGACATAAAATCTGGGCTATATAAGGCCCAAAAATTCACTCCCTCACTCCCCATACAAATTTTCAGCTGCAAGGGAGAGAGGGAGTGGGGAAAAGTGGAAGGAGCTCCTTAGGGGAGTTGTTTTGGGGGTTTCCCTTGCCGCCGCTGCCCACGTTAAAGCCCGTAACTCCTCCCCACCGTAGAGAACAACCCACTGACACTAAAGAGGTAATCCTCTAGCCCTCTTTAAAATTTTGAGCCTTCGAGCTATTACATGCGCCCTTACTAGCTAACCTATTCGATGTAGGGTTACAATCCATCAATTGCTAGGCCATTATCCTAGGAGCAGTACTAGAGAATCGTCGGACCACCCCTCGGTGCAGACCATTACCTTTAAGTTTCCAATTATCAAACTCATACCACAATTAATGGTTTCTATAGTGAATAGATGAATGTATGATAGTTAATATTGATTTGTAAATGCGTAGTACGTAGACAAATGCATGTTAACCAGTGTCGATTATTAATTTGGGTAATGTAAGGGCCAATGCATGATAATTTGTGTTGATTTATGAATGTGTACTACATAGACGGATGCATGTTAACCAGCGTTGATTATTGATTTGGGTAATGTATGGGCTAATGCAAGATAATTAGTGTCAATTTATGATTGTGTAATGCATAGACGGATGCATGCTAACCAGTGCTAGTTACTATTGGTTGCGCGTGGATGAATGTGTGTTAATCAGTGTCAATTGATGATTAAGATACTACGTAGATGAATGCTTGCTAACCAGCGCACTTATATGCCCACTCACTTACTATGAATTATTAACTTAATGTAATGCCACCTATATGTTCAATAAAATGCCCAATAGAGTGGAATTCTTTGAATTACCATTTACATCCCTCTGTGTAGTCACGTTAGTCAGTTTATTAGCGTGGTTGACTGACCGAGACTACCTGAATTATGGGGTTGGCTGACAAACCGCAAATCTGCGAGGGTGGTCCCGATTTGGTTGGTCGTCCCAGACTAGTCCAATTGATCCGGACCGAACACGGATAACTGGCAGTAGTCGAATTACATGGGATGCTTACACCCAATGTCGGTTATACCAGAGTTTATCTGAGTCAACCGAATTAGCTTAACAGTCGACCAATTATGTGTGTTCACCATGTATGATCACGTCTGCTTGAATCTGAAGTACCCCTTACCTTTGAGAGGCCTACTATTAACCATTAGTGATACAATTTCCAAGTCTCGGGAGCTGGGCATGGTGGTATGGGATACTGTGTCCGTGCTGTCGGCCTGCGCTGGGGTGATGAGCCTCCCAGTAGTGACCACGAACACAGGAGATGATAAATCCTTATTCCGTCAAATTACTAAGCCGATGGTTCCATGCCAGAGTACCGTTCGAACGACCCGGGCATTAATAGAATTGGGTGACAAGTGTAACGCCCCGGTTTTCGAGACCCGAGTATAGCACTCATCTCTCGAAAACCCAGGTGTTAACTGATAAACAAATAGATAATCAAACTCAAATCAAAGTGCGATTAACGGAATTAAGCGTAGTATAGATAAACCCAAGCAGTAATAAATCCTGGGCCACTTAGCTAGGGCCCAAATACAAAACTTTAGTTCTCAACATGAAATGAAATGTTAATAAGCAAGAAAGCTACTGATTTAATCCAAAATAGCAGCCGCGTCTTGTACGGCTCCTCATTGTAAGCCTCCTCCTCGACCTCCGTCGTCTCCGGCTCCTCCGCAACTCCCTCTGTTCCTGTGTCCTCTGTACGGTTGAATATTGATGAATGAGTGGCCAACTCAGTGTGATCTCCCGCTAAGATTACACACCGCCGCCCCAAACAAGGAATAACATAAAAGCATACAGATAATCCAAAACACAGTAGATGCAGTCTTTTTAAATGCATGGATGTATGAATGCAAATATCGGCCCGGGTAAAACGTCCAGACGGCCTATGTCCCGGGAAAAACATCCGGACGGACATGGGGGTCGTCACCCAGGGATAAGACTGGTCATTAGCGCAACATTCAGCGTAATCGTAGGGCAAAGTGATCCAAGTCAATATCACAGTCAAATGACTGGTCACAAGCGTAACATTCAGTGTAATCGCAGGGCAGAGTGATCCAAGTCATCGAAATATGCTATGTATGCATGACTTGTCAGCCCATTATTAGTCCATTTGTAATCAGCCAATTTAAGTAAGCTCACGGTCACTACGGGGAGCACATGGCCCAGCGTAGGCCGACGGCTCGGGCATAGTGTCCCATTACCACCATCCCCGGCCCATGAGACTACCGTCTTAGGGTGTGTGTAGCACCCACTAACATGTGGTCAATCAATTTAACATAACGAGGTTACCACCAATGCCGATTAGGGGTGAATGTTGAAACTACCAAAAGTGGCGATTTAAACATGTCGGCATGAATGATTTAAAAATGGATAAACGACGGTATTTGGAAGGGTTATGAGATTCACCCCTAGTCAGTTAGGTGAAACCACACATAGATGGTAAACCCCATGATCAAGTACCACAACCAAAACCTCCATGTCAGGGGCCTACTTATGTCACAACCATCTAGTTACACCCCAAGCACGGACTCTCCTTTGTTAGGACTTCCCATGGAGAGATTTTATCAGTATGTATATCATAACAACATATATTACAATATGAAAAGGAAATAAGGAATGACACATGTATTCATATCAATATACAACAGCTGAGTTTACATGGCATAAATGACTAGACTATTTACTTAGATGCAGGCTTAAAATATCAAGAATCTAAATAATAATAAGCATGAGAATTATTATGTTAAACAGATAAATCAAGTAAATATGGTTTATTCTCATACACAGTTTATCATTAGTCTAGCTAACCATTTTCACTAATAAAACTGTTACTTCCGATCTAGTTAAGGGTGGAAAGCTTAAGGGGAAAGAATCATCACCAGACGAAGCGTAGAGTGTCCCTTGGTGCGGGTTTCTTTGAGAAGCTAGTGCCTCCACGTCGCTTGAACGGATCCCTAGAGAAAACTGCTTGCATCAGACGAGAATTTCTGAGGTCTTGACCATAAGGATTGGTGGGAGCTTTGAAAAATCCGTGGTTAAGATGGTTTGGGCTTCCACCAAGGGGATCAGGCCCATCAATCTCTTACCCCAAATGTGAGGCCCAATTATTGGGTTTTACTACGATTCCGGGGTCCACCACCTAAGTCAATGGAGAGTCACTGTTTTAACTCTTCATGTGGGTGGGACTAACCTGGTGCGTGTGGCTGATCTTCACATGGCAAGGCCTACTGTCTTCAGGATGGGCTTGTCAAATGGACAGCGGCCCAGGTGTCCATCAGTGGATTCCCATGTGATGTAGCTCACATATGACACATCACGTACCTACATTTGGTGGGTACCCACTGTCCAGAGATATGAACGGTGAGGATGTGGACGATCTATATCAAGGTGGGGGTCCAATATGTGGCCTACTTGTAGAGCAGAGTGGATGGACGGTCGGGTGCAACCATATTTATGAATAAGAGGTACCTTATATAAAAGTCTCATGCATATGTAAAAGTCTCATGTATGTACAGTATGTCATACAGATACATATATATATATATATATATATATATATATATTTATATGAATGAGGCATGCTCTCTTATGCACCTACACACGTGCCATGGGTGTCGAATCCGATCGGTCCATAAGATGCACAATTCTAAGAAACCCTATGGGACGAATTTTCACCCTGATCTAAGGTTCTGGTGGCCCATATCAAAGGTAAATGAAATTTCAAGGGAAGAAACTATTTGCATTAATCATGGCCCACCTAAGTTTTAGTTTTGAGTAAAAATTGGCACCAGGGGGTCTTCTGAGGTTCTGCTCCATGTGGACCATTCAGATTTTCCAGACTCACCAGCCATGGTGAGATCTCATTTTTTTTTCCTGGCAATCAGTTCACGTGAACTGATGTGCATGCGTGTGTTGTAGGAATTGCTCCCACGTGTTAGTGTGTACGTACACCATTTTTTTTTCTCTTCACAGGTGGGTCCCATTTGGACCTTCCATGCATGCAAATCAAGGTGGGTCCCACATAGTGCCCATCCACCAGCCTCATGTTGAGGCCCGATACAGAGCAGCCCACTTAAATTTGGCAGGGCCCACCTGTATTTGCAGGCCCATAACCAGCTCGCCCTTCTTACAAAAAGTCGACGTGCGTCAACCTTTGTTCGAAACAGAGGTTTCGTTCCCTCGTTGTAGGCCACCCTCACGGGGTGAAAGGTAGATCTGGACCGTTCATCAGGTGGAGGGAAGAAAATCATCCAGGGCCATGTCGGATTTCCTTGGCCATGAATGCACACGTGGTCTCTACGGCGATTGGAAGGAGACCGCTCACCTGTATTTGAGGCTTGATTAACTCGGTGGACCATATCATTAGATGCCCAGAGCTCGCCATTCATGGTCGGAATTGCAATAGGAGGACTGTGGACGGTGTGGATATGAAGCAAGGTGGCCCACGGTATTCGTACAGGGCCCACCTGTATTTTAACGTGATTAGGTCCAAACAGGGTCCTCGTTTTTCTTTATCCGCCTGAAACTAGCTATTGTTTGGCCTTGTTTGGCCGTAAATACCATTACCTTCACGCCCTAGATTTTGCATCTTGGCAAGGCTTTAGTTAAACGACCCTCTAGCTCGAGAGGCTTTTAGTTGAGTCTGGTTTTCGGCCGGAGCAGAGGTCCGAAACGGCTATTGTTTGGCTCGTTCGACACTAAAGTGGTTGGACCAAACCCAACCATTGGCTTGCTTGGTCTCGGTCGAGGCGATTGTTCCTTCTATTAGGAACTACGGGGGAATGAAAGGGAACAAGCGGTTTACACCCGAAACGGCATTTCTCCTTCTCTCAAGTCAGAATGAGGCTCGGCCTTCTTCCTCACTTTCTCTCTTTTTCTTTTCTCTTGGTGTGCATTTCCTAGGGCTACAGTGCCCTCTTTTATAGCCATCGAGGGAGAGGGACGGACGGTTGTGATCGTTCTCACCGTGGACGGCTGAGATTTGCATTTCCTAAAACGGAAAGTCGGTCTCTCTCTCTCTCTTTCTCTTCACAGGATCGGGTCGGGCTATACTTGGCATGGATTGGACAGTGGTGTTCAATCTGTTTCGTTTGAGAACACCTGATCAAACGGTTATACCATTATGATCGTGTGAGTCCCGTGAAGAAATTGAACGGATAAGAACGTCCGGAAAGTGGCCGTGGTGGCCCACTTATGGGTTTGAATTACGTCGGTTTAAAATATCTGTTTGGCGAGATATTTTTTTTTTGTAATTTACAAAATGGTCGGTCAAAGCATGTTTGACCGAGCCAATGGTTCTGGTGCACCTCATGCACAAGTACTCTTTGTGCATAAGCATTGTGTAGAGGCCTATAGAAATGTTACTACCGCGATCCACTCCATCCATTTACATTAAGGACCTTACTCAGGGATCCTGGTCCATTTTGGATCGATGGAGAGTCCTAGGTGGCCCGTTACGTACCAAAAGCTTTGAGCTATTTTTGGCCTATACGGCATGATCTGTTGGCCACAATTGGACCCGATATTTGTTTTCAATGGTTAATGTCAAGTACTAGTTATGATGAAAGCGTGGTTTGTCACTAACTAGTTCTCATGTGTTGGTGACAAGTGTATTGCGAGATTAACTATCGTAATGACTTTAATTTAGAGTGTCTGAGTAGTCTCACCTTCCTGATTGACATGGTGCGTGCTCTGACCCTTGAAGACCCTGATGGATGGCTTTAATGTCGCTCGAAATCCTCATCCTGTGTATGTTGAGTTTGAGTTTTTTTATTAATCCAATCTGCTTTAGGTTAACGTGGATTAAAAAGGTAACACCCGCGTGTTGAAGGTACGGGGTGTTACAACAAGCCATTTTTCTTATGGTGATTTGGTTATGTGACAAGCCCGCACCTCGAAATTGAGTGATCATACTCGATGTTAGGGTGACAACCCCTGCTGAGTTGATCCTCATATCTTTGAGTATCATGACTTACCTTTGAAATTATTGATTTATGGGATAAATGGGTGATACCTAAATTTGGATCATGGATCGCAGGCTTAGAGCCGCTACAACCGCCATGGGCCAAGTGATTTGGATAAGGCCATTGATTAAATTGAGGTGTTTTAGCTTCCCCAATCTTGCTAGATGAACGGACTTAATTAAATACTGGGTTAACATGAACATTCATAGCATTGCATTAGCATAGGTTGACGACTTGGTAGTCGAGGTCGCATTAATGGAGTGTTGGTCATATGGGAATGTATAGATGAAGTCGCTTGAGGGAGTGTTGGATGGCGAGAGCATGCATCATATCATAATACCATACATGTGCATTAACAAAAGCATCTAGGGAATGTATGCTTAAAATGTCTTTCATTAATTGTTTATGTAGATTTGATAGCTTGTGTAACTTGATGTTAATGGAACCACTGAGTTGATCACTCACTCCCAATCTGAGACGGTGTTTTAAAACATTAACCAGACCCTATCTTAGATGCAGGTATCATAGAGTCCGACGCACTGGACGAGGCGTCCATAGACTTAGAGGAGGAGCTCTCATATTTCTAGTTGTTGGGCGGGTCCCTATAGGTTACCTTAGGGCCAGTGATGGGGCTTAGGGTAGGGACACAATTTGTACATTTTTGGACTATATGTGTTTTTGTCGGGATGCGGTCTCGTGAGCTGATCGAATACACATCATTTTGCTTGTTACATATTAAGGTTAAGTTACGTTTACTTCCACATACTGGCATGGTCTATTAAATTCTTTGAATGCTTATACACTAACTAAATAAACTCATTTTTTCCCACTTTCACAAGGCATAAGTGGCACTCGGGATATCGGGAGTCGAGTATTCGCTGGGCCCTTGAAATCTTGAGCGTTACAATGATCAATGGAGTGAATTTCATTACCTAAATTACAGTGGACCTCACAAAGGATGGGAGTGGTACAATTGGGCTAGCCAAGATAAAACCACACGTGTACATCTACCCATCACATGGTCCCCTACCATAATATTATCTTTTATCATTTATTGGGTATGGGCTTGAACCTAGGACTTCAATGATGAAATGCACTTAGTCTACACCTAAGGAATGGGCTTAAACCCATTAGATCAGGTTGGGTTCAGTAGGTCGAGCAAATTTAGGCAAGGTTGAGTCAGATTGAGAACAATCACACATGTATTCAGGTTAAATTGAGTAGATAAGCATAAAATAATTCAAGGTTAGGCTTAGATTGGACACCTTGAATTGGAATTCAGGTCAGATTAGCTAGTGGGCTGGGTCCTCTTGAGGTGGGTCCGGCTCGGGTTGATCGCTGACCCGATCTGACCTGCTCTAGTTGGACCTCTTCACATGACTATGGTGGGTTTTAATTTTCAACCGTAAGCCATGCATACATACTAAATTTGTGTATCATCCTAGCATAATTCCGTGAGAGATGGGTCTGCCATATTGCAATTCTTCTGGGATTTTCATGTGGGTGGGAGCCATAGGGTGACATGTAAATCAAGTGTACCCATATTCGGGGCGAGTGGTGGACGACTAATATTAATTTAATATTTTAGCAGATATACACAAATTCATCAACATCTATCTATATAGTATGTCAAACTACCCATGTAGAGTTGTTCATAAACATTATATATTCTAACAGTTTCTAGAACATAAAATTGTCCCATTTGATACACGACCATAAAAATTAAAATGAGAAAAAATATATAATTGTCAAATATGAAGCTGGCGAAAAAGAATTTCACAAAAAAACTACCTAATCAATATGAAATTTACATTCTAATACTGTAACAACCCGGATTTTTCCCAACCTGGAATTAGACGTCCTTAGGCAATGGGCCGCTCCTGACACCTTATTAACTTGTCAGAACTCAAATCCCAGAGTCTAAAACTGCTTATGAACCCATTTCCTTCACAAATCCAATCCTTTACCACCTTGTTCTTTCAATTTTTCTAAGTACTTTCACCCTAGACACTATCTTAAACTATTTAAGTGTTATAACTTGGATCACCTTACATATAAACTCCAAAGGCCTAAGTACCACCTCGACCAGAAATCACTTAGGATTAAATCCTTTAGAAATGAGACAAAGTAACTAAGTGCTAAACTAGATTAGCTACGAAATCCATTTGAATCGCTTTAAATACAATCTGTAAGACCCAAAACTTGTGGAATCATTGACGCTAGGTTACCCTAAAACCTAGGATCAAACTCATTACCCGACTGCTCTCGGGAGCACGTTGAAACTCCGTATCAGATCTGGATCGCATATCGGAAGTCTGAATAACTCAAAGTTAAGGACTTAGGACCACCTCGCTGGGCTTGACAACCATCTCGGAAATCAAATCCAAACAAGGTGTCCCACACTTCGCTTGAAAACGAGTCCGAGCAGAGAGAGTGTGAGAACCCTTGTTTTCTTTACAAAATAAATATCTTGAATAGTAATCCGAGACTGTCGCTTGTGGATCAAGATAAGCAATCGACCGTCGACCGACCAAATTATACCCTCGGATCAGGAAAAATTTCATACACATTTACATGTACTCGGAATCTCCAATCGAGACCCACTGACCGTCGAACTGAAACTGGTCCGCCACGCGTGATCTAGAAATCTGACTGAAATGAAAACTTAACTAAACGTAGATCCAATGACGGTGAGCTTAAGTCCGACCTTTGGCTCAAGGAGGCCAGCCAGAAGTCCTCCGTTGAGCTGAAACCAGCCCACTTTGGCTATAACCCAAGTATACCTTGAACTTAAGTCTATTTCAGAGACTTTTTAGGCTATATAAGGACCTTAGAGCACCCCCTCTCACAGCCATACGAATTTGGAAAAAGCCCTAAGTAAAAAGAGAGAAAAAGAGAGAGAAAGAGAGTTGTGGGAGAATCTCCCTCCTACTGTTTCCAATCACCACACGGGCTGCACCACCCATTTCTTGTCGCTTTCCCAGCGATACCGACTCCGTTTTAAGGTAAGGAACCCTAACCCTAGATTTTTGAGGTGTGAGGGTTATAGGTTATGAAATAGCTAACCGATTTCACTCTTTAGACTATAAAACTCCCGAATACGGAAGCTCATCAAACCTTGCTGATCCGTTGAGATTCCAAGGAGTAAGGTGTGGACTTTAAGTGTATAGGTTATGGTTTTCAACGCTTTCAATGTTAGATAATGATAGATTCATGATCTGTATGCAATTGCACATGTACAAAGTGCTTTCCGTTTTCTGTTTTGATTAAAGTTGTAGAATATGAAATTTTACATATTCTAGGTATTCGTAGAAAATACCGTATACGTATATTTTTTAGAAATGTGTTTGACATGATTATTTGTTGTATGGATATACGAAATATGGATAAAATACTTATTTGGCGAAAGGATTCGCCTAAATGCATGTTTTACTAATATACACTATGTATGTAGAAATACTGTATTGTAAAAAATACCGTATACATGTATATTTTAGAGGTGTGTTTGCATGATTAATTGTTGTATAAATATATTATGTGTGCGTAAAATACTTGCTTGGCGAAAGGATTCGCCCTATTACATGTTTGCTAACATACACTAAGTATGATGAAATAGTGTGTGTTATGTGTTTGTGGAAATGCATGTATGAATAAGTGTTGGGATGTTGATGCCTTAGGAGGATGTTGAGATGGGATTCTCGACTACCTTAGAGACATGTATAATTACCTCCATGAGATTGTTTACTTAAACCGCTTACTTGTAATATATGTATTTGTATTTCTATTGATGTAGTGCTTTACAACATGCTTTATATCATACTTTATAACATGCCTGCTAGCATGTTTGAATTACTTTGTTTATCATGCTTTACTCCACATGCTATGGATGAGAATTGATTGAGTTTGAGACTATGTCTATAGTCCAGACAATCGGTACCATATTTGAGATCGTGGCTGAGGTTCATGTCGCCACGTGGGATGTGTTTGACGAACCCGAGTCATACGTCAGTTGGCGACAGTGGTTAGGCCACGCAAAATGCTTATGCACTTTATGTCGTTCAATTGATTGTGTGCTCGAGCTAGTCAGGCCTGTCAAGTAACCCGATGTGTCTAATGTATGTTCACCATGTTTGGTCGCTACTGCTTGAACCTAGGGTACCAAACTTACTAGTGAAATCCCTTTTAACCATGGTACCTCAATCCGCTAAGACTCATGAACCGGGCATGGTGGTATGGGACACCGTGGTCGAGCTATCGGCCTATGCTGGGGCCACGTGCCTCCCCATAGTGACCAGTGAGCAACCAAACTCGTGAACCGATTATGGTGGTATGGGACACTATATTCGTGTTGTCGGCCTACATTGATAAGGTGAAGGGGGAGTGGTGCAACGAATACGAGTAACAGCCCTGACAGCCCTTTGTAGTGACCTCGAGCATACTCTGAAATCGCGGTGAGCCTTAGAGTTTTGCCGCGGTATATAGAGTATGAACTAGGCCTGTTTCTGTATAATGATGAATCGTTTAAGAGGTGATGGGGAGTGGTATAACCTTTGTGCGTAACAGCCCTGGCAGCCTTTGTAGTGACCTAGAAAACACACCATCGTCTAATATTAACTAGGACTGAAGACCCTAGAATGGATCATGTTTGGGAATGATACAAGGGAGGTACCTTAGTTTCCCAATCCTGCTGTTTGAAATGGACTAATAAATACTCGGTAATCATGCTCATCATGCATTGCATGTGCCTGAAAGATGTGGAGCATTGAGGGATGAAAACATGCCGCGAACCTGAGATGGTGTCGCACGAGGGAGGGTGTGGTGAGGGCATACATCATATCATTCATACTCGTATTAATAAGAGTAGTTAGAATTGTTTGATTGTACTGCTTTATCATTACTGCTTGACTGAGTTGATAACATGTTAACCTATGCTTTGTTGTTCCACTGAGTTGATTACTCACTCCCACGTTACGGGACGATGTTGTACACACCAACCAGATTTGTTGAGTTTCAGGTGATGGCGATGCTTATGAAGCAGAGCCGGACTACTTCTATGATGATGAGGAGGAGTTCTCCTATCTGTATCTCTCTAGCAGGTCTATGAAGACATGATATTGTATTGACGGGGCTATGGTACTTAGGATAGGAGACATTACACTTCCTCCCATTAGGTATATTTTAGAATTGTACTTGTAATTAATTAACCTGGTAACATCATCACACTCTGGAGACTCACCATGGTTTATATACTTTATATGTCTATCACAGTCTTCCGCTTGCAATTTAACTATCTCTAGAGTATGATATTTTGTTTTGGCTTAATCTCACTTATGTTCAATGCACGAATACAGTCAACATTCAATCATCATTCATTTTGTTGCATAAGTGATGTTCTGGAACTCGGGAGTTGAGTTTATGCTCGACCCCTAATTTTCGGGATGTTACAAATACCTTTTTGAAAAAAGACACCTACTTGCATGCAAGCTAATGGGTTAGTTGCTTAGGTGAACCCTATCTTATGTCAAATGCACCTCAACGACCAGGAGCGTCACCTCATGTCAAGCCAATGGCCTGAAAATCAACTCCACTTGTGATTAAAGTAGACATTATTTTAAATAGTATATAGGACAATGCTTGCCTCTTAAATTGTTTACATTGGTGTGGTTGCGTCACAGGCCTAAAGTTTTGTATGAAATCTAATGGTTGAAGTGAATTTCATGTGATTATCATGGTAGGCCTATAAAAATCAAGGGCGTCTCTCTCCCAATTGTTTCCTTTAGTGTGGCCCACCAAAATGACTGGTCAACCTAATTTTTTGCCTCTTAGACTAATATGACACTAAATATCTAATGGTAGAGTGGATCTTACATAAACATCATAGTGGGCCCATTAAAATCAAGATCTACCTCCCATCCAATTTCCTTTTTCAGATAAATAATGTTTGTGTAGTTGGAGGATGAGCCAAACTTAATTCTTAGCAAAGGGCATTATGATGTGTATGTAACACCTACTCTGACCATTAGATGCACAATCCCAGTTTAGATCAAGTGCAAAAGGAAAAAAAATCGGGCTGATTTGTTATTCAAGTGAGCTACACCAAAGAAAAAATTTGGGAGAGAAATGTCCAACCTTCATTTTTATTGGGCCTACCTGATGATTATATGAAATCCACTCTAACTATTAAATGCCACAATAAAAAGTCAAGCCCATCCATGCTTCAGGTGAGCCATATACCAAGGGAATTTCCAATCATGTAGTCCACCTATAATAGGATGAGCGTGATTGGGCCCTTAGCCTAAGATGAGGTGACATACATGGTGGTTTATGGTGGATTTTATGTAAATATCATGATGGGACCTACTCATGCAGGTGGCCTATATGCTCGCTGTAAACACTCCACCCCAAGCTAGCAAGTGGATGGAATTGGACGGTCCCGATGGACGGATAAATTTTGTCACGCCCCAAACTCGGAAACTGGGCTCACAGAATTTCTGATCACCGAATCTGGCGCCGACAGCCATTGTAGTATCCCATTCTCGGCTCTCAGCGCCCATACGCCAAATTCTAATCCTAGAATTCTACAAAGAGGATTTTCAATGTGATTTTTTTTTTTGTAAAGAAATATAACTACAAGTGTACCCAAATCACAAGAGCAACATCATCATCACCACTAATATGAGCATTCGAGTACAATGCTGAAAAAGGAAATACATGAATAATAAAATCTCCATGAGCTCGATGCACGCTCCTGCTTTAATGTTGCTGCAGCCTAACGTTACCTGCATGCAACGGTCGTGCATAAGCTTTATAGAAAGCTTAGAGGGTGGTGTAAGTGTGTACGCAACAGGTGCCAAGTATACAATACGAGTCCACAATTCATATGATATTGAAAATACTAGCAAGTTCATAAGTCATACAATATCAGAGTAAGCATAAATACTAACGAGTCCATGAGTCATACAATATCAGAGTAAGCAGAAATACTGACAAGTCCATAAGTAATACAATATCATATATGCAATGCAGATCGACTATGCAATGCGGGGCCGTGGTAAACCAAATGCCATATACTGGGGATGCAATGCAATACGTGGTGCGAAAGATATGACCAAGGTAGAGCGTGGAGTTGGGATGATAGTACGTAGTATCGCAAGCTGTAGGGTCCATCACAAGGGACTTCTATCAAAACTAGCCACCTGATTTGGATAGCTGGACACAACGTAGTGAACTCTTGATCTAAGGTTAGTGGCGTACCCATCCGAAATCATGGCCATTGCGAGGGTATACATAATAAATTAGTTGCGCACCACCAACCCGAGTGGATAGTGAATGAATGAATGAATGAGTAAAATGCTGAGTATGCAACTCCTGCTCAGTAAGTCCACATATCAGTACCGTACATCTCTGGGATCATTATCGGGGTCTAGTACACTCTACATCCCCTGCCGCCCCATTAAGTGTACAACTGGGTAAGTGGAAGAGAACTCATTATTCACCTACCAATATCGGCCCGGCTCGTCGATAGCGGACCCATTTATGAGCTGGTCAGACTCAACCTAATATTGCCCACTCCCTCGGGTGGGTAAGGCCACACCCCCTCCCAACCGACCACGACATAGTAGGAGATGCGACCTACTGGTATACGACCCTCATGCGCTCATATATATCCACTCGGTCTAAATGTTGGGGCGTCCCCTGGCCTTGGGGGTTTAGGGATTTTCACACAAGGACATCTATCTTACCCATATGCTAGAACCAAACATTTTCGGTGTCCCATCTGGCCATCCACGACATGCCTGTGGAGGCTACGACCCTGATGTCGCTAGGGCGTACGGTGGTCATATAATAAAATGCGAGATGCGTGAGTCATGTGCATCAAACCTACGCGTACCGCGCGCTCACGTGGGGCAACTTTATCTCTCAAGGAGTCCCATAAACAATCGGCTCAATGGTTCATGCTATGCTCATCACTCCTCATAACAAGCATATGGATGATGCGTATGGGCATGTATCATGAAGTATACCAAGCATGATTATAATCACATACATCATAGTGGGCCGGTATAAAGTGGCTCATGGCCCGTATAGGTGAATGGGTGGTGTGCAATAATCACCTACACATGGTGGGCCTCACACATACAATGGGCCTCGCGTATATAATAGTCCTCACACATATAATGGGCCTCTTACATCATAATTGGGTCTCATACAATCATAATGAGTCTTATACAATCACAATGGGCCTCATATAATCACGATGAGCCTCATATAATCACAACGGGCCTCACATGGTCACAGTGGGCCTTATATAATCACAATTAACCTTACAATGACCTTATACAATCATAATGCTATATTAACATACTCAGTGCGTATACTAACATAGTCGTAATCAATAATCAGCTTATATATGGCGGGGTCCATAGAAGGACATTAGATCTAATCCATAATATGAGGATCGGTCCTCAACAGTGGATATACCAAATCTAATACCACAGATTCTTCTACCTATGGCCAGAAGTGATGATGCATCCTCCTTATAACAAGGATGGGTTTAGATGACCTACTCATGGGCCTAAGAGTAGGCTTCCAGGTTTGGGTACTTCTACAGGCATAAATGAGGACCCAAAGAATTGGGATAGCCCAATAAGGTAAGATGGATTATACTAATAATAATAGGGGCTCATCAATTTGGGTTAGCCCACTAAGGAAAAATGAGAATGAGCCTAATATAATCACAATGGGCCTCCTACCATCTCAATGGCTTGTATCATGATGTTATACTAGCACATGCTCATAGTCGACATCGATAATCGGCCTATACACAGGGTGGGGTCCATAGATGGACAACAGATCTATAACATGAGGGTCAATCCTCCACTGTAAATATACCAAATCTGATAGCACGAATCCTTCCGTCTACAGTGATGATGAACTCTCTTCATATTAAGGTTAGGCCTAGGTGGCCTACCTATAATCCTAAGGATCAGGAACGGGCTTCCTTCACCATACTATCATATAGCCCTCTAGATGCCCTAAGGGGCTCAAATAAGTCCTAGATGGACTCCAAGATTAAAACAATAATACTAGTAACCAATGGGGGCCCAACATTTTGGGTTAGTCCAAAAGAATAAATGGATCATGCAATATCAGTGGGGCCCAATGATTTGGGTCAACCCACTTAGAGAAGGATGAGAATGGGCCTAACAAAGACCTAAGGGAAGGTCTCAATGTAGACGTTTAACCATCGTTGTCAATCAATGTGGACATTTAACCAACATTGCTCCCAAGAAGTGACCCACATAAAACCAAACATATAGTGGGGCCCATAGGCATCACACAAGGGCCTCACATATATCACAAAGGGCCTCACTCATGGGCGTAATATACATCCCATTGGGCCTCACTTAAGGGCCTCATATACATCTCAATGGGCCTCACACAAGGGCCTCCTACACAACACTTTGGGCCTTATTATATGGGTCATATATGCATCACATCGGGCCTCACCAAACGGGCCACAAATATATCACAGCGGGCCTCATCAACGGGCCATAAATACATCATATTGGGCCTCACCAAATGGATAGCTTGGATCGAGCATGTACATCACGTGGGGGCTACGTGGATAGACGGTGGGGTGAAACAAATACATCATGGTGGGGTCCGTGTCCAGGGATGGACAGACTGGATATAAAACACATCTTAATGTGGGCCCCACCCGTCCAACAATACGGACGACGTGGATAAAACAGATACATTGTGGTGCATCCCACAGCACGTTCAGGTGGACGGTGCTTATATATAATGCATACATTAAGGTGGGCCCCACCATAGAAAAACAGATGGACGTCATGGCTGCAAAGCATATACATCATGGTTGGCCCACACAGCACTGTCTAGATGGACGGTGTGGCTGTAAAACACATGCATCACGGTGGCATCCCACCGTCCCAATCAAGTGGACGGTGGGGATATAAAATACATAAATCGTGGTGGCCTCACATGGGACCCATGGATGCATGGAGTGGATACAACACTACATCAGGGCGGGCCCCACCAACAATGGGCAGACGGTGTGTATATAATACATACATTAGAGGTAGGGTCCACCGTCCTACCTAATGGACGGGCGTGTAATAACAGATACATCACAATTGGCCCCACCAGCCTGTCCAGATGGACGACTGGATACAAAATACATAGATCAAGGTGGGCACCACCTGCCAAATGGATAAACGGTATGGTATAACACATACCTCATGCTCAGATCCACAGAACTTGTTGACGTCAACAGCAGCTGCTGCTGCTGCGTGGGACCCACACCAGATGGACGATTTGAATGTAACACATGCCTCCTAATCAGGCCCACTTGCTAATGTCCATATAGATAGACGGTTTGGATATCACATACCCCAGATCAGTCCCACAGGACTGCTGACGTCAATACAACAGCTATATAGTTGGTGTAAACGCACACCAGCCAATCCTCTCTACAGAGGTGGGTCCCACGTAGGACCCACCAGATATACATATATATAATAATAATAATTATTATTATTATTAATATATATGTGTATATATATATATAGGGAAAAGGTACTATGCGCTCGAGCGTAAAGCGGTCGTCCGTGAGGTCGAGTTGGGTGGGCCCCACCATGATGCCTTTCGAATATCAACACCGTCCACCAGATGCACCATTCCATAGTGGGCCTAGACGGCCCAAAATCAGGTCAATCCGTGACTCAGGTGGGCCACACCATCTAAAACCATAAGTATACATGCCAAAAACATATAAAAGTACTGGTGGGACCCACCTGAGTTTTCATGCACCAAACTTGGTCGAACCCTCATTCAAGTGGGACACACATAATGGATGGGCCGGATTTGCAAAAAACATCTCGGGGGCCCTCAAAAATGGTTATGAATGTTTTAATGGTACATAGCCCTCTACACTTCGTATGCGGTGTGGCCCACTAAAGTCATGGATCGACTTGACTTGATTTTGGGCCGTCCAGCCCAACATGGAATGGTGCATCCGGTGGACGGTGTTGATGTTCGAAAGGCATCACATGGGGCCCACCCAGCCGACTCGACCTCACGGACGACCGCTTATATATATATATATATATATATATATATATATATATATATATATATATATAAACGTCCAGGCCCTGGATGTCAGTTGATGGACGGCCTGGATATAGATTACATATACGCAAGGTGGGCCTCATCTCACACATGCTGCATGTGTGGGGTGGGCCCCACAGCTACCAAGTGGACGGATGGTACGAGTATAACACATATCTCATGATTGGACCCACAGAACTTGTTGACGTTAGTATAACAGCTATATATAGCCGATGTAAATACACCAACCAATCCATTTCCACATGAAGATGGGTTCCACGTGCTGGATGTAACACGTCCTCAAGGTGGGCCCCACGTTGGATCAAACTGATATCTATGCTTTTCCTCGTCCAGGCCCCACCATCTAGACGGTCTAGATGAAGCACGTCCATCAGGTGGGGTCCACACAAGTGGACGGTAGATAAACAACTTCCATCAGGTTGTCCCAAAACACGTGGACGGCGTGGATCCACACGTTCATCAGGTGGGCCGCAATAGGAAGAAGAAAGAGAGAGAGAGAGAGAGCGTGATGATGGAGAGCTTCGCCACCATGAGCCCTCCTAGGATTACAATACATATATCAAGATGGGTCCCAAATGGGATCCATACCATTAATCGGTAAGCCCCACTTGGTTCATCACACAAATCACAATCAAATCCTACAAGCACCCACCAATTTCACTTCTTCTTGGTTTCCTGATCTCCCAAGCTCATAAGCTTCTTCTTTGATGGAGGGTGATGAAGGTTAAAGGGTTGGATGATGAGGTCTTGGGGTAGGAAGTGGGCCACACACTCCTTCTCCCTTGGAATGCTTCGACGATTCCTCTCTTTAGTTGCTTAGAAAATGGGTAGGGAAGAGAGAGAGAGTGGTTGTAAGGGAGAGGGATGGGTGTGATGGGTGAGTTGTAACGCCCTGAAAATTGGGGGTCGAGTAGCAACTCAATACCCGAGTTCCAAAACATCACTTATGCAACATAAATGCTTACGATTGAATGTTATCTGTGTTAGTGCATTAATCATGAGTGGGATTATACCAAAACAGAAATTCATACTCCAGATCAAGCTATAAAACACAAGCGGAAGACTGAAAGATGTATATAGATGTATATAAAGCCAGAAATGTCACAATCGGTCTCTAGAGTATGAACACCTTACTGAGTCACCATATACATGTATTTGTTTCAAAATCAAAATGCTAAAAATGGTACAACTAGAATGGTACACCCTGTAGCCCCGTCATCTGAATGGCCTAAGCGTAGCCTACAGAGAACTGCATGTGGGAGAACTCATCCTGATCATCATAGTAATCAGGCTTAGCCTCCTGCGTCTCGTCAATACCTGCATCTAAGACAAGGTCTGGTGGGTGTCCAGAACACCGTCCCGTAACATGAGAGTGAGTAGCTAACTCAGTGGAACAATAAAGCACACGTTAACATGTTATCAATTCAGTCAAGCAGTAATGATAAAGCAGTACAATCAAATACTCATAAATACTCTTATTAATGCAAATATGGAATGCAGTCATAATACATGCCCTCTCCAATGCTCCCTCATGCGACACCATCTTACGTCCGCAGCATGCGTTCATCCCTCAGTGCTCCACATCTTCCAGGCATATGCAGTGCTATGTTATGAGCGTGATTACCGAGTTATTATTAGTCCTTTTCATACAGCAGTATTGGGAAACTAAGGTACCTTCCTTATATCATTCTCAAACAATGATCCATTCTAGGGTTGTCAGTCCTAGATAATCTCATATGATGATACAGTTCTAGGTCGCTGTAAGGGGTTGTCAGGGCTGTTACACGCACTCGTTGCACCGCTCCCCCATCACCTTATCAATACAGGCCTAGTTTATACTTTGTTTACTACGGGAAGACTCGTCGCCTCTCCACAACTTCAGAGTATGCTCAAGGTCACTACAAAGGGCTCGTCACCAATCAGTGTAGGCCGACCGCTCGAATACAGTGTCCCATACCATCATATTAGGCTCACGAGTCTAGGTTGCTCACTGGTCACTACGGGGAGGCACGTGGCCCTAGTGTAGGCCGACAGCTCGACCACGGTGTCCCATACCACCATGCCCATCAACCGTCGTTATAGGTAGGGGTGTACACGAACCGAACTAGCTCGGTTAGCTCGCTCGACTCGACTCGAAAAAGATCAATTCGATTCGATTCGAAGCTGAGTTCGAGCCGAGTCGAGTTGATTTTTTGAGCTTGAAAATGAGTTTGAGCAGGCCCCAGCTTGACTTGACTCGGACCGAATCCAGCTCGAATCGAACCGGTTCGGTGACTCAGTTACTTTGCCATTGACGTTGCTCACCAACTGTTTGATAAAGTGACTTAATGAAATGTGGCTGTTTTGCGCATTCTCTTGATCTGTTTGAGGAGCAACGATGATCACATCTAAGAGTTCTGAACCATCTATTTGCTGTTGTTGTTTGACAGTGGTACGAAGGTTAGAAGATTTTGAATAGAGCTGATGGAGTTGGTGGAAATAAGGGCAGGTTTTGGAATGTTGGGATATTTTCTTTGCAGAGTCTCTAGTTTTTTTTGAAGTATTTGTTGATGTTCTCCCATTTCTCCTTACATCTCTTTGCATTTCTTTAATAAAATACCTGTAAAACCATTGCCCATGTTTGTAAAATAGTAAGATTTTGAAGCTGCAGTTTAGGTGTTTGTGAAAATGTCTTAATGGCAAACTCGGCTCGATCTTGGCTCAAACTCGCCCCGAGTTGTAGACTGAACCAAGCTGAGCTGGCCAGTCAAGCTCGAGGACCAAGTTGAGCCGAGTTCGAGCTGAGGTTAGCCAGTGTTCGAGCGTACACCCCTAGTTATAGGTAATTATATGGTCTTTGACCATGGATCACTGTAGCATGTTTTCATTTTTAATTTATACAACTAGGCCCTGTGGGTTTTTAAATATCCTAGAGAGGCCCACCCGATGCATCATGATTATGTCTTATCCCCACCTTCCATCCATTTTCCCATATCACTACAAGGTGTAAGCCCCAAAAAGAAAGGCAAATTCAAGTCTCAAGTGGACCACACCGTGTTAACAACATTGATCATGATGCTCACCATTGGAACTTTCCTATGCCCCACCTTGATGTTTATTTGGCATCCAACCTATTAACAAGGTAACGTAAACCTTGAATGAAGAGAAAACACAAAAAACAACGACTTATGCCACACCCAACAAGTTTTAATGGTGGGAATTCAATTCCTATCATGTGGTCCACTCGTGGTTTTTATTTTTTTATCCGTCTCTTTTTTTGGTTTACACGTTACAATGATACAGCAAAATAGATGAACTGTGTGATGAAACCTATATATCATTGTAGGCCCTTGGCTATGCCAAGCTTGGTACATGTCTGATAGCACCCAATCCATATTTGCACAAATGGGTTAGGATTTGACCGGTCATTGGACTAGATCTAACAATGAGTAGGTGGACCACACCACATAAAATAATAAGGTCAATGGTGGGTGTCATTATTCCACTGCTTCCTTTGGGGCGTGTTTGGGCAATGGGATTAGAAGGGATTAGGTGGGATGGGATTCATCTGGTCGTGTGCCAATTCCACTCCATGTTTGGGAAGAATGGAAAAGCTTGGAATTAGATTAGATGGAATTGCATTGGGTCTCGTGCCAATTTCACTCAATGTTAGCAAGTTGTGTAGGTCCCACCATGATGTGTAGGCTATATCCACACCGTCCACCCATTTTTTGAGATTATATTAGAGCATGGGCCAAAAATTCAGGCAAATCTAAAGCTCAAGTGAACCCCATCATAGAAAGCAACGGGGATTGAATACTTACCATTGAAAATTTCTTTGGGGCCACATAAGTTTTGGATCTACCTCATTTTTAGGCCCATGCCATAAAATGATGTTACAAAATGAATGAATGGTTTAAATATAACATTTGTGTTATTCTCATTAATTTCAAATGATGGTGGGTATATCCATTCAATGTACCACCATTTTATCAATAAAGCATGACATTAATCTTATCCCATGGCAACGAGAAATTTACGACTATGGACCCCACCTTTTATCCGTTGGATATTCTTGAAACAATACAAACTTAACATACGCACTTGGACCTCCTGGTACGGAGTCAGAATTTCAGGACGAAAATACCCTTCCTTTTGACGGAAACGGAATCGGTACTCCCTTGCCACCGGCTAATGGCAGACGGTCGATGGTCTGTGGACCCCACCATAATGTATACTTTTCATCCATACTGTCCATATATTTTTCTAGATCATTTTATGGTATGAGACCAAAAATTAGGTATATATAAATCTCAAGTGTACCACATTACAGGAAACAGTGTTGAGTGAGCGTTAACCATTAGAAACTCAGGTGGAGCCCACTGTGATGTTTGTGAGAAATCCTC
Organism: Magnolia changhungtana; assembly: GCA_030180095.1. Classification (NCBI taxonomy): domain Eukaryota; kingdom Viridiplantae; phylum Streptophyta; class Magnoliopsida; order Magnoliales; family Magnoliaceae; genus Magnolia; species Magnolia changhungtana. The sequence continues at coordinate 1,264,592 of JASAUF010000321.1, read as the reverse complement.
CCCGTCTAAGTTCATTCATAGGGTCACAAAGACCTGGATGAAGAGGAAAAACAAATTTCATAATGATCCAAAACTTTTGTAAAACCTAAAAGGGTTTCAATGGTAGACGTTCAATTCCCCACTGCCTTTTACAGTGTGGTCCACTTGATATCTAGATTTGTCTTATTTTTCACCTCAAGCCTTAATTCGAGATTGCCAAATAGATGGACGGTTTGGATATAACACATACCTCATAATGGGACCCACAAAAATCAATGGGGATTACAATAGGGGAAAAAGAAAGAAAACAAAAAGATGTCAGTGAGTTGGGGTCAACCGGGTTGGGACCCGGTCGACCGGGTCAGAGCTGGGTCTATCGCTACGGATTATAACCATAGCCAAAACTGTAGTACTATGCACTTATTTCTCTTTTTTATTTTTTATTTTTTATTTTTTATTTTTTATTTTTTATTTTTTATTTTTTACATGGAGAACGTTTTCTCCCTTACATTGTTCCTTAATACATAATTATGTAAATATGTATATATAAGTATATAAAAATATTTTTCTATCTTTTAATTAATTTCTTTGTCTATTTATTTAACAAGCATATCTTCTAAACTGGAATGATTTACTTAACTTACCACATATGATTTTGGGGTAGGAGAAGCTAATTACCAAATATTTTTATATACTTATATATACATATTTACATAATTATGTACTATAGCAAAATGTAAAGGCCTATTTGGCCTGGCGGATTGGAAGGGATTGGAAGTTAAATCCCGGGATTGGCCCGGAGTGCCAAACAGACAGGGTGACCTGATCCTCCCATGGAATTACCTTTAAATCCCATCCAATCCACCCTAATTCGTTCAAATTTGCCTAGGACGTGTTTGGTTTAAGGGATTGAAAGGGATGGGAAGGTTTAATCCTGGGATTGGCCGGGCGTGCCAAACAAACTCTATACAGCAATCCCAGGATATAGCAATCCCATGAATCTTAAGACAATCCACTGACAACACCATCATTACCTTGAAATCCATGCCATCCACCCTAATACCATTCACTCCCTTCCAATCCACCCGGCCAAACGGGCTCTAAGGGGGAAAATGTTCTCCATGTAAAAAATAAAAAGAAAAAAAAGAAAAAAGTGCATAGCACTACAGTTATGGCTACGGTTATATGAGCGGGGCAAACATGAAAATGAGCAAGGTAAGCATAAAAAAGAGTGGGGCAAATCCCAAGTATGAGCGGGCAAACTAGAAAAAGCAATAAATGGCAAACTAAAAAAAATGGGGGCAAACATGAAAAAAGTAAGGGGCAAACTAGAAAAATAGAAGGGGAAACATGAAAAACAATGGAAAACATGAAAATGAGTGGGGCAAACTAGAAAAACAAATGAGGAAACATGAAAAACAAAGGGAAACATGAAAAACAAATGAGGCAAACTAGAAAAAAAATGGGGCAAACTAGAAAGGCAATGGGGAACATGAAAAACAAGTAAACTAGAAAAATAGCGGGAAAAACATGAAAAACAGTGGGGGAAACATGAAAATGAGCGGGGAAAACTAGAAAAATAGCGGGGAACATGAAAAAAATGCGGGAAACATGAAAAACAGCGGGGTAAACTAGAAAAACAGCGGGGGAAACATGAAAAAATAGCGAAGGAATCATGAAAAATAGCGGGCGAAATATGAAAAGCAGTGGGGGAAACATGAAAAACAGCGATGCAATCTTGAAAAATTCATTGTTACTTAGCTTAAGATACAACTAATCACATGTGCCAATATGTCACGTATAGGATATTTGAACTATGAAGAAATGTGACCCACCATGTAAAATCAGCCCTACTCATTTATCAGGTGGGCCAAATGAGTACATAGAAGCACACCATCAGCATCTCTGATTTAAACTCTTTGTTTTTTTCATGCACAATGGCCTGATTTTTTTCATCAAATGATTCTTCAAGGTGAGTCCCTCATTTAGCATGATCCTCATGTCCTAGACAAATGATAGGTTTACAGGTTAGATGGACTGTATTGTAAGCTATCCCACAACTGGTTGTAGGAGATCATTACTCTCAAAGAAAAGATGTTCAAAGTTCCAAATTCATCAGGAAAATCAGATAGTTTGCCCCGCTGTTTTTTTAGTTTGTCCCGCTCATATTTCAGTTTGCCCCGCTGATTTTCTAGTTTGCCCCGCTCATTTTTATGTTTGTCCCGCTCGGGTGGTAGACTATTAGGAGTTTCAACACCCGCTCAAGCATTCGAGTATCCATAGGTGGTGAAATTCCGACCACAAGCTAATTGAAATTGGCTACGAAGTGAATGAAATAAATTTTCGACCATCGACCTGATGGAATCTTGAAAAATAAGTAGGTTAGTTAGCTAAAGTAGCATCTCCTACCCCCAAATCCTATATGGTACGTCAAGTAACTCATTCTGGTTTAAGAGATATGTTTATTAAATGAATAAAGAACGAAATGAATAAAAAGAGAGAAAAATATTTTTATATGCTTATATATACATATTTATATAAATATGTATTAGAGAAAAATGTAAGAGAGAAAAAGTTCTCCTTAAAAAAAAAGGGTAGACCCGGTCGACCCCAACTCGCTGTCCAACCTTTTGCAATGGGCGGGCTATGGGTAAGGCTATAGCTACGGTTATATTCCGTAGCCAAAGGTAGCCCCAGCTTCCACAAATCAAAAAGCGGAAAAAGCAGGGGCATTTTCGACCTGAGCAACGAATCCGTACAGCTGGAAATTACTCTCAAAAGGAGAAGTATTTTCGTCCTGAAATTCCAACTCCGTACGAGGAGGTCCAAGTGGGTACTCTAAGTTTGTATTTTCATTATTACATTAGTTTATTATAGTTTAATATAGGACTTATTTTTTGTATCTATGATTTTTTTAATTATATACGTGATTATTCATCATAAAGAACTTCATTTTTTTTTTCTTTAAAAAAACAAGCTAAAATATAGGACTACTCCTTTAAAAAGTCATGTAGCAGAGCACGCAATCTATTTGGGAGAGAGAAATCCGGCATTCTTGTTAGCTTGAGTCCTTGGAAATGACGTGGACAAATGAGACCCGACATCACTAGTGTACTTTATACACAAACAATCCACACTCAATTATAAGCTTTTAAAAACAGCCCATCTAACAACCTCTAGCTTTACCCTAATAAACACCAACACCAATGCATTCTTATTTCGAAAACACCTACTATTCCTTTCCCCATAAATAGCCTATAAGACTACCATCAAGTCAACCACCACACCATCCTTATTTCCCAATCCCTCCTCCAAGCCAGGCCAAGAGAAGATCTTCAATTATCCCCAACATTACCCACGGCACTTTGGAAAGAACAAGAAACCCCTCCCACTTTGAGGCAAAGGGCAATAAATGAAAAGGATGGGTTGATTCTGCATTTTTCATGCACATCATGCAAATGGATTGGATTAAACTAGTATTTAAGCTAGGGGCTGCGGTACAAATTTTTTTTTCTTCTTATGTGGATTCTTTTCATGTGCCACATTTGCCATATGCATGCATCATGCATCAATTTGTGCACTATGCGCCATCAAGCACTTATAAGTCATGCCACCGTACATTTTCAAACGCCATATATGCGCCACATGTTCATCGGGCCACATTTGCTAAAATTTTGATGCGTACATGCACTAATATGAGAGAACCCTTCTCTTTTGAAAACTTGACAAATAGCATGAAAATAACTAGTCTAGGACAGCTTGACCTAAACAAGTTGTTTAGGATTAAACTTTTGCTGCCACCCAAATAGTCTAGAGAAAATAATGGCATCCACCCAAATAGTCTAGAGAAAATAATGGCATCGATGGTTGTAAGAAATCCTTCTAATTTTGTTTTCTCCACTCTTTTTCATGTTTTTCCCGCTATTTTTCTAGTTTGCCCCGATTTCTAATGCTTTTCTAATTTGTATGTTTCCCATTGTTTTTTCATGTTTGTCCAGTTGTTTTTCATGTTTCCCCGCTCAATTTCATATGTTTTTTTTCTAGTTTGCATTGGGTTGGACCCAAGATATACGGTCCGTTTTTCAGTTTGGGCTTAGGTTTCTCGTTTTTCATGTTTATTAGTTAATTATTTCTAGTTTGCCTGTACACTAGTGATTTCCTAGTTTTCCAAGGACTCACGCTAACAAGATATTTCCTAGTTTGCCCCATGACTTTTTAAAGATTTTCTAGTTTGCCTTGTAATATTTCTAGTTTACCCCATTAATTTTATAGTTTCCCCATATCTGATTTTCTAGTTTATCACCTCACCCACTAGGATTAATTTTCTAATTTCTCCCACTCAATTTCATGTATGGCTGAAAGTTGGGTGGGTTCAACCCAACCGACCAAACGACCGACAATTGAAACCGACATTGGGTTGGAACCGCTTGGGCAAGATATATCGGAAATCCGATCTCAAGCTTCGAGGAGTCCCAGATACAAACACCAACCCGATAAAACTTAGGTTGGGCTTGGGTTGAGGTCTCAGGTTGCCTGACCCAACTCGAACCCGATCAATATATTAGTTAATTATAAATTATAATTGAGTGTGAATTGTTCGTATAGAAGGTACACTAGCGATGTTGGGTCTCATTTGTCTATGTCATTTCCAAGGACTCACGCTAACAAGATATGTCGGATTTCTCTCTCCCAAATAGATTGTGTGCTATGCTACATGACTTTTTAAAGGAGTAGTCCTATATTTTAGCAAACTAATGTAATAACGAAAATATTAGCACGTATATTGAAATATACAAAAAATAAGTCCTATATTGAAATAAATTGTGTATTCTATAAAATACCGCAATAATAAGTCCTATATAATTAATAAAATCCTAGATACAAAAAATAAGTCTTATATTGAAATATAATAAACTAATGTAATAATGAAAATATTAGCACATATACACCCGACCAACCCAATCAACCCGTCGAGCCCTCTTAGGTTGGGCTTGGGTTGAGAATTCCCAACCCAAGATTGGGTTGGGTTGGGTCAAGGTTTAGGTATAGAACCTTGGGTTGGGTTAGGGTTGAGCACCAACTCAAACAACCCACCCGACTTTCAACCCGAACCAACTCGATCCGCTAAGACTCATGAAGTGATTGAAATTGACCACGAACTGAATGAAATAGATTTTTGACCATCGACCTGATGGAATCTTGGAAAATAACTAAGTTGGTTGGCTAACTTAACTTCTCCTACCTCAAAATCATATGTGGTAAGTTAAGTAAATCATTCTAGTTTAGGAGATATGCTTGTTAAATAAATAGACAAAGAAATTAATTAAAAGATAGAAAAATATTTTTATATACTTATATATATACATATTTACATAATTCTGTATTATAGAAAAATGTAAGGGAGAAAATGTTCTCCATGTAAAAAATAAAAATTAAAAAAAATAAAAATAAAAAAGAGAAAAATCGGTCTATAGCTACGGATTTGGCGACCTCTATAGCTACGGATTATAACCGTAGCCATAGTATCGTTAAGCGGCGCTCTATTAATCAGCATTATTTATGCTCGGGAGTTAAGTTATACCGTAGCTATAGGTACCTTGGTCCAGTTTAGGACCCAATAAACCGAGTCGATTGAAATTGACCTAGTTGGGAAATAGTCGACCGGGAAAATCCCAAGTTGGTTGGCTAACTTAACTTCTCCTACCTCGAAATCATATGGGTCGCTTTAGTCTTGCCTACTTTTTTATATTTGTCTCATTTTGCCTTTATGTATTGTAGATCAATGGGTGTTCTACCATGTCGACCTAACTTTTTTACCCTGGCCGATAGCTTTGTGGACTCTCAACCCCATTTAGATAAATTTCACATAAATCCGGGTCGGTACCTCGACCGAGTACCCACAACACTAACTTTGACGGCCCAACTATCCAACGAGTTGGGTCTTGCCTTCTTGCCTACTTTTTTATATTTGTCTCGGTTACCCATCGACCGGGTTGACCGAATGATTTTTATGGTGATGACATTCAATCTCCATTGTTTTCTATCATGTGACCCATTGAGCTTTGGATCTACATCATTTTTGGGTACATGAGAGTGAAGTGAAGGGGATTGACCGTGAAATGCATTGAATTGAAGGGAATTGTCCGTGAAATGAGTGGAATTTACCGTGACGTGAAGGGGATTGTCCGTGAAATGCAAACCCACATAGAAGTCTGGCCCCTGCACTAATTGAGATGAGTACCTGACCTAATCACACTGCCAATCAGTAATTGCCAATCCCCTACTTCTGTCATCCTTTTAGAGCGTATGTAAGCCTTAAACGCTCTTGCAAATAGTCTCCATTGCATATAGGAGGAAATCTGCAGGCATGAAAGAATTATTTGAAGGAAATATTGTTAAACAGTAGTGAGAAAAGGAGAGGAGTTTAACAAAGATATACTTTGGAGGGGATGCCTCGCTGTAGCAGCTTTCTAAGCATTCAACCATGCAATTTGAGTTCGGATCCAAGAAGAAGGCCACCTGATAAAGTGCAAACTCATATAGTCTGGGATTTGTATACTACCAATGAATAATAGGTTGATCTTTTCTTTCTTTCCTCCTTAAGTAACAGTTCTTGTAGTTGACTGGAAAGGGATGCGATCACTCACAGCCCAGGCATGCGAAGCTATGCAGCACCATATTTCCCACTAATGCGTCATGTGTGGGACATCCAAACCGAGCAAAAGTTAGACAACACCATGAAGATCATTTGGTGGGAAAATCAGACTGGTCCACTCATCAGGCAAGCCATGCCGCCGAAACCAGTGGTAGCCAATGATTTGACTCAAAATATAGGTGTGGTCCACCTGATAACTCGATCAACCTGATTTTTGCATTAGGTGATCTTCTTGCAAAGGCCCAACTTTTGCATGGCGGGAATGTCCTACACGTGAATTGTGACACCTTCACAAAAAGATTGGAGATTGGGGCACATTCTACCTTAGCATGCAGATGCAGTAGGTTGTAGGTGATTATTTCTCTATTGCAAATGCAGATGATTTGAACTTTCATTGCAAGGAAATGTGTAGAATTTCCAACCAAGCACTTCTTTTTTGCCAGCAATAGAGGAATAGTCGCATTTAATTGAGCACAAAAAGTTAAACAGGGGAAAAAAGGGATGGAGAATATAGAATAATGTTCTTGTCCAGTTGTTATAACTCTGTGCAATGTTGACCTGCCAATAAGGGCAAAACGGAACAAGAATAGGTTGAAGCAACATTTCACATTTCAAAGAAAACAAACCAATCAAGGTAATTTAAATACAATATAGGGAGCAATACTATCAGAAGTGTAACGCCTTGAAAATCGAGGGTCGAGTAGCGACTCAACTCTCGAGTTCCAAAACATCACTTATGCAACATAGAAAATGATGATTAAATGTTCTCTGTGTCAGTGTAATAAACATGAGTGAGATTATACCAAAACAGTAATTCATACTCCAGATCAATTGTATAAAGGCAAGCGGAAGACTGAAACTGTATATATAAGGTATGTAAAGAAACAAAACCATCTCGATCTTCAGAGTATGAACACTAACTGAGTAACCATATACATGTATTGTTTTCGAATCAAAAAGTCAAAATACAACTAGAAGTAGCCCTGCAATCCCCGCAATCCAGTCGGCCTACGCGGCCGTCGATTCTTGCATAAACAGAACTCGTCATGGTCCTCGTCATCATCCGCTCGGCCTCCTGAACCGACGTGTCATCTATACCTGCGACAGAGTCTGGTTGGTGTTTATACAACACCGTCCCGTAACGTGGGAGTGAGTAGCTAACTCAGTGGAATAATAAGGCATAAGTTAACATGTTATCAAATCAATCAAGCAGTAATGATAAAGCATACAGTCAACAATCCTAGTTACTCTTAATTTAATGCAGGTATTAAATAACATGATGTATGCCCTTGCCAAACTACCCTCATGCGACGCCATCTTACGTTCGCGACATGCGTTCATCCCTCAGTGCACCACATCTACCAAGCACAAGTAGTGCAATGATGAGCATGATTATCGAGTTGTTATTAGTCCATTTCAAACAGCAGGATTGGAAAACTAAGGTACCTCCCTTGTATCATTCCCAAACATGATCCATTCTAGGGTCGTCACTCCTAGATAATCTCATACGATAATGTGGTTCTAGGTCGCTGCAAAGGCTGCCAGGGCTGTTACACGTAATCATTGATCCGCTCCCCCATCACCTTATCAATATAGGCCGACAGCTCGAATATAGTGTCCCATACCACCATAATCAGCTCACGAGTTTGGTTGCGCAACGGTTACTACGGGGAGGCACGTGGCCCCAGCGTAGGCCGATAACTCAACCACGGTGTCCCATACCACCATGCCCGGCTCATGCGTCTTAGCAGATCGAGGTACCATGGTTAACGGGATTTCACGGGTAAGTTTGGTACCCTAGGTTCAAACATAGGTGACCAAACATGGTGAACATACATAAGACAGATCGGGTTACTTGACGAGCTCAGCTAGCTCGAGCGCACGATCAATCGAACGACATGAAGCGCAAGCACTTCGTGTGGCCTAACCACTGCCGCCAACCGAAGTACGACTCGGGTTCGTCGAACACCTCTCTCGTGACGAGTGAAACTCAGTCACGAATTCCATTCCATTACCGATCGCCTGGACTAACTCATAGCCCCAAAGTCAATTCATTGAATCAAGTAATCATGTGAGTCTAGCAAGACAGTAATGCATTCATAAACATAAGTCATGAATTTAACAATCACATAAGCATGTAATGAATTACAATCATAAACATGATTTTGCACACAATCATTCCATAAGTAAAAACAATAAACCATACATTAGGGCGTACATATAGGAAACCATTCACACAATTAAAGTAACCGAGATTTGTATCTCGATCCACACACAAGATGTACTAGGTGAACACTAGGACATTCAAACAATTTCACAAACACATAGACTGCATACATCACTATACATGATGTATGATGATCGTACATGTGCTAGGCCAAATCCTTGCACTAGTGGACTGCCCCACCTACCGTGTACTTGTACCCATGATGAATGATCACCGCATGCATGGATACAAGTTCCATGGGTATTGGAACATTTTCACAAACACTTAGGCCACACACTTTACCACATATTTACTATTTTTGCCATGGAGTGATTTAGGGCAAGTCCTTTCGCTAAGGAGTTGTTACACATGTATCAAGCATATATTTATGACAAATAAACATGTTAAGCACAATTCCAAATTCCAAACATTTCCAAACATTTCAACATATGCATAGATTAGGGTAAATCCTATATAGTTCATGTAAACTCGGATAACGAAACAGATGACACTTTCTACATGTGGAATAGCATCCTTATTATGAATAAATCATTCACTGACATTGAAAGCCTTGAAAACCATAACCTATACACCTAAAGTCCTCACCTTTACGCCTTTGGAGCGTAAGAACTCGATAGATTCGTGCAGCTTTCGTATGTGGCAACTAGGCAACCTAGAGAATGAAATAGGTTAGCTATTTCATCACTTACAACGTCTACAACCCTAAATTAGATTAGGGTTAGGGTTTTCTTACCTAGAAATGATGTAGAGATCGCCGGGAAAATGGCTAGAATTGAGTGGTGCAGCTTGTAGAGCGGCAGGGAAAAAGGGCAGGGAGATTCTCCCACTTCTCTCTCTCTTTCTCTCTCTTTTCTCTCTTCTCTCTCCTAGGGTTTTTCCCAAATTCATATGGGCTGTATGAGAGGGGTTTTAAGGTTCTTATATAGGTTAGAACATAACCAAAGTAGACCTCAAGTCAAGGTATACTTAGGTTATAACCAAAGTCGTACTTTCCTGTCTCAACGGAGCACTTCTGGCGGCCCCTTTTTCGTGTGCAGTCAAACTTAAGCTCACTAACGCTGGATCTACGTATGGTTAAGGTTTCATCTCAGTCGGAATTCCAGATCGCAAATGGCGGACCAGTTTCAGTTCGACGATCACTGGACCTCGATCAAAAATTCTGAGTACATGGATATGTTTGGGGAAATATCCCTGATCCGAGGGTGTAATCTGGTCAATTTCTGACGGTCGGTTTGCTCGATACTAACTCGCAAGCGAAACGTTCCAGATTTATTTAATTTGGATTTAAATTAGAATTAATTTCACATTTTTCACACTCCTCGCTTCGGGCTCACGGTGAGCACTTCTGGACATAATTAGGGCTTAATTTTCGGGGTGGTAGTCAAGTCCAACTAAGCGATCACATCGATGTATTTTGGGAACAATCGGACTTTCGACCCGCGGTCTAAATCCAATACAAAGTTTCAACGCGTTCCCGAGAGCAAACGGGAAGAGAGATTTCTCCTAGATTACACGACAACGTAGCATCAATGAACCTGCAAGTTTTGGGTCTTGCAGATCGTATTTAATGTGTTCAGGGTGGATTTTGTATGAACTCTAGGTTTTCACTAGGTAAACTTTGTCTAATTTCTAAAGGAATTAATCCTAAGTGATTTTTAATCGAGGTGGTACTCGGGTCTTTGTACGGAAAATTCTAAGTCGTTACAAGAAGCCTCCTATGACAGCCTCATTTGGATCAATCATCTGCCAAGCCCCATTATAGTTGGCCATTGCCCAAAAAGATTTTCGGTCTAAATAACCTAATAATATACAGGTGGCCTGAAAAGGGACAGTTAAGAAAAAATGTAGAACAATGGTCATCATTCAACAGGTGAAGTTCTCCCATTGGATTTCTAAGATCCAAGTAGATCCAATCTGCAATAGATCCAAGTTCCAACAGATGGACAGTCCGTATCACGTCGTTGACGCCATTTGAGTGGTCCCAGACAAGCACATCTAACGGAGGTTCAATAAGAGGCCTACGATAGTACTAATCCTCAGACATCATATGGGGAAATAAGGTAGTCATTTTCTTTCAATCCTCTCCATGCTATTTTTGCTACCATTGCTAGATGACATTAAAAAGTAAAATAAAATAAAATAATTCATTCAGAAAAACAAGCGTGGATGAACAGAGAGAGAACACTGCAATTCAGAATGAGAAATCACCTAAACAAGCAATTAGTCCACCTTTCCAACATATCCCCAATGTTAACAATGAGAGCCCTACAGATGCAATGGTTTTATTAAAATACTTGCCTGAAATAAATGAGCCTATCATCCCATGAACACTGAATTCCTAGAATAAAATGAAAAACATGCACCCGATCACATTTGAAAGAAAATGTAGAACAACAAAAGTATGAATGAAAGAAAAAATAAATGCACAACAATGAAATAAAAAATAAATGCACAAAAGTATGAATGAAAGAAAAAATAAATGCACACCACCCCAACCAAGCAAGTTAAGTATTCTAGGGAAGTCCTACAAACACAACTTAACAGCACAAAAATATGGACTGTCACTTATTTAAGGGTCACAAAATATCTTTATTGAACATGCCTGAAGTCCTTGGACCCCATCAGTAGCTAGAAGTGTGATCATTCCATAATCTGAATGAGCAGATGCGCCATAAGTTCCAAGATCTCAAACAAATGACTAGTTCTCCTGAAAAGGAAATTCAGATGTAACCCTATCACCAACCTATTAGCATCTTCTTGTAAAAATGATTATACTCAGACTTGAATGTAACACCCAACAACTGCCACAAAGACTACCAATTCTTTGACATTGCATAAGATTCAGCAATTCACAAGATAGTTGCTATATTTTTGTTGTCTGAATATGCTAGCAGACCTGGATAGTGTAGAAGACGGACAAATCCCATGGGTGCACCCACTTGCTCAAAGAAGCTTTCATCCAAGTTCAAAGCCAAAGCAATCAAAGAGATTAACCTTTTACCCACAGGCCTATGGAAGAGAGAGAAATCCATTATTGCCATAATCTGCAATCCCCTTGAAGTGTTATTAGTATTACACAGAAACAAACAAACAAAGAAAAAGGTTAATCTGAAAAAATGATCTGAAAAAAGCTATAAACGGCGTGGATAAAACACTTACATCACGGTGGGCCCCACATAACCCCGCCGGGTTAGGATGTAATCCCCGTCCTGTAGCTACTGGCTTCTTGTAGCGTCAGTATAGGCAATACGCGTCAGAGTTGGGTCGACGCGTCGACCCCAATGAGCGGGGTAAACTATAAAAATAGTGGGGCAAACTGAAATATTATCAGCGGGTTAAACTAGAAAAACAGCGGGGCAAACTGAAATATGAGCGGGGCAAACTAGAAAAACAGCGGGGCAAACTGAAATATTAGCGGGGCAAACTAGAAAAACAGCGAGGCAAATTGAAATATCAACAGGGCAAACTAGAAAAACAACGAGGTAAACTGAAATATCAGCGGGGCAAACTAGAAAAACAGCGAGGCAAACTGAAATAACAGCGGGGCAAATTAGAAAAACAACAAGACAAACTGAAATATCTGCGGTGCAAACTAGAAAAACAGCGGGGCAAACTAAATTACGAGCGGGGCAAACTAGAAAAATAGTGAGTTAGGAAATCAGCGAGGCAAACTATAAAATCAGCGAGGGAAACATGAAATGAGCAGGGCAAACTATAAAAACAGTGAGGGAAACATGTAAATGAACGGGGCAAGGCTGAAAATGAGCGGGTCAAGCATGAAAATGAGCGGGCCAATGACGTGCATTGAACTTGATCTACGAGCATAGCGAGGCAAACAGAAAATATATTAGGACAGTATAAAGTTCATTTCATCATCCACCAAAATTACAAAGTATGCTATACATCATAACTTACATTTTCGGCGAATATGCAAAAATTCTTTAAAGTATGCTATCCACCAAAATTACAAAGTATGTTATACATCAAAACTTACAATTATCTTGATCTTGTAAGCTTCCAAGAAGGGATGTCTGCTATCCGGTAGAGGACATCAAATACCTTCTTCTGAAGACTACAAAAGAAATATCAGGATCATAACTAAAATTTAGACACTATTTTCTAAAATTCAACCTCTAATGGATGATCATAACCAAAATTTATACATCATTTTCTGAAGACTCCAAAAACCTAGTTTCCCACATATTTGCAAGAAAAAAAAAAACTAATTTGTAGATAAAAGAAGGCTGCAAAAGAAACAGGAGTACTAACCTGCATATCCAATCTTTTATCGAAATTCCTTTCAAGGCAACATAGGTCGTGCTGCTATATATATGATTCAAAACCATCCAAGATTTTCAAACTTAGTTTATAGTATCCAAACATATACAAAGGAAAAGAATAAAAAACAAGAAAAAATATACAAAATACACAATCCAAAAATGCATTCCATTAACCTGCAAGCAACAAAATGAAATTGAAAATTACAATGGACATACATTTTGCATAACCAATCCATAGAAATGAAGAGGTAATCTGAAATTTGAAAGTTCTCGAGACATATCTCTGAAATTTAAAATTGCAACCAAGGCCACAAGCTCGGCAATCTCGTTCAATATAGTTAAACCTGTTTCAAGGTTGGACTAAGACCCATTAACTTAAAAAAGTAAAAATAAGACTTAATCATGATTTTGGCCAATTTCATCATCTGGTGGAGGATCTGAAGTGGAGGAGGTGGGCCACAGAAGTTTTGGATCAAGCTTATAATTGTGTTTTTTTTGGCTTAATCCATGTTTGTATGATCTTATGAATAGGTTTGATAACAAACAAACATCACTATTGGGCCGACTATGGTTTTAACGGTGGAAATCATTATGCCCACTATTTCCCGTGGTACGATCCACTTGATCTTTTGATGTGCTTTAATTTGGGGCTAAATCGTTAAAATTAGTGAATTATGAGCGGGGCAAACTGAAATATGAGCGGGGTAAACTAGAAAATCAGCGGGGCAAATTGAAATATGAGCGGGGCAAACTAAAAAATCAGCGGGGTAAACTAGAAAATCAGCGGGGCAAACTTAACAAATAATTTCATGGCTTGAGCCGAAAAATCTCATGTAATCTCAAGTCTGGCTCAGTTTCTAACTTCCATATGCCTGGCTTCATGAGATTCCCAATGTGATAAATGTTGCTCTGGTTGCTTTGGTAGTTCACATGGTTGGAGTTGGTTATAAAGAGTGCTCCATATAGAAACCTCTGCCATGTACTTCCTAAAAGCCAACCCAAATTCTTAGGAGAAGACTAAGATAATAATGGTGATGATGATGCATTTGTAAATTCATACACATATACAAACATATATACTTATAAAAATATATAGATATGCAGATGCACATACAGATACAGATACTGGTAGGGCAAATCATTAAATTCAGCGGGGCAAACTGAAAAATCAGCGGGGGAAACTATAAGATCAGCGGGGCAAACTGGAAAATCAGTGGGGGAAACTATAAGATCAGCGGGGCAAACAAGAAAATCAGCGGGGCAAATTGAAAAATCAACGGGGGAAACAGGTTTGAAGGTGCCTCATCAATGAGGAGCTTTTGTCCATGTTTCCCGTTCTCTGTTTCCTTCTTCTTAGTTGGCGATGACTTCGATTTGTCACTTCTAGGTTTGAATCTGTGAAACCAGCTCCTTGCAGAATCCATTTCAATTATAACAACATAATCCCAAATGCATGCTCTTCTTTCCTACACAAGCACCAACGAAAATTTTAACAAACCATGATTCTGCATCAAATATCAACCCAAAATTGTCAAAACAAGATAAACAAACAGAATTCATCTCTTTACACAGAAAATAATAATATAATACAAAAAGTGCTTAAGGTGCTACAGAAATAAATAAATAAGACACGACTTTTTCATTATTGATAAGCCTAAGGTTTAGCAAGACCCCTTCCGACAACTAAAAGAGAAAGATGAGAAGGCAAAAGGGAGATGTCATAAGGTATAAAAGAAAAATAAAAGACGAACAGCTGCAAGCGAAACAGGCTACATTTTTCTCCAGAACTGGACCCCTCTATGATCTTCATCATAATTCTCTGGAGACAAGGTTGAGATCCAACATGGACAGCAATGATAAATTTATGTCTGCACTTAACTCGGAAAAAGAAGAAAAAAATGGGAAAAAACATTAACTTCCACTACAAATCATCATCCATATGCCAAATCCCACTCCAAGAACCGAAACTAAAATTTCTGAATCCAAATATTAACAAACTCCCCCAAATTAGCCATGGATACTTAAATATCTGAAAAAGAAAAAAATCAACTGAATTCCAGAAAATACAAAAATAAAGGGCCATGTTTCGATGAACTATTGAATTGAATTGCGATTATTAGTTTTACAAAGCATGAATAACCAAAATGTGGTTTCATCCATTATCACTCCAATTACATTAATTTCAACTTACAAGTTGAATGATAAAGGCATGTAATTTTGTACATTTTCCCTTGTTTTGATAGAAATGACCATTCAAATTTCAATTCACTTGGCCATCCAAACACATGCTAATTCTACTGGAAATCTGAAAACATGAAATTGATCAGGGTATCCAAACACATCCCTCTGATCAACCCTTGCTTATTTCCTTCTCAAGTTTATGGGGAAAACATGAAATTCAGTGGGGAAAATATAAAATTGATTGGGGTAAACTTGATATTAAGCGGAGGAAATATGAGATTCAGCAAGGCAAATCATAAATTCAGCGGGGCAAACTGGAAAATCAGCGGGGGAAACTAGAAGATCAGCGGGGCAAACTAGGAAATCAGCTGGGCAAACTAGGAAATCAGCGGGGCAAACTGGAAAATCAGCGGGGTGAACTGGAAAATCAGTGGGGCAAACTGAAAAATCAGCGGGGCAAACTGAAAAATCAGCGGGGGAAACTAGAAAATCAGCGGGGTAAACTGAAAAATCAACGGGGCAAACTAGGATATCAGTGGGGCAAACTTAACAAATAATTTTGTGGCTTGAGCCAAAAAATCTAAACATATCCAATGTTCAAATGGACCACACATGAAATTTTGAATTGAATTTCTAATGTTGATAATTTCTTAGGGGCCACCGAAGTTTCGAATCAAGCTTATAATTGTGTTTTCTATTAATCCATATCTGTATGATCTTATGAATAGGTTTAATAATAAACAAACGTCACTGTTGGGCCGACTATGGTTTCAGCGGTGGAAATCACTATGCCCACTATTTCCCGTGTTATGATTCACATGCATGATCGAGGGGACAAGAATTCCCTTTCGGCAAGAGTATCTAAGCCTAAAGATATCATCAAAAATTGCATTAATGTGATGATTCTATCCAACAATGAAATTTTTTCGATCATCCTCGTATCACGGGATGATTTTATCATCCAAAAAAGCCTAAAGATATCATCCAAAAATTGCATTGATGTGATGACTAGAAAATCTCTTTAGAAAATCAATCTCTCTCTCTCTCTCTCTCTCTCTCTCTCTCTCTCTCTCTCTCTCTCTCTCTCTCTCCATTGACCTAATCCCCATTACTCATTGCAGGGTGAAACTCATCCTCCTTTTGGGTGTGTTTGGTTGCATCCAAGTAGACTGATTGATCACGAAATATCATGACATTTCATAGTTCATGCCAACTTACATTGATTAATAAGGAAATTTCATGATATTTTGGTGCAACCAAACGCAATCTTAGAGAAGGGCTTTATTCATTTTCTTTAAACCTCTCTCTTAAGTGAGCAAAGGAGAATCCATGGCAGTCGGCTTCGCCATGAAAATCAGCGGGGGAAACTTTAAAATCAGTGGGGCAAACTAGAAAATCAGCGGGGCAAACTAGAAAATCGGCGTGGGAACTAGAAAATCGGTGAGGTAAACTAGAAAATCAGTGGGGGAAACTTTAAAATCGGCGGGAGAAACTAGAAAATCAGCGGGAGAAACTAGAAAATCGGCGGGGAAACTAGAAAATCAACGGGGGAAACTTTAAAATCGGGGAGAAACTAGAAAATCGGAGGGGGAAACTTTAAAATCGGCGGGGGAAACTAGAAAATCGGCGGGGGAAACTAGAAAATCAGCAGGGAAAACATGTAATTGGGCGGGGCAAGTATGAAATTGAGCGGGACAAGCATAAAAATTGTATTTACTCCAAGATTATTGCAAACCTCGTATAATGTATATTCAACGATGTATATAATATGAAATGGTACATGAGTAGGACAACAATGTACATTGTATATTCCACAATGAAACTAATACTCCGTATAATACAATATCTTTCCAAAATTCCTCCCATCCCATAGACAAATATCATCTACAGACTACAGACAAGCAATCATATGCTATTGACTTTCTCCAACTGGTGACAAATTTTTGCATGTCAAATGGACCACACCAAATGAAATTTTGAATTGAACTTCTACTGTTGATAATTTCTTAGGGGCCACAGATGTTTTGGATCAAGCTAGTGATATGGTCACAATTCTCATATGTAGTGGAAAAGGAAATTGCAATCTCATATGTTTTGGTCAAAAAGTTATGATCAATTTACAGTCCACATTCATTTGGTCCAATCATGTCACATTTTTTTGGTCCAACCATGTCATGTCCTACATTAGTTGGGGATGAACGAATTAGCCTAATTTTCAGTATGAGAAAAACAGGGTCCCATTTCGTGAACAATTCATCATGCATGTGAGCGTGGCAAAATCAAACCTTTTCATGCATGGGCTTTAATTTCAGATCGTTGCTGTGAGGTTTGGAGCTTGAGTGCACTCCTTTAAATGGGTGGTTGATAAATGGTTTTGGGTTGGCCGTCAAACAGGCTATGATATAAAAACAACAGTAATAAGACAACCCTAGCTGTCCATTTCTTTCACCTAAATCAAATTCTGCAATCACTACAATTTTCTTTTCTACCATGTGGGAAATGTGTTGGATTCTCTTTTCCTTATATCCAATTCATCGTTTACATTCCAAGCAAACAAACATTGCATGGTAATTATATCTTTTGTGATTTGATTTACCACAGAAATCTTTTTACCAAACTGGTTACTAATTTTGGATAAGAGAGTTCCATGGTAAAAGAAATCAATTCTACCAAAATTGCAACTATGTAGAAAATGTCATAAATTTCATTTTCTTGAAATCTACCCTATTATTGCAATCCAAACATATGAGAATTATGACCATATCACTAGTTTTTAAATGAGATTGCAATTTCCTTTTCCACTATGTAACAAATGAAACATATGAGATTGCAATTTCCTTTTTTCACTATGTAGAAAATGTCCTGAATTTCATTTTTCTTGAAATCTGCCTTATTTATTGCAATCCAAACATATGAGAATTATGATCATTTCTTAGGGGTCACCGAAGTTTTGGATCAAGCTTATAATTGTTTTTTCTATTGATTCATGTCTGTATGATCTTATGTATATGTTTGATAACAAACAAACATCACTGTTGGGCCCACCGATTGCCCCACTCTTTCTCATGCTTGCCCCGTTGGTTTTCTAGTTTGCCCCGCTCAATTTCTTGTTTACCCTGATGAAATCTTGGAAAATAACTAGGTTGGTTGGCTAAATTAGCTTCTCCAACCCCAAAATCATATGTGGTACGTTAAGTAAATCATTCTGGTTTGGATCCTTACTCTTGCTCGGGTGGTAGACTCTTAGGAGTTTCAACACTCGGTCAAGTGTTCGAGTATCCATAGGTGGTGAAATTCCACTAGTGTGAGTGTGTGGGGGTGTGTGTGCGTGTGTAAAAAAAAAAAAATCATTCCAATTTAGGAGATATGTTTGTTAAATACATAGACAAAGAAATGAATTAAAAGATAGAAAAATATTTTTATATAGGGGCAAGCATGAAAAAGAGTGGGGGCAAGCATGAAAAAGAACGGGACAAACATGAAAAAGAGCGGGTGAGCGGGGCAAGCATGAAAATGAGCAGGACAAGCATGAAAATGAGTAGGGCAAGCATGAACATGAGCGAGGCAAACTAGGAAATCAGCGGGCCAAACTAAAAATCAGCGAGACAAACTAAAAAATCAACGGGGCAAACTGAGAAATCAGTGGGACAAACTAGAAAATCAGCGGGGCAAACTAGATATTCAGTGGGGCAAACTAGAAATTCAGCGAGGCAGACTAGAAAATCAGCGGGGCAAAGTAAGAAATCAGCGGGGGCAAACTAGAAAATCAGCGGGGCAAACTAGATATTCAGCGGGGCAAACTAGAAATTCAGTGAGGCAGACTGGAAAATCAGCGGGGCAAATATGAAATCAAGCGGGGTAAACATGAAATTAGCCGGCCAAACTAGAAAATAAGAGGGGCAAACTAGAAAATCATTATGCCCACTATCTCCCGTGGTATGATCCACTTGATCTTTTGATATGCTTCAATTTGGGGCTCAACCCCATATATATATATATATATACACACACACACACACACACACACACACACACACACACGCGCGCGCGCACGCATGAACATGTGTTATGTGTATATATACGTGTGTGTAGGAAAAGGTTCTACATGGTCGAGCTCATGGGAACTCCCCATGAGGGGTTACCTCTCAAGTGACTTTTGTAGGCCACACCACGTACAAAACTTGAGAGGGGTTACCTTCCATTAAAACATTCATAATTATTTTTTGGGCCCACCGAAATGTGGTTCACAAATCCAGCCCATCCATAATGTGTGTCCCACTTAGATGAGGGGTCGGACCAAGTTTCAGGCACATCCAAATTTCAGCTGGGCCCCACTAAGTAATTTTCTATGTTTTAAGCATGTCTTCACATGATTTTAGATGGTATGGCCCACCTGAGTTCCGTATACGGCTGTTTTTTCTGCAATCCCATGATTTAAAGGGGACCCATCAAATTCACGGTGTTGATGTTCGACCCACATCATGGTGGGGCCCACACAGCTCGACCTCATGGTGCTGTTTTTTCTGCATTTCTATATATATTACACACACACATATTGTTGTTGCGAGTAAAATAGGTATTGCTCAGTCCCTTTCTCCCTCTATTACCCTTGCCCAGTACAAAAAAAAATGCAACTACATTCATTCAATGTGGGCCCAATTGAGTTTAACATATACCTTTGCTGCGTGCTTTCTTCACTGGACCGACCATTTTCAGAAGAAGACAGAGTGCGGATAAGAGGGGCCCACAAAAAGGGTTTTTTCTGGTCTTTTTACCGGAAACCCAGTGAGAAAATGGGGTGAAAACAACGACAGTAAAAACAGTAGTGGAAAGGGAGAGGAAAAGCAAACCATGGAAATGGGAGAGGAAAAGCCACAGCCGTGAGAGGGAGTATTTTCGTCCTGAAATCTCGACTCCGTACCAGGAGGTCTAAGTGGGTACTCTAAGTTTGTATTGATTCAAAAAAACCGCTGGATAAAAGGTGGGGTCCACAGTCATAAATTTCTCCATGGCAACAGGAGACAATCTTGCCATGGGTAATAATTACCTTTTTTGAATCCCATCCCACCGCCCAAACATGCCCTTGGTGTGCTCGGAAGAACGCAGTTTGGCTAGTGATGCCCCCACCAGTCAGGTGGCTACTACGTGGATGCACGTGTTTTATTAACCCTGTCCATCTATTTTGAAAGATAATTTTAGGGCGTGATCCCAAAATCACACGGCCTTTGATGAAGGGAATATATATATATATATATATATATATATATATATATATATATATATATATATATATATATATATATATATATAAAAGCTTAATTCAAAACTTCCAATAAGTTTTTAATGGTGGGCATTCAATTAATATTGTGCGGTCCACTTGAGATTTGGATCAACTTTGTTTTTGGGCTCATACTAAAAAATGATCGGCAAGAGTTGGTGGATTACATGGCTGAAAAACGTACATCATGATGGGGACCATAGAGCACCAACTACCAGCCATTAGCCGGTGGAGGGGAGTAGCCAATCCCTTTCCGTCTGGGATATATCTTTTTTGGGCACGGATTAGCTACCTACTGGTTTTTTTTTGTTTTTTTTAAGGCTTGTTAGCACACCCACCACTGTAAGATCACACTTCATTGTTAACCACCATGATTAGGGAATTGATGCCAAGACCTATGCGTTGAATAGCGACTGAATACTGGTTGAGCGACTGACGGGTAAATCTTTCACTCAATATGCAGCGACTGACGGGTTGAGTAGGGAGATTTGACGGGTTGTGAGGTTCTTTCACTCAGTCTACCACTTGTCACCAAGTTCCGTTGGCCCCCATCCACACCTTCCATCCATTTGGAGAGATCATTTCAGGGCAATATCCAAAAAATGATTTAAATCCAAGGCTCTAGTGGACCCAGCACAGAAAACAGTGGGGACAGTGACACCTGCCATTAAAAACTTCTAAAGGCCACAAAAGTTTTAGATCAAGCTTATATTTATGTTTTTCCTTATTTCATATCTTTTTAAACTTTTGAACAGGTTGGATTTCAAATAAACATTATGATGGGCTTTAGGATAGTTTCATCGGTGGGAATCACTCTCCCCACTGTTTTTTGTGGTGGTGTCTACTGTAGCTTTTTATCAGCCTCATTATTTGGTTCATGCCCTAAAATGATATCTCAAAGTGAATGGATGGTGTGGATACAACACATACATCATAATGGGGCCCACAAAACTTAGTGACGTCACTCCTACTCAACATGTCAGTATCTAATCCACGTCCATCTTTATTGTCTCATGTTCGAAAATGATCCGCCAAAATAAAAGAACGGCTCGATAAAACAAATAATCATTGTGGGAGAAAATTACTAAAAGTGACTATTATTACTCATAACTACTTGGAACTGGAAGCGGATGACGAGGTGTGCAACCTTTGCCCTG
The DNA here is from genome assembly GCA_030180095.1 of Magnolia changhungtana. Classification (NCBI taxonomy): domain Eukaryota; kingdom Viridiplantae; phylum Streptophyta; class Magnoliopsida; order Magnoliales; family Magnoliaceae; genus Magnolia; species Magnolia changhungtana. The sequence continues at coordinate 1,242,835 of JASAUF010000321.1, read as the reverse complement.
TGGGCCCACAGTGACGTATGTATTCTATCCACACCGTCCATACATTTGGTGAGATCATTTCCAGGGGCATAATACCCACAAATGAGGCCAATCCAAAGTTTGAGTATATCCCACCATAGAACCTTATTGGACCCACGTAATGTTTATTTGTGATACAACCTATTCGCAAAGTTACACAAACCTGGATGAAAGGAGAAAAACAAATATAAGATTGGTCGAAAACTTCCATGATTTAAGAAGTTTTCAATGTTAGTGGTTCTAGGGGTGGCTTAACATTTTTGGGAGCCTTAGGCAGGTCATAAAAATGAGGCTTCTTAGTTTAAAAAATGAGAAATTAATAAATTCAAAATTAAACTATAAAAAGTAATAAACTTTTGTATTTAAGTTTATCCAATAAGTCCGTTTCGATAAGTAAAATTACTAAACCGTTCATAAGGTGAATCCTAGATGGATGAAAGGAAAACATAAATATTAGCTTATTCAAAATTTCTGCCTCCGGTAGAAAAGTTTTTAATGGTGAGCATTCAATATCCACTTTTTTTCTGTGTTGTGGTCCACTTGAGCTTTGGTTGTGTTTCATGTTTTTTCTAATAATCTAAAATGGGATGAAGAAACGGATCAACAGAATAGATATAACACATAATAATGTGGACCCCACAGAGCTCAGTGTTACAGGAATCCTTAAAGTGGTTTGCACGCAATCCGCGTCTATTGTGAGAATAATGAATTTAGAATTGTGTAGTACTCTAGCAGTGTTATAGTTAATAAATAGGCATTCCTAAATTGTTAATATAGCATATTTTGACTCCATCCAAACCATCTAAATTAGGTGATCCATTCTAGATAGGCTAAATTACAAAAAAATCTATTCATTTAACTCTTCTATCTTTCAATTAGTGGAAATTTGTATGTTGAATTTAAATAATTTATTTAGTGTACAAGAATAAACCAATTAGGAGATCCATTCATTGTGTGTTTTTGTTTTTGTTTTTCATGAACCATCTAAACTAGGACCCACTTTTATATTTGTTTAATTTAATTTAAAAATATTCAAAGGTTGCAATTTCTCAGTGAATATGTATAGGTTATTAGACGTTGTCAGAGTATTAAAAGCCTGTGCCATGGTGTAGGGCCTTCATAAACAGGGGGGCCTTAGGCGATTGCGTCACCTGCCTACCCCTTGGAGCCGCCCCTGAGTGGTTCAATCCCTACTGTTTTGGATATGTCTCGTTTCTTGTCCTCAGCCCAAAAACTATCTTCCAAATGGATAGTCGGTGTAAATACAATGCATACATACATCGTGGTGGGCCTACAAAACTTGTTGTCAACACAGGAAATGGATTGGCTACTCCCCTGCCACTAGCTAATGGCTAGTGGTCGGTGCCCTGTGGCCCCATCATGATGTATGTGTTTCGTCTAATTTTTTAAAATAATTTTATGGTACGAAGCCAAAAATGAGGTACATCCCAGTCTCAAGTAGACTCCATTACAGGAAACGGTGTTGATTAAACATAGACCATTAAAAACTCTGTGGGGGGCATAAAAGTTTTGGATCAAGTTGATTTTTTTCTCTTAATCTAGGTCCGTATGACTTAATCAACCGATTAGATTTCAAATAAACAGTACAGTGGACCTTAGGAGGATTTTAATGATGGATATCCAATCACTAGTGTTTTCCTGAGGTGTGGTCCACCTAAGATTTATATCCCTCTCATTTTTTGGATCAAGCCCTAAAATGAACGGTAAAACTAGATGAACGGCATGGATAAAAGACATACATCATGGTGGGGCCCACAGAGCACCAACCGCTAGCCACCGGCTAGTGGCAGGGGAGTAGCTAATCCGTTTCCGTCAACACACCGCCGAGTTCCGTGGCCCACCAGGCAATCCTCTTCCTGAACCAAACATGCCTTATATAAAATCTCACCATAAACCCATGGGAACGGATTAGGTCTATCCTTTATCGTGGGGCCCACATTGACGTATATAAAGTTTTCCAGATAATTTGAGGGCATAAGTACACCTGTATGGCACAATGATCTGGAAAAACGGACGGACGGGATGGATATAGAATACATTCATCAAGGTGGGACCCACAGTAAGGGATGCATCATATGGGGTAAGGCCCTACACTAAGCTTGCACGTACAAGCCTCATTGTTTATGAGCCAGGCCACATTCCTGACGGGGCCCCCCTGATGAACGGTGTAGATACCCCCTCCCAGACCCCAACTTCAAGCGTCTGAACAGTTTTCCTGCATGCGCGCGTTTCCTACCCTTAACCATTGACAATTATTACCAATTTTACCCCTCATCCCTTTCGCGCCACTTATAACTAAAACCTCTCATTTTTCGCACCAAAACACAGCAGCGCTTCTCTGGCGGAAGTAGAAAATCATGGCCGGCGTTATTAACTTCCGATCGCCGCTCGTTTGCCGACCATCGATTCCATCGAGAAATCTCAACCGTCGGATCTCTCTCAGGGTTTCTGCAGAATTGCAAGAAGCTCCTCTCCCTTCTTCTTCCACTTCCGTCAGCACTCCATCTACGATCCTCTCTCCTCCTGCGGATTTCAAGCCTCCGCAGCCGAAGCGGTTCGCGATTCGTCCCGACAAGATCATAGACATCCTGACGGCTTCTCTGGCGTTGATTTTCCGCGTCGGCACTGGAGTTTTTGTTCACGGGTACTGAATCCCTCTCTCCCTAAAATCCAGACGGCAGATTACGGCCTCTGTTATTGCTTGTTTTATTTCATTCGAATTTGAATTTGATTATTTCAGCAGTCCGGCGAGTTATTAGTTGGAAATTCAGTGAATTCGCAAGAACCCTAGATTCAGAATCATGTTTTCAGGATGTCTAATGTCCGTTATAACTGTTTAATATGTATTCCGTTACTGTTTTGACTCCGTTGTAACAGGAAAGGAATGCTAAAAAGATTTTTGGAATGGAAATTTTGTTTTGACATTAAAAATAATAATTTATTAAGGGCCTGTTTGGATGCCTGTAACTTTTTTAAGTTCTAAGAAAGTTACATGTAACTTTCTTTCAAAAGAAAGTAACATGTAATCCTGTTTGGATGTAAGTTGTTACTTACTTAGAGTTAAACTTCGTTTTTGTGTTTGGATAACCTGTAACTTTATATTCACACTAACTAGAGCTTGAAATAAGGAATCGTTGAAAAATCAGATTGACACATAAAAAGGATTGGATAAAATTATTTCATTTTATTAAGCCCATGTAAATGAATAGTTTGGCCGATTCTTAGGTTAAACTAATGAACAGGTGGGCCATAAAAGTGGGCCCACGTTTTCGAAATGCTTTTAATGTGGGCAAAAAACTTGAGGTAACATATCCAAGCAAAATTTTTAATTTCCTACATTATGTCACCATGAATATAAATTCTCTGCATTATGTCACCACTGTTTCATGTGTTGTGGTCCACATGAGAGTTGGATGTTCCCTAAAATAATAATAAAAAATGGATGGACGACATGGATATAACACATAAATCATGGTGGGCCCACATAGCACCATCGGTAGTAGTCACTTTTAGCAGACTACTGTCCATGGGCTGCTGACGTGTTATGTGGGGCCACTATGATGTATTTGTTTCATCCACACCATCTATCCATTATTCCAGATCATTTTAAGTCATCAGCCCAAAAATAAGGTACATCAAAATTTCGAGTGGCCACATCACTGGAAACAATGTTGATTGAACACCCACCATTAAAAACTTTTGGTGGGCCACCAATGTTTTCGATCAAACTGATATTTGTTTTGTTCCCTTCATCCAGGTCTTTATGACCTAATCAATAGGTTGGATGTGAAACAAACATTACAGTGGGCCCTATGAGTTTTTTTATGGTGGACTTTCAATCATAACTGTTTTCGGTGGTGTGGTCCACCTGATATTTAGATATCTCTCATTTTTGGGATCAAGCCCCAAAACGATCCAAAAGAATGGATGGACGACATGGTAAAACAAATACAAGATGGTGGGCCCCGCAGACCATTGACCATTATCCACGCCTCCTAGCCAAACTATGTCTGTCAACCCGACACAAAAATAAAAAAGAAAGAAAGGAAAACAAACAATAGAAAGAATGAAAGGAAAACAAACAATAGAAAGAAAGATAGGGGTTTCCAACCTTGTTGAAGCTCGATGGGAGAGGGAGAAGGAGACCGAGAGAGGGAAACGTAGGCTGAGAGAGGTAGATGGAGACATTGTAAAGGGATATCTGTTTATATAGCAAAATGACTACCAACCTTCTTCAATACACAACTGCGATTCTCCCCAATGGTAGCCCCGTAGCCTTCATTGCATCTGCATGTAACCTTATAGCCTTTAATGGCCGCTTGTAGCCTTTAATAGCCGTTTAGCCTTCACTCCGTCTGAATGTGGGTAGGCCTCTTTAATGCAAGCTGCGATTCTTTCCAAAAATTTTGATTTCAAAATTTCCAACTGTTACATGTATCAAAGATACATGCAACTTTTAAAAAGACTCAAAAGTGCCTGTATCATTTTTGCCTCTTTCTTCTATAAGAAAGTCACAGGATGAGAGAAAGTTACCTGTGACTTTTCTTCCTTAAACACCAACTGTAACAATCTCACCTATAACTTTGTTACATTTTAGAAATGTTACAGGCATCCAAACAGGCCCTAAGGGTGCATTTGGTGGCACCAATCATGATTAATGAGTCTAATTTGATGCTAGATTTCATGATATTTCATGAAATCTTGTGCAATCAAACACGTTGTAATATAAATTAAAAATTGTAAAAAAAAAAAAGAGAAATCAAATTGAAGTGCGCCACATAGGTTTCCTAATGCAACTACATCAAGGAAGAAACTAATTCAAAATACAATTAGGACCTATCTTTATGGAGTGGAGGTTGGTGTGAGACCTACTGGAAACCTCCCAGCTTTGAGCCATACCATGACCTTATTCCATTCTTGAAATTGTGCAAAATGCCATTGAACATTTGGATCCCACTTGTAATTTTCATTACTAAGGGTGATCTTTTGTCTGACTTTTCTCGTCTCTCATTAATACGTCGTGCAAAAGTCTCGTCATCATAGCTCTATCTAGGTATTCAACAATGGCAATGGTGGCTGTAACGGCCATTGTTGTTATTGTTACGATATAGGCCATAATGCCCATTACAACCTTTAAAAAAAATTAAAAATAATTGTATAGGTCTCGTAATAGGCGTTACATGCCATTTTTCCCATAATGGCCATTACTTCTTGTAACGTGTAATGGTGGCCACGCACAATGGTGGCCACCGTTACTGTTACATAATTGTTTTTTGATATCTTGGGCTCAATCGAGTGACAATAGGAAATGTGACTAAATCGATAGGCTGTCGTGGTTGCATGCCAATCACAATTTCAAAAGGAGAGAGTCCAGTAGCACTGGTTGTAGAATTGTTATAGGTAAACTCAGCTTGTGATAATACGATGTCCCATGAATTGATGTGATCACCAACCAAACATTGAAAAAGATTTCCAAGACTACGGTTGAGGACCTTGGTCTGTGCATCTATTTGCGGATGATAAGCACTCGAGAATCTTAATTTAGTTCCCATCTTAGACCACAAAATTCGCCAGAAGCAGCTCATAACCTTAACATTACAATCAAATACAATTGTTTTGGAAATACCATGTAGATGAACCACTTCTTTGAAGAAAACGTTGACGATGTGTAGAGTATCTGATGTCTTCTTATATGGGATGAAATTGGTCATCTTAGAAAAACTGGTTGACCACAATGTAAATAGACACATTGAGTCTTAGGTAATCCCAGGAAGAAATCCATGGTAATGTCTTCCCAGGAAGCATCTGGCACAAGCGGTTGAGTGTATAGATCAATCTTCTGCTTGCTACCTTTGCTTAGCTAACACACTCAACGCTGTTAAACGATGATTCCAATATCTTTCTTCCCAGCCAATAGAAATGGTCGTCGACTACGACTCTCATTTCGTTGATTCCCAAAATGACCACTGAGGCCACTTGAATGAAGCTATCGTATCACAAGCTCTTGCAATGAGATTTTAGGAAGAAAACCTCATATCATATAATAAGTATCCATCGTGCAGGTTGTATTATGGGTACTTGGTGCCTAAGTTGTAGTGAGTGTTGAACACACATTTCTAAAATCATCATCTATTGTATAATCTCTTTTAAGTTCCTCGAAAGAAACGCGGAGACTGATAAGGTTGATAATGCGTGATTTTCGGTTGAAGGCATCTGCTATCTTATCTTCTACGTCGGCTTGATGGTTTAGGTTGAATGTGAAATCTTGAATGAGTACTCTACTTAGCGTGTCTTGTGCTCAATTTCTTCTTGAAATTCAAATGTGTAACGCCTCATGATTAGAATAGAACATAGACTCCCGATGAATGAGGTAATGACGCCAATTTTTTAAAGTTATGTACAATAGTGTAAAACTCCACATTGTATGTAGAATACTTCTTTTGTGCCCCATTGAGTTTTTCTCTAAAGAAGGCCATTAGATATCCTTCTTGACTAAGGACACCTCTTATGCCTACATGGGATGCATCACAGGCAACCTCAAATACTTTTATAAACTCAGGAAGCCTAAGAATTGGAGCTTCCATCATTTTTTGCTTGATTTTTTGAAATGCCTTTGTTGCAACTTTGTCCTCTTTAAATGGATTGGCTTTCATATATTCAATAATGGCTACCATGAGGTCCATGACGCAACTAAAGTTTTAGATAAACCTTCGGTGAAATGTCTCTAGCTTGTAAAAACTTCGATCCTTGTGAATATTCGTGGGAGTAGGCTAGTTGACATTCGACAATAGGCCATACCTTTTTAGTGTTAACCCTTTCACCTTCTGTTGAAACAACAAACCCCAAAATGATCACGTTGGAACTCATGAAGATACACTTGTGTAGGGTTTCTTATGGTGTAATTCTCTTATCACCTGACAAAGCTGGATCAAAATGATTTCTCGTGAATGGCTAAAGACGAGAATGTCGTTGAAGTACACTGCGATGAGCTTGCCTATAAATGGTCATAGATTTGCCCAACACCCGCATGAATGTACTAGATGCATTTGTTAAGCTAAAAGACATGAGTCACATGACTAGCCACTCATACAATCCATTCTTCATTTTAAAAGCAATCTTCCATTTATCTACAGAATGAATTCTTATCTGGTAATACGCCCTTCATAAATTAATCTTTGAAAAGATTGTAGCATTCGCCATCATGTCCAACATGTCATCGAGGTGTGGAACTGAGAAATGATACTTCATTGTTTTCTTGTTGATAGTGTGACTATCAACACATTTACCAATTGCCATCCTTCTTTGACGGTACAGGAAGGTATGAAACACGTAAGGCTATCATGAATGAAACCCTTGGCCAACAATTCCTTTGCCTATAGACATAGCTCTGCATACTCTTTAAGGTTCATTCAGTATATTGGGAGATTTAGTAATGATGTTTCAGGTACCAAATCAATCACATGTTGAATGTCGCACATGGGTGGAAGCTCACTGGATAGTTTGTTAGGGACCAAATATTGAAATTGGGACAGAATGTCCTGAATATCAGGTGGTTGGACAAAAGCTTCACCAGTTGGATTAGTGTTGGATTCACATCCTATTGGAGTATGCTTGATTCCCCGTTCTTGACTTTCCTCCATGAATCAGGCTATATTCAATACTGTGGAAGCCAGCTTTGCCTCTTTGGGCTTGTCATCTCTCAATACATGACCAAACCATCTAAGTTTACCTTCCCCCATCTTATTACCTATTGGTTTTACTACTAAGTTCCCTTAAATAGATTTATTTCTAATTCTATCGTTCTTCATCTTGCCGCTTATCCATCTTAACATCCTCATTCAGCTACACTCATCCTATGAACATGTTCTTTCATTGCCCAACATTTTGTCCCATAAAGCATGGCTGGTCTTATAGCTATCCTATAAAATTTCCTTTTCAGTTTGGGTAGTACACGACGATTGCATAAAACTCCAAAGGCACATCTCCATTTCTTCTACCAAGCTGGAATTCTATGGGCAACATCCTTTTCAATCTCTCCATTGTCATGAATTCTTGACCCAAGGTATCGAAAGTGGTCAGTTGGGAACCTTCTTGGTCAGCAATCTAAATAACATTGTTTTCTTTCTTTTTAAATTCCACCACCTAGTTTTGAGATACCTATTAATTTCACTCCCCTTCTTCCATATCTTAACGTAAACATCCATAACCAGTAACCCATATTTCGTAGTTGGACCCTCTCCTAATATAACCTTGCAATCCTTACATATCGATTGTTGTATTTTCCCAAGTAGAATGATATCTATTTGGCTTGTATATGATCCACTTTTAAGAGATTAAATGTTCATATCTCCTTTTAAAGTATCCGTTTGCTAGAGCTAGATTTATATGCTATATTGAAATCAAAGATGGACTCATTTTTTAATACCTTCTGAATTTTGTTTCCAGTTAAAATCTGTGTATTGGGTATCATATCATTCACCACTAGCACAGGCTCATATCGCTCGGTATGACCCTTTATGGGGCTATTTTGGGCCAATACAACTGTATCGTTCATGGGCGATACTGGTACATATCAGGCGATAAGTACCTGTTTCGGACAATACTTTAAACCTTTCTTTTGCCATTGAAGGTGTTTAGTATTTTCAAGGGCACGTGCTTTTTAAATCAGGTCATGGGTTGAGTTAGCTTACAACATGTCGGTGATCAGTTCTCCCTCCATCCATAGTGGGGTCCATCGGGTCTGTTACTGGGTTATCAAGCCGTGAGGCCCCATCTGCATGAACTAGGTGCATCAGGATTCAGAGTAAGGAAACTATCACATCTTGGTGCATGAGTACCTCCTAATTTCTTATTCTTATACAAAGACAAGTGGAGCAGTTGGACTTTCATGAGTCCAAGCAAAATGAATCCCATGTAACTTGGCAGTTGGCACAGACACGTAGCATCCTGCTAGTTTTTGCTGTTCAAAGTAGGAAATGAAGTGTTGGTTTCCTTCTGAAAAGACCGGTTTCTCAATGTATGTATTCATAATCCTGTGCAAAAAATTGAAGCTGGGGGCCTAATGCCAATTATCTTGAGTTGGCAGAAGATATCAATATCAGTCCAATTTTCAACATTGTGGATTTATATGGATATTCAGGGTAAAGGAGAAAGCAATCGTATTGGTGGCGGTACATGGGTTGACCGACTTCGAAAGAAGCCAGATGAGGAAGTTGAAGACACTGTTGATATTAAGATTGTCTTCGCTTGATAATGTAGTCATGAGAAATTTTCTGAGCAAATGGAGGAGCTGGTAAGTACAGACAACATTGGGATCCCAGTGATGAGAGTTGCAAAGGCTGAACAAGGTTCTTACAGTAATTATGTTATTCTCATCTTGCAGTAGCCAAAATTTTCTCAGTTTCGGAGAATTGATGCGGATCATGACTAAGATTAAGTGAGAGAGAAAGAGTTGGAGGACCTGATGTTAACCGAGCGGATGATATCATCTAGTAGGGCCTAGACAGTGCCATGGGACTTGAAACTAGGGTAGGAGTCCTTTTTTGAAAATACTTATTAGGGAAGTTATGGTAAGTCACTTTTCTATTCTATTCTTTTTTTATTTTTATTTTTATTTATAAAAAAATTTATTTTCTTCTCTAGTTTATTTCTGTTTTTATTGGAGTTCCAATGAAATTATAAAGGATGTTTTTGTGTATCCTAGCAATTAAAGATGGGTATGTGCTAAACACATGTCAGGATGTATGGGCACATGATACTGCCATTTTTTTTCAGAGAGTTCTCTCATGTCCCCTTAACTTTTCTTGAACACTTGATTCTTCTTTCTTTCCTTGAGGTCTGACTTCCATACACGAAGAGCATGAAAATGTACCTACTTGTCTCAATTCAAGGTCTTAGATCTAGAGTTTTCTAGTAATGTTATGATCATGTCAAGGATTGTGATCCTTCATGCGGCAAAAACTAGCTCATGTTGTGAATATGGAACAAACAAATTTCAATTCAAGGTGAAATTCTTGGAAACATCAAAGACTGAAAGAACAATGAATGTTGTTTGGACTTTGAGTGAATTAGGGATGACATTTCTACATGGTACTAATACATTGCCAAACTAATGCAATTCGCTAATATACAAGAGATTTTGGAAACAATCAACAATATTAGTAATCTAGATTATGGTACCGTGATGCATGCATATTCCTGAAGTTTCTTATATTTGCATTTATCATGGCAGATATTCAGCATCTTTTGTATCTGAGGATGAGATACCACCTGGAAAGTATTGTTTCAAGATTGCAGGTGATATGTGAAGCATTTTCTCATTGTTCTTATGTTAGTTATCTTACTTAGATCACCAGCCTTCTTCTTCTTCTCCTCATTGTACTTGTTACTTAGATCATTCTTCTGATTCTTCTTCGGGGCCACTACTTTCCATTAAGTTCAATTGTTGCATTATGATATCTACCCTTTAGTAATTTGATCGAAAGAAGCTTAACACCAAGTGGATGCTTTATAGAGATGGATAGGGCTTCGGGCTTCCCCATAGACTTGCCAATGCACGTGAGATCCTGCCATCTAACATGTAGGGAGTATTGTGGCAGTGCCCTCTAAGAAAGATTAGGTTAGTCCTCATCAAGTGGGCCACGCTTTGTATGAGAAAAGGGGGCAGTTGGAAAAAATGAGTAGGGTCGAAATTCAGTGTACAGGTGTTGCCTATTTGATGAGTGGACTGCCCCAATTTTTTATGGAGAGCATTGATGCAAGCAAAGCTGCAACTCCACCCGGATCCCACTTGATCATGTGTGGGCTCGACTTTGTCACTGGAGTGGAGAAAGTAGTTTTTCTTTATCTTTCCATTTCTTTTATGTTTTAAAATAAAGTGTAAAGCCTAAAATAACCTTAAAGACTATTGGAGAATAGTGCTTTAAGGGTATATTGGTCTTTTTACCTAGTACTAGGGCTTCTTTATGTTTGCTCCCCTATATACTGTTAGTGGACATGTAATTCATTAGATAATGGTCGTGGAATTATTTTTGAGAGGAGCATCTTCTACCAAGCATTTGTTGTGTGTGTGTGTGTGGAATGTGTTGCCCTCTATTACTAGCATGTGTAGCCCATATGTAGACAGCCAACTTAAACTGGTTGTTCATATCATCTAATCAAATTTAATTAAACAAGTATGGTTTTGAATTGTAGCTCAGATTTTGCAGGGATTAAATCTAATAGGAATAAACTTTACCTAATACCTGAATTCTAGCCTAAAACATCTCGCCTAATACCCATTTTTTGAAACCAAGGTCCTATAATCCCTTAGAGGCTTACTTAGGGAGGTGTGGACCTTATCAAAGACTGGTCACACCCTTATTTTTAAGGCATTGAAATCACGTTTCCACACCCTAGGGAACTATTTTTTTAGGGGGTTTCTGTGGCTTATGAACCCCAGTGACCCATAAACCTGTGATTTTTTGATCCATGAAAATATTATGTACATGTTTTCAATAACCCTGTTTTTCAGGATTTATTCCCTTTTTAAACCTCCCCCATCTTCCTAACTCACTCATTGCTCTAATTCTTTTTAAGCCTATTTGGAAGTGCCATGTGTCCGATGTCTCAAAAGCCCCAAAGTCCTCATACGTTACCACCAAAATACGACCTTAAAAATCTGTAAATAGGTTCTCGATCTTTTGAGATGGGTCTTTGGCTAGAGTTCCCCTTCTCTCTCCCCACCGCTTCTACCCCTTATACCAATAGCTCTCCAAAATCCCTTCAAAGCTTGTTAAAAATGAGAGAAATTAACAAGAAAGAGAGAGAGAGAGAGAGAGAAAAGGAGAATTGTAAAAGGATTCAAGAGCTCTTGAATTCTCCCACAAGCAAATTGGCAAGGAGAACACCTCAACCTTTTCTAGTTTCGAGAAACAGCTTTGGTAATCGTTGCTAGGGAGGATTCATATTATATTCCTTCACAAGCCTCCAAACCTCACCTCTGCAAGGAGAGCACCCGCAAGTCAAGACCCTTTGTCAAATCAAGCAAGAACTACATTGAAGGCGAAGTTTCTGATGCAAGAGTTGCCACATTTCGTTCCTTCTTTGCAGCTTCTAATTCTTATTTGATTGTTCTTTTATTTTCTTTAATTTACATCACTTCAAGCAACTCCTGCAGAGTAAAGGCCATGCATTGCATGGGTGAAGAAGGTTCCTCAATCCTTCTTTGTCATAGAGACCCTTGTATGGATTTTGGGGAAGAGATCATTTGTGGAGTCACATTTCAAGTTTTAAGTCTTTCGACCTTGAAATATTAATACAAATGTTTCTCTAGTCACCCATGGGCTCTTGAAATCCTAAAATTCGGCTAGGGGCGGATTTGTTTAGTTTTTCATATGCCTATGATTCTCCGGTGTGTTGGTCGGTCTGTTTCATACCATATCATCATCTCTGTATACTCTGTGGAAGATCAAGGATGACTCATCAAATTTTCTATTTTGCGATTCTACAGTAGTCTTGGAGTTCGAGATTGAAGGGTTGGAATAAAGAACTCCAGATTTCAAGCTAACTGGGTTTCCAGTTGCATTAGGTATCCTTGTAGTGTGCCCTACCTAATGAATGGTCCATAGCTCACACAAATGTGCCATGTTGGCATGTGTTCCATGAAGTGCTGTAGCATGCGAGCAATCTAACACTTGTGTTCCTCTTGAAGGGAGATGATACTATAGAGTTGACAGAGCTTGAATATGGTTGAGGTGTCTCTCCTTGGTACAAGTGGCATAGTGATGCAGGACGGTCTAAACAAGAATGTATGTGTGAGCACATAAATTATCTAGCGAAATAAACTAAGCAAATCAATTGAAATATTTAACATTCCACATCATAGTAAAGATAATAACAAAGGAAACATGCAATGGTTAAAGGCCATCATCACAATCCTGCAGTACTGTATTCAAATCATGCGTGGATTGGATCCGGCGAGGGATGGGACCTCCCGATCTTGCATGGTTTCAATTCAACAGTCAATGCAGCTTCACTAGTCCAGGAAATCAAATGATTTCTAGAATAGGGACGATTGGAAAATCTGAGAGAGGGTTGGTATCAATTCTCAGATTTTCAGGATAAGGGGACTTCAAAGAATTTAATTGTAAATGGTAGCAATCAAAGAATACTACGTATAGAAAGAGAAGAAGAAGGTTAGAGAGTTAGAAACAAAATTTAGAAGAAGAGGAGATTAGGGGAAGAGAAGAAATTATCACAGAGAGAAAGGAGAAGGAGGCACCAAGCTTTCATTAAAAAAAAACATCTTTCCTATTTGGTTTAGGGTAGAAAACACCCTATTTATAAAATTCGGATAAAAAATGACTAAACTACCCTTATAACAAAAGAAGAAGAAGAAATACACATGTGTCCTCCTAACGTGGGGCCTTCAATTAATCCAGGGACACGTGTAAGGTCTTCAAAATCCTCTTTGGTTGTGCCATGGACCATTTTCGAGCCATAAAGATGTATTCGTTGGCCGCCTTCGTCTTTGATAAACTTTGAAGGATTTGATGTCCTCATCACATGGTGACTTATCATTTTGGACTATCCATCTAGTTGCTCCTACCGTGGTTAGTAATTAGTTCAAATTACACATAAGTAGGATTATTCTAGCTATTCGATTAGAGTTCATCAAAGCAACTGTTGAACATAAGACTAGTTAACAGCCAATGCTCAACGTGGGGAAGTGAAGAATAGGGATGTAAACGATCTGAAATATCTTTTAAACATGTGCCATCCATGATAGGGCTCTTCAAACGGATGGTCCCAATTGATACATCACCTTGTAAGATGTATTGCAAAGAGATGGCTCTATCATATTCAGTTTTATGAGCTGTACCATATGTCTGTATCACCTCCCCATCTTCAAAGCATTGAAAAAAAGAAGCAGCAAATTAGCAAAACTCTGCTTTTGAGGCTATGGACAAGACTACCATCACTGGTAGTTCACTGCCATGTTTTAGATGGTGGTGACTAGTGCGCCACCCAAGTAGTCAGTATGTGTGGTACTTATAACTGTTAAACTCATGCCGTGATCCCAAATGTGGATAGAGCAGAACCCGAAAATCAAACTAATCGAATGACTCTAGCCATTTAGTTGGTGCTACGAAGTGGACATTAAATGGCCAGCTGCCCAAATTCAAATAATGGTTAAGTGGTCCAGTTGATGCGTTTTTACTATCTATAGTGGGACCCACGATGAAACAGTCCAGATTATGGTAAATATGTGCCCGTGTACAGTGGATGATTCACCACCATTTTAGACAGTTATTGTTGAACTTTTATCATAGTCTAGCTCCTAAAGTAGGGTTGTCAATGGGCTAGATTCAAATCTGGTTACTGTGTACCTGTAACCATACCCACCCAAGAGGGTCGTGCTTGGGTCATGTCAGCCTGTTGTGTTTGCTATGGTCCTATGGATACCATATTTGAGGTCCTAGACCTGGATCCAATTGGGTCCAGTTACTCTTCAGGTACCAATTAGGTCTTAGGTCCTTGGCTCTAGGTAGGGCTCAGGTCGGGTTGGATAAGAGCATCTACACAGTTGGACCCACTTGATGAATGGATTGGATCTCTCACATGTGCCATATTGACACACATGGTGTGTGAATGGATTCCTTTACAAGCTTGTGGACCTAGCGAACCTCATCCAATCGCTAGAATGATTAACATACGTAATATCTTTTTTTTTTTTTATAAATAAAAATGAATAACTATTGATATTGTTAGTAATTAATAATGTGGTGAAGGCTCTAAAAGGGCAAGGGTAATGTCTAAAAGGACGTGGATGGAGTTAGTAAGAAAAGACTTGATGACCTATGGTCTAACTGAAGGTCTAGCCCTTGACAGAGTGGAATGACGGAACATGATTCATGTAGCTGACCTCAATTAATTGGTATAAGGCTTAGATGATAATGGTGAAATAACCATTAATATAACCTTCAAAAAGTTATTACCATTAAAAATAACAATTATACTACCGATTAGACCTGGCAAACACTTAATTGATCCAATTTTTAACTGGGTCCAAGATGGTGGACCCACCTCACATGTGGAAATGAAGATTGTGTCTGAGATTAGAGTTACTTATTGGGCGATCCGCATTGCGTATATGTCGGGCCTACAATGGATGGGTGGTATGTCAAAAATCACATTGGCCATATGATCTTAGCCACTAATTAGAGGACTCTTGGTGGTTAGAAATGTATAGTTGGAAATGGTCAAACCGATTCTCTAGATTAAATGGGCATAAATCCTCAAAAATACTTAATGGTTATCAAAGAGAGGTGGGGAGATGGTCCCACCAATGGTCGATGTTGAATGGGCATAAATCCTCAAAAAACTCTTGGGTTGGAATTTTTCAGGGCGGCAGGGTATGATTAACTTAATGGTCTGATACGCCTTCTTACATTGGGGGATCGTTTCTTGACAAATATTAATTCAAGGTGGTTTTATGTAATGTTTCCAATAGCGCTCGTAGCCTAGCTAAATAGTGTAAATCCCTTGTAGTGTACGCTATGGGGGTCGTAGCGTACGCTACAACTACGTAGCATGTAGCGTTTGTAGTGTACACTATAGTGTTTTTATTTTATTTTATTTTAGGTTTTTTAAGTTTTGTTTGTTAAAACTTGTGTAAAACTCACATTAAAAAAACTTAAAATGTGAAGCTAAAATCAAACATTTCTTTGTTTACTTTTAGTTAAAATGGTGCTGATCCTTTGCTAAAGTTGGTGTGAAACTCACACGCTAAAAATCCTTTAAAACTAAACTTAAGAGAAAAAGGTTCAAAAGAGGGTTTTTGAAAACCCCTCATACTCTTTAACTTGTGGGATTTTTATTTCTTTTTCATACTTGTGTGACTTGTGGTTTCAATTAGACATTACTAATGAAAGTGATTTGCTTAGAAAGTTGTTGATGTGATAATTATTTGATTTGGTTTATAACTTTATAAATGATAATTAATAACTTGTTTGAACATGCTTATATTTAAAAAATGAATAATCTTTTAGGCATATATATATATATATATATATCTTACCATTTATTTATTTTTTTTTCCCTATTTCTAAATTAAAAAATAGAAGCATCGGTAGCTTACGCTACGCTATCTACACGACATGCTACAGAGGGCTGAATGCTATGCAACACGCTAATGCTATTTAAAACATTGGTTTTATGGAATGAAAAATACTTGAGGGTTATCTTATCCTGATATTATTTTGCGGGTGGCTTTTAGATATGCTCTGTTATAATTATTATTATTATTATTTCAAGTAAGATAATGAAATTCATAAAATAGATATGACTCAATTGGCTGAGGATGGCATGCCCTCCAACAGATGCTTGTATCTTATACATTTGGCATGCTATCCAGTATGTGCGACCTCGACAAACTACACAACGATATGCAAGTGGCTAGTTTATCAGGTCGATCATTTGCTTCTCTATGAACATGGAAGCTGGAATGACATTAGATAATTTGTCACCATCTCATCAAACAAGTGTTGCAATTTTTGGGGGTGCAAGGTCTTGATGTCTCTTTATGATCACTGGACTTTAACAGGTCTGACAATGAAAGAGACCTCAAAATTGGGCCCACGTCCAGAGAAGCCTATTGAAATATATGAATTCGAAAGGTACATATTATAATTTGGTTTACTTACTATTTAACATATTAATGTTTGTGAGGAATTAAGGCTGAACACGTATTTCTCTTGGCTCAAATGTGGCTTATCATGGATCTTGCGGAAAATTCAGCTGTCCATTCTGTAGAAAGGTAGCATCATCTTCCAAAGAATTTCCATTTATATATTGAAATGTTGGCACTTCTGTTTTCTTTTTCATGACATCTCTTTATTTGGCATATGGTAGTTCAAATATGGATGGTTATTTCCACAGGTTGAGATAATGTATCTTAGGGCATGTTTGATTTCGAGGATTCCATGGGGAAAGAAAATAGCTTCCCTTGGTTTGACATTTTTCAGTTATTCGACTTGCAAACAAAAGTGGATTCCACAAAGTCATCATTAGGCTTGTCCACATTTTCTTTTCTCGAACACAAGAAACGAGGCAATAATTGTCTAATGAATATGTGATTTCACACGAGTTTTCCTTATGAATCAACCATAGCCTTGGTTTTGGAATCCACTATTTTCCTCTGACGGTGGAAATCATCATTACCTTTTCTTTCTTTTCTCAGGGAATCCTTGAAAGCAAACATGCCCTTAAATGTATGACCTGTGGGTCAGAAAAGCAGTGGTCATGCTTACCATTTTGGGTTTGATGAAGGCCCCTCATTTATATTTTGCTGCCTTTTGTCTTTCGACTATGCATGCTTTTCAGTGTGTATTTACATCTTTACTTCTTTGCAGGTTAGGGAAATCGTAAGCTACTTGGATCTTGATGTGTTGTTTTATCCCTGCCCAAGAAATGGTCCAAACTTCCGTGCCAAGGTTTCTCAGATGGGTGGAAAACAGCAATTCCCTTACATGGTGTGATAATGTCCCTCATGCTCTGACACATTGTATAAGAAACATGTTGGGAATATTAGGGAGAGGTTAATTGACTGTTTTTTCTTAGTGCAATGATCTATAAAATATGCATTCACATAATGAGTTTTTCACCATTCCGTGCACATGGTCTCGTCTCCTCATTCAACTCATTTCTTCAACTTGTTGCACTTTAGATTTATTATTATTATTTTTAAGAGGACGAATGATGGAAATTGTATGGGATGCATGACTCTTTTGGAATTGATACAAAATTTTCAATTCATCAATTTTCACAAGGACTAAAAAGAGAATATTCATAAAGGCATGTCTTCAAGAAGCTTTTGCTTTGCCTTATCTCGATTGTAACATCCATTTTCCATTGAGGTTATTTTTCAGCTCTACACAATTTATATTTTGTCTTTGAGCTTTGCTAAGTCCATAGATGTGTACAACTTGACTAGTGGACACGCCGACACATTTGCCAGTGTGGCACACTGGTGAAATATCCAAGCCATCCATAATGTGGACATCATCGTGTAGATCCTTCCACCGAAAGATAAAGATTGCCATTCATTAGGTGTGCCATGATATTAGAAATAAATGGACGAGTTGGAAGACTTTGCCAATTTTTTCATAACCACACATTTTTGCAGTAAATTGTGGCCCACTTGACTAGTGTATCCTCCTGATTCTTTCATAGGAAATCTACGTAGTCGTACCTTTCTGATGGATGGCTTGGATGTTTGACTAGAGCTGTACACAAGTTGAGTTAGCTCGGTCAGCTCACTCGACTCGCCTCGGCTCGAAACTGGATTCGGACCGAGTCGAGCTAGTTTTGGAGCTCGAAAAAATTTCGAGCCGAGTTCGAGCTTGCTCGAGCTTAACTTGACTCGGCTCGAACCCCAACTCGAATTGACTCGGATCAAATCGGCTCGGTGACTCAATTATTTTGATCTTGATGCTACTCGCTGAGTGTTTGATGAAATGTCTCGACGAAGTGTTGTTTCTTGGACTACTCTCATATCAGGGTGTTCTCAAAATGGGTATTCGAGGGAAAGACTGAAGAAACAAATACCCATAAAAAAAAACTTTACATAATAGGACTGCCCTCATATCTTGATCTTGATGCTGCTTGCCGAGTGTTTGATGAAATGCCTGCAAAGAGCTCTTACTGATTTGCATTTGAGGTGTGGGAAATTGAAGATGCAATTTATGTGTTTGAGAAAATGTCACACAAGCTCGAACTCGGCTCGAGCTGGCTCGAGCCGCTAATCGAATCGAGTTGAGCTGGCTAGTCAGGCTCGAGAACCGAGTCGAGCTGAGTTTGAGCTAGGGTTGGTTGTTGGCTGAGCTGAGCCGAGCTGTGCCAAGCTCGACTTGGTTCGACTCGTGTACAACTCTATGTTTGACTTGTCTACCCCGTAGGCATGTGCGGTGGTGTGTTCATTAGCTGAGTTGTACACGCATGTTGGCTTAACAAAGGTCTTTGTCTTTTATTTGTCTACCTTCTGTCTCAATTGATTTGCCACATCTATGGTTGTAAAGGAATTCGATACTGTAACATGTTGATTTAAGAACCAATAAAAAATGTCATCCACTAAGGGCCTGTTTGGTATGTGCGCTTAGATGGGATTAGGTGGGATGGAATTGCATTTGGTCCTTAGCAAATTCCATCTAGCATTTGCGGAGGATGGGAAGGGTTGGGATGGAATTGCATTTGGTCCCATGCGGGATTTTTGGTGGATTTTGAAATCCACTCCACATGTGGGCTCCACATTGACGCATGTGTTTTATCCATGCCATCCATCCATATACACCCTTTACACGTGACATTCTAGTTATATACGTGTACAATTGACCGTCGTCCGTTGCGAATCTGGTTCGTTGATTACAATTCCATGGTCCACCAAACGGAGTTTTGCTTAATCCAATGTTTTTCCAATAGCAAGAATTTTATACCAAACATGGGGATTAGATGGCCAAAATACCATGGTATTTCCAGACATGCAATCATTGTGCAATAATGGTGTTAATTCCATCTAATACAATTCCATACCATTTAATCCCATGGACCAAACAGGCCCTAAGAATCTATCACTTTGGTTTATTTGTGTGATAAAGTGGATGTTTCTAATCACCACTAATAGTCACGTGCTTCCTAATTCATCCATGAATTGCATGATTGATCCACATTGTCTTGTCTATTTGTTGATAGGCCTACAAGTGTTGGCGCTTCATTTATCCTTCATTAAAGTTCAGCTTATGTTAGCATGGAGATACTTCAAAGGGAGACATTTTTGGTTTTCTTTTTCAGGTGGACCCAAACACAGGCATTGCAATGTACGAATCAGATGACATAATCAAATATTTGGTTGGGAAATATGGTGCGTTTTCAAAACTTTCTGTTTTCAAATGATGTGTTTCACAAAGGTCAGATGTTATTCCTGTATGAAGTTGTGTTGCTATGATTTTTCTACATTACTTCTCTTAGGAGAATGATGTATGAAGAATAAGATCGCAACTAGGCATCCTTCTAGAGAAATTGAGGAGCTTCGCTAGGCCATGCACGTGCAATAAAGCTCATGTACACGCCACACATGTGCCAACATGACATGATAGGTCTGAGATCCAACCCATCCATCTGAATGGCACCGTATTGAATCATTGATGCCCTAGCCCAAGAATCAGGTTGATCCACTGGTCAGGTGGGCCACAGTTTTCAAAACAAACGCACCGCTCTGAAAAACTTGGTTGAAGTTGTCTAACCCATGAACCTGTTTCCAATAATGGGGCCCACAGGCTGATTGGACCAGATTTTAGTTTTGGAAAAAAAAAAAAAAAGAACTAGGTTGGACCAACCTGATGGATGGATCAAATCTTGTACTTGTGTCCCATTCTGGAACATCTTGTGGCATGTCACGAGCTTTATTGCACACACGTGCACTTAGCACAGCTCAAACTTGAGAAACTTTTTTTCTGTATCTTCTTTGGATCGAATCTTTTCTTCTTTTTTCTTTTTATGTTCTTGATTCGCTTTGTGGACTTCATTGTTCACTACCATTAGATTTTATATAGTATATTGTCGCAAGTCTGGTCTATTTTTGGTTTACTCTGACGATCTTGTTTCGTAGGTGATGGAACCACTCCTTTGATGTTGTCACTTGGGCTGCTAACTGTAAGCTTTTGCCTCAATTAATCTATCCATCTGTTGATTTGTGTTTCTCCCTTGAATTTCGTGATCACCATTTTATAGAAAGGTGTCTTGTTGCATCCTTATTTTAATTGCTTACTGACTTGTCATATTTCAGACTCTAACTGCAGGATTTGCCATGATTGGTCGTATGGGGAAGGCAAGATATAATTTTTTTTTTTTTTTTTCCATCTTACTTTTCTTTCAATTGCTTTTGTTCTTTTCAATCTTCTTTCCACAAGTCCAACAAAATAGCCTAGGAAATTATCATTTCCCAAAGAATTAAACATCAAACAATTTTTTTTTGGTACTGTAATTGACAAAGGTGAGGCTTAAGGGGTGTGCTCCAATGGTACCGATACACCATCACAAGCTTACAGTGTTACCGGGCAGATGTGGGGCCCAGTGATGTGTTCAAGGAATCCAAATTGTCTACAAGATGCGTCACTTGAGAAAACCCCCCGATCCCCAAAATAAGCCAAATCCAAAACTCAGAAGGCCACAACACCAAACATATTGAGAGGTAATGTCCATCGTTGATTAGTGTGGGACTCCACCGTGTTGTGTATTTATAATCAAGGCTGGTAAGACCTTTCATCCAGTCCATATGAAGGGTCGGGCCAAAATTCAGGCTGTTTTGCAACTCAGGCAGGCCCTAGTGAAATTCAAGGGTAGGTGTTCCCTACCAGCTAGTTCCCTTTCCTGTGGCCCACCTTTGTTTTGAATCCGGCTGAGTTTTGGGTCCTAGGGGTTTTCAGAGCTGATGCACTTGAAAGGTGGGTTGGATGGCGTGAATACATAACGTGCTTACGGTGGTACCAGTACCACTGGTGTATGCACCGAGTCTTAAGTAAATCTCTCTGGAACATACTTTTTGCATTCAACTTCATTTTATGATTAGAATGGTTCTGGTTATTAAGTTTTTGGGTGTTGAAATGCTTCCACAACCATCTAAAGACATGATATTTATTCTTTTTCTGCAGGGCTCTTTCTATACTCCTTCAAAACTCCCACCACAACCACTCGAATTATGGGCATATGAGGTTAGATCTTAGGGAATAACTATGGCCTCATGTGTGCAATTTATTTTGTCAATTGAGATGCTATTTCAGATTATTGAATTTGAAAATAAACACATCCATACCTCGGTGTTTATGTTAAGATAACATATCGTTTTAATTACGACATATTTGTCTAATTTATGGAGGATTTATATGATACTGAGGCTGCGAATGATGCTTGATATGCAGGCACTCAGAAATTGTGCATGTAACTCAAATAAAACTGACTAGATTATGAAGCCAGCTGTTGCTAAATCACAATCCCAAGGTCAGATTGGTTGAACAATCCTAACCTCTGATTCATGGACACTTGTTTGTGGAAATAGGAGCATTGGATATTTTTCATTCTTGACTGTCCAACACATATCCACCATTCGAATATTCAGATAATGAAATCAGCTTAATGTCTGGTTCACGATACCTCTACACTGGGTGCCATAATTTGGACGGTTGAATTTGACTAGTTGTATGCCATGTGTGCAATTTCTAAATGCCTATGTTTCATCCATCACACTGTCAGAGTATCAAAGTTTCTCTCTCAAGTTATGACGCAGTATATGGTCTGCTTTCTCAGCCATCCCCCTTCTGCAAAGTTGTACGCGAAGTTCTAGTCGAGTTAGAACTACCACACTTACTTCACAGGTATGTTCACTGTGACCGCAGCTAATAAAGTGATACGCCTTCTTATTTGCTACTTTATATGTCATTTTAATGGATTAATTGCCTGGATTATGTAATTTGTTTTTTTAATCACCGTTAGGGCCTGTTTGGGAGCTTGGATTTGAAACCCCCTGGATTCGGAACCCCCTAGATTTGAAACCCCCTGGATTTGAAATCCTCTTGTTGTGTTTGGCACCCTAGATTGAGAATCAACTTTAATCCAAAAGTAGCTATTCATAGTATATTTGTAGGGGTTTGAATTTAATTACTAAATAAACTTTAATATCTACTTTAATATCTCAAATTAGTGAACTTATGTAATTTTTGACACAATTGTTGTAATAAGCCTGCTGAAATATATACTTTGCCATAACCTTCGGAAAAAAACATGATCAATTCTAATGTGTGTAAGTGTTAATTTGATAGCTCCTTTTTGGTGCTGCCGACGACGATGTGATGCGGCCGACGACGACAACCATGGTAAGAGGAAAACCGACGAATAGAGGCGAATCTTCACATGAGGATTCGACAAGGAACGCGAGAAGAATAGATAGTGCTACAACAGCTGAGGAACCGGATGACCGGAATGAGTATTTAGCGGGGGAAGGTAACAATGGGTGGAAGGTTGTTTCAGGCAGGAAACACAGTCAGAAGGCTTCAACTCTAGCTGGGAGAAGGCGAAACTCCTATCCTACCCTTTTCGTTAAAGGCTACCCACCCGGATGGTTACCGATCAACATCTCTAGGATTTTCGGCCGCGCAGGGGCGGTGATGGACGTCGTGATGCCTAGAGACCGGGAGTATGACTCATATAGAGGCTTCGCCCTCGTCCATATGAGCTCTAAAGCAAAGCTCGCTAGGGCGGTGGAGATGCTGCATGGTGTGAAATTTGCGGGGACTCCATTGTTAGTCCAGTGTGCCAAATTTGGACCCAACTATGGGATCAAATCCGGAAGTCCGCTTCATATGAACATCCTAAAGCGTAGGCTAACATCCCCGCCACCTCTGATACTGTGATGTCAGGGGATCACTCATTCAGAGACGCCCTCCTCCAAGGCATCCCAAATTCTAGAGATACACCCAAATACCCCCCTAGAGTTGAGCCGGAGATCTTTGTACCGAACTATCCTGATCGTGAGGAGGCCATAGAGGGCCAGAAGGAGGGCATGCTTTCAGTAAACCAGGAACGTTTTAACCAAGCTAAGGCAGAGCTCGCAAATACAGTAGTCATAAGGACCAAAGAAGGAGCTTCGATCTCGCAAGTGAAGAAATGGATCAGGGATTGCACAGGATTTCACCCTGGCAATTACGTTATCAAACCTCTGGGTTACAATGATCTATGGGTGAAGGTTTGTCCTGGCCTTAATCACGAAATGTTAGCAATGGCAGGGCACATTCATGCTTATGACCCAGTTATTAAAGTTATGGCATGGGACGAGTTCTCCATGTTCGGGATGGTGAACGTTTGGATCCTGGTATGGGATGTTCCTCTAGAATGTTGGTTCGATGAATTCCTCATTTCCGCTGCTTCAAGCTTGGGATCCTTGCTAGAGATTGATTCCAAATCTAAGCTAGGAGTGGAACTGGGGGTTATAAGAGCTCGGGTGAGGAGGAAGAAGGATTCTCTCTTGCCTTCCCGCCTGTCTGTCAAGATAGGAAATAGACTGCTGTCAATGCCGGTGCAAAAGGAGGAGCCAGGATTCGTATATCCAAGATGAGGCGATTTTTGGAGAGCAAAGGAACCTGTTTCACAACCGCCGGAATCGACATCGGAGAAGACAACCTTCGAAGGAGTTCGTCTCGCATGCTCCAGCGGACCACCGAGCGTGCCCCCTGCCAGCTCTGTTGCCATCATTAATCACGCATACATCCCGAGAGAAGGGGGGACGCGTGGTAGGAGCTCTGCGGGCCCTGCATCGACTCTCCCTGATGTAGCCGTAATCTCTAGAGAAAAGTCGACGTTGACGTAGGAGAATATGCCATGTGGCACGGTCGCACTTATGTCGCCTCTACAGACGGGCCTTCGACGCGACGGTTCGAATGCTTTTAAAGCAAGGAACGATTAGATGTTGCCACGTCTCCCTTCAACGTCCCACTCATCTAGATGCCTAGACGTCCCCGAAGAAGAAACATTTGGGTTTCGACACGTGGAGGCGAGGGGCATCGACCCGGATTTAGATCTTAGACACGTGGTTGTTCCTACGTCTAACTCGAGCTTCTTGTCCCTTGTTGAGATCGGGCCCAGAGTCTCGGCCGACCTCGTCGCTCCCCTCATACATCTCTCCCTTAACCCACATACGAAACTGATAACTCTTTCGCTACCCCTATCACCTTCCCTGCCCCCTACCTCTCCCTCCTCATCGGTTCCAGTCCATCCTCCCTAGACCTCAACCCCTACAGCCATGGGTGGCGATTTCTCCGGAGAAGATGAAAGCCGTTTCTCTGAATCTCAACCTTTGTCATCTCTCCCCGCCTCTCCAGTCACATCTGTCCCCCAATCCCGAGATTGGGCCGATCTGGGCCCCATTACCCTTTTTCAGGAAGCCATTCCTGACGATGTGATTGCTGCGGAGCCACTCCAGATGCACGTCGATTACCCTCAACAGCAGCATAATCCCACTGATCTTGTTCCCACCGCTGATATAAGAAGAGACGAATCTTTTGATTCTCTTCAAAACAAGAAATGGATCAGGGACGCGGTTGGCCGTGTTGGCAAGTGCCCCGGGTTATGTTTCGGAGACACAGACGAAAACTACACTGCCTGTTCCAATGTATTCAAAATAGAGGCAGACCTCTCTCAAGCCCTAGAACTCCCAGTAAACAAGTCCACGGATCCATCGATGTGAGAGAACTTCTAAGCTTTGACTTCTGCTTGCTGTTCCAATGTATTCAAAGAGAGCGGACCTCTCTGAGCCCAGAACTCCCGGTAAAACAAGTCCACGAATCCATCGATGAATGAGAACTTCAAGCTTTCAGAGTCAGGTCCCCAGGCGCCTCCGGCTTAAGGCAAGGGCATAAGGGAAATCGGGGAAGTTTGGTGTCCCAATGAGAATCATTTCCTGGAACGTGAGAGGGGTGGGATCGAGGCAGAAAAGGCGCCTGATCAAGGAATCTATCAGCAGAAAAGATCCGGATGTAATTTGTCTCCAGGAAACGAAAGTTCCCACTTTCAAAGATGGTCTTCTGGCTTCTCTATGGAATGCTAAGGACGCTAAATGGACGACTCTGGACGCTTCTGGTTCGTCGGGAGGCATTTTAATTGCTTGGAAATCTTCCAAATGAGAAGTCCAGACAGTTTCCAAAGGGGCCTTTTCGGCGTCTATCATCATCCAAGATAAGTCCTCTAATTTCCGCGGTCTCATTGCGGCGGTATATGGTCCTAATGATGACTTCCTTAGATCTGTTTTTTGGGATGAATTGTCTACTGCTAGACAGTCCTTCACAGGCCCTTGCTATTTTGTAGGTGATTTCAATGTGATCCGATTTGCGGAGGAGCATTCCTGCAGCAGAAGAGCTCCTACTGCGATGAACTCTTTCTCTGATTGGATCCAATCTCAGGAGCTCGTCGACCTTCCGCTGTCGGGGGCTCGTTTCACCTGGTCTAATGGTCGTAGAAATCAAATCCAATTGAGGCTAGATAGATTTCTCGTTTCTCCAGACTGGTTGGAGGCCTTCCCATCTGCTTATCAACTGGCCCTTCCCAGGGCTACCTCGGACCATTGCCCTATCATGCTGATGCCAGAGGACTTAAACTGGGGTCCGAAGCCCTTCAGGTTCAATGCTTCGTGGCTCAAGATCAAAGGCTTCCATCAGAAAGTTGAAGAGTGGTGGTCCACCTATCAGGCTGAAGCAGGGTATCCCAAATCGGTTACGTATCGGCCGTAACGGTATAAATGTGAGATGGGACCGTTACGCGATCTGGTCGAAACGGCCGTTCTGACGCTGTGGCCGTAACGGCCGTTCGGGCCATAACGGCCGTTCTGAGACCCGTGAAGTGCGGGCATTACGACCTTGAAAAAAAAAAAAAAAAAAAAAACAAAAAACAAAAAACAAAAAACGAAAAAAAAAAACTAACCTTTTTTTCTTTATTTTCTTCTTCTTCTCTTTCTTCTTCTTCTTCTTCTTCTTCTTCTTCTTCTCGGCAATGTAATTTCCTTGCCATGCTTCTCTTCTTATGTAATTTCTTAATTTCTTGTTTCACAATCTTCATTAATTCTTGGTCTGTAATTTAACTTGTATTTCAAGACCTTCTTTCTCATCTTCTTCTTCTTCCTCTCTCTCTCTCTCTCTTTCTTCTTTCCCTCTTTCCCTCTTTTTTCTTCTCTTCTTTCCCTCTTTTTTCTTTTCGGTTTCCCTCTCTTTCTTTTTTTTTTTTTTTTTTTATTTGCACGTAATGGTATGTGTCATTGTTGAGCCAGAGCGGCCGACACTCCTCAGTACCGAGTTACCTGAACGGTTCAAAAAATATCAAAGTTATATGGGCTCCACAGTGATGTATTTATTACATCTACACCGTTCATCTATTTTCAGAGATCATTTTAGAGCACCACCCAAAAAATGAATTAGATCTCGAGATCATCTGGACCACACCAAAAATAACAGCGGTGATAATGATTTTTACGGTTAAACAATTCGCAGGCGGTAACGATTATTTTCCATCCAATCTGATCAAACTCAAGTGGGCCCCACCATGATGTATATATTTTATCCATGTCATCCATCCATTTTTCCACGTCATTTTAGGCAAGGATCTAAAAAATTAGTAATATCCAAATCTCAGGTGGACCACACCGTAGGAAATAGTGGTTAAAGAATGCTCACCATTAAAAATTTCTTAAGGTCCACTAGTGTTTATTTTCAATCTAACCAATTAATTGGGTCACACTGACATGGATGAAAGGAAAACACACATGTCAGTTGATCTAAAACTTTTCTAGCCCCCAGTAAAATTTTAATGGTGAACGTTTAATTATTATTGTTGCTTATGGTGCAGTTCACCTAAGCTTTGGATGTGCCTCATTTTGGGCTCATGCCCTAAAATTATTTGGCAAAATGGATTGATGGTGTGGATATAACTAATTCATCACATGGGGCCCAAAAACTTTGACATGTGTGTTGCACTTCACAATCAGAGTCCTGCCTAATTCAAGCCTTAAAAAATTGTACAAAAAACATATATTAACTTAAAATTTAGAAATTAAATTATTGATTGCAATTGCTAATTCACGATGCCAAAATCAAATAGGGCCTTTTGATTTAATTTTTTATGATTCACTATCCAATAAATGTCCACCAATTTATAAGAGGGATAATGACAATAAATGGCATGAATTTGAGGCTGATTTGGAACATAGATTGGTCCTCCAAGTCGGCCCCAAATTGACAACGTCATCTACACAATTTAATTTATTTTTTAAAGAACTATTGGGAGAAATGATATCAAGTTGTTAAGTATATAAATTACATATTTAGAAAATTAAATATATGAATTTTGTAGTCAAATTCAAGTTACCTAGTTAAAAAATTAATCAGACAGTCCGATAAAACTTCTCACCAAAGAGTAGACCGTTACACCACCATAAACATGTTCCAATTTATAAATGAATGCATATTTGGAATGCTTAGAATATTCCGGATTTAATCCATATTTTTTCATATTTTTTTGGCAAAAAAAAAAATGCGCCGTTATGGGCCGTTACGCCCCCGTATCGCCGTTACACCCCCGTATCCGTATCGGTTTTGGAGGACACCGTTACGCCAACCGATACCGATACGGGACACCTTGGGCTGAAGGTTTTGTTGGTCACAGACTGCTATGTAAGCTCAGAATGCTCAAGGAGAAGATCAAAGACTGGAAGGAAGTAGAATTTCGCAAACGGGAAGCCGAGACGGAAGCTCTATTTGTTGAGTTACAGCGCATCGACTCTGAGGCTGAAGGTGGTCCCTTGACTGCAGAGGTTCTATCTAGGCGTATTCAAATCATCCAAAGCCATCTCTGCTAGGGTCCTCGAGGATGAAATCTCCTGGAAACTCAAGTCCAGGACCAGATGGATATCAGAAGGGGATAGAAACACCAGGTATTTCCATACCATTGCTAACGTGTGGTCCCGAGCCAAAGCCATTCTATCCATTTCTATGGACGGAATCCATACTGAAGATAGACAGGAGATTACGGAGCACGCGGTTCGGCATTTCAAATCCCTCCTCTCCACGGAAGATTGGATCACACCTAATTTAGATGGCCTTGCTTTTAGCTCCCTCGAAGATTCAGACGTGTCGCTCCTTGAAGCCCTGTTTTCTGAAGAAGAGGTCAAAATGGCCATTGGCTCGATGGGAGGTGATAAGTCCCCTGGCCCTGACGGTTTTCCTTTGGCGTTCTTCCAATCTTTCTGGGACCTCATTCGTCAGGAAGTTACGGATTTCCTTCACGAATTTTATCTCAGGGGCAGAATTTCAAAAGGCCTAGGCGCTTCCTTCATTGTGCTGATCCCCAAGATAGCAGGCGCGAGCTCCTTTTCCGACTTTAGGCCTATCAGCTTGATCGGGGGGCCCTACAAAATCCTGGCTAAAATTCTGTCTATCAGACTCTCGAAAGTTATAGGAAAGCTTATCTCCAAGTATCAGCATGCGTTCATCAAGGGCAGATAGATTATTGATTGCGCCTTAATCGCAAATGAATGTCTGCATTCGTGCTACAAAATTGGTTTGAAAAGCATTTTTTGTAAGCTGGATATCAAAAAGGCTTACGATCATGTGGAGTGGGCCTTCTTTCAGTACATGATGGGTCGCATGGGATTTGGAGAGAGATGGAGAGGCTGGATCAAGGCGTGCTTAGGATCAGCCCACTTTTCTATTCTCATTAACGGTTCCCTGCATGGTTTCTTTAAAAGCTCGAGAGGGATTCGTCAAGGCGACCCTTTATCTCCTCTCCTCTTTCTTTTGGTGGATGAGGCCCTATCGCAGATGCTATCTCGGGATCAAGAGGTTGGGATCCTTAAAGGGGTTTCTATGCCGGGTGTCCCAGGTCTTATTTCCCACATTCAATTTGCAGACGACACGCTCATCTTCTTTGAAGCGGTCCCATCTTGCATCTACAACTTGTGCACAACCCTTATCTATTTTAAGGCTGTCTCGGGATAACCTCTCTAAATCAAAAATTTATGGTGTCAACATCTTAGATTCAGAATTGTACTCCTGTGCCAAGATCCTTGGGTGTTCAGCAGCCCCCTTCCCCTCCACGTTTGTGGGCCTCCCCCTTTCCATTGGTCCTCCGCCGAAGAAAATGTGGGAAAGAATTGTCAACAAATTCCAGAATTAGTTAGCCAGGTGGAAATGCCAATACTTATCTATGGGTGGTCGCCTCACACTCATCAAGTCGGCCCTATCTAATCTACCAGTTTATTTCATGTCCTTATTTCGTTGCCCTCCTTCAGTTCTGATTCAGATAGACAGGCTTCGTCGTGACTTTCTTTGGTGCAGAAAAGACTCGCAGAAGAAATTACACCTCTGGACTGGCATGAAGTTTGCAAACATTTTCAGGAGGGAGGTGCTAGTACCAGAAACCTGAAGATCATGAATCTCGCCCTGCTTGGTAAATGGACTTGGAGACTGGCCGCTGATAAGAATGCCCTTTGGAATTCCATCATCAAAGGCAAGTACGGAACATCCCCTGGTGGTTGGTGGACCAAGGATTCCACGTCATATAGGGCCTCGTTCATTTGGAAAGGGCTCTTGAGATCCAAGAAGGCGGTTATTAATAACATTAGATTTGATTTGGGCAACGACGCTGATATAAGATTCTGGGAGGATATTTGGGTGGGCGAGGAGCCCCTCAAAAACAGATTTCCGAACATCTACAATTTGAGTCCAAAGAAGAACATCTCGATCGCTACCTGTTATGAAACCTCCAAGTCCAGTTTCGTTTGGATTGTGAAGTGCATGAGGAATCTCCATGACCGGGAAGTGGATGAATTCGTGGGGCTGCTTGATCTGATCTCTCCGGCGATCCCTGATCCCACTGCTCCCGACCGACCGATTTGGGCCAAGGACAAAACCAGTACGTTTTCGGTGAAATCGCTCTACTCTTTCCTTACCCCTTTGTTCATCTCAGTAGGCCCCACGGCCCGTTTTATATGGAAATATCCAGCCCCCCCTAAATTCATTTGTTTCGCCTGGTTGGTTGGGAGAAAGCGGATCCTCACAGTTGATAATCTTCGGAAAAGAGGCATGCAAATAGTGAACATTTGCCTCTGCTGCATGCAAGATAAAGAATCCGTTGATCACCTCCTGCCTCATTGCTGGTTCATCTCTCAGATTTGGGTGGAATTATTTAGAAGATTTAATATTAGCGGATGTCTTCCAAACTCCTCCCTCAATATGTTGTCGCCTTGGCACAGTTTTAAGTTGGCTAAATGCAGAACTCAGGTTTGGAGCATGACACTTCTTGCAATCTGGTGGTCAGTTTGGGAAGAAAGAAACAACAGATGTTTTAACGATAAGCTCTCCTCGGTTCATGTTGTTTGGGATAGGGCTAAAAGGCTGATTGTCGAATGGGCTGTCTTAGTTAATTGTCTTAAGGCTGTCTTAATTAATTGTCTTAAGGACTATGATCTTTTGTTTCTAAATTTCTAGCTTTGCTGCTATCTCAACGGCCTTTCGTTGTATTTCCTTTTTTCCTTTAATATTATCCCGTTATCTTTGAAAAAAAAATGATGAAATTCCAAGTCTTGGATGGGCCACAAGCACAAGATCACATCCGAGTGACTAACCAACGATTTTTAACTGTTGATTTACATGGACAATGTTTGGACGGTGCTGATCATCATATTAAAGTAATTATAGTGATGCAATTGATAATCTAATTATTTTAGGAATTAGGATATCATTAGTGGGCCATGTGTCCAATACATTAATAGTCTAGTGATACACATGTTACACATGCAACTATGGGAATGATTTTAGATGTAATCCAAGGTCTCACCTTGGATTTCAAACCCTCTGGTTGAAGGGATTTGAAACCCCTTGGATTTGAAAACCCCAGTTACTTTATGGTGCCAAACAACCCAGGGGATTTGAAATCCCCTCAAATCCCCCCAAATCCATGGTGCCAAACGACCCCTTATATCTTATGAGCTTTGCTAAGTCCACGTGCATGTGTAATAAAGCTCATGTACACACCACATATGATATGTATCAGCATATGACATGATAGGTTGGAGATCCAGTCTGTCCATCAGAATGACACCACTATATTGATGCCCTAGCCCAAGAATCAGGTTGATCCACCGGCAAGGTGGGTCACAGTTTGCAAAACAAATGTACGTCTCTGAAAAACATTTTTCTAACCCATCCACATGTTTCCAGTATTGGGGCCCACGTGCTGATGGGACCAGAATTATTTTTTGGGAAAACATGTAGAAGGTTGGACCAACCTGATCGATGGATTAGATCTCGCATGCATGTGCCATGCTGGCACATGTGTGGTGTGTATGTGAGCTTTATTGCATGCGTATGCTTAGCAAAGCTCGTATATTATTTAATTTGTTATGTATGAAGATTTTTTTACCTACGCCATCAACTAACATTGCGATGATTACATCTTTAGCCCTTTTGACTTTTAGAAGTTAAAAAGCAGACTAGTCATGTGGATAGAGTTTTCTTGCCCATTCTGATGAGAAAGTAAAACTCACAAAAAGATCTATAAAGGTTTGTATGAAACTGAAGATAACAAGGACATCTCCGCACTTCTTAAGAATACATCAAAATTGTAGAGAGGCTTGAATTGGGATCTGTTAAGAATCACAGTCCATGGCTTCTTTTTCAACCTTAGCTTTAAGAGATCTCCCAGTGATTCTAAATTGTGGAATTCAGGACTATAATATGTGAAGATTGTTAATATGATTTTTAATGAAAAGAAAACAATTTCTTCCCTGGCTTTGACTTGGAACTCTCTAACACGGCCTTTTTAATTGTAAGTTATTCTTGCATGGTATCTGTAATTCACAGTTATCCATAAAACAAACATATAAAAATGTCCATAAATAAATCTTAAAAGTACAAATGCATTTGGTGAATTTCTTCTCAACCCTCTATAATATGAATTGGTTTCTTTATCTCTCATTGTTCTATTTGAGGATAATGTTAATTACCCAGTCTGTAAAACCCTAAGACAGCTCCCTTCCTACAACTAATGTTCCTTAAGGAATAAGTTTATGTTCTCGAAATGCAGAGAGATGACTTGGAAAGTTGGTGTCAAACTGAAGGATGGTTAAGCAGTTGCAAGATTCTCCATCGCCTGCAGCTAGAGCCTTGTTAGAATTTTTGTGATTACTGACAAACTCAGGAGTGGAGGAATGCATTAACGTAACAAAACATGGAAGACTTTTTCTTTTGGATAGAAATGGTAGAGAAGCTCACAACAGTTCGACAATCAGAATCGTCTTCTACTATATATAATGGGATCTGGGAAAGGCGGTGAGATGGACTGTTTGGTGAAAGGCTATGTGGGTCCCACTGTGATGTGTTTGTGACATCTGCTCTGTCCATCAGATGCAGCTGCTGATGTTGGGATAGTAGTCCAAAAATGGGGCAGATCTAGAACTCTAAGTGGCCCATGGCAACGGCAACAATCGGATGGGACACTTGTTGTTGAATAGTTTTGGACATTTCTACCTCTTTCATATTAATGATATGGTGTGCCATTTGGATTAGTGATAGGAGTAGTATTGTAATATTGAGAGCGTGGCTAGTCAACATGATGCGGACATTAGTGGTGCACCCTTTAGAGCGTACCAGAGGAGGCGTCCCCAACAGAGTACCGGAGCGGAGGAGTTGATGTGGATGGATGCTGAGTTCATCAGACCCATTTTCTGACGCACTACGAGTGCAGGAGCAACATTACCGCACCTGACCACAGGCCCATGCGGTAGATTTCACACCTTGTCGCACGGGAGTTTTAGTTTTAGGTGTTTTTTTTGTTCTTTTCCTTGTTTCAGGGGCTTTAGTGCACTTTATTATTATTATTATTTTATTTTTATTCTTCATCTTTTTGTTAATTTTCTTCTTTTTAGGGGCTGTAGTAAACTTTTACTTTTTCCATGGCTTATATATACACTGTGAGAAACCCTATTTTAGATATAGAATGAATAAGAATTCATATGTTTTTTTTCCTCTTATATCAAAGAGATTAGGGTTTCAGGATTGGCCCTTGGGTGTTGAGGATTCCAATTTCTATCCCGGTTTCAGGTTATATATATATATATATATATATATATATATATATATATATTCGATGTGTAAGAAAAGGTAAGAATCAACTGTTTTCTTTTCTTTAATGCCCTAGAATCCATACCTTCTTCATCTTGAACCTATTTCTTCTTCATCCATTTCGTTCCTCTCTGGATATTCTCTTTTGGTTTGAATGGAAAAGGATGACTAGTCAGGAGAATCAAATCTAAACTTGACTGTGGACTGACTTATGCTAGCTTTGGGATATCCTCATATTCCTAAGTCCTCCCTTTTTACTGTTTATATGATTTTTTGTTAAGGGGCATGATCCCGACGGAGTGATTTCATCTCTGTATTGAGATTTGCTTAATCCTCTTGATTGAAAACATGTAGTTAATTAATTTATTTATTTGAATCTCTTCATCTTGATTATACATGCATTTAGGGTTAGGCCATCACATGTCCCTGTATCGCAACAACCCAACAATTAGGATCTTACCTGCAATAAAGCAATAGATGGTTGATATTTTACCTACTCCTATGTGAGTATGTGACACTTGCGAGTAACCTTCACCTTTTCCCTCTCTCACTCGATCTGTAAGTAGCCACAACATTATCACACGTTTCTCCCTTTTTTCTTTTCCAAATGACCCTCTCGTTCTCTCGTCCGTCCTATCTCCACATGCGTCGCGCGTCCCATACCCCTAGTTTTTAACAACAATGCAATTTGTGTGACACAACTCCTCTATTTTCTCCCATTTATGCAAGCTCTTTATGGGTTTTATTTACTTCTAATATGATTGTTGTTTGGGGTTTTAATTACTTTAAACTTTATTAAGGTTGATTTAGTAAAATTAAATTGTGTAGATGATATTTTCAAGCTAGGTAAGTCATTTCCTAGTTTTATTAGAATTAGGGTTTGTTGGGGAAAAATATGTAAGTCCGAAAGTCGGCTTATGGAATGGACCAACTCTTCTAAATCGGCCTGGACCCATTATGGTCTGAGCCTGATACGACCCCCAAATGCAAGAGTAGACTGACCTCCAAAAAGGGTAACGCCAACGCGAGCATCCTAAAAGCCCAAAAGAGGCTGAGAGACCGACCTAATTCGTGGGTCGGCGAAGGGTCGATTATGGATCGACCATAGCTCGGCCATAGATCAGTCATAGACCGACCATAGCTCAGTTATAGACCGATCATAGGTCAGCTATAGATCGGTCACAGGACGATCACAAACCGGCCATAGCTCGGTTATAGATCGGGCAAAGATCAGACATAAGACGGTCATGAGCCGGCCACAGCCCGGTCATAGATTTGTCATGGTTCAGGATAATTCCCTTGGCAGGATCAGAGCATCTTGAAAACTAAGCAATAAGGAGTGCAGAGCCGTCCGGAACAGCTCCCGCCCTAGATCCGACCTAAAGTCGAGCCAACATCTGAAGGACCTTTATGAATTCCGAAGATCTCTCCTAAGATCTTGAGAGATAAGGTCAAATCCCAATGATCTCGGGATCCTGTAATCTCAGAAAGATCCCAGATCATATCAAATTTCCATAACAATCGGGAGAAGCCCCCTCATGGTGGCACTCTCTTCCCTATAAATATGGAGGTATATTTCACCAAGAAAGGTACGTTCACAAAAAAAAAACCCTAATTACCACGTTGATCTCTTTTCTGGAGATCCTTCTTTAGACCATGAGCCTGACTTAGGCACTGGAGAGTCCCCTAAATGAACCAGGGCCTCTTTAGTCTCTCACCTCTGCTGGTGCAGGTTCAAGGGAAAGACACATAGGTCTGCTTGAAAACTGCATCAACAGTTTGACGCCGTCTGTTGGAACGACAACAGCTAAGCCATTCCAGTTCTACGAGTGAACATTCAAGACTCAGAAATGGCCAAAGGAAAGAAGAAAGCCCAGTCTCCGCCCTTGGCCATCCCGATCGCGACCGTACCCACTTCCGTCATGCAAGCCCCGAATCCCGTCGAATGTCCCGAGCGACAAGAAAGCCGTCGTGGCTCCTCGCAATGCCAGGCTACTTCGGGTCCAAGCCGACGTGGCCAACAAATGCACGGTAGAGGCGGTCGGCGAGACGCTCTTGAAAGAGAAGTAGGAGATATTAGAGCCGATCTAGGCTATCTGAAGCAGATGATGGAGAATATGCAACCCCTGTATGCGCGTCAGCCAAATCATTAGGGAGAGGGCCAGTCGAGCCATGCTCGACTGCATGCTGATCCCCCCTCAACCTTTCGTTGTGCATATCCCGTTACAACCGAACCCGCATTATGCTCCTGCCGAGCTCGGTCCATCTCACGTATCGGGGACAACAATGCTACCTGCCTCCGACCTGTGACATGAGATGGATCGGCGGCGGCGCAGCAAAGCCCCAGTCGAAGCCACTGCCGACAGTGAAGAGCCTTAGAGAAACGAGTTGTAAAGCCTGCAACGACAAATCGCCGACATGAAACAAAACTACTGAGACAATCTGACCACTCCCGAGGAAACAAAATCTCACTTCACGGTCGATATTATGCGGACACGGTTGCCGGACAGGTTTTGACTGCCTCAAATAACCCCCTATACAGGGAGCACTGACCTAACGGAGCATATGGAGTCGTTCCGGACGTACATGGAGCTCCATGATGCCATTGATGCGGTTATGTGCCGAGCCTTTTTGCTAACCCTGGCCGACACAACGCGGCTTTGGTTTAAACAGCTGAAAATGAGGTCCATCAGATCGTTCGCTGAGCTCATGAGGCCTTTGTCACCAACTTTATCGAAGGAAAGAAAAGACTCAAGGTGCCCGCCCACCTGATGAACATAGTCCAGAGAGAAGGCGAGCTCTTTAAGGACTATATCAAGCGTTTTAACCTGGAGGCACACCAAGTGAGGAAACACTCAGACGAGACCGCACTGAACGCCATCATGACTAGGCTGAGGGACAAACCGTTCCTCTTTTAATTGGACAAAAACCCCCTGCCACACTAGCGAGTTCCTGAACCGATCACAAAAGTATGCTAATGCTAAAGAGTCTTGGATCTTGCGGGACGCAGTCCAAAACAAAGGATCTGCGACTAAGGAGCATACGAAGAAAGAGCCAGACTCGGCCAATACGAGCAAAAAACGGAAAGAGGATCGGTCTCGCGACGATCGTAGGTCGAACAAACGTCCTAACAACAAGTTCACTACTTACACCCCGCTGAACAAACCTCAAGAGCAGGTACTGATGGAGATAAAGGATGAATGTTTTGTCCAGTGGCCGAACAAGCTGCGAGGTAATCCCGACTGAAGGAGTAAGAACAAGTATTGCCATTTTAATCGGGATTACGGGCACAATACGAGCGATTGTTACCACCTCAAACAGGAGATTGAGAGGCTCATCCGGGAAGGCCACCTCGGTCAGCATATAGATCAAAGGGGAAACTGAGCCCCGACGATCGATGAACAACCGATCGACAACCAGCCAACCGGAGAAATCCTAACGATCTTTGGGGGCCACAAGGGCGGGGGTGACTCAAACAACGCTCAAAAGGTTCACGCAAGAAGCATTAGATGCCCAGAAGCAGAAATGATGATCCTCGTCCAACCCTCGAAAGAAAGTTGGAGGGGGTACAGCGTGACTTTCGCCGATGAAGATGCCCGAGGCGTTCACCACCCTCACGACGACGCATTGGTGGTCACACTTATCATATCTAATTGGAAAGTTTTCCGAATTTTGGTCGACATTGGGGGCCCCACCATGTTATATATGCAGAACCCAGTCTATCTACACTCTTGTTCTCCAATGGATGAAGGGTCAGGACAAAAAATCAGGCTGATCAAACTCGGGTGGGCCCTAGTGAAAATTGAGGATGGGCGGCTCCCACCTTATTCCTTGTTCTGTGTCTTGCCAGAGTTTTGGATTAAGCTGATTTTCAGCTCCTGGGAGTAACCTGAGGGGATGCATGTGATGGATCGGTTGGATGTGATACACCACGTGGGCCCTACTTCTCGCTACCACCATAAGCTTATGGCTAACGGTACCACCCCCATATTTTTAATCAGCAATAATGCTGATCCATAGGCTCAACCATGATGTGCCGTTAGATCAGTGTTTCCCACTTGTGGTACAACCATATTGGTATTTTTTTAGCACAGGTGAATATAGATTTTCTTATACTATCTGTAATGGCACATTAGCATCCATTAGATTCAGTGCGTATTCATTTTCCAGTTATCATAGTTTATGCTGATCAATTTAGGAAAGTTATATTTGGCTTTTTCCATATGTGGAATTACTTAGAGAAAGAAGCAAGAAGAAAGAAAGAAGAGAGGAGAAGAGAAAAGAGAAGAAAAGATGGGATTAGGGTTGTGTACGTTGCCACCTCCCTCTTTTTATATTCACTTTAGTAAAAAACCAAAAATGCCAAAAATGCCCTTATTACAATGTCATAAGTACACATAAGGTTTAAACAATAAGGCTAATGGACCATGAACAAAGGATAAAAAGAAATGGGTCATATGATCATATGGCTATCCACCAGCTGGACTGCACATACACCACAATCAATCGGGACTGGATCATAAGATCCAACATGATCTTTATCAACACCATACAATGTGAGCTTGTGCTTGTAGCATGTTGAAAATGCATTAACTTCTTTATCTCATCTGTATCTTCCTTTTTCAAGATAAAGGATTCTCAGCAATTCCTTTTGGACAGCTTTTCTGATAGCAGTAAGTTCTTTTCTCACTACTTATCCCACTTCTATTCTAATAGCAAGTTGCTTTGCAGTGCTGCTCGCGGCAGCCCAAAGCGGCAAACCTTATATGAGAAGGCAGGGCATTTTCAGGTCCAAATTCATGTCTCTTGCTGTTTTGAGTTTCTGTGGTGATGATATTTTCCTTGTTCAGAACCTGATTGTATCTTTATTTGAGTCTCCATGTTCTTAATTTCATCACGGAGGAATGCTACTTGCAAGCTATGCATCTGCCAGTGCCCTTCACATGCCAAAGTGGTACACGCATACAAGATTTTGGCTGTTCTTCAGATGGGGCTCTTATGGTGAATGTGACAAAACCTGAAAGCCGCGGTCCTCCGATCATGCTGGCTACACATCTACATTGAATGGGACCCTTGCTGTCCCTTTCTACTTGTCCATTTTTCATATATTTGTTGCCCAAGGGTAGAGTGAACTGGCCTGATTTTTTGTCTAGACACATCATCATGAGACTTGCTTGATGAACGCCCCAAATCTCATACATGTGCAACTTTGGCAACTTGTGGGTCACTTCTTTTGTGGCTTGTAAGATGCACAGCTACAAGTAGCAATCCTTGTATATATGTATGCATGTATGTACGTACATATGAATGTATGATAGCTTATCATCTTTACTGTAATTGATTGGCAGGTACCTTATTTAGAAGACCCTAACACTGGAGTGAAAATGTTTGAAAGTGCAGAAATTGTAGACTATCTGAGAGCAACTTATGTTCTTCCAGCACCAGTGGCAACAGTTTCCTAAGTTTTTAGAGGTTCTCTACTTTCTCACTCATTTACTCATGTGCATTTGTATGTATCTTTCAACTTTTGAGGATCTCTTTGTCCGCCATCGAAGTAGATATATTTGGTTGCAAACAGATGTACATGTAATATATAGACCGCCAATAAATAGAAGCGTGTAATATATAGACCGCCAATAAATGGAAGCGTTTTACTTGTGCACATCTACACAGCATAACCTTATTTCCTAACTCGACTAAGGCCCTTAAAAACCTACACTCCTTGGACAACAAAGCATTGCTAACGACAAACAAGTCCCTGTATTTAGAAGGGCGTGTTTGGATGCACTATCGAGCTAATTGCCGTTTTTTTTAAACACATGCACCTCACATGGGCACTCAAACCTATGACTTTTGAGTATTGAAACACACTCTGTCTACCACTGAGCCATCGGTTAGAACCCATGCTGAATTGCAGTTATTAGTCTAATAATGTGGTTATTTAGCATCAATGTTGAGGGTTTATGGTTCACTTAGGAGTAAAAATATAATTATTTCTTAGAGGTATGATCTCGTGGTACCCAGGAGATGTGGGGCCTAGTGATGTGTTCACAGAATCCAACCCGTCTATAAGTTGCGTCACCTTAGAAAATCCCTAAGATCCGAAACTCAGCCCAATCTAAAAATAATGTGGGTCACAGAAAAGAGAACGACTTTGGACAGAATGCCCACCATTGAATTTCATAGGGGCCCACCTGAATTGCAAAACAATCTGAATGTTATCTTGACCCATCTGAACGGCGTTGATTATATATCCACAATGCGGTGCACCCATGATAATCAATGGTATGCGTACCACCTCGATGTGTTCTCTGTGCTGTGGTCCATCTGAATTTTGGATTGGGCTGACTTTTGGGCAGCGGGGGCTTTCTGAGGTGACGCATCTTATGGACAGGTTGGATTCCTTGACAACATCACTGGGATCCACATCTGCCCCCTGCCAAGTGGAGTGCGCCCTTTTTCTCAGTGCATATGGTATCTGAAGGTTAGTAAATCTCATCATGACTATAAGTGCAGGAGGGACTTCCTTCATATACTGATTTTGTTAAGAATGGAAAGTCAGTCGGTTTTCCAAAGTATTTTCTAAGTGTTATGCTATGTAACTTGGACCCATATGCTTCCGTCATTGTTGGGTGCAAGCACAAGGTGTCAAACACAGGGCTGTGTAGGTATGTATGATAGAAAGAGTAATCATCAACTACAACCAGTTATTAGTTTGCTTAACATACTATTCATCCCACATGCTGGCGGGCCTCATGTGTAGAATATCCTAGGCATGTGGAAGGTGTTCCCCACCATCACGATCACCTGATGAAAAAAATTAGGCCACCCCACTTATCAGGTGGGCCCCACAAGTGTGTGGAATCAGAATCTCGAGAGGTCTGATTTAAGCTGCCAACTGCTATGGGTGGTCCTGATGATGAGTGGACCAGCCTGCTTTTTGTGCAAGGTGATCTTCATTGTGGTGCCCACCGGTTGGAGAATTGGAGGTCCTGTACACGTGAGATTGGTTGTAGGTTAAGCAAGCCTACAACCAGTTTTAGGTAATTTTTAGTCTAATAGAAATATGCTATTTGTATAAATATTAGAATTAGATCATAAAAGCATATTAACTTTAGAAGAGAAGTATCCAGATAAACAGAAACTTTAATGCCATGTAAATGTCAGACTGATGTACAAAAAATGACAGCAGTAGGCTCTTTCTAAAAGCCGGGTAGACGGGTCCAGCACCACAAGTTTTCAGGAAGTGGAGAGGTTGGTTGGTAGGTGATATGCCTCCATACTTTTTAATTTTATGTTTTCTTTTATGTGGGTGTGTTAGGTTTCATCTCGCCAGCTTGGTCGATGGGTGGTCCACCATCTTTTTTCACAGGCGGCGGTCCCCCATCTCTCCATCAGATGCTCTTTCTCACGGAGTATCCAGCCTTCTCTTTCTCCCTCCCAGGCTGGTAAGCTGGGCTGAAACCCCAGCAATCCTTCTTATGAGTTTGTTTCTTATGAGTATCCAGCCTTCTCTCTCTCCCTCCCAGGCTGGTAAGCTGGGCTCAAACCCCAGCAATCCTTCTTATGAGTTTGTTTCTTTAAAATAAGACTTGGTGATTTAACTGTGAACTCTGAAGATTCAAATTGGCTCGACGAGATTTCTGGATCACAAGACTTGTTCAGTTAGCTTATTGACACGAAGTGGTAGACAGGGTCTTGATTGATGGCTCATTAGTGGACGCTCTGCATTTCTGCGTTTCAACACCGAAGTCTAGGGTTCGAGTGCCCAATTGGGATGTTTGTGGGTGGGTGTGTAAAAAAGAAGAAGAGAAGTTAGCTTACTGACTTGGTCGACTCGATTTGACTTGCAGTGACTCAAGCTGAGTCACTTAGATTTTTTTTTTTTTCCAAAATAAAAGTTAAATTCAAGGATGAGTTTCAAACACAGGTCTTAGCCAAGGAAGCGAAGGTCCATAACCAATGCACCATGTGCTGCGTGTTGTTTATTTTGGCTATCTTATTTATCTTAACTAGGCGTACTTTATATATATATGGGAGATGATCACCTGCGCCCCTTTTCACGTGAGCACCTTTGCACACGTGTCATGTGCACAAAATCTGAACGGTCCAAGTGATGCCGCACTGCTTGAAATCCCATAGGCCCAATTTTCAGCCTGATGCAAAACTCTGGTGGGCCATGGCAAAAGGAAACAGTTTCCTCCCTTGATTTGCATTTCTCTTTGCTATGGCTCACCAGAGTCATGGATCAGGCTAAAATTGGGCCTATAGCATTTCAAGGGGTGCGGCATCACTTGGACCGTTCAGATTTTGTGTACATGACACGTGTGCAAAGGTGCTCATTGGTGCTCACGTGAAAAGGTGCGCAGGTGACCATCTCCACACACACACACACACACACATATATATATATATATTATTGCTGTATTTTTTAATTTAATTATTAAATATGGGTCGAATCAATAAAGAATTGGGTCTGAGTCTTTGAGTCGAGTCAAACTGGTTGCACATCAACTGGTCGAGTTTTTAAGCTATTATGTTATTTTCTCTTTCAGTGTAGGAGAGGATACCATTTTAGACCTTTTGAGAGGACGTTCAATGGAATGGTCTTAAAAGGGGGTATAAATTTAAAATTTCCTGACTAAAAACCAACTGTAGAAGAATGCAATTCATCTGTATCAGCTGGAGATTTGTGTTAGAGATCTTTGCTAAACACAGGCGTGTGAAGTGTGCTAGATCCAATCCATCCATCAGAACAGCAAACCCTATGTTGATGCCGTAGCCCGAGAATCAAGTTGATCCACAGGTCACATATGCCATTGTTTGCAAAATCAATACTGGGGCCTGCGTGCTGATTTAACCAGTTACTTTTGCACACGGCGCTAGTTTTGGAATGGCCTGAAATTTGGCATGACCTTCATCCATGAGGGACATACATAATGGATGGGTTGGATGTTTGAACCACATCTCGGTAGACCTTATTAACAATTAGGAAGATTTCAATGGATAGGTGTCCACTCAATTGTTGTTTACAGTGTGGCCCACCTGGTTTATTGATTAGCTTGACTTTTAGGCTTATGGCCCACCATGGAAGATTGCATCTAATT